>OX392498.1:23685342-24885342 GCA_947623375.1 Apotomis capreana | reverse complement strand
CACGAGATAAATGTGACACACACATATACAGTATACACTACAGCTCCATATGCAGCAGTGCTAGAGTCTGAGAAACCTACAAGGGTAATAACACAATCATGTGCGTTGATTCCCAAATGACGCGGGATTCTGAGTTCTTGTAAGAGCGGAAGTTCAGATTTGAACTGCAACCATTGTTTACATATAGATGCGGGTGGTTGGTCATCCCAATCCATTTTCAGCAACCAGAGAGACTTGATGAGTAGTTTCGCATGCAGAACAATCGGTGCTGCAATACCCACTAAATCCCAAAGTTTGGCGATCGTAGACAAAATAGTTCGTTTTGTTACGATGTTATGCGGGTCCAAATTTACAGTCATGGAAAACTGATCTTCTAAAAGACACCAGCGTAATCCTAAGATCTTCAATTCATCGGTCTCTGAGGTTTCAACCGAAGCTGTCAATCGATGCTCTTCAGGAATAGTTTCCAGTAGTGCGCGTGAGTTGCTAGAGAATTTAACCAACTCTAGACCAGCCTTTAAAAAAAGGGGTGTGTGTGTGTGGGTGAACGTAGTAACACTATATAATCGTTTCTCCGGGAATATTAATACATTAAAAGTCCTATACAGTACAGTGCTCAGTGTAAGGTGATGAGACACTTCAGGCGCAGCTCCCGCAATAAGAAGATGACTCAATTTGCGAATTGGTGAGCCGTAATTACGAAATATTTCACTTAAAACTTGAAACCCATGGGTCAGTTTCACTTCGAAGAGCACGCACACTAGCACATTTTTCGAAATAACAGCTTTAATTAGTGCAATTAGCAAAATAAATAGCGGTAGAACCTCAGCTGTTTCTGACAATTGTGACAACTAACCTAACTCGTCGCTCAACTGTCAACGACGTAAGGGGTGCGTTCCGAAACAGTTAGATATTATCACAACAAGCGTGATCATTAAAACGTCAACGTCCGGAACTCCAGTGAACGTTCCGAAACGTATGAAAAGTAAAGTATGGATAAAGGAAAAATCCCTGAACGTAAAATTACACGAGCACATAAAATTCTGGCCATGAATAAGCTAAGTGCGGCACACAGTGATGAAGAAGGGCTACATGACCACATTAAATGTTTAAAAACTATAAATAGCAAAGATAAGTTAATATCAGACTTAAAAAATGAAGTCAAAAACCTACAGGAAAACCAGACTAAATGCGACTCTAACTACCAAAAAATTATTGACGAAAATAACTCCTTAAAAAGATTATTAAAGAACAGCGAAGAAATCTGTAATAATCTAAAGTTACAAATAAATAAAATAACGGCAGACAATGGGGATCTCACGCTACAAATGGAACACATGGAAACCGAAAACACTGAAATACTAACGCCATTAAAATCCACTATATTAAAAAACCAGCAAGAAAAAAGAAATTTAGCATATAGAATTGAACAATTAGAAGAAGAAAACTACAAACTTTGTGAAGAAATTAGGGTATTAAAAATTTCGTTAAGTGATATGAAGCAATCTAACCATAATACAACAAACAACGAACTAGAAAAAGATAATTTGAAAGTAAAAAATGAAGGCAAAAAATTACTCAAACGCCTGAGTAAAATAAAAACTGATTATCTTGATCTGAAACAGAAGCTTGGTACGCTACAAAAGAAAGAAGTAACAATTCGCCAACTACAATATACGAATAAACTAATCCTAAGAACTTTGAAAAAGCTAGATAATACCTCAACTAACAACTATAAAAGCTCAACATCTCAGAATAGAAGCCCTGGAGCACGGCCTCCAGCAGAATATAACCACACTACACAGAACGTTACACAGAACCAAATGGAAACTCAAGAAACACGAGAAGAAAGAAAAGAAAACGTAAAACCAAAACTTCTGATCCTGTCTGATTTGCACGGTACGGAGTTATCTTACCTATTGTCAAGAAAAAGAAATGATGAATATGATATTTTCTCAGATGTTATATTTCACGGAACTACGGATCGAGTGCTGAGGGATATAACTAAGAAGACTACGGACTTTACGAAAAAAGACTGTGTTATCATCATGTGTGGAGGTAGTGATTATGGTGTTAATAGCCCAACCAATATAACCCAGCAGTTTCAATCAGTTGCAAGTTCTGTTACTAACTGCAATATAATCTTCTGTACTATACCAATTAGTTTAAACATATATGCTAGTGAATTTAATAGATTTGTAGATGCTATTAACTACGAAATACCGAAGCTATTAACAAATAACCATGTTTATGTTGCATGTATTGGTGATGCTTTGATCTCTAGAGATTATAAATATGATGGCTATAAACTAAACACCAAAGGGAAATATAAAATTATAAACGTCATTAATAAAACTCTTAATGACATCAATCAAAACTCTAATAGTAACTTAACTTTTTTATGAATGATAATTGTCCTACTCTCTCTAGTGAAAATCACGTCGCTATAATGCACTTAAATATTAATCGATTACCCAATAAACTACTAAGCCTGGAAGCTTATCTAGAATGTGAAGTAAATATGAAACCAGAAATTATTGCTTTAACTGAGACATGGCTTGAGCCGCTTGAATTTCAATCTATGAATCTACCTGGATACTGTATTGCAGCTGAAACTTCCCGTCATATAACTAAAGGTGGTGGTACACTTATCTTTATTAAAAGTAATCTGGTTGAACATTGCACACCTCTCGATGTATCTTGTTATAATATCGAAAATAAAAGCGAAATGTGTGGTTTAAGCGTAAACTTAGGTCAATTAAAACTCCACGTAATTGTTCTTTACAGATGTCCTCAGTCAAGTGTAAAATCATTCCTTCACACTATTAGTAAACTTTTAAACTCCATTAAAAACACAAACATCGTAATATGTGGCGACTTTAATATTAATTTTTCGGACCAAAAGGCACTCGATACTAAGGAATTGGTACAAATATTTCGCGAGCATAAAATGAAGCCAACAATCACTGGGCCCACGCGGACTACAACAAAAACAGCTTCAACAATAGATAACATTGTTACTGATATCCAGGACTTTTCAAGAGCTTTGGTGATACCTTGCTCATTCTCTGACCATGATGCCCAAATTATATACTTAAATAATAATACAACTGTAAATAACTCCAGTGCTATACAAAAGACTCACAAAAAGAGAAGGTTCACAAAAACTGCAAATAAATGCTTCAGAAATGCACTCGAACTTATAGATTGGTGGGATGTTCTTAATGGTTTGAACATCAAAGAACAGCTTTTGACTTTTTATGACATTTTGAATAAACTAATTGATGTGTATTATCCTATAAGAACGACGCGTATAACAGCGCGTAAAAATAAATGGCTAACTAGGGGTGTCAGGAAAAGTTGCAGAACTAAACGAAAATTATATATTAAATTAAGAAATAAATATGACGAAGAATTAAATATTCATTTTAAACTATACCAGGGAGTTCTTAAGAGAGTGCTTGTAACTGCTAAAAGTCTATACTTGAAAAATACTATAGCGAAAGCAAACTGTAAATCAAAAGCTATCTGGCAATTCGTTAAAGAAACCACTGGCAAGACTTCTGAAAATAAGACAATAAATTGGAAAATAAAACATGGTGACGATATAATAAGTGATCCCAAGACAATATCGAACATTTTTAATAATTACTTCCTTAGGGCAGGCTATGTATGCAGCGCTAGTAACAAACGGAACGATTTTACAAATTATCTTAAAAAGAAGAAAATTGATAACACAAAATCAATGTTTATAAAACCTATAACGGAGTACGAGATTAGTCTAATCGTTAAAAGACTAAAAAATTCAAATTCTTGCGGTCTTGATGACATACCGACTACTGTACTTAAGAACAATATTGACATCTTATGTATACCACTGTGCCACATTTTCAATGAACATATTAAAGCGGGGGTTTTCCCTGATGTACTTAAGTATGCTAAAGTAATTCCTATATTTAAAAAAGGTAGCCCCTTAGACATAAATAACTATAGACCAATTTCTATATTGTCTGTCATCTCTAAGACTTTTGAGAAATGTCTAGCAAACCGAATAAGTAAATACCTTCATGACAATTCATATCTTTCTGATAAACAATACGGTTTCTGTAGAAATAAAAACACAACATCTGCTATAACTGGACTAGTATCTGAAACTCTTAACAACATAAATCAAGGTATGAAATGTTCAGGAATCTTTTGTGACTTAAGCAAAGCCTTCGATTGTGTTGATCATTCTATTTTACTGGCTAAATTAGAGTATTATGGTATACGTGGCTTGACTCATGATCTCTTGGCATCCTATCTGACAAATCGAAAGCAAGTTGTGGAAATTAAGCATTCCAAACAGATGGGACTTACCAACCATGATGACTTATGTCTGTCAGATGAGGGCACAATTGAGCGTGGTGTTCCACAAGGATCTATTCTAGGACCACTCCTTTTTATTGTATTCATCAATGATTTGCCAGATAATATATCCAGTGGAACATCATACTTATATGCGGATGACACAAGTCTTATATTTAGGGCTGAAAACTATAACGAACTGTCGGAATTAGTAACTTTGGGTTGGAAAAACTTAACAGAATGGTTTGAGGCAAACAAATTAAAACTAAATCTGGACAAATGTTGTTATTTGAATTTTGGGTGTTCAATTTCTGCCACCAATTACGATCTTGATCTTCCAATAAGTAAATCAGATTCTATTCGGTTCTTGGGTGTCGATCTAGAATTTAATTTAAAGTGGCATAATCAGATAGACAATATTTCCAAGAAATTGGCAAGTGCATGTTACTCCTTAAAGACACTATCAAGGGTAAGCAATAACTCTACACTTAGGACAGTGTATTATGCATACGCCGAAAGTATAATTCGCTATGGGATAGAGGTCTGGGGAAGTAGTAATGACGTGAATAAAGTTTTACTTTTACAAAAGAAATGTATAAGGTTGATAGAGGGATACTTTCCTGACACTCATAGGCATCTATTCATAAAAAATCGCATGTATACTGTAGTCTCGCTGTACATTTATCATGTTTGTATTTATGTCTATAAAAATCTGAAACACTACAAATCCAACAAGCAAACAAAAAGGTACCCTTCTCGAAGGAACTTAGACATAGAACTTCCAAAGTCTCATTCCGCGCTATTTAGAAATAGCCTGAACTACATAGCTATTAAAACCTACAACCACCTAGATGAGTCAATAAAGAAGTCAGATAATCTTACGGAATTCATACGGAAGCTAAAAACATACCTGAATGAAAGACCGTTTTACAATTTAGACGAGTATTTTGGAAAAAAGTTTGAAAATACTAAACAATAAATTATGCATGGCATGACATTTAAATTGGTCTAATCATACTAGTCACTCAAGTACTATTATTTTAGTCCTCACATACACTTTTTATAATTGATATTTTAACTGTCCTATTATACAAAATAACATAAAATAATGATTATTATAAGTTGATTTTACACTTGTTCTGACATACATATTTTATCTTACATTTAAACCTATTGTTTAAGGAGTTAATGATGTACCTACTCTGTTATTTAATTATATTTATGCTGTTTACGGATTTAATATCTGGAATTTGTAATTTTATTGTATGAATTTAATGTTGTAATTTGTAATTTTACTGTTAATGGATTGTTCTTTATAATTTTATTGAATATGGCTGTAAATTATTTGTTCTGTATATTTATAAATTGTTGCATGGTGAAACCAATTAATTGCAATAAAGAGACAATACAATACAATACAATACAATCAAATCGCGGGACAGTTCAATTGCAGTGGCGTCGTCCATCACAGACGTCCCTAAATCGTCCATGTATAAGTTGCGGGATACTATTGCAGATGCGGCAGGGTAAGCGGACCCTTCATCAATAAGAAGCTGCTTTATAGTGCGCATTGCAAGATCAGGACTGCATTTTAGTCCAAAACAGACTCGGTTGTATTCATAATCATATTCGGTGAAATTCGGGTGACACCAGTATCCTCAAATACATTTGGCGTATATCTGCAGTTATAGCTACAGAAAACAATCGGAAATGGAAAATGATCGTTAGCAGATCTGACTGCAGGTTAGGGCCAGTGTGCAGGCAGTCATTTAACGACACATTTGTTGATGTGGCAGCGCTTGCATCCAAAACAAGTCGTACCTTGGTTGTTAACCTGTCATCGCGGACAACGGGATGATGCGGTATAATATACGAGCTGGAATCAGTATCCAGATCTTTCACTACGGAAATATATTCCTTCGTCAAGTAGTCGCGTATGATTTCATCGTATTGTTTATGTAATATATTATCCCGTTTAAATCGTCTCTCCAGGACGTTGTATCTACGCATTGCTGTAGACAAAGAATCCCCGAAATCCTGCGGGTCACGGCAAAATGGTAAAGGTACCACATAACGACCAGAACTGTCACGTGTCGTTTGCTGTACATAAATCTGCTCGCATGCCTTTTCATCGGCAGATAAGTGCTTGCGGATGGGAACTTCTTCAATCTCCCAAAACTTGTTAAGAAGGATGTCAACATTCTCAGTAGTGACAAAAAAGTTATTACTAGTACGCGGTTGTTGATTAGCCGTGAAAGCGGAACCGGAAATGACATATCCAAAAACGGTTTCAATTGCATCAGGACAACCTGATGGTCCGATGATGCGGTCGTTCTTCAAGACGCACTTTATGAAATCTTCAGCTCCCAACAGTAAATCAACTTTACCCGGCATATACCATTGGGTATCACTAAGTTGGATATTTTTCAAATAATCCAACGCGACAGTATCAATCTGACATTCAGGAAGATTCCCTGAAATCTTGTCAATCACCAATGCCTGCAAATCAAGTTTAAACGTTTGATCACGGGTTGAGTACAAAGTTATGTTTGACGTCCCTTTAATTGACTGAGAACTTTCTCCAATGCCATGGACCAATGTATTTTTGCTATCAGGTGCGATATTTAAGCCCAAAGTACGTGCACAACGTGACGTGATGAAATGGTTTTGCGAACCCATATCAACCAAGATTCTTATATCTCGGCGATTGCCATACGCATCTAATACTTGAGCAATAGCAGTGCCCAAAACAACGGTTTTCCGAGAATTCTGTTGACTCATAGCAGTGCCAGAAAAACTCTTTGACATGTTATTGTCATTACGAGGAACGGCCGGGGCGCTTGGATGTGCAAAGGTAGAGGGCGCGGGTGGCGGACGCGGTGGTGCGGTGCGCGGTGGCGCGGAAGCGGGAACTCGCGGTGGAGCTTGAGTATTATACCAATTGCCAGAATTTTGTGAATAATTTGATCCATTCGAATTCTCATTTCTGCATAAGAGACTGTGATGAGACTTGTTGCAATATTTACAAGTCGTATTTGACTTGCACATCGACCATGTATGACGAAGACTTAAGCAATTCACACAGCCGTTGCATTTCTTTATGACGTTATACTTGTCAAGCGGTGATAATTTCAAAAACGGCTCGCATGGATACAAATGTGCGTGTCGTTTACTATTACAGTAGCTACAGGCTTGATCGGAGGTGTTATTGTTCACATGAAATGTTTGCATGCTTGTATGTGCATGATGCGTGCGTGTAGATGAAGGTTCATTGCGAACAGTGCGACTTGTATACGGCGACGATGACGACGTATTTGATGCAGTTCTCTGCAATATTTTAGTTTGATTGCGAACGAAGTTTACGAAGTCGTCGTATTTTGGAAATGCCGATTTATTACCAAGAGACATTTCAAAGGCTCGCGATGTATCAGAATCTAGCTTAAGCTGCGCTAGATGTATGAACACAAAATCAACCAACAACTTTACGTCAAGCTGACGTAAGGCAGCTACTGATGTAGAGAATTGATCGATGAATGTTTCTAAAGTTGTCGCGTTTACTTTGCCTGCAGTTAAAGGCTTCAAATTTATAATGTTTTCTAAATAGCTCACGGCGATGGCGCGTTTGTCTTCGTATTTTTGTATGAGCGCATCATACAAAACGCTGTAGTTTTCCGGGGCAGGTACAATCCCAACGCAAATGCTCTGAGATTTGCCCTTCAATTTCGAGATGAGATATTGAATGCGTTCAGCATCCCTTAGCGATGGGTTTTCATGCACAACAGTGCGAAACGATTCAATAAAAAGCGGAAACTGTTGAATATCACCATGAAATTCAGGTATGTCAATTTGCGGCAATTTGAATGGCGGCGTAATAGTTTGTGTTTGTGGCTCAGAAGTCTGTGAATTATACGCACTTTTAATTGCGCAATACATATCGTCAAACACCCAAAATGTTTCATAATCCGCTTTATATTCGGGATCAAGGTTCAAGGCATGGGCGTGAATTGAGTCGCTGAGAGCATATTCATCGCGTATAATACGGTGAATAGAGACTAAAGTACTATGTGTGACCTTACAAACGGTCCGGTAGTTTTGAATTTTTGATATGTTGTCTAGGATGGTTAGTCAGTGTTTAAAATGCAAAATGCACAATTCCCCCCCATCCGCGCCCGCCGCCATATTGAAAAAAACCGGCACTTTCTTCATAATTTTGCTCATATCTTCCTTTAGGAGCATTTTAGCTAGTAATGTTATAGAGAGTTAAATTTACAACATTTTCCATTTTATATTTTTTTTCTAGGACAGATAGTTACGGAGATATCCACATTTAAAAAAACGTAAAAAATCGCAATTTCCTACTGAAAAACAAACTTTTGGATTATATTATATCGATTATTTGTGCCTGGGTCATGGATGTTCTATGTATTTAAGTATTTATTTATCTATATAAGTATGTATATCGTCGCCTAGTACCCATAACACAAGCCTTATTGAGCTTAATTTGGGACTAGGTTGATTTGTGTGAGGTTGTCTGATATTTATTTATTTATTTTTATTTATTTATTTATATCTTCGTTTAGGAGCATTTTAGCTACAACAAAGCAGGGCAATGTTGTAGAGAATTAAAATTACTATAATTTACACCTCAAATTTTGTTTCAAGGACGGTTAGTTACGGAGATATGCACATTTAAAAAAAAGGAAAAATCGAATTTTCCGAAAATTTCTCAAAATTCTTGGTTTAGAACGCTGTCATTCAGTTACGGACTAGTCTAGGACAAATTAAAACATGTAGGAAATATAATTGCTTATAAAACTCATGTCCATTTTTACATACATTTTCGGAAAATGTGACTTTATTTTTTACATATCTCCGTAATTATCTGTCCTAGAAACAAAATTTGAAATGTAAATTATAGTAAATTTAATTCTCTACAAAATTGCCCGAGCACTGGTTTAGCTAAAATGCTCCTAAACGAAGATATAATCCAAAAGTTTGTTTTTGAGTTAGAAATTGCAATTTCTTAAGTTTTTTTAAATCTGCATATCTCCGTAACTATCTATCCTAGAAACAAAATATAAAATGGAAAATGTAGTAAATTTAACTCTCTATAACACTGTCGAAGCTTTTTTCTAGTTAAAATGCTCCTAAAGGAAGATATGAGCAAAAATATGAAGAGAGGGTCGGTTTTTTCAATATGGCGGCGGGCGCGGAGGGGGGGGAATTGTGCATTTTGCATTTTAAGCACTGACTAACCATCCTAGACAACATATCAAAAATTCAAAACTACCGGACCGTTTGTAAGGTCAAAATCCTTTATTCACTGAATTAGTAACTTATCTATTTGCTGAGCTTTCATCAAAAACAAAGTAGCTTTTTCTCTTTTACTTTTCGGTATGGTGTCATAAATTGACCTGATTCGCTCAAAATACGAATCGCGTTTGCTAATTAAAAGCGAAATTTGCATCTCCGAATTTTCTATATTTATAGAATGTCAAAGATGGAATATCGATAATTATTAAATATTAAACCTAATTTTGCTCATATCTTCCTTTAGGAGCATTTTAGCTAGTAATGTTATAGAGAGTTAAATTTACAACATTTTCCATTTTATATTTTTTTTCTAGGACAGATAGTTACGGAGATATCCACATTTAAAAAAACGTAAAAAATCGCAATTTCCTACTGAAAAACAAACTTTTGGATTATATTATATCGATTATTTGTGCCTGGGTCATGGATGTTCTATGTATTTAAGTATTTATTTATCTATATAAGTATGTATATCGTCGCCTAGTACCCATAACACAAGCCTTATTGAGCTTAATTTGGGACTAGGTTGATTTGTGTGAGGTTGTCTGATATTTATTTATTTATTTTTATTTATTTATTTATATCTTCGTTTAGGAGCATTTTAGCTACAACAAAGCAGGGCAATGTTGTAGAGAATTAAAATTACTATAATTTACACCTCAAATTTTGTTTCAAGGACGGTTAGTTACGGAGATATGCACATTTAAAAAAAAGGAAAAATCGAATTTTCCGAAAATTTCTCAAAATTCTTGGTTTAGAACGCTGTCATTCAGTTACGGACTAGTCTAGGACAAATTAAAACATGTAGGAAATATAATTGCTTATAAAACTCATGTCCATTTTTACATACATTTTCGGAAAATGTGACTTTATTTTTTACATATCTCCGTAATTATCTGTCCTAGAAACAAAATTTGAAATGTAAATTATAGTAAATTTAATTCTCTACAAAATTGCCCGAGCACTGGTTTAGCTAAAATGCTCCTAAACGAAGATATAATCCAAAAGTTTGTTTTTGAGTTAGAAATTGCAATTTCTTAAGTTTTTTTAAATCTGCATATCTCCGTAACTATCTATCCTAGAAACAAAATATAAAATGGAAAATGTAGTAAATTTAACTCTCTATAACACTGTCGAAGCTTTTTTCTAGTTAAAATGCTCCTAAAGGAAGATATGAGCAAAAATATGAAGAGAGGGTCGGTTTTTTCAATATGGCGGCGGGCGCGGAGGGGGGGGAATTGTGCATTTTGCATTTTAAGCACTGACTAACCATCCTAGACAACATATCAAAAATTCAAAACTACCGGACCGTTTGTAAGGTCAAAATCCTTTATTCACTGAATTAGTAACTTATCTATTTGCTGAGCTTTCATCAAAAACAAAGTAGCTTTTTCTCTTTTACTTTTCGGTATGGTGTCATAAATTGACCTGATTCGCTCAAAATACGAATCGCGTTTGCTAATTAAAAGCGAAATTTGCATCTCCGAATTTTCTATATTTATAGAATGTCAAAGATGGAATATCGATAATTATTAAATATTAAACCTAATTAAATAGATTCTAGCGCGTGAAAATAACATTTACACCGTAAAAGGCCATAGATGCGAGCGGAATGTCGTAATATGTCGACTTTAACAGTAAATACAAAAATGTCTGCTAAGTAATTCAATGACACTTAATGTACGCAGAAATTCATAGTAATTGAATTCAAATTTCAAAGCGGTTTTACTACAAAATACGCGGTATGAGAATACGCAAAATAAATTCGTTTTATGTTAATGAAGAATGCGGGGTTTTTAATAGTCCTGGATTATGCGGCGGTAAAATTTTGAAAAAAGTCAATTTTGAAAGATATTTCGAAAAGCTAGGATACCCGGGTCGGAGGCCAAAAAATATGGTGTAGCTTTAAATGGACTGTAAATCCTGGTTCGTGGGCATCCTAGAAAATTTGGAAAAAAAAGAGAGCGGAGAAGAATAAACTAGAGATTATATTTATAACACAATGTGAGGTTCCACTAACCTTTATAAGCTGCGGCACCGAAACAGGAACAACAACGAAATATAGGTAGTATTTTATGCGGATGATGGTGTTGAAGATATTATTATTTATTATTTTTAAAGCGATATAATATTTTTTCTTGGACGACGACGACACGCACTGACAATTACAGTGAGATAAATTTCTTCTTATTTTTGGCGACCATAGACGTCGCCACGCAGGTTGGTTAATGCGGATACTTCATAATGTAATACAAATACTATCTCAGGCCTAAACAACAGCCATAATCTATTTTTTTTTAAGTTCAAATTTGGAGCAAAGTAGTTCCTTTGAAGCGGAAAACTTCCGCTCTGTAATACCCTTGCCTTAGTTTTGGTCAAATTTCTTCAACTGAGCAATAAAAGCCATAGCAATTATTACATTGCATTATTGAGGAAAGGTTAGGGATGCAAAAAAACACAATTTTAATCATCAGTCTCATTTTTAATTGAGATCAATTAAAAGAGACTTTTAGTTACTTATTCTTGAAATTATAAAAAATCAACATAAAACGTATTTTTCTTCGAAAATTAATATTATCTATTATATTTTGTTAAAGTAAAAAAAATAATCTTAAGATTTTCTATTAAAGATAGGACATTTTTGGTAACAAATCTTATATCAATTTCCTTCTCATGAAATAATCAACACTGAACTTAGAACGTAACATCAAAGTACCTATTACCCAATTGCGCTTTGATAAAGTTATCTAAATATATTCAGGTTTGTTGGTTTTTCTGGCTTTTATTCTATTAATTATTGTTCTTCGAGGTATACAGCTCGGCTGCTTTTCTCTGAGTCGAACGGCGGTCCACGTCCAAGAGACATTCTTACAAACTTCTCTTCGCTGTAGGACTTATAATGCCGTGCATCAAGCCTTTTCATGTATTTTCTTGGCATGGTTAACCTGAATAAAACACAAAAAAGTGAATAAATTTATATTAAGGTATTACTTTGCTCCGTGAGCATTTTATCCCCAAAATCAAGTGCAAAATAAACCTAATTTTGAAAATTGCGTGTCCTGACTAAATTAAGGCCCCAGTCTCGCTACGCAGCATTTTGTTTTTCAAGTACTAGTAAGATCAGCGGGGCGGGGGAAGCGGCGCTCCCCTCCCTAGACTTGGGTGCGCGTGAAGGTTACTCTACTTCAAAACGAGTCGAGTACACGACACAACTATTTGAATCTTTATGTTACTGTTTGTTATAACTAAGTAAATTACACAGCTTTGTTATTGTTTAAGGCCGCAAATGATAATAAATAAATATAAATAATTAGAGTGGAAATGAATAAATAGTTTGTTATATACAAAACTTTAGTTTTAAAAAGCCTTTACTTTTAAACAGGAACAAAAAATGCAGTAGTAAATAGGCTAGTTGACCCATGTCAAATTGTAATAAACTAATGTTTATTTCGTATAGTATTTAGCAAAGGAAACCTAAATATATATTTTTCAATTCATAAAAGTGAAAGATGGCTGAAAAAATTTGAATTTGAAAATATGGTTTTTAATCTGTATTTTGAAATGAAATGAAATGAAATATTTATTTGCTGAATATGTAGAAGTTGTACAGGCGTAAATCATACATTTCGAATAGTGGGTACATATTCAGCCGGAAATCCGGCATGCAAATTTTATAGTGTAAGTTAAAACATTGAAACTATTATTAAGTACTTAATTACGAACGCGAACATGTCACATTTTGACTTAATGTCTTAATAAACTTTAGTATGTTTAACATCAATAAAATGCCAGAATTGATTTAATAAATAATATGTCAACAATTAAATAATAATAGTTATCTAAATGTTCAATTAATTAGTACCTATTCAATCTACAAGGACTTTTTTCAAGGAAGTCATGAGTCGAGTAAAAACATTGCTCAGTTAACCACCTTCGCAGAGCCCTACAAAACCTGTTCATTGGTAACATACTTATTTCCGATGGAATAGAATTAAATACTAAACATGCCATATAGTGGCTGTTGTCCCTATATAATTTTAACTTTGGGCCGGGCATAGACAGAGGGAAATGTGTCAAGTTTCTTTTGTTGGTGTTGTCTCTTAATTTAAAAAGAGATAAATTATTTTTAACAAACTTACTTATTTCGTATATATAGATAGATGGTAATGTCAACAATTTATGTTTAAGGAAAAGTGGGCGGCAGGATTGAGTGTTACGTTTGAAATACTTAAAACGCTGTCCGCCATTTTCGCTTATGATAGTGACGTCATCGGTCCTGTAAAGAAAACTGAAAGTCTACTTTGACGACTTCGAATAGTGCCATCCCTCTCGATCTATCAAAATATATTGGAGTGAGCGGAATGGCACTATACGACGGTCGAATTTCGAATATTTACACGTAGTTCTACGTAGTTCAAAACTGGGTCTACTATCCTAATGATGCTAAAAATTAAAAAATTAAACACTCGCTATATTTTCGACTAATCAATAGGATTATTGTACACGTAAACCTGAAAGACAAATATTGAAATCCTTTGGCTGTGTTTGTTTCTTTTTAAAAAGCTAGGTTTTTTCTTTTTAAAATTAAAACAATGTTTCGTTTAAGTAAAATGACCTAACTAAAGGATTTAGGACGATTTTCCTCAAATGCCCATAAATTTTTCTACCATGTAAATATATTATATTATGACCTATATAAAATTTATAAATTATAGGCACTCTTTATTGAAATGTGTGGTATTTCCACATAAAAAAAAAATAGAATCGATATAAAGATTCTATAAAAATAAAAATGCTTTTTATAGCTTTATGTTTGTTATTATTTGTTTTTTTCTGCGTTGTATTGTTTATTGTTGCTATTAAATAAGGTGGGTCTTTTCTTGGCATAGAACGATCAAGGCGCGAGTCAATCAATTCTGGCAAGAGGCAATTATAAAAAAACTGTATCAAAGGGCCAAGCATTTTAGATTCCCAAAATACTTTATCCCTTTTTATGTATTCGACTTTCATCGGGTGCTCTTCACTCGTCCATACTGCAAAAATACAATTATTTTGTTCGGTTATATTCAATTGTCCTTGGATTTGATAATAATAATCATGGTTGGTGTCTATTTCGAAAACGTTGTTTTTTGGATTGAATTTCCAAAACATGTTTTTTTTTCTTTTATGGCTTCTTCAGGATTCATGTCTTTGGCAGCTAATGGGCATTTCACTTCTATGATACCTGTTTCCCCTTTTTCGTCAATATATGTGCCATCAGGAGTAGCACCTAAGAAACACATCGTCCTGTGAATATAAAGGCCACACTGTTCAATGTTTATTTTTTCCTGATGAGCTAACTGAGAGAGTGCTTTTTCTTCTTTCTTTTTTCCATGCGCAATTGACAATACATTAGACATTAGGACATTAGGTCTTTCGGTCTGACAATTGACTTTACTAATGGCGCACAACTAATATTACCCTTCCGTTTACAAATTTTACCAAATAGCGAAGCTGTCAACCTTTTTCTTCTTTGTTCTACCCAATCTTGGCTTTGGCTTTGTTGCATAGTATTTTCAGTAATATTGTGTCGCTCTTCTGATGTGACATTCAGCATTTGAAAAACATTGTTTTTCAAGTTCGAAAGCTACCTCCGTCATGTCCGGGCGTTGTGCGTTTGCACCATAATCTAGCGCCATCTATCGAGTTTCATGTTTTTGAATCAAGTTGTCCGTAAAGGACTAAAGCAGCTAAGACCTTTTAATATACAAAATACTACTAAATAATAAGTAATAATTATTCAGCGAACTTACCTCTTTTTACGATTTTCATTCATTATTTGTATTTTTCTTTTATTTTTCTTTTTACTCGTACAAGGATATTTCTTTCTTTTCCGATCCATCGTTGTTTACTTAGTTTAAATTCATTGTAGACTGTAGATAATGCTCCAATGTGTGTATATCCAAATCAAAATAAATAACTTATTTAAACTAAAATGTAAGCCAGTATTAAAATAGAGCAACTTTCACGATAAGCCTTCGCCTCGTATGCTTTAGCGTGTGAGTAAAGAGCTTGATCGTGCGAGCGAGAGGAAAAATCACTATGAGCCACAAAGCACACGTCCGAACGCTGTGAACGTCACAGCGGAACTGACTGATATGTCAACTATTTTCAACGCACTTTTTGGTATAAATTCTGAACAAAATTATATTAATTAAAATTGACTTTTTAAATACAGTATTTTTATAATTTGTCAACATAATCGTTGTATTTTAATTAGTTTAGGTTTGAGTTCAGTAAACGATGATTTTATAAAGAAAAAAGGACGATTTTGCAGTGGTCGACTTCATAAAATATCAACTTCTTAAGCCACCTTAAATAAGAAAACTAAACCATTTTGCAAAAAAGTAACGAGATAAGATTGTTGCCGACCATTTGAACTCAAATGTTATCTGCTTACATTTCATGTTTTGCTCTTCATTTTTTCACTGCGAGTGCAGGAACTCAACCTTTAACGCGTAGAACGAAAACTGGGGTATGTTTAAAGCGTGACATTGATATAAAAAATAACCTCGAAGTAATAAAAAAAATATGTTTTGGAAACTTCAAATCCTGTTCTTTAAGTTTCTTTAAAATACATTTCGTTTGTTGCTTTGAAACAATTAAAATAACGCAGATTCTTTCGTGCAAATTCTGCAAAAAACATATTTGTGCGAGACTGGGGCCTTAATAAAGCAAATCAAGTAATATTTTTGTCCACAACTATATGATAAAATGCCAAAACAAATGTTATTTAACACCTGGTAGTGAGGGAAGTAGTGTCACAACGTGCAAATTTTGGTATCGAATGAATTCACTTGGCTTAGATTTGAAGACGAGTGCTAGAAACGGAATATATCGGAGTCCCGCATAATGAGTTTTAAAAATAAAAATAAAACTTTAGACAAATTCAATGTGTTTGATATCACACTCGAATTTATCGAAAAAGAAAATGACCACAGCTTTGGAAACTATAAAACTTTTATTGACAACCACGTATCACAAGAAGCAAAGCAGCAAATAAAACGGTTGATCAAGCCGACAGCAAGCTTTAGCATAATAGGCTTGCCTTAGCAAGCGAGAATAACAGCCTCCCAAATATATGATGCAGCACATTGCTCAGTAGATGGGTCTTTAGTCCAGCAAATTTTAGGGGGATACAAGGTGCCAAAAACATCTGCCATGAAAAGAGGGAAGACCTTAGAGAGCGCAGTAATAAAGGAAATTGAAAGAACTCTGAAAATTAAAATTCAAAAGTCAGGATTTATTTTGATTAATGGATTGGTAGGAGCAGCCCCTGACGATATAAGCCAAAATTTTGTGGTGGAAATAAAGTGTCCAACCTGAGTCAAAACTTCAATAATTATGTTAGAAATAAAATATTAAAACCCAAATATAAAGCACAAATATATCTCCAAATGCTTGCAGCCAAAAATAACAAAGGTTTGTTTTGCGTAGCAGATCCGAAATTTGAAATCAATAAAAAAGTTCACAAGTTTTGGATTGATTTGGACAGGCACTTTTTAGAAGATATTATCAAAAAAGCCACCCATTTCTGGGAAAAATATATCTACCCGAAGATGCTTCACAGTGCTAAATTTTAAAAAGTAATAGTTTATAGGTCGAAAAAATCTAAACTTTATTTATTGATGCTTTAAAATTGTTTTCAGCTGATTTTAGTGTCATTTTTTCTATAATTATTCCTGTAAACATTGATTCGGGGAATCTTGTACAGTATCTCCTCTAACATGTATCATCAATTACCTAGTTATAATATAATATAATTGTAATAGTTTTTAAGTATAATACGAAAAAATGGCTTACTGTTGAGTTTCTTTCGGCTTTCTTCTCAACAGCGCTCTCCTCTTGTGAAATGCCGGTAGATTCATATTTGGACATGTGAAAGTGCCCTTGGCTTAAGTAGGCCAATAAACGTTTTGATCTTGAATGTATGTAGGTACAGTATGAGTATTGAAGATTGAAAAAAAAAATACGTTTTAAAGTAGCACCCCAACCCTAAAGTCTGTCAGGTTACTTGGGCCTAGGGTGTATAATGTGTTAACTATACACGATGATTTTTAATCGGTGATCAGGAGTTGAAAAATATTGATAAACAGCTAAAATCTAATTTATTAGATGATGTCTCACGCAATTACCTTGCTGTTTAAGTATTTTAATTAATGGTTTTATTGAAATCAGTTACCACTGGATACTTGGTCATCCTACATTCTTATCGAAGTAAAGTAGATATGTCAAGTGTCATCACTTTGGCGGGAAACTTGATAGATCTTATGTCAATAAACTTTTCCCTACACTTAACTATTCCTTGCTCTAAGCCCTACACCGACTCCACCAAGACTCGACAATAATAAGAATAATTGGTACGATATTAACATTAAGCTCATTTAATAATCTGTTGGCTTGGCTAACATGTAATGAATGTGAATAAGTGAAACGAAAATAATTTAATAACCGTATAATAAAATAAAATTCAAACAACTTCTAACTCAAAAACTGAGAAAACTTAATCTTAAACATAATTTAATAAATGTTCAAAATGACCACCGTTTTGTTCTCGACAGAGTTCCGCTCGACGCCTGTGGTTCTGTTTTATTCTGTTAAGAACATAACGGTTTTCCCGTATTTCGTCGAATGCACTTATAATTCTTTGGCGGAGTTCCTCTACGGTATTGGCCTCTTGTTCATAAACAATACGCTTGACATCACTCCACAGATAGAAATCTAATGGAGTGAGATCTGGACTACGTGGAGGCCACGGGATGGGGCCGCCGCGGCCGATCCACCGCCCAGGGAACTCTCCGTTTAGGAAATCGCGAACCCTATGTTCATAATGTGCAGGGGCACCATCGTGCTGGAAATGTAAATTCTGTAAAGACTGCAGTGGCACTTCTTCCAATAGCTCTTCGACCACATGCCTCAACAGGTTCAGGTAGTTTCCTCCGCGTAAAGTGCCTTCAATGAAATGGGGTCCAATTACAGTGCCATTAATGATCCCTGCCCACACATTAACGGTGAATCGCAGTTGGAAAGCATTTCTTCTGGTGAGACGTGGATTTTCCGCAGCCCAAAAGTGTTCATTGTGGACATTAAATTGGCCAACCCGCATGAAGGTGGATTCATCCGACCACAGGATATTAGTTTCGAGATTTTCAAGATACCACTGACAGAATGCCATCCTTCCCTCTAAATCCGGTGCTAAAATATCTTGTACGGGCCGAAAGTGAAAAGGATTCAATTCGGACGAGTTAAGTAGTCGCCACACGAATGATTGACTCACATGAAATCTTCTCGCTGCTTGCCTAGTGCTCCTACGGGGATCCCGAGCAAAGTACTGTAAGATGCGTCTATCCAGGTTTTCAGGATGACGCAGAGGTCGGCCTGGTGCTTGAGCGTGCCCTGGCACTGTGAACTGGCCGAAGTCACGCAGGTTTTGTTTTAGGCGATTTATGAGACTGTGTGTGGGAATTGGTACGTTTGGATGAATCGCGTGGAACAATTCTTGAGTCCGTCGTGAGCTGTTAGTTTGTATTGACAAACGAATCATATCGTAACGCTCGATGTTCGAAAACGGATATGGATCAGGCATGATTTTTGAATTTTTCCGATATTTACGCTTTCAGACAATTTTTATTTCGTATTTTGACTTTGTTATGCATTTGACAATCAAAGTCAAAGTCAAAGTCAAAATATTCTTTATTCAAGTAGGCCTAGCTACAAGCACTTTCGAATCGTCAGTTACAGAGAGCAGAGCAATTTATTGATAAACTTATTATACTAAAAATAAAATAAAAAAAACATAAAAAACAACATTATAGAAATAAAAGAAAAATCCTAAAAAGGATCGTCAACACAAAAAAAGTATATAAATAAAAAACTAGAGGCTAGAATATTTCTAGAATAAAATTCTAAATGTCAAAAATTATAATAAGAATTATTAAAATTAAAATATCAGTACCCTGATAGGTAGGTACTCGTTACAATAATTACACATAACATTGCTTGATTTTCACTAATCCCACGACACGTTATCATTCATGTAGTCTTGAGTGCTATAATAAGCTTTAGAAATAAGTTTACGTTTTACATAATTCTTGAATTTACCAACAGACAAGTCAGTTACGCTTCTAGGAAGTTTATTATAAAATCTTACACAGTTACCCATGAATGATTTTCTTATTTTATGGAGCCTAGTGGCAGGCACTGCGAGCTTATGCTTATTTCTAGTATTAATATTATGTATATCACAGTTCTTCTTAAAATTGGCAATGTTCTTATGTACATACATAAGATTCTCATAAATGTATTGACAATGCACTGTCATTATATTAATGTCCTTAAACTTATCTCTAGCCACTAGATTGCTTTTGGTAACTCCGGCTACCTGTCACCGCTCTTATTTTATTATATAAATAGAGTCCAACTCAAAATTCGAAGCAATTGAGTGGCTAAGCGAGTCTCTATGGTGCATTTTATATATCGCACGAATAGCCCGTTTCTGGAGAACAAAAATTATATTAATATCTGACGCACTGCCCCAAAGTAATATGCAATACGACATAATGCTATGGAAATAACTAAAATATACTAATCGAGCTGTTTTCACGTCTGTTAATTGACGGATCTTACTAACTGCAAAAGCTGCAGAACTCAGTCTATTCGAGAGATTAGCAATATGGGGACCCCATTGGAGCTTAGAATCTAATGTAATACCGAGAAAAACTGTGCTATCAACTAGTTCCAGTTCCTCATCTTTAACAATAACACTTGCTTGCTCGTGTATAACGTTAGTCGTGACAAACTTAACACATTTAGTCTTTTTCTCATTTAACAATAAATTATTTACATTAAACCAATTCACTACTTTACATATAGCATTGTTTACGTCATTATAAGATTGTTGGTTTCGCGCGACTTTGAAAATAAGTGAAGTATCATCCGCAAACAAAACTATATCATGGTGGGTCTTTATGAGCTGTGGCAAGTCGTTAATGTAGATAAGGAACAAGAAGGGTCCCAATATTGATCCTTGCGGCACACCCATAGAGACTAATGACCCAGGTGATCGCTTTCCAATGACAACTTATTACTCATAAGTTTAATCTTGATATGAAACTGCTTTTTGAAAGAGGTTTTAAGCTCATAGACTAAACTATTAGTAGGGTAACAATAATTTCCAATTAAAAGTTATTTTCAAAACAAAAAATATTACAGAAAAACAAAAATTGGTACCAT
Source organism: Apotomis capreana (assembly GCA_947623375.1). Lineage (NCBI taxonomy): Eukaryota > Metazoa > Arthropoda > Insecta > Lepidoptera > Tortricidae > Apotomis > Apotomis capreana. The sequence goes on along the minus strand of OX392498.1, from coordinate 24,864,411 downwards.
GTAATTTCGACTTCAACATGATCGCCATCATTTACTGAATGAGAAAAATTGGTTCCTGATCACCGATTAAAAATCATCGTGTATAAAACGAATTTACAATAAGAATAATAATAAATAATTTATAATTAACAATTTTTTATTATTTTGTCCTGTAAGTTTATGAGCCCACAAGCTATTATGACTATTTGGAGTTCATACGAGGGTCGTCTGAAAAGTTTCTGGCCTGACATAGAAACAAGTGTTTTTTTTTTTTTTTACTTTTCAACATAGTCTCCTTGTAAGGCTATACACTTGTCCCAACGATGCTCCCATGATTTTAACCCGTCCAAGTAGTAGTTGCCGTCTTGCTCTTCAAAAAAGGCGTTCACGCTGGCAATGATCTCTTCGTTACTTGAAAATCTCTGTCCACCGAGCCAAGTTTTGAGTCTGGGAAATAGGAAAAAGTCGCTGGGAGCCAAATCTGGTGAATATGGTGGATGGTCAATGATTTCGTATCGAAGCTCCTTAATTTTGGCCATGGCGACTGCTGACTTGTGAGATGGTGCGTTGTCTTGGTGGAACAGTACTTTCTTTTTTTTTCAAATCTGGCCGTTTTTTCGCTATTTCTTCCTTCAGCTTGTCAAGTAACGATGAATAATAAGGTCCCGTTATTGTTTTTCCTTTTTGTAAATAGTCAACGAATATTACACCGCGGCTATCCCAAAACACGGTGGCCATCACTTTTCCGGCCGATGAAACCGTCTTCGCCTTCTTCGGAGCAGGTTCATTCTTTGCAGTCCACTGTTTGGACTGTGATTTAGTCTCAGGCGTGAAGTGATGAATCCACGTTTCATCGACAGTTACCAAGCGACGCAAAAAATCGGACTTATTTTGCTTAAATCGTTTCAAGAGATCTTCAGAAATGGTCTTTCGAACTTGTTTTTGATCAGAGTTTAACAGACGCGGCACCCAACGTGCGGATAGCTTTCTCATGTTCAATTTTTCAGCCAATATGTGATAAACTCGTTCTTTTGAAATGCCTACAGTTTCTGCTAACTCTCTAACCTTGATTCTGCGATCGTCGAGCACCAATCGGTGCACTTTTTCGACTATATCGTGGTTGGTTGCAGTTTTTGGCCGTCCCGGGCGTTCTTCGTCGTTCAAGCTGGTACGACCGCGTTGAAATTCAGCCACCCAAAATTTTACGGTGGAAAATGATAGAGCAGACTCGCCGTAAACAGAATCCATCTCATTTTTAATTTGGGTTGGCGTATTTTTTTTTAAATACAAATACTTAATCACAGCTCGACACTCAATTTTTTCCATAATAGAAACTTTGAGGGTATTGTTTCACAAAATCGGCAATTATAGAAAAACTAACCGACAAAATGGCGGCAACTTTGACATTTAACTTCAGAAAAGAATAAAGTTATAGTACCAAGGAGGTTTTTTTAAAAAAAAGTTTTATTCATTGTGAGGCCAGAAACTTTTCAGACGACCCTCGTATACCACACATTTTATAATAAACTTCCTAGAAGCGTAACTGACTTGTAGTTCTATTTGTTATGAAAAAAAGCTGCACTTTGTAATGGAAGCAAGCCGTTTCTTACAGTGATAATATAGACTAAAATAAACGATTTCACTCGAGGAGAAATTAATTTCACCCCTTAGGAACAGAGATGGCGCCACTTATTCAACAAAAAGTTTAAAAAATTCTAAATCCTGAACGGATACTCCGATTTTGACGTAAGAGGTGCCAATCGGTAGATAATTTTCCAATTTAACATGAAAAAAATTAAAATCAGGTAGAAAATAAATTTGGATACCTAAGAAATAATATTTTCTGAAAAAAATATTTAAAATTTGCGATGTTTGGAATTTTACTCGTAAAAATGTATATATATGGTACTTTTTTTTATTTATTTATATTAATACACAACTAATTTTACATTTACGAAAAGGAACCGCATATCATTAGCTCGTATAATTCCAAAGTTATTGAAGAATACAGACATGGCGCCGCTGGGTCAAAAAATCTTACAAAAAATCTAAAACCTCAACGGATATTCCGATTTTGATAATTAAGGTGCTAATCGACAGATAATTACTTAAATTAGTTTTAAAAAATAAAATAAAAATACAAATAGACAAAAAGTAATAATATTTCCAAAAAAAAACGTACATTTTGAAAATATATAATATTTTTGTTGGGGCTTTTATGTAATTTCGTATAAAAAATAATTATGAATATGGCTTTATTTTACTTATGTATTAAACTATTAGGTAATTGATCGTTTAATAAAAAACCGCATATCGAGAACTTGTACAGTTCCAAAGGTATTGAAGTGGAGCTTTTTTTACCGTGTATATATGTTTTTAAATAAAGAATTTAAGCGTTTTTATGGTTTCTAGAAATTATCTTGATTTTTTTTTTGTTTTTGTTCTGTTTTCAACAATGGACGCGAAGCGTGAGCTCGTCGTCGATTTGTACAAGAAAAAATTTCGCTCGTGCGAGATATTAAGGAAACTGAAACATTTAAATATCAATTTATAAGGTTTATATCGCGGACCCGCGAGTGCTGGAGAACCTTCTGCACTAACATAGAATCAAACGCTCAGGCAGCCAGGGTTAAAAACATCTTATCCGGCGAACCAAACCGTCACCTAGGCTCCCTGAAAAAACCAGACAACACTTATACTAACACTGATAGTGAAATGTCAGAGTTGTTACTTGATACACACTTCCCAGGCTGCTCCATTACGGAGAACTGTGCATGGGACCAGGCAGGTCAACAGGAATTTGATCAACCACCTGTTGAAGCCGCACACACTGCCCAAAGAATTGTAACACTGGAAAGGGTGTTATGGGCAATAAACAGCTTCTCTGCGTTCAAAGCGGCAGGTTTAGATGGTATATTTCCGGGACTCATGCAGTGGTGCAAAAACACCATCGCGCCACACTTAGTCCAAATATACCAGGCCTGCCTAAGACACCGATATATTCCCAAGAAATGGAGAGAAGTTAAGGTGGTATTTATACCCAAACCAGGTAAGAGTGATTATACGCAGCCAAAGTCATACAGGCCTATAAGCCTCACATCGTTCCTATTAAAAACTCTGGAACGCCTCTGTGATCGCGACCTCAGAGATGGGACCTTAGCGCTATATCCTCTTCACCCCCAACAACACGCCTACAGTTCAGGCAAATCAACCGAATCAGCACTACACAGCGTTGTTTCACCCATAGAACACGCATTATCAACACAATCCTCAGCGCTTGTGGCCTTCATCGACATCGAAGGAGCCTTTGACAAGACGCAATTCAACAGCATTAGCCAAGCCCTGCTCAGACATGGAGCCGATCAGACCGTAGCAGGTTGGATTGATAACATGCTGAGACAAAGGGCTGTACAGGTAACAGTGAACGGCACAACTCGAGCTATCGTGTCAAGAGGCTGCCCACAGGGTGGAGTTATATCACCACTCCTGTGGAACCTCGTAGTGGACGGATTAATCCGGAAGCTCAACGAGGCGGGCTTCTATACTGTAGGCTATGCAGACGATGTAGCAATCCTCGTGAGAGGAAAGTTTGAGGCAACCCTCTGTGACCTTATGCAAGAGGCACTCAAAATCGTCGAACTATGGTGTTCTGACCAAGGCTTGTCAGTCAACCCAGCCAAAACAGAACTAGTCTTGTTCACTAAGAAGCGAAACATAAAAATCAGTCGCTTGCCAAAACTCCAAAACACGACTCTGACTCTCAGCAAAGAGGTAAAGTATCTGGGCGTCATCCTGGATGACAAATTACTATGGAACAAACACTTAGAAAACAAATTGAACAAAGCCTGCGTCGTATTCTGGCAGTGTAAAAGACTAATTGGTAGAACCTGGGGCTTACACCCCAGGATCACAATGTGGCTTTACACTGCGGTGATAAGACCTATTATCACCTACGGCGCTGTGGTTTGGTGGCCCAGAACCAAACTGACAACAGCCAAACATAAACTGCAGCAATTTCAAAGACTTGCTTGTGTAGCAACGACGGGCTGCATGAGAACAACACCCACAGCGGCAGTGGAGATACTGCTAGGACTGCCGCCCCTTGAACTGTTCATTCAGCAAGAGGCGGCGTCAGCAGCTATCAGACTGAAGTCACTTAACCTCTGGGGTGTAACACACGGGGGTCATGCCGAAATACTTGAGGAGGCTATCAGACACGAGCCGATGATAGCTGCTCCCAACGACAAGATACCCAAACAGCATTACTTCAATAAGAGCTACGAAATCGAGCTAATTGAAGAACCTTACGATCGATCCGATATAAATGAAATACGCATATATACGGATGGGTCAAAGACACAAACAGGTACAGGAGCTGGAATATACTCACCTGAAATAAACGTAAACATATCAATAGCCTTAGGAAAATATAGCTCCATCTTCCAATGTGAATGTCTTGCCATCACACAGGCTGCCAAGGCAGTTGCTACGCGAGGTATCAAAGACCAAAAGATACGTATTGTTTCCGACAGCGCTGCAGTTTTACGAGCTCTGGAGAATAAAACAATCAAATCCGGGCTCATACTAGAGTGTCACTCAGCATTGCAAACGATCGGCATGAATAATCGGATCACGTTGCAATGGATTAAAGGGCACAGTGGCTCTCTAGGTAACGATGCAGCCGACCAGCTGGCTAGGAGAGGATCCGATGATTTGGCAATTGGCCCAGATCCTATGCTCCCCTTGGCGTTTAATCAGCTGCGTACATGGCTTCGTCACAGAACACGATCACAACACGCCGATCAATGGGCAGAAACCAGTACATGCAGGCAGTCCCGGGAAACAGTCCCATACCCAGACACACGCCTGACAAAGCGCCTGTTATCGCTAAGCAGGCCCGCTCTGCGAGTAGTAGTAGGCACTATCACTGGACACTGCACACTTAACAAGCATTTATATGTTCTAGGAATGACCGATAGCCCCCTGTGTAGGGGATGCCTGTCGGCCGAAGAAACAGCTACCCACGTGATCCTGGAATGCACTGCCGTAGCTAAGCAACGGGCTGAAATCCTCAAAGCACCGAGGTCACTTCGTGAAGCCTGTGGAGACACCAGGAGAATCCTGCGCTTCTGGACGGAGTTAGGCTGGCTAGACTATTAGCCGGCAAATCTGTACGCACAATGGCCCGAACATACACGGGCTAAGTGCGGAAAGCGGAGCCCATAACCATAACCATAACCATCGCGGACCATCAAGCGATTCAAGGAAACAGGTTCTTCACAAATCAGGCCCAAATCTGGACGTAAACCAAACTGTTCGCGTCAAAAAAGTAATAAAAAATGTTCGTGAGCGTATTAGTTGTAATCCAGCCCAAAGTGCAAGTAAACTCGCAAAAGATATGAAAATATCCCGACGATCAATGAGTCGTATATTACGACATGATCTTGCATTGAAGGCCTACAAGAAACAAAAAAATCACGGATTAACGGAAGCCCAGAAAAAAGCTAGAGTGAAAAAATGTAAAGAGATACTAGCATGGCACGAGGGCGATGACATATTTTTTTCCGATGAAAAAATGTTTCAATTACAAGATAGCCACAATCAACAGAATGATCGTGTGTACGGCGTATCGTTGAGGGACATACCAGTGGACAAATTAGCTGTACAACGATTTCAAAGTACGTCTGCTGTCATGGTGTGGGGTGCGATATCGCCTAGAGGCAAGTTACCACTGCAGTTCATTGATCGAGGAGTCAAAATCAACCAAGAGTACTATATTCAAAACGTATTGCAGGGTCATTTGCTGGAAAATGCCCGAAAGTTATATGGAAATGATTATTTTTGTTTCCAGCAAGACAGTGCCCCATCTCACAAAGCCAAACGCACTCAAGACTGGTGTCGAACGAATTTGACAGATTTTATACCTTGGCAAGAATGGCCCTCATCTTCACCCGACTTGAATCCGTTGGATTTTTCAATATGGAGATTTATGCTGAGTAAGATTGGATTTAAATTCATTCAAGCATCGGTTGGAGAAGATATGAGACGATATTCCAGATGAGGTAGTGCGTGCCGCGTGTAATTCCTTCTACGGGAGAATGCGTAAGGTAATTACAGCAAATGGAGAGAGATTTGAACTTATGAATTAATTTTATAATTTATGGTCTATGTTTAAACTAAATACATAAATACTTTTTTAATCTGGAGAGTTGTTTCAATTTTATGGATATTTTAAAGTAGGACACTTAATCTGCCCAACGCTGTACTTGCTTCGACCGTAAGAGCCATCCTGGCCTGGCTTACTTACTGATCTCTGCCGTAATGTACTAATAACAATTATTTCCAAGGGGTGCTCCGGAGAGTCAGTGATGAAACAGGAATTTGTAAAACAACCGTAAGGAATGTATTAAGGAACAATGACGCTAACTTCGATAAATAAATAAAAACCAAACATGAAATACCGGCTGAATCTGGATGATTTCGATTACTGTGCAATACGGCGATTGATTCACATTTAGTTAAAAAAACTACCTACTCTCAAGTCATTACGCAAAAGATTAAGAGAAGACATCGACTTCAATTCTCCAAAATATCATACGGGGTTCAGATTTCGTAACACAGAGAATAATCGCAAAGTCTTATTGAACAAAAAATTCAAATTTTCTATTAATAAACAATCTCATTAGTTCAGTCAAAACGAAGATCTCAATTACAATTTAAGTTAGATAAGTGTAAAAATACACATGTTTTTTGTTATTTCCTTATTATAAATTTAAATCTTAGTATTATGTATTCCTCTTAGATAAGTTTAACATTTAAATTTAGTATGTACCCATTAAATGAAAGTTGTGCATGGTAGTCATAGAAATGTAAATTTAGTACAGTCTAACTATAACTACATCCTATTATGTTAATGACAATTTACATTTTGTAACCTTGCCGAATAAATAAATATATAAAAATGACGTGCGGTTAAAGATTAAGAGCTACTGGAAAAGATCGTTTATACAGATGAATCATATATTCACACCACACATTCCAAAGCCAAAAGTTGGACGGATTCTGCTAATAAAGGGATGAAAAAACCCGTTTCCAAAGGTCAACTATTTATAATTGTACACGCGGGTAACGAAATGGGTTTTGTGGCTTTTCCGTTGCTAAATCATGCGGCGGACCCTGGAGGAGATTATCAAAGCGAAAACAATTGATTCCTAATTTACCTGAAAATAGCGATATTGCGATTGATTATGCATCGTATCACGATAAACTTGTGGAAAATCCACCAAAAGCAAATACCAAAAAAGAAGATATGATTACTTGGCTAGAAAGGCAGGTACCAGATTCCTGTTACAGCCGGTGCCAAAAAACCTGAAGTTTAGGATGTCATAAAGAAAATTATTTCCAGTTTAATGTGGATAAAGTTTTGGGAATTATGGTTCACACTGCAGTTTATTTCCCTCCGCACCACACAGATTTTAATACCATAGAAAATTTATGGGCACAATAAAAGGGATATGTTGCATAACATTGCCGTTTTATTCATGTCAAAAAGCTTCTGTTAGAAAAAAATATAGGGTCCTGAAGAATGGGCGAAAGTATGCAATCATCCCATTAAAAGCGAAGACGTTTTTTTTACCGAAGAAGAGAAGCTGGATGTGTTTGGTGTCAGTAAAGGCTGATTTAGACGATGCCAATTTTGAGACGCCTAAATTACGGCGCCTCGAAAAGGCACCGTATAAACACTTTCCGCGCCATTTTTTCGCCGCATGCCAGCGCTGGCGCGGAATAGAACACGAGCCTATTTTTCGGCGCCAGTGACCCCCCCTCCGCGTCTCTCGCTGCCACTAATGACTGGTACTGAAAAAAAGCACCGTGTAAACACGACTGGCGGCGAGATTTAGGCGGCTGAACATAGTCATTGTCTAAACGGTCGGAGGTGTGCTGTGCGGTAATCACTGGCGCCGTAATTTAGGCGTCTCAAAATTGGCATCGTCTAAATCAGCCTTAAGACACATTAGAGGACTTGCCCAGGACTAACAACTCAAACTTAATCGTAGTATATCTTGACAACGGCTCATTAGATGGAGACGCTTTGACCGTCCTCGAAGATTTGCAGTTGATAATGAATAAATTCTCAGATATCGGTTTCTCACAATTTTACCAAATGTGAAATATTTATACCTTTCTCCTGGAAAGAAAATTGAAATCCTTTATAACTTTCACGCACAAATTTGCCAAATATTTCAGTTCATACAAAATCATCTCTAACACTTTTAGGTTTACCAATTTTCGACGACGCAATTAGTCCTATTATCAATATTTGCACTTGCAGTTGATAATTCTGTTCATAGGTGAACAGATTTAATTTTAGTAGGTATGGGGTGGCCAGTTACTGGCGATTTACCCTATATGGTATCATTTAACTAGTTTACCTGGTTTATAGTGATAGTACCGCAACATTTTTTTGTGTTGTAATTCATACATCTCCATAAGCTGTTATGGTTGCTACGATATGTCACGTGATAAAAGTACTCGAACCCATTTTGAAGTCAAACTCTACCTCTACCGCGAGCAAGTATACATATTTCTCGCTCAGGTTTCCGCCGAGCAGAATAGTTATAAATGTACAATTCTATTCTATTCTATTTTTATATAAAAAAAATGGCGTCTGTCCATTGGAACAATTTTGCCAATGTCAAGGTTGTAAGAACGTTGTACGGTGACTTGAGCTTTTTGTAAAGTGATAGCGATTTACAAAAAACCACACGGACTATCGGGCCTTGACCCAGGAAGGGCTATGAACGCTTCAAGTTGAATTCTTCATTAGCTATTCACTCATACGTTAGATCACTGCACAATACGCTATCAATACTACACATTGAACAACAAAAATGAATAAATAATAAAGAGCGAAACTTAAACGCATGCGGCCATCTTAAGTCACGAACCGGACAATTCATTATCTTTACAACTCTGACACAAAATAAATGTTGACACTGACATTGAGAAAAGAAATATTTTTAAGAATTATTCGTGGCCAGGAAACAATATAATATAACCACGAACGAGAAAAGAGTTTATACAGGGCGTTCCAAGACTATGGGACATCAAAGGAAAGTACCATAGATTTTGGAAGATAGGGCGTTGATGACGTCACAGCGTCCGGAGCATAAACGTCAAGACGGGCTATATCGGCCAAATGCGGTTGTAAATGTCAAATGATTGTGCTACCATTAAGTAGACGAGTAAGTATGCGATGATGAGAGCCCTGACAATGCTTTTCAAATTAGTCGCATTATAACGTCTGTTTTTGGCGAAAAATAAAAATTATTAATAGTTTGTGTTTTTTTAAATAAAAAAAAGTGTGAAAGTGCGTGCAAAACTTAGAAAATGTCGGGCATTGTGCGCGGATGCAATTCGCATTCTTGGAGAAAAGAAAACTTGGGTGAAAATATAAGTTTTCATTAGTAAGTAATTCAGTATTGTTTTTTTCAGCAAATGCACCAGAAATTATGTTATTATTAAAACTATAAGCTTAGAAAAAAGATTACTATTGCACGCAAATGATATCTAAGTAGGCTACAATTAAAATAAACATAGAAATAGTGAAAAAAACAATTATCGATAATTTGCGATTCTGTGAATCAAGGTTACTTTGGTCAGGTGTATATTTAAAAAAAAACAATGACGTTTTGGTGGACATTGTTTTTTTCGTGGATAGGCTGAAGACGACAACTTACTGAGCATAGTTGTAGATTTCGGTTATTTTATGTATATTCTTATATTTGTTTACGTACATACAGAAGAATAAATTCAAATAAATTAATTAGTTTGTCCACGACGCAAAGCTCTCTAGATATCTATATTAATTTTCATCTGTTAGAAATATGAAATACTATCTGACTGACTATCGTATGTTTAATCAGCAAGGTGGGAGAAGGGAAGCTAGTACAATAAATGTATTATTATGAATTTATAACAATTTCAATTGTTTTTTTTGGTTCAATTCGTTAGTTTGCATAATAATTTTCTAATAACCACAGTCCAGTTCCATCGTCAGACGTAACCAATATACTAAATTTCAGCTCGATCGGTGCCCAGAAGAGTCAATTTTAATCTACTTTTCTTTTTTACACTTACACGATCAGACAAAAAAATAACATTTGCCTTAAAACCTACACAGTTCGCCAGCCGTGCAGTGCATAATTGATTATAAATAGGTACTTTTCGTCCATTAAGAATATTATATTATATTAAATTATATTTGTATTGTATGATAATGTCGTATCTATTATTAAGTAATCAGTGCTTTGACTTGCCTTTTTATTGAATCTTCAGCCAAATCAGCAGTCAAGTGGCTTAGAATCCTTTTCAAGGTAAAACTCAATTTAATCGCAATACTTAATCCTGTATTTTTTTTATAATGCTCTGTTTTTCGATATGTCACGTGATAAAAGTACTCGAACCCATTTTGAAGTCAAACTCTACCTCTACCGCGAGCAAGTATACATATTTCTCGCTCAGGTTTCCGCCGAGCAGAATAGTTATAAATGTACAATTCTATTCTATTCTATTTTTATATAAAAAAAATGGCGTCTGTCCATTGGAACAATTTTGCCAATGTCAAGGTTGTAAGAACGTTGTACGGTGACTTGAGCTTTTTGTAAAGTGATAGCGATTTACAAAAAACCACACGGACTATCGGGCCTTGACCCAGGAAGGGCTATGAACGCTTCAAGTTGAATTCTTCATTAGCTATTCACTCATACGTTAGATCACTGCACAATACGCTATCAATACTACACATTGAACAACAAAAATGAATAAATAATAAAGAGCGAAACTTAAACGCATGCGGCCATCTTAAGTCACGAACCGGACAATTCATTATCTTTACAACTCTGACACAAAATAAATGTTGACACTGACATTGAGAAAAGAAATATTTTTAAGAATTATTCGTGGCCAGGAAACAATATAATATAACCACGAACGAGAAAAGAGTTTATACAGGGCGTTCCAAGACTATGGGACATCAAAGGAAAGTACCATAGATTTTGGAAGATAGGGCGTTGATGACGTCACAGCGTCCGGAGCATAAACGTCAAGACGGGCTATATCGGCCAAATGCGGTTGTAAATGTCAAATGATTGTGCTACCATTAAGTAGACGTGTAAGTATGCGATGATGAGAGCCCTGACAATGCTTTTCAAATTAGTCGCATTATAACGTCTGTTTTTGGCGAAAAATAAAAATTATTAATAGTTTGTGTTTTTTTAAATAAAAAAAAGTGTGAAAGTGCGTGCAAAACTTAGAAAATGTCGGGCATTGTGCGCGGATGCAATTCGCATTCTTGGAGAAAAGAAAACTTGGGTGAAAATATAAGTTTTCATTAGTAAGTAATTCAGTATTGTTTTTTTCAGCAAATGCACCAGAAATTATGTTATTATTAAAACTATAAGCTTAGAAAAAAGATTACTATTGCACGCAAATGATATCTAAGTAGGCTACAATTAAAATAAACATAGAAATAGTGAAAAAAACAATTATCGATAATTTGCGATTCTGTGAATCAAGGTTACTTTGGTCAGGTGTATATTTAAAAAAAAACAATGACGTTTTGGTGGACATTGTTTTTTTCGTGGATAGGCTGAAGACGACAACTTACTGAGCATAGTTGTAGATTTCGGTTATTTTATGTATATTCTTATATTTGTTTACGTACATACAGAAGAATAAATTCAAATAAATTAATTAGTTTGTCCACGACGCAAAGCTCTCTAGATATCTATATTAATTTTCATCTGTTAGAAATATGAAATACTATCTGACTGACTATCGTATGTTTAATCAGCAAGGTGGGAGAAGGGAAGCTAGTACAATAAATGTATTATTATGAATTTATAACAATTTCAATTGTTTTTTTTGGTTCAATTCGTTAGTTTGCATAATAATTTTCTAATAACCACAGTCCAGTTCCATCGTCAGACGTAACCAATATACTAAATTTCAGCTCGATCGGTGCCCAGAAGAGTCAATTTTAATCTACTTTTCTTTTTTACACTTACACGATCAGACAAAAAAATAACATTTGCCTTAAAACCTACACAGTTCGCCAGCCGTGCAGTGCATAATTGATTATAAATAGGTACTTTTCGTCCATTAAGAATATTATATTATATTAAATTATATTTGTATTGTATGATAATGTCGTATCTATTATTAAGTAATCAGTGCTTTGACTTGCCTTTTTATTGAATCTTCAGCCAAATCAGCAGTCAAGTGGCTTAGAATCCTTTTCAAGGTAAAACTCAATTTAATCGCAATACTTAATCCTGTATTTTTTTTATAATGCTCTGTTTTTCATCTTTGCACGAATATAATAATAATAATAACGGTCTTATAGCGAAGAGTCACAATAAACTTGTCAAGAGACTCTCGCTAGATGGCTGGATCAAGGGCCAGATATAGAAGGCGGTACTCCTGGACACGGCGCACATCGTCAGGAGGTTCCTCTCTGCAGCCCTAACCAACGGTAGCCTGGGCCCCTCCCCGCTGCCGGCGGCACCCTAGGTTAGGTTTTTTGGAGTTTACTCCTTAAGAATCGATTTTCATATATAAGCCCGGGGTATGAAAAATATGGGGTGTAAAATCGAACGTATCTGCCGTGCTAATTTAAAAAGTCGTATCTCAGTATACGATCGGGGTAAAAATACGACTTCTTAAATTAGCAGGTTATGCGTTACGTTAAGCGTTATAGACTAAGACCCCGATATAAAATGACCATCACCGAGATGTTTATTTGATGAAATGTATTTTAAATGTACTTAGCAACGGGAAAACATGGCTTCCGTTAGAGAAAATTAATATTAATTGTTCTCTGCCATTTATTTTTTATTTTAAATTACCACAAGAGGCTTAACAAATAACATAGACAAGAAACATATTCATAATTTCTCCGCGGAGACTGCGGCGGCGGCTGGCGGCCTACACGGCGCGTTGCTGCGCAAGTGCGCATCGGGCAGCTTGACTGACAGTTGTCAATCTACAACAGCTGAGAAATGTGTTTTTGGTTTCAAGTTTTTGCTAATATTTTGCGTGAATCTCTATCATGTTACGAGTGTGATTGCTATCAGTGCATGAGTACTATCTAGTTATATGTGCAATTATAAACCACCGCTTCCCCCAGGAACTTTATGGGGCAATTTGTATGCCGAAAATTGGAGCGGTTTTTTAAATACTTTATTTGTTATCGTAGCCGTAAGTTTTTATCTATTGCGTTTTTTAATAGTTTACTTGATGAATCCTTATAGCACGGGCTCCTCTCAGAATGTCGCTTCCAGGTCTGTGTCGCTGTCGCTGGAGAATTCCGTACAGTGCCCACATTGCTCCCAGATTCGTTTCTTTAAAGGTCAGAAAGGACTTAATATACACATAAGTAGAACCCATGGCATTCGTGCTGGCGCAATTACGTCGCCACCTGCCTCTTTACAGGCAAACAATTCACAACCAAGTCAGATCAGGCCTTTTTCTTAGAGCAGGCTACAAGGAGATATCCGTTTGCAAAAATATCGGACCTCAATCTGACTTCTGATATATATTGTATAGATCCCAGACATCCTACAAACAAATGTTGCCAACCAGTTTTGTGGTCCCCCTCCCCCCACCCCGGCAATTAAAAATGCCATACAAATTAAAAAAAAAAGTCATCAAGCCATGCCGTGTGGGGTATCAAATGAAAGGGCTTATTGAGTAGATCACGAATATATAGCACACTATAACATTTCTTACACTTTCTCTAAGATTTTTTGAAATTTTACTAAAATGCTCCATTTTCGAGTTAACTTTAAACCACTATAGATTGAAAACTAATGAATATATTTTTATAATTATTATTTTTAATCATTAACAATAGTCCATTGTTTACGCACCAATAGTTCGTACAGTGAAAAAGTTGCACGGGGGAGCGGGGGGAGCAATCAAAGATAGCGAGTTCCGATATTTCAATATATTTCTTAAAATTTCGGACTCTCAACAGTTGTCGTGTACCTGCCAAAAAGCAGCACTGAAATGTATATCCTTGTGTAAATGTGTAAATAAGAATTGTAAAAACTTGTAACAAAATTAAACTGTTGAGAGTCCGAAATTTTAAGAAATACCTATATTGAAATATCGAAACTCGCCATCTTTGATTGCTCCCCCGCTCCCCCGTTAAACTTTTTCACTGTACGAACTATTGGTGCGTAAACAATTGACTATTGTTAGTTATTAAAAATAATAATTATAAAAATATATTCATTAGTTTTCCATCTATAGTGGTTTAAAGTGTCGCAAGATATGGGTTTATATGACAGTGCGCGCACCACGATTTTCATAAACCCATAAGTACGCTTATTTCTGCGACAAAAAAGTGGTGCGCGCCTGGCCTGAAGAGTAAACTCCAGTCGTGCGTCGGAGCTGACACACACACTTTTTTTATAATGTATAAATATTTTGTAATAACTTTGTTGTATTTTACTTTTTATATAAATTTATTGTAAAAATACTAAACCTGAGATATTAAATGGATATACAATAATATCTAAGTGAAACCAAAGCTACAGACATAAATAACAATTCACTTAAAAATCCGTGTCAATGTTTTTTTTTCATATAATTTTCAATATAAAGCACAGAAATATATCAAGATAGAAGGAAAGAGTGTACGTACCTCGCGTGGCGAAATGTTGACACGGTGTCAACTTTACTCGCCGCGAACATTAGTCAGCTCCCGAGAACGCGGTCTGTGTGCGACGTCAGGTCTTAAGAACAAAATGGCTTGTTGCGCAATAATTAATTGTTCAAACACTTCCAATAAAATTGGAGCTCGAGGTATTTCCTTTCATTGGTATTTACAATTTGTCCTTAAATATCTGTTATTAATAACAAAACTATTTATTCTATTATTTTCATCATAACAGAGGCGGGCGGTTGTGTCCAACGCTAGCTTTCCATTGCGGCTTTAATTTGACGAGCCAACCTTGGCGTGCATTCAAAGCCAGCTATGTAAAAATATGTTATTCAAACTGTCGAGTCACGTTCAAGGTCGATTTCTCTGTCACTTTTTCTGTCAAAAGTAAGAATAGTGCTACTGTACACTGCGATTTTCTTATTCGATGAAAATCGATTTTGAAAACAGAGGAAATGATAATTACGTTCTTATATAATTATGCAGCTATCCTTTCTTTTATAGTTATATAGTTTTCTTTTTTGATCTATAGTTTTTAGTATTGTAAATATTGTAAATATATTGTCATGTATGTGTTTATTTTAAAATAAACCTTTGAGACTGCAGCTATATAATGTAAGTAGGTACATAGTGCAAAGCAAATATTATTGTAACTGTTTTTGTTTGTGACGGCGGCTGGGCCGCGGCGCGGTGCAGTGTGGGTGGCGATGCATAGAATTGGTGCCGTGTTCGAATCGATCTGTGAATCGATGTTTCTGAATCGTTTCCGCGCGGCTTATGTTTCCCATCACTAAATTACGCTCGTGACGTCAAAGTACCTACGCAAAATGTTACACGCTCGGTCTCCCTACAAATCGCTGAACTCTTTCTTCCTTCATCTTGATATATTTCTGTGATATAAAGCCTTTTTTTCTTGCGGAAACTTGACGTGCTTTACAGAGATAGCAATATTGTCGTAAGTTTCTACTAAGTAACACGCGCTCTATTAACTATTCCTTACTCTAAGGAAAGTACTAGAGATGTGAAAGTAATGCGTCTAATATCATAAAAGTAATATCACTTGACCGCGTGATGTCACATTACGTATTACTCGGAACAGACATGCATCACCAGAAAAAGAGCTTTATTCCTTATGGCGCGCTGGCGCGACGATCGGCGACCCTAAACTAAAGAAGAACAGACAGACAGACCTGTCTTGCTCCACCTGCCTGTATTCAGGGTCGAGTCGTGCGACTTGGTGAGCCTGAGTGTCCCGTTCTTGCTCCACCTGCCTGTATTCAGGGTCGAGTCGTGCGACTTGGTGAGCCTGAGTGTCCCGTTCTTGCTCCACCTGCCTGTATTCAGGGTGGAGTCGTGCGACTTGGTGAGCCTGAGTGTCCCGTTCTTGCTCCACCTGCCTGTATTCAGGGTCGAGTCGTGCGACTTGGTGAGCCTGAGTGTCCCGTTCTTGCTCCACCTGCCTGTATTCAGGGTGGAGTCGTGCGACTTGGTGAGCCTGAGTGTTCCGTTCTTGCTCCACCTGCCTGTAGTCAGGGTCGAGTCGTGCGACTTGGTGAGCCTGAGTGTCCCGTTCTTGCTCCACCTGCCTGTAGTCAGGGTGGAGTCGTGCGACTTGGTGAGCCTGAGTGTTCCGTTCTTGCTCCACCTGCCTGTATTCAGGGTCAAGTCGTGCGACTTGGTGAGCCTCATTGTCGCGCTCTCGTTCAGCTTGCCTATATTCAGGATTAAATCGAGCAACTTTATGAGCTTGAGTATTGCGCTCTTGTTCAAGTAGTCTGTACTCAGGATTTAATCGTTTGCTTCGTCGAGTAGCATTATTATTATCCTGTTCCGTTAGCTTCTTCCGTTTATTACTCTTAATAGAATTAATAGCCATTGTATTTCTCTGTCTTTCTCTTTCGGCGACCTCATTGTTAGATCTTGAAATCCTTTTCCTGTTCGCATTTTTTTCTTTAATCTCTTGTACATCCAGTTTAAGTATTTTACGTCTTTCCTCTGCAGCATCATTTTCAATATTTTTACATAAGACTACAGCATTTTTTTTCAGAATTCGCTGTCTTTGTTTCTTCTCATTATCCTTTTTTAATTTGAAAGCTGTGTTCACAAAAAGATTTACGGGCGGACGTCCAGGAACAGATCTAGCTGTAGATGGAAAAGGCAAAAAATCGTTGCTCAAAATCATACGGTGCAAATGAGCTCTCATCATTTCTGGCTCATAATTGTGTAGAGAGGGATTTATATTAAGCACTAGGGAAGTGGCAAAAGCTATTGCATAAAGCCCGCAATATATTGTATTGGGTTGACGTTGCACGCTAGGAAATTGAATATTAAATTCAGCTAGGTATGGAAACAATGCATTAATATATGTTTTTTGAGTTGGCTTTAAACAATTATAAAGACTATCGTACACGCGCAGTATACCATTGATATAATAGATACAAGACCAGTGTCCTATCGAACCTACATCCCCGTCATAAATAATTTGGAGATGAGACTCATTTGGCGGCACTGACTCAATGAGTTCCGGGAACATGAACAGGCCCACTTCTCTCGGGCGAAAAGATGTTAAACGAGACAATTTTTTATGAAATGCTCGCACGACATCATCTTCCAGAACGTTATTTGGGTTTAATGCATAGGAGAAAGTATCATCAGCCAAGGAATTCATACTTAAAATTATCACTTAAGTTTTATTCTAAATATGTTCAAGTATTAACGAAATTGGTAGGTAGGTAAGTATTTAGATTATAAGGAAATGAATAGAAAATCTTAAGTCAAAGTACGTGGGGCATACTGAAAGTTTCTGGAACTGGCCACTTATAAAACAAGTAGGTACAAATGAAACAATCATGGAATTTTAAAAATTAATTATCTGGGAACTAGTAACTTTTTAAATTGCAAGGCTGTCATTTGTTTTTTTAATGAGGCGCCGTTTTGAAATTTGTCCGTTGCTACAAAAAATAATTAAAACCGTGAAAATTTTCGGTTTTTTTTTTTTTTTTTTATGTCATAGGGGGCAAACGAGCAAACGAATCGCCTGATGGAAAGCGATTAAAAGCGAAAAGAAGCGGTTATGATTTATTACGATTTTCGTTGTGGCTCAAGTCAACAAGAGTGCTGTCAAAGGCTTCAACTAGTATTTGGTGATGCAGCCCCATGTCGTAGCTCTGGGTATTCGTGGTTTAATGAATTTAAACGTGGTCGTGATCACCTCCATGACGATGTACATGACGGTCGGCCAGCAACTGCGGTTACCAAAACTAATATTGAAGTCGTACGACAATTGATCGAAACTGACAAAAAAATTACTTGTCAGCAAATTCGTGCCTTACTAAGCATTGGAATGAGACAAGTGCAAAAGATATTGCATGCACATTTGAAGGTGCGGAAAGTATGCAGTCGATGGGTACCGCAGGATTTAACGGAAGACCAGAAACGACAGCGTGTAGACTGGAGCCGTAAAATGATAAAAAAAATAACGGAGGACAATCGTTGGCTGTATATAATATCGTGACAGGTGACGAAACATGGGTGTACATGGGAAACATGGGTTTCAGTCTTCCTTTTATTAATTAATAAATGCGTGCATGCAGGAGTCTACCCAGACATTCTAAAATTAGTGAAAGTCCAACCCGTTTATAAAGGGAAGGGTGAAATGCACCTACCCAAGAGTTACCGTCCGATATCACTCATCCCGGTAATATCAAAAATATTCGAACGATTAATTGGTTATAGGATAATGAAGCACGTAACCGCGAATAACTCACTAAATTGTCAACAATATGCCTACCAACCCGGCCGATCGACTACAGACGCGGTACGCGACGTGGTAAGACGGGTGACGTCACACCTGGAGGGCGGGCGACAGGTCGCCGCGGTATTTTGCGACCTGTCGCGCGCCTTCGAGATGATCGACCATAATCTCCTTCTTGTCAAACAGTCCCGCTACGGGTTCACAGGTGCTTTTCATCAAACCGTCGCCTCGTTTCTGAGTAATCGCAAACAGAGCACGTATGTCCTAAATACAAAATCTGAACTCGAACCGATAGGCAGCTGCGCGGTACCCCAAGGATCCGTTATGGGAAACAACCTGTTTCTTATGTTAGTAAACGACATTACGACCGCCTGTAGTGACCCCGAGTACGTGATGTTCGCCGATGACACGTGCATCATAGTCAGTGCTGATAACGTAGATAACTTAAAATTAAAACTATGCCAAATAATGAGTCATATGTCTAAATGGTTTTCGGCAAATGGGATGTTGCTAAACGTGGATAGGACAAACATAGTTCATTTCAAATTGAAAAAAAAACATGATCCATTAAACATAAAATCTAACGAAATCCTTGTCCCACAAGTAGATGCAACAAAGTAAGTACCTCGGTTTCATAATTGACGCCAGACTGACTTGGTCCCCACACATTGACTATGTATGCGACAAACTGTCTTCGGCGTGTTACGCGCTATCCAGGCTCGCCCCCACCTTATCACCCACCAATTTAAGAAAAGCATACTTTGAATATTTTCATACAATCCTTATTCAAGGGGTAGATATGTGGGCAACATCTGCCAGTCGAGACAGAGTGCTCTGTATGCAAAAGCGAGCCCTACGCATAATAGATCGTAAACCGGTCGATCATCCAGCCCGTGACATATTTAGAAAACACAAAATACTAACTCTGCCGTCCATATTTATACTAACTGCGTGTGAATACGTCAGAGCCAACATTCATAAATACCAAACTTACGGCCAACGGAACCCGAGAACGTCACGAAGACCGCACCTTCTGGTACCTCCGCGACGGCGACTGGCAAAGGCAAGTGCGGAACTCAGTGTTGTCGGCCCTAACATTTATAATTGTGTCCCTACGGACATCAAAAACGCATCCAGTAACACTATATTCTCTAAAAAACTCAAAGAATTGCTTCTAAATCTCGCATGCTATAACTTGAACGAATTCCTACAGAGAGATCGTTGACCCAATCATATGATTGTAGTACCTACAAACAAAGACAGTTTTTAACTATTCACCCATACGCCTTAGCACGTTGCAATAGGGTTTATATTCGTTTGCAAATGTACAATCCAGATGTTAAACCTATTAAAATGTTATGTACCTATTATGTTAGACCTACTAAAATGTGACATTCTTAAATTATTGTATAGAATCTTTATGGTTAATTGTATTATATTCCGACATGTAATTAATTTGTATAGTTATCAATAAATAAATCTGAATCTGAATCTGAATCTAACTGCTTTGAGCAAGAAAGAAAAAGCCAGTCAGCAGAATAGGTCTTTCGTTTTGAAGCCTACCAAAGTTAAGAAAATTCGGAGCACTGGGGAAAAAATGGTTGCTTCGTTTTTTGGCGAAACAGGACATTACGCAACTGTAGCACTAGAAGAACAAAGGACAGTCACTGCAGATTGGTATGCAATAGCTGTTTGCCAAGAATCTTCGATAAAGTTCGCGAAAAGCGGCCCCGTAGCAATATCGTGCTTCACCACGACAACGCGTCTGCACATACCGCTAAAAAAACAACTGCATATTTGAAGGCCTCAAATGTGGAACTAATGACGCATCCGCCATACAGCCCGGACCTTACACCATGCGACTTCTTTTTATTCCCAAAAGTCAAGGATAAACTCAGAGGTTTACGATTTACGAGCCCCGAAGCGGCAGTGGATGCGTTCCGCGAAGCCGTTGAAGAGGTCCCTACAGAAGACTGGAGCTACTGCTTTTCGCAATGGTTTTAACGAATGCAAACATGCATAAATAGCGAAGGAATATACTTCGAAAAACAATAAATGTATGACAAATATTATATGTTAGTTTTAAATAAAAAAATCCAGAAACTTTCAGTATGACCTAAGTAATCAAGTAAGTATGTGAGTATTTACCTACTTCTAGGCAAAAAAAATGAGTTTAAAAGAATAATTTCGATGTAAGTAGTTGAAATTATAGTTATCCAACAAAAACAGTATCAAATTGTAAACGTACAATACTTTGCATTCACAAATGTATCGCAAAAATTAGCTCCGCACGCACGACTTACAACGACGTCTGCCCTCACTTGTCTGCCCGTTCGGGTAAGCGCAGTCAGACACCTGCCCCCTCCCGCTCCGCGCCCGCTAACGATCAAGCCACGCCCCTCACGAATTATAGGTAGGTATTATTACTTATGCACCTATTTTAGATGTATGATTGGAAAATAATGGTTAGTAGTTTAAATGCAGAAGCTTTATTTAATGTTTTTTTTTTAATTTAAGTTATTTGTATAAAAGATTACGCGGTAATAAGCGGTTTACGATTTCCGAGGTATTAAAAAAAACTACTTACTAGATCTCGTTCAAAACAATTTTCGTTGGTAGTTTTTATAGGAATGTACATCATATGTTTTTTTTGGATTTTTCATTTGCTTATTTTAGAAGTTAGAGGGGGGGGGACCAACTTTTTTCCACTTTGGAAGCGTCTGTCACGCAAACTATTCGGGTTAGAAAAAAAATATTTTAGAAACCTCGATATCATTTTTGAAGACCTATCTATATACCCCACACGTATGTGTTTGATGAAAAAAAAAAATTGAGTTTTAGTTCTAAGTATGCCCCCAATATTTATTATTTTTTTTTTATTTTTGCATCAAAATCTTAATGCGGTTCACAGAATACATCTACCTACCAAGTTTCAACAGTATAGCTCTTATAGTTTCAGAAAAAAATGGCTGTGACATACGGACGGACAGACGGACACACAGACGGACAGACGGACAGACAGACATGACGAATCTATAAGGGTTCCGTTTTTGCCATTTGGCTACGGAACCCTAAAAATGGATTCGCTGATGTAGGTAAATATCACAAGGCTGCCAGTGCTTTAAGAAGAAAGATAGGCCAAGTCACTCTGCCTGCAGAAAACAGGCCAATGCCGCCCTCAATCACTGCAACACCAGGACCCGCCGAGCAAATTATCGCAACTGCCAGCGCCAATTCACTGTGGGAAGAATTTGACGAAGAAGTGGCCCATCAAATACCACATAACCCCATAGCAGCAGGAATTGTCGAATTTGACAAGTACATACAAGAGCGCCTTATTAAAAGAGACCAAAATCCTTATGATGGTGAAAGGAGCGGCGGACGGTGTACCCACATTAATACGTGTACATGCTGAAAAGGCTAAATATGACTGCCACATCGGTGCCTTATGAGCGGGTATTTTCTAAAGCGGGGCTGACTCTGAATCAGCGAAGAACACGCCTTACGACAAAAAAGTTGTCCCAGTTAGTATTTATAAGTTCAAATTAAGTGTAAATATAAACGAAAAACTAAAAAAAGTACATAGGAAAAAAGAACAAAAAAACTAAAAAGTACATAAAAGAAAGTACCTTAAATATCGTAGATAGGATATTTTTTATTTTTTTTTCTTAACATTTGCTGAAGGAAGACTAAGTAAAATTATCTTTATTGCAGTAACCGGCCAAATTAAGAGTACCCTCATTTGTTTGAAACGTCATAAACGGAAGGTGTGTTTTTACTTAATCGTCTTATTTAAATAATACTTATAATGCAGTAACCGGCCAAATTAAGAGTACGCTTATTTGTATGAGACGTCATAAACGGAAGGTGTGATTTTTACTTAATCGTTTTATTTAAATAATAGCTATTTCCCGGCCGAGGCCGATATTTTTTTTAATTTGTATGAACAATAATAACGAACGATTTCGCGGTCCAGTTTTACTACATTTGGAAGCAAGTTGGAGAAAAAGTATATTGTTGTTGTGATATATTATTGTTTATAAATTTATTGTGTTTTTACAGTTTACCATTTTATAAAGAGTCAGGTATTCATAGTGTGTGTTTGCAGTTTGCGTATTCGAATAAGACTCGTTAAAAGATCGATTGGTAGCACGAGGCTTTAGCCAGAGAAAAGGCATAGATGAGTCGTTCTCACCAGTGATGAGACATAGTTCGCTGAGACTACTCATTGCTTTGGCAGCAAACCTTGGTTTAAAAATTGAGCACATCGATGTTAAGACAGTCTTCCTTAACGGAAACCTCAATGAGAAGGTTTTCATGCGTCAACCACCGCACTTTGAAGAGAAAGGAAAGGAAGATTATTTGTGTCTGATTCAAAAGTCCTTGTATGGACTTAAACAAGCACCGCGTTCTTGGAACATGAAGTTGAGCCTTAACTTCTAGCATTGCAAAAACGAACCCTGTGTAGACATAAGAAAGACAAACAAGGATACCACCATTTTAGCCATCTACGTAGATGACATCCTAATATTCCACGACAATGATAAAGAGGTAGCAAAAGTGAAACGTGAACTGATGTCAAAATTTGAGATGAAGGACTTAGGAAAGGCGTAGTTGTTTCTTGGATTGAGAATTAAACAAGAGCAGGGTTCCATGAGAATTGACCAAGAAGATTATATAGAGAATGTTCTTCGCAAATTCGACCTGGAAAACTGCAGACCTGTCAACACTCCAGGAGTACCTGGACCTGGAGAACGATTTGAGAAACCACAAGAGCCATACACAACTGATGCAAAGACACCATACAGGAAGCTGAATATGCGAGCCTGTCCGAAGCGGCAAAAGAAGCTGTATTCCTCAAGAGGTCCTTGAAAGAAATGCATTATGGGAAAGGAGGAGCCTCCCATTATAATCCATTCGGACAGCCAATCTGCAATGGCAATCGCACAGAACCCAGTGCACCATCAACGTACAAAGTACGTTGATATCCGCTCCCATTTTATACGAGAGACAGTCGAGAATGGACAAGTCCTGCTCAAATACCACGAAAGTACACAAATGGTAGCTGATGTTTTGACAAAAGCGGTACCAAGAGGGAAGCATGAGTTTTCTCGAAAAGAGATGGGTATATGTTGAAGGCTGTACAAGAGTGAGTGAGTGAATGGAACTTGGGCAGTCTGCATCATGATGGGATGCCAGATGGAAACAATGAGGAGGAGTGTTAAAGCAAAGAGGTACAATTGTTGGTAGACTGGCTGGTATGAAAGATGACGAATGATTTTGAGTGATAATTTTGTCTTTCGTGAAAATTGTCCGTCAGCAGACGCTGAAAACTATATTCATGTTGTGATATATTATTGTTTTATAAATGTATTGTGTTTTACGGTTTACCATTTAACAAAGAGTCAGTATTGATAGTGTGAGTTTAGTTTGAGTATTTGAGTAATACAAACACCAAGTACCATGAAATCTTAAGGACAACCTTATTACCTTCGATTCCCAGTTTACAACACGACAACACGTATGTTTTTCAACAAGATGGTGCTTCTTGCCATACTCCCACGACGCACGCTGGTTTGGTTACGTAACCAAAATATTTCTACACTGCAAAATTGGCCACCCAGCAGCCCAGAATTGTCTCAGATCGAGACGTTGTAGTAGAAGATGAAAAAGAAACTTCGTAAGGATCCCGCCAAGTCGAGGGAAGATTTAAAGAACAAGATAAACGCAGTGTGGGTTTCAATATCCTCTGCGGAATGTGCGGCGTTAGTTGACACAATGGCACAAAGAATTAACGCCGTCATCGGGAGGAAAGGCGACACTACCCAGTGGTGCCATTTGGCATTAAGTCCGCCATTTGTACTGACTTTTGTTTTGAGCAATAAAGTTCAAATAAATAAAATAAATAAGATTTGAAATAAACTAGAATCTTTCATTCCTAAATTTTCTGCTTCAAAATCCAAGTCAAAGTGAGTTGAAAAGTTACCAACTTTTTCATTGTGGCTTGTAGTCATTAGATGACTAACCAAGATACTCGTAAACTTCGGTTTAAGATAGTCCAAAAAATATTCATACCAGTCTTTACGAACTCGGGCAGATCATCCAGATATTTGTCCATATTTAGTGTTTAGCAATAAGAATACACGCAATATTTCAATTTTAATACAATACACGGCATGTAAACTAAGTTGTCAACTCGTAATAAAACAATAGTGTAGTTTGTCATATTTAATCAGTACAAGTGGCCAGTAATTTGCCTCAATGGATAAGGTTTATATCTCAAGCACCTTTTGCGTTTACAATTGTATTCTGTTTCTGTACCTAAATACAATTAATACCTTTCAATTACATTAACCACTTCGTGCCAAAAAGGTTCCATTCTTTGAGATGGTATTTTCATTAACATTTTCCGTAACTCTGATGTTGGGTTATTGCATGTGCAATACAATTAGGGCCTGCAATTCGAATATTCGAATAGTACGAATATTCGACTCGTTTTGATATTCGAATACTACCGTGTGCGGTATTCGAATATTCGAATATTTTTTTATTAATGAAAAATGTAAGAAATTAAATGTAATCCTTTCACTTCGGCGAAATACCAGGGCTGTTCCGAAAATAGTTAGTCAACGGCGTACTATTAATTGTATTCGTTTAATTTTACTGTAGCCTAAAGGCAAATTTCATTACGAACTCTTTCGCGTAAGAGTCACTGGCCAGTGACATTCAGTTATTTTTTTATGAAATCAGAAAAAAAACATGTCTGTCACTTTTTGTTCGCAAAAATGGAGCTAACGCGGGAAGCATTTCGTGCTATGATATATTATGATTATAAACGAGGGTTAACTTACAAGGATTCTCATGAAAATTTAACTAGTGTTTTTGGGGCCTTATCCCCATCTGTTGCCACTGTCAGTTACTGGTTCCGTGAATTTAAGCGTGGGCGGAGCGACATCAAAGATGAGCCTAGACCGGGGCGACCGCCAACGGCAGTCACTCTAGAAAATGTTATCAAGGTGGAATGGCTAATCAAGGAATCTCGAAACATTACCCACCGAGAGATTCAGGACGAACTGAATATTGGATCCCGGGCAGTTTCTACCATTTTGCATGACCACCTTCAAGTTCGGAAGGTTTCGTCTCGATGGATACCACATTTTCTCACACAGGAGCAAAAAGACATACGTGTCGATTGGTGCAAATTTATGCTAAAAAAATTTGATAATGGTAATTCACAACAAGTGAGCTACATTGTGACATCCGACGAATCTTGGATATATAGCTACGACCCATTTACAAAACAGCAATCAACACAATGGGTCTTTGAAGAAGATGATTTACCTACTAAAGTAGTTCGCGGTCGAAGCGTCAACAAAAAAATGGTTGCTGTTTTTTTTCGACGTAGTGCGCGCGCCGTATTTCCACTTGAAGATCGGAAAACAGTTACCAGCCAATGGTACACTGAAGTTTGCTTACCACAGGCCTTCCAGGAGCTGAACGTCAGTCGTCCAAGTACTGGAGCTCGGGGCATCATTTTTCATCAATATAATGCTCCGGCCCACACGGCTGCCAGAACCACGGAATATATTAGCAAATCAGGAGTGCAATTGCTACCACACCCTGCATACAGCCCTGACCTGGCTCCGTGCGATTTTTTTCTGTTCCCCACGTTAAAAAAATCATTACGTGGGCGACGATTTTCGACGGCGGATGAAGCAGTGGACGAATTCAGGCGACTTTTTTTGACCTTCCGCAAGAACAGTTTTTCTCCTGTTTTGAAAGTTGGTTCAGTCGTATGCATAAGTGCATAAAGGCAGCAGGGGAATACTTTGAAAAGTTGTAAATAAAGTTTTATTATATTCCTTATAGTTTTTGTTTAACTAAAAAATTTCGGAACAGCCCATAGGGTATGTATAAAATTGTAGACTAACGTAAATAATCAATATATCTATAAAAATAACTTTAGAACTATGCATGTATGTTATTTATTTTATTTATTTATTTAATAGTATGGCAGGGTTGTACGTCGAATACAGCTTATATATTAAGTTTGAGACTCATTAGCCATTTGATGGCATCGTCGTTGAGGTTGATCAGGTCTTCGTCGGAGCCTCCAGTGTAGCGAGTTAGAGGACACTCTTCGATAATGTGCTGAATGGATTGCACTTCGGCACCGCAGTCGCAAGCAGGAGAGGCAGCCCAACCACAGCGATGCCTGTATTGAGCACAGCGGCCGTGGCCAGTCCGGAGTCTGTTAAGTGTGCACCAATCACGTCTTGGGAGTTCGACTCTGTAAATTTTGTCACCGAGGACTATCGCTGAGCCCAGCTTGCCTGTCATCAAGGAACTCCAAGACTGCAACCATTCCTGCCTGACGTTGAAATCGCCTTCGGGCCAATTTTGAACAATGTTATAGGATGCGTTTCTAGATTTTAGGCGGTATTTGGCTGGATTCAAAAATTCCAAATGAATGGTGAGGTGAGGTTCGGGTCATTTCGAATCTTTTTGACTTCTCTTAACAGAGCTCCTTTTCTTCTCATGTCAGGCGGGGGAATTCGACAGAGAACTGGAAGCCAGTGGCACGGGGTGGACCGAAGTGTGCCGGAGATGAGTCGCATGGCCTTGTTTAGCTCAACGTCTACTTTAGACGTGTATGTGAGTGACATGCATGTATGTGAATATGAATGATAAGTCTTCTTCTCCTGGTCCGCAGAATTTGATAGGGATTGAGAAAGTTATTTCAGCCTGCCTGGCCCTGAGCCTACTCTTCTGAAGGTTTCAGGATTGGAATGCCGGTTTCGAAGAGGGGGCGAGGTCATTGCTTATTATCTGTACATTGACAATCCTAAACTGAGTTCCCAAGAAGGCTTAAACGTGGTGGAGCTACAGAAAGTCACAGAAAGAATTAGTGACGATAGCACCTTAGATGATAGGAGGTAGACGATAGGACCCTTACAGGGTTTCGCTAAAACACCTAGAGGATCTCGTTCTCAAGCCATCTGGCTGGGTCAAGGGACAGATACAGAAGGTTGCAGTTTTGGACACAGGGTGTATCGTCGATTTCTCTTTGCATTTTCGTCGTCA
Organism: Apotomis capreana; assembly: GCA_947623375.1. Taxonomy (NCBI): domain Eukaryota; kingdom Metazoa; phylum Arthropoda; class Insecta; order Lepidoptera; family Tortricidae; genus Apotomis; species Apotomis capreana. The sequence continues at coordinate 24,836,866 of OX392498.1, read as the reverse complement.
CCGTATATTTAGGTATTCACGAATTGCTGTTCGTTTAATTTTACCACTGGAATTAAAAAAAAAGCTACTTTTAATTATTTTTAAAAATGATTTCAACTATTCGAATAGTATTCGAATAATTCGAATATCTGCGAAAAAAAAACGAATATTCGAATACCTAAAATGATCGAATATTTGCAGGCCCTAATTACAAACCAAACTATAAACGTTTGTACCCAGAAAATTCGATTTCCACTGAATTTAAGGTGTTCGTGGAATCTGTTCAAAATGAAAGACTTGGGAACAAAAGCCCAATATACCTAAATCACATCTTCACGACCGGCATAAAAGGAGTCGTGCCAATAAGATTGTGGTGGTGTTTAAGCAGTTCAATACGGCAAACAATTTTATTAACAACACGCCTTTTTTGTAAAAGAACAATTTGCGGGCGTTCATCCCCGCCGCTCATATAGAAAAAACTGGCATCATTCTATTTGTTCCAACGAACACATCGAACAAGGACTTGTACACAAAGCTTTCGTCCATTTACGAAATTATTTCGATTACGAGGTTCACAAAAAAAGTAGACTTAGAACGTGTCCCTTTACAGACTGTAAGCGTAACATTTTCATCGAATACATTGCCCGAAAATGTACAGTACGATCTGTTCTCGTACAGGGTTTTCGAATATATCCCACCTCTGCAGCAGTGTTATAAATGCTTTAAATTCAACCACTCTGCCAAGATCTGCAGCTCTAAACAGCGCTGCAGTTGCTGTGCAGGAGACCATCACTATAAAGACTGCGAAAAGCTAGATGAGCTCTGCTGCGTCAATTGCGGCGGACCTCATATGGCAATTTTGAAGGCCTGTCCTATAAAAATACAAAAGATATTAGATAAGAAGAACAAGATAACTTATACGAGTTATGCAGCAACTGTAAATACCAAAACTGACTTTCCTCCTCTCAAAAGCTCGCCACAAATTGTAAATAGTAATGTAAATAAACTAAATATAAATGTAAATAAGACTTCTAATGGTAATGCAAATGTAAATAAATCTCAGCCCAAAGCCACTTCTGTTGCCGATGTAAAGGCACAACGACTTGACAATGGCTATAGTTCGAACTTTACTTGCTCTGGCTAATAAGGCTGATGACACTCCTATTACAACAACATCAATAAAGGAATTACTTTTTAAAAACTTGTCATAAATGGATCCTAGTCATTCAAACAATTCTGTACTAAGAATCGCACTTCACAACATTCAAAGTATCACAAATAAAAAGCCTTTACTTATACAGTTTTTAAACAACAACAATATTGATATCTGTTTATTAAACGAAACGTGGCTCAAAGATAAACAATTATTTAATATTCCTGGATATAATATATACAATAAAAATTCAAATTATGGACACGGTGGTGTAGCTGTTCTTATAAAACCATTTTTAAAGTGTACTTTATTACAAACCGCTTTCTATGAGGATGTTCAAGCAATTGCGTTATCGTTAACTGTAGAATCAGGGAAAATTACTATTTTATGCATATATTGCCCTCCTAGAAGGGGTGTAATGGGAATTAATAAGTTAAAGAAACTAATCAATGACCTACCTAAACCCATATTTGTAGCAGGCAACTTTAATGGCCAGCGGTTGTTTGATATAATTGAAGAGTGTGATCTGTGTATATTAAATGAAGGTAACTTTACAACTCTTAACTATCCTAATCGTAATCCATCTGCTATTGACGTAAGTTTAACTAGCCCTTGTATTGCTCCTCTTTGTAAGTGGTCCGTACTTGACGACAATATGGGTAGTTACCATTTTCCAACTGTAACTGATATTACACTTTCAATTGACAGATATCAAGTAAACCCCCCAATTGACAAGTTTTTATACAATAAGACTGGCTAAAGTTTATGCGAGTTATCCAGTAGCGTTTTTAATGATTTGACTGTAGATTGCGGAAATCCTTTGGAATCCTACGAACAGTTTTGTTCTCGACTTAATACACTTAAACAAGATTGTATACCCAAATTTACTAAAACATCTACTTTTCAAAGTAAGCCCCCAGCACCCTGGTGGAATGATGAACGTAAACAAAGTGTCATCAACTCTTATGAGGCTTTAAAGTTCTATAGAGCTAATCCTAGTATGGAAAATTATATTGAATATAAAAGGATTGATGCTATTAAAAAAAGGACTATTGCAAAAGAAAAACAAAATGGCTGGCGAAGGCTTTGTGACAACTTCAACAGAACCACACCAATTAGTATTATCTGGAACTATATTAAATTGTTTAAAGGTATGAATAAAAATAAAAACAGAACATACTGTGATGAATTCATTCCTTCTTTTTTAAATAAGTTGTCAGGGGGCACTCCAATACTTTTAGACGACCTCAATGTTTAAAGTTGAATTCCTCACGTTACGGAAGCTCGCCACAAATTGTAAATAGTAATGTAAATAAACTAAATATAAATGTAAATAAGACTTCTAATGGTAATGCAAATGTAAATAAATCTCAGCCCAAAGCCACTTCTGTTGCCGATGTAAAGACACAACGACTTACGTATAGACGGTATTTTCAGTTCGTGTGTATTGTTGGTCCGATGGCTGAATGGGTAGCTACTAGAAAAAAAATATATCAGCTGTTCATACACACAGACGCCATGTTTACATTAAAATTAAAAACAAATTACTTCCCGGCTTAGGCCTTCAATTTTGTATGAAATTCCTTTACAGTTCTCTCGAATTGTTCCGCCCGAAACTTGACACTTCGAAGCCTGTTCTAACGCACGCTACGACGATATTTCATTGCATGTTTGAGAAAAATACATTATTAATCATATTGTTTTTGATTTATTATATCGTTTTTATGGTTTATTTACATCAGAAATTTACATTGCAAGTTTTGAATTGAATGAATATTGTTTTATTTATTTCTACGTAAACAGCTTCGTTCAAGTATTTAGTTTTCAGTCGAACACACTTAATTCCCACAATAATATCCCATTTCTTACTTTTATTGTGGTTTTATTATGTCGATAATTACATGTAAACATTATGGCTAACCCTTAAAACGCCAATGTATGGCTAGCAGGGTTGCACCGGCAATGAGCAGTGGGCCTATACGTACCACAGGCTTTCTTTTAGGATAAATGATATTAAAAAAAAACTAGAAATTAGGTTTAATTTTTTTATAAACGCAATTATATACAGAAATTATAATTCAAAAGTAAAAAATAAATTCTTTAGTCCTGGCTAAGGGTTAAAGCTAATGTAACGCAGAAGAAACAGTAAGTAAAACGTGTTCTAATACAGTTTTGAATGTATTAACGACATCCTGAGTAAGTTCGTCGTCAATAACTTCTGTAGGTGTTGCAGCGGGTGTAATAAAAGAATCTCAATCTTCGGTGTCCATGTGATCGACACATAATTTTGCGTTAGGCGGTAAATATAAATTGAATTTGCTCAACAACATTGCCTTATGGAAATCCGAAGGCCGGTGGAGATTCACTTCATAGCAACCGTTAACAAGACATTTATTTCCTTCCACCATTACTGTCTTCAACAGATATTCGTTTTCCATTTTATTTTTTATAACTTTTAACTAGGTTATGAAATTTCTGAGATACTAATTTCACGCACAACGCACAAGCTATCTGACGTCTAAGTGAAGTTCTTATTTCTATTCTATTTTTATACATAAAAAAAATGGCGTCTGTCCATTGGAACAATTTTGCCAATGTCAAGGTTGTAAGAACGTTGTACGGTGACTTGAGCTTTTTGTAAAGTGATAGCGATTTACAAAAAACCACACGGACTATCGGGCCTTGACCCAGGAAGGGCTATGAACGCTTCAAGTTGAATTCTTCGAGGATGTTACTTTCATTTAACTATCAGAGCTTAATGCGAAAAGCCAGACGTTTAGGAATTAAAGAAACGTCCAAAGTTAACAATCGTCACATTTGTCTTTGTGCAGGGCTAGCAATTTTGCCTGTGGAAAACATACAGGAAGGTTGGATGTACATACAACGCGGAGAGTCCACAACTAACATTGCAACACTAAAATTGCAAAATTTAACGCATATCTGTACGAAACGTGGATCGAAAACAAGGAATTTCGTGAGATATGGTGTTGTCATACAGAGCAGCACCGTACTACGAACTATGCAGAGGGGTGGAATTCTAGAATAAAGAGATTTATAGGGCGTACCTATCCAACACTTGCACATTTGCTCTCGGTTTTACTCGACGATGCGACATTTTACGCTGTTTCCGAGTCCAATATTAACAAAAAATTCAATGCAAAAAAGAAATCCTTGAATAGCACTGAAGTTAACATTCGAATAAATAGAGCCGTGTCTCAATTGGAAAACCGTTACATAACAACAGGACATTGTCTGGAAAAAATATGCCCATTTATATAGTGAGTGAGTCGTGGAACAGCCGGTATATGTAGTGTGTTTCCGACCATCGGACTTTAAATTTAAGGCATGCCTCTACACCTCAAATGGAGCAACTTTTGTTCTACGACTCTTAAATCTTCTTAAAAAATATATGTTACTCGTAAGCTTTATTCATAAGCAGAGTGTTTCTTGTTCTTATTTTAGTTTTCTAAGAGTGAAAAGTTTGTTCTAATGTATATAGTTAAAATAAATAAATTTAATTGATTTTTTACAAGTTTTTATTAAGATCTATTTACAAAACATTCGACAACATATCCGACACTACGCCATGAATCCTGTCTAATGAAAATCTTAGAAGGTCAACGATAGTCTGTGCATGGGTGGTGCTGAAATCCTTGCAGTTGTTGGGCGACTCGATCACCACAGTCCACTCATGCTCTCCAGCTCTGCAATGATAGTTGCAGACTCGCGTCTCACGAGATATTAAAAAATTTAACTTGCAAAGGAAGTTTATCTTGACAATATTGGAAACTTCTCCAAAGTCTTTTCGTGGACACCCGGGAAATACGCAAATGCCATCGTCTTCTGGCGTCCGCATTAATCCGTAGTAAATGTTTCCAACGCAGATATCGGACATTTTGCTGGTTTTTTTTATAATCTTGTATTTAGATATCAAGCTGTACCTAATTCATTTGATAGAACACCTAAGTACCAATGACAGTTTGAAAGTTTTTTTTCTAATACTGGACACGAATTATAAGTAGGTATTACATAGTTTATTATTCCACAAGATCTCTTAGTCAATGTACGTTCACAGTCTCAAATTTTAGTTAAAAGAGCTGTGAATGCTCCTGAACTGTAGCAGTCACTCAGCAGGTTTATATTTATTGCTTACTCGGAGAACCTCCTTGGTTTTGTAGTAGGAACAGCAATTTCTTTGTACAAAACCGGGTGTTTGTACAAATTTTAAAACCACCGGAATATAGAATATCTCACTTTTACTCACCTATGTATCTTGAACGTGGTCTCTGGACGGGTAGAAATGGTAGTCGGGTCGATTTACCCATCATGCACGAGCTGCATGGTTTTCCACTAGCCGGTAGGTGCATGTACCGCAAACTTCGGCGATTGAGATGGCCTAAGCGTTTATGCCATATGTCCTCGGAGTTTGAGCTGGAATTCGCACTATAAGACACGTTAAAACATATTTCCGCATTCAAAATAAATAATTTGCCTACACATGAACCATACACATGATGATATGAATTTTGTTTGCATATTTTTACGTAATCTTTACTAAATATTACATTGTAATTGTTTTATATTATTAATCCGTAAATGGCGGCTCGAAGCTTGTGCCAGTATCAGTTTTTTTGGTATATAACCAATGCATGACTTCCGTGTTAAAAAACTTATCAAAAAAATAAAAATTAACTTATTAAAACATGAGATGAAATGAACAAGAACAAAGATGGCCGATGAATCCTTGTAATTGTTTTGAACCATTTTCTTGACTGACATAAGGTTGAATGACAGATTTTTGATTATTAATGCTTCTAAGTTTATTTTTATTTTGCCACATGTCATAACGATGTAAGCTTTTTTCACCGTAGTAATAAAGTCTCCATTCGCAATATAATTTTTTATCGGTTTTTCTAATCGGACAATTTTTGTCATGTATTTTTCGTACTTCTTACTAATGAGATGTTCGGTACATCCGAAATCGATGACCCATGAAATATTATGTTCACTGCTACTGACGTTCGAATTTTCCTGTAAATTATCGGTTGTTATAAAGCCAAATTCTATCTCTCTTTCATTTGAATTTATAGCGATGTGTCCATAATGGCCTGAGTACTGTTGTCGTGGTGTTCTGTGCCCTGTAGCTCCGCGGGATCTTCCTCGGCCACGCCATAAGTTGGTTCTGCAATTTTTTGAAAGGTGTCCTGGCTTATTGCACTTGAAGCATGTTACGAAGGCAGTTTCTTGGGTTTCGTCTATACTTCTGTGTTTATCTGTTATTTTCAGTTCTTCCTCCAAAAGTCTCGCTCTCACAGTCTAGTTTGATAGTACTTGACATTAAATCCGTGTTACATTCTATAGCGGTGATAACAGTATCGTATTTCGATTGGTATCCCGTTAGTAAATAGGCAATTTTGTCGCGATCAGTCAGGTTGTCTTCGGAACAGTCCAGTTCTCGTACAATATTATCAAATTTCTCGAAATAATCTTCTAATTTCTCGTCAGGTGATTGTTTTAAATTAATCAACTTACGTCTCAGTTGAATGATTGAAATTATACTCTTCCTTTGGAACAGTTCCTTCAGTACTTTTATCATCTCTTTAGCTAGTTCGAAGGTTTTGACCGTGTTAAGATATTTATCTGGTAGGCACTGCACGATGATGTTCTTAGTTTTCGCGTTATCATTTGTAAATGTTTCTTTACTTCGTTCATCGTCGTCTTTGATTATTTTAATCGTCCTTTTTCTTCAAGGATGCATTCCACACGAAATATCGAGTTATTAAAGTTTTCAGATTTCAGTTGAGGAAAATGATTTGAACTTGACGCCATTTTTCCTTTGTTTTATATATTCACTTTTCTCATTTATTTTTATGAATCTTTTTTTTGGCGACATATTATTATTATTTTACTTTCACTTCACTGCATTTTAATCCCATAACCTGTTGATGAAGTGAAATGAATAGCCGAACACGAGTTACATTATTATTTTATATTTATTGTAGCTCAACCTACGACATGTTAATTTGGTAGTTGTTGGTAGAACAATATAATCTACTTTAAGTTTGGGGTGGCAGCACTGTCGTGCTGAACTCTGTTGTCTATTATCTACTATGGTGAAGGTAACTTGTGTGAAATAAAAGTAATTTCTTTATTTGCAAAACCTCTTGTTTTACTTAATTTCTATCAGGTTATGGGCCCAGGCACAAAATCCTGAAAAAAAAAGAAAGTAAAACATTTGGGTCGGACACTGATTCGTCGAAAAATTACGGCCGGCACCGGCGCGGCACAATGCGCGCGGTTTGAGGTTAAGTCGGCGGGAAGAAATAATACTTGCGACGCAAGGACGGGACGAGCAGGCAATTAAACAAAATAACACACCATGGAAGAAAAGTCCGGAAACATCAAACTGGAAGGTGCATCAAATTGGAATGTGTGGAAATTCCAATCCATGATTTTATTACGAAGTCATGAGCTTCTAGAAGTGGTACAGGGGACCAAGGTAAAGCCAGAAGCTGCAACTGAAATACCAAAATGGGAAAAGCTGGACGCAAGAGCACAAACTTGGCTTGTGACAAGAATGTCAGAATCTACAATGATGCATATTATAACTTGTACTACATCCGTGCAAATGTGGAAGAAACTGGCTAGTGTTTACGAACAAAAATCCGAAACAAGCATTCACATCGTGCAACAGCAATTTTTTCAATATAAGTTCGAAGAGGGAACAGAGATGTCTACATTCTTATCCAAAATTGAAGAAATGAAAAATCAGCTAGAGCAGATGGGAGAAAAAAAATCTGAAAAATTCGTCATAACAAAAGTACTGATGTCACTTCCTGACTGCTACAAGCATTTTGTATCCGCGTGGGAATCAGCGCCAGATGATAAATAAACCTACGATAATCTCGTCGCTAGATTGTTAATAGAAGAGGAGCGGTTAAAAGATAAAAATGGCGAGTATTCGCAATCAACATCATCGACTTTTGTTGCAAAGAAAATAGATAAGAGAGACGCTAAGTGTTATAAGTGCAATAATAGGGGACATTTTGAAAGTGAGTGCCGTAATAAACGAAACAATAATTCGGCAAGTGAGAACAAATGGGGTAAAAAGTGTTTTTACTGCAAATAAATGGGACTTTTAAAAAGTGAATGTTGGTTCAGAAAAAATAAGGACAAAGAAAGTAACGCGTTTGTAACCATCGATGAAAGTGGACATTTTCAAAAATCGCAGTGGATAGTGGACACTGGCGCAAGTAACCACATGTGCCGTGATCGTGATTTATTTACGACATATACTTCATCAATATCAAAAAAATCTGTTACTGTAGGTAACGGTAACTTGTGCACTGTGCATGGTTTCGGACAGATGGCGCTGCAAGTGTATGATGGCGATAAATGAAGAAGAAAGAAAGAAAGAAAAGAAAGAAAGAAACGTTTATTGCCACAACAAAAAAATAAAATAGGTACATAGATTAAACAATAACAACATAAATGGATAGACACCACCATAGACAATGTTTTATTTGTGCCGGAATTTAAAACAAACTTGTTGTCTGTCAATTGCATTACGGATAGAGGTTATATTATGGGTATGGACAAGAAAATATGCAAATTTATTAAACAGGAAAAAGTGTGTGCGGTAGCTTACCGTAATGAAGACATGTATTTATTAGACGTGCGTTACAAACACGGTACAGCAAACGTGGCTAAAGTGCAATCGAGTTTAAAAGATTGGCATGAAAAACTAGTTCACCAAAACATGCAACATGTTAAGATAATTCTTAAAAACAATAATATATCGGTGACAGACGATACGAATTTAAAGTGTGAGAGCTGTTTGAAGGGCAAACTACATCGTTTGCCTTTTAGTGCCAGTGAAACGAAGACAAAGAGAACCTGTGAACTAATACACGCTGATACGTGCGGCCCGTTCGAGGTGCCGTCTGTGGGAGGTTCCCGATACTTTGTTATTCTGAAAGATGACTACTCGAACTTCAGATCCGTGTACTGCGTTAAAGGGAAGGATGAAGTGAAGAAATGCGTTGAGAACTTCATAAACAAAGCTGAGAATACCACCAACAATAAAGTGCTGTATTTCAGATCAGACAATGGATTAGAATTTGTCAATAAGGATGTGCAAGACCTATTTTCTCGACGCGGTATCATACACCAAACTACAGTGCCATATACAGCTGAACAGAACGGCAAAGCGGAACGTGAAATTAGGACATTAACTGAAGCAGCTAGAACAATGTTGTGTGCGGCAGATTTACCAAAGAAACTGTGGGCAGAAGCCGTAATAACTGCAGCATATGTTTTAAACAGAACCAGTAGCAGCAGTGAGGTTGGAAAAACCCCATATGAAACTTGGACCAACAAACATTATGATATAAATAATTTGAAAATTTTTGGTAGTCCTGTCTATGTCCATATCCCAAAAGAAAAGAGAAGAAAATGGGACTCAAAAGGAGGAAAAGGAATAATGGTTGGTTATGGAGAAGATGTTAAGGGATATAGTTTTTTTTTTTTTTATGTCATAGGGGGCAAACGAGCAAACGTATCGCCTGATGGAAAGCGATTACCGTCGCCCATAAACACCTGCAACACCAGAGGAGTCACAAGTGTTTGCCTACCCGGAGGACGAAGATAGAATGCCTCTATGCTAGTAATTTCACCGGCTATCTTACCCCCACACCGGAACACAACAATGCAAACATTGCTGTTTGGCGATGGGTTAGTAGGCAAGACGGTAGTAACAATCCGGACGGACCCTGCACGAGGCCCTACTACTCCAAAAGAGTGTTTTTCTAAAAGAACAACAGTGTTGAGGTGAAGAGAGATGTTGTGTATCTGGAGCGAGGTCAGGAAACAAAAGAAAAGATAGTACAGCTAGATTACGATACAGATACACCAGAAAGTGCTAGTGTGGAACAATTATCCAGGAAAGAGAATCCAACGGAAGGAGAAGTACTCCCAAGTGAGAGTGTCAAACAAGTGGAACAAATTGGAAGGGAACAGCCACCTGGACAGATTCTGGTTAGTCCAAATGTATCGGCAGAAACTTTAGAGAGTGATAGTAGTACATACATACCATGTACCAGCGATGAAGGATCCTGTGAAGAAGATGATGAAAACATACCACCTCGTCAGAGAGCAGCTCGTGTAAGAAAACAGACTTCATTCTATAATTGTCATCATGTTTCTTCTGAAGTAATTGAACCAAAAACATACAAAGAAGCTATGGGCGGAAAGGATGCCAGCAAGTGGCAGAATGCTATAGAAAGAGAGTTACAAACCTTGAAAGAGAATAATACGTGGGAGTTTTGTGAGCACCCTGTTGGTGAGAAGACTATGAGTAGCAAGTGGGTATTTAAAATAAAAAATTGTAACCAATATAAAGCTAGGTTGGTAGCCAGAGGCTTTGAACAAAATGGTTTGGTTGATTCATGTGAAATTTATGCACCTACAAATTTATCTACTTTCAGATTATTTGTGTCAGTAGCTACAAAACTAAAATTACCTATTTACCAGATAGATGTCACAGGGGCATTTTTATATGGAAACATTGATGAAATTGTATACTTAGAATTACCAGAAGGTGCTTATAGTGGCAATAAAAATATTGTTAATTTGAATAAATCTTTGTATGGTCTAAAGAAATCGCCCAAATACTGGAATGATAAGTTTAATTCTGTTATTATGAAACATGGCTTTGTGAGATCTCGAAGTGATACCTGTTTGTATACAAAATGTGTAGGTAATTCCAAAACCTTTTGCTATATGTTGATGATGTTTTAATGTTTGGAAATGATAACAGTGAAATATGTGACCTTAAGTCAATGCTAAACAGAGAATTTAAAATGAAAGACTTGGGATTAGTGAACTTTCTAGGTATTCATGTAAAACAAAATTTAAAAAAAGGTGTCACAAAATTGAGTCAAGAAGAATATCTTGAAAATGTTTTACAAAAATTTGAGATGCATAATTATATAATGAAAAAAATGCATAATGTAAGGGAATGTGTACACCTATGGATCTAAATTTTAATGCAAAAATTTTAGAAGAAAATAAATCAAATGATAAAAATATTGAAAAGAAATGCAGGAAAATTATAGGTAGTTTGTCATATGCAGCACTAGGAACAAGGCCAGATATTTGTATCGCGTTTTCAATGTTAAGCAGATATCAGAATCATGCAAATAATACTTTGTTAATAGCCCTAAAAAGAGTACTTAGATATATTTAATATACAATTAACTATTGCTTAGTTTATAACTGTAACAATGATATGTTGATAGGATATGTTGATTGGAGGCCGACCTCCAAGGCCACTCTCTATTAACGTGGATGGAGCAGTGCTACCCCAAGTGGGCAACACGAAATTCCTTGGCGTGACCTTGGATGCGGCTCTAAAATGGGACGCGCACATTAACGTCACCTGCGGTAAATTATCTGGAGCATGCTTTGCTCTGAGCAGACTATCAAGAGTGCTACCCGATCAACAGCTAAGAACAAGCTATTTTTCACTCTTTCACTCTGTGATGTGCTATGGGCTCGAGCTCTGGGGCACGGCAGCAGAATGCCAGCGAGTGTTCGTACTCCAAAAGCGAGCCGTGAGAATCATTTCTCACGCCGCACCAGGTACTCCTGCCCAACAACTATTTATACAAAATAATATTATGACATTGCCCTCTCAGTACATCTATTATATAATTAAGTATGTAAGAATGAATATTTATCTTTTTCCTCAAATGACATCACACAGCATGCGTCTAAGTAACAGAAATAAAAACAAACTGGCCACCCCATGTCCTCGTTTAGCTAAGGCAAGCAAAACAATGTCTATTGTGGGGCCACGTATCTACAATAAAGTACCCGATTATATAAAAGAAATTGAGAACGACGTAACATTCCTACATACAATAAAAAAATGGCTCATATCAAGAGCTTTTTATAGCCTTGAGGAATTTTTAAATCTTAAATAATATATTATACTAATTCTGACTATAAATTATTGTTGTATATTGTACTAAAATTATAAATTGTGAATATTATTTAAAATTTTGTATTTGTATTTTATTTTAATGATTGATTATATGAAATGTGTAATTAAATGGAATAAGTAATGTAGCCTAATATAATTTGATAATTTAATATGACATGTAAAATTGAAAAACATTTTATTAATAAATGAGTATGAGTATGAGTATGAGTATGATATTGCGATGCAAATTGGGGAGGGGATTTAAAAGATAGAAAATCAACAACTGGCTATTGTTTCAAGTTTGCTAATTGTTAATTAATTGGTGCTCAAAGAAGCAGGCTAGTGTCAGTCTGTCTTCTACGCAGTCAGAATATGTAGCCATAAGTATGGCGGCAAGTGAAGCTTGTTGGCTTATAAATTTATTACAAGATTTTAATATTGAAAATGTGTGTCCAGTTTTAATGCTCAGTGATAGCCAAAGTGCCATAATGGCAGCAAGTACTGACTGTGTGAAGCGATTAAAACACAGATATAAGGTTTCAGTATATTAAGGAGTTAATTAAAAAGGGTACATTCATGTTAAAATATATTAAAACAGAAGATCAGACAGCTGACATGTTTACTAAGGCATTGAATAAAAATTTGTTATGTAAGTTCATAAATAGCTGTGGCTTAACTTCTGAATAGTAATTATGTTGTCATGATCTCTTGTATAATTAAAATGTAAAGGATATAGGGATTATATTGAAGGGGGGTGTTGGTAGAACAATATAATCTACTTTAAGTTTGTGGTGGCAGCACTGTCGTGCTGAACTCTGTTGTCTACGAGGGGCGTTCAATAAAAAGTGAGAATGAGTATGTTATAAACAACTTTTATTAAATGTCATTTTATTTTTCGACGTAGTCACCTTTTAGCATAATACACTTAGTATATCTTTTTTCTAAACTTAAAATTCCATTTTTAAAAAAGGCCTCATCTTGAGTACTTAAAAAATCTTGTACTGCAGCGACTACCGCGTCGTCGTCTTCAAATTTCTGGCCTCTCAGGTATTCTTTCAATCTCGGAAATAGGTAGAAATCACTGGGGGCGAGATCCGGGGAATACGGAGGATGCTCAAGGATATCGAACCCAGCATTACGGATTGCAGCCATTGCAACGGCGGACTTGTGTGCCGGGGCATTGTCCTGGTGGAACAGCACAACTTTCGAGAGTTTACCTCGCCGTTTTTCGCGGATCTCATTGCGCAATGTTGCTATTTGTTTAGCATATAAAGTGCCCGTAATAGTGGCTCCATGCTCGAGATACTCAATCATTACTACCCCTTTATCATCCCAAAAAACAGAGCCCATGACCTTACCGGCAGATGGGCCCACCTTGAATTTCTTCGGAGTTGGAGATGATGGCCTTTTCCATGTCATAGACTGCAGTTTCGTTTCAGGGTCGTAAGGGTGGAGTCATGTCTCATCCATTGTTATAAATCGCGCCAGAAAAAGTTCCCGGTCTTGCTGTATTAGGTCCAAAGCTTCTTGACATCATACTCGTATATGGCGCCGCGGCAGAGCAGCACACGATTTAATTTGTACCTCGGGAACTAAGTATTTTCTCGGTATAATAAGAAAACAAACCTGGTAGGTTTAGAGTTGGTACTGAATTAGCTGCTAATCGTTTGCTTGAAGTATGAAATCTCGTTTCAGTGATCGTGGCACACTCTACGATAATTATAATTTTTTTATTACTCAGTGCCAATATATCCCCACGAATTGCATAGAGCCTTGAGCGAAATCTCTCAGCCTGTGTGTCTGGATTGGGAAAAAAATTAGTATCACGTTATCTGCACCTGTAAAGACGTTAAAGATAGTTAAGTTAAACTAACATAGTTTAAGATAAATTTATGAAACATGTAATATATCTTTTTTATGTGTGTACACACTTCAATTTTTATACTAAACGGATCTGATATTGAGCTCTGATCTTTGTATCAATGGTTTTTAGTTTAAGATCATAATTATTTAAAAGTAATTTAAAACAGAATTTTTTACGAGTTTACATATTCGTAACGAAATACGACACGCTGTATGCTCGTAGTCGATGATTTCACATTTCTGAACACACTTTCTGGACAACTTTTACGAACTATTAGGAACCTTCGTTCTAATGAAGATTAGTGTATTAACTTATCTAAAAGGTAGAATAATACTTACGAGTTTTTCCACAATGAGGCACACAACATTTTTTGTCGGCCGAAGTCATTATATCAACAGCAATCGAATCAAATCAAAGTCCAGAAACGTAAAAAAGTGCTCAACAGAAAAGCAGGAATCGGGGAGTCCAAGGATAGCTAAGTCGTCGTAGAAAATCAGAATCAAAACCACATAAAGCACTTTCACGTCCACAAAAATAAACAGAAAGAGATTTGTACATAATTGACGGTACAATAACAGAATAGCATTTCGTTTGCGGTAGTTAACATGTTTCTCTGAAGTTGTAAATAAATAACTTTCTGTCAAAAATGACATTTTAGTGACAAGCTTTTATAGCCAACTGTACTTTTCTTTGGATATCCATCAAATGCTCACTGAGACGATTCTAAAGAGCCCAAACTCGGTAGGATTGTTTTTTCTATTATAGAGTTCCTATGGCCATCTTCCGGCTCCATCATCAGATCAACCCCATGGTACCATATTATTATATTGTCTTCAAAGCTATGAGAGTATGCAAAATTTCAGCTCAATCGGTTGACGATATCTGCTTCAAAATTGAGTTGCAAGATTCCACCCGAACAAACATACTTACATACTGTGAAGATACGGATGAAAGCTCGAACGCACTTTTTAAATGTAAAAAACATTTATTGGAGAGAGAATAATATAGAGACAAAATTGACAACAGTGTTTTTCATATCAGCAGTTATTAGGGCAACCGAACTACGTCACACTCCCAAGCGAGAAAAGCCGGAAGGCTACTTAGTCTAGCTTATCGCAGTACAAAATCAAAAAGGTGCTTCGGCAACTTTCTGATTATTTTTGACCGTGCGTCAGTCTGTCCAGTATCTCTTAAACGGTCTAGTCCCTCAGTTACGTTTATAGTCGAGTCAAATGGCCTGTCATGAAGTTCCAATGGAAAAATGCGCTGTACAGGTCTTACCTTTATTCCAGACGAAGTTCGTACTTGCACCACTCTAGCGACGCCATCAGCGCCAGTGCATACATCTTCGACGACAGCTAACGGCCACGTTACCCGCTTACCCTCAGTTTCCATAAGGACAATATCACCTATTTGAAGCGGCTCTTGGCTGTGCTTGATCTGCTCGCGCTTTTGTATTAATAAAGCTATATACTCATCTCTAAAGCGTTTTCTTAAATCATCACGTAATTTTTGACAATAGCGATGCCTTACGTTTAACGCTTTATTATCGACTTCATCGAAATCAGCTGAATGGTGGCATGTCAATGGTTGAATAAACATTGAGGGCGTCAATGGTTGTATGTCCTTGTGACCACCAACATATGTAAGGGGTCTGCTGTTGATCACAGCTTCGCAATCACAGAGGACTGTTTAGTTCAGTTAGTGAGATAGACGCTTTCCCGAGCACCCTGTGGAGGATTTGTTTTAGGAATCCAATCCACCGCTCATAGAACCCTCCCCACCAAGGAGCAGCCGGAGGCAAAAAATTCCATTTTATTCTCTTGATTGACGAAAGTCGTTGAATTTCGTCCCAGTCCAGGGATCTGAATGCATTATCTAGGCCCCTAAAATTGGTTGCGTTGTCAGTAAATAACTGCTCCACTCGGCCTCGTCTTGCCACAAATCGTCTCAGCGCCATCAAAAACTCTCCTGTTGAGAGCGACTCCACAACTTCTAAGTGCACAGCACGGTAGGTGGCGCACGTAAACAGCACGATCCAGGCTTTAGCTCCCGAGCGCAATATTAGAGGACCGGCCAGATCCGCACCTGAAAATTGGAACGCAGCAGCAGCCTCCATTCGTTCCTTTGGCAATACACCGGTGGGCGCTTGAAATCGTTGAGCTTTAAATCTTTTGCATCTTATGCATCGATGTATAACGTTACGTAAGTACAACTTTCCTGACGCCTATAATCCAAAATGTCTGACGTAAACTGCTTAGCAAAGTCTGCGCACCGGCATACTTCAACTCGATGTGTCTTCGCTCCACAAGACGTCTATTGTGTCTGCTCCTGGAAGAATTATAGGAAACTTGAAGTTATAATCTTCACTACCAAGGGACAGCTTTGTATTCAGACGTATGATGTTTTTATCATCGATGAAGGTTTGAATATTCTGATTACTGACTGAATCCTTGTATTTTTGTTGTATAAGCCGTATCAGTACGTTCTCGGCATATTCAAACTCGTCGTACGTAAGCTCGTTTGAGACTGGTTTTTTAACCCCCGACGAAAAAAGAGGGGTGTTATAAGTTTAACATGTGTATCTGTGTATCTGTCTGTGGCATCGTAGCGCCCAAGCGGATGGACCAATTTAAGTATGTTTTTTTTAAATCGAAAGGTTTTTCCGTCGAGATGGTTCTTAGCTATGTTTGGTGGAAATAGGACCAATAGTTTCCAAGATATTCATCTTTCATTGGAACAAGTGACAAGATCTCAGCCAATATTGAAGCTAAGGATTTCAAATTTTGGTTAAATGTTAAGTATTATTAGCATTTTCTATATCACTTACTAAATGAAGGTCTCATGATGACCAGGTAGTTGTAAATGGATCTAAGCCAATATTGAAGCTAGGGATTCCAAATTTTGGTTAAATGTTAAGTATTATTAGCATTTTCTATGTCACTTACTAAATGAAGGTCTCATGATGACCAGTTAGTTGTTAATGGATCTCAGCCAATATTGAAGCTAAGGATTCAAAATTTTGGTTAAATGTTAAGTATTATTAGCATTTTCTATATCACTTACTAAATGAAGGTCTCATGATGACTAGGTAGTTCTTAATGGATCTCAGCCAATATTGAAGCTAAGGATTCCAAATTTTGGTTAAAAGTTAAGCATTATTAGCATTTTCTATATCACACACTAAATGAAGATCTCATGATAACCATCTAATTTTGAAAGGATCTAAGCCAAGCATTTCAAATATTGGTTAAAAGTAAAGTTTTATTAGCGTAATCAACAATTTAATAAAATTTTGACGGTACAATAATTTGCTACCTTGGAGCTGAAGATGGTAGGAACTCCTAAACAGATATTATGGGTTTATCTTTTTTCAGTACATTGCATTTCATTTACTTAGCGGTCCCCCGACGCAGCGAAGCTTGGATTCTTTTTCTACTGTTCATTTTATAGGCAAACTAGCTTGTGCCCGCGGCTTCGCTCGCGTTAAGAAGTATTATTATTAATTATGTATAGTTTTTGCGGCTTTACTTTTGTTTAGCGTGTGTAAAAAAATAGGGCCTACAAAACTTCTTTGTACACAATATTCTTGACTAATCTGTCATTAGGCGCTAAAACTATCAAGCTACTGGGTGAACTTACTCGAGAGCAAGCAACATAAAACTGTCCATGAGAGAAGCAATGTTCTCTCAAGTCAATACCCGCAAATTTGAGAGTTTGCCCCTGAGACTTGTTATTCGAGATTGGTTTAATGATTCTAAGCCATGTTATAAGTTACGTCATGTTCTATTGTAAGATATTGAGGTTCTCTTCGTTGATGAATAAAAAATGTATTATTCTGAGCCAGATAAACGTAATTCAGAATTCTGAAATGACTTATTATTGAAAAGCTTGAATGTATTTATTACGGATGCAGGAAGTTTCCCGATCATTACTCATCCCGTCCCAACGCGCCGCCCGCCTATAGGTACCGATTGACGACGATCGAGATGCCACCAAATACTACTTTTTTAATCTATTAGGATAACACGGGTCTCTATCCATACCTCAAAAGCAAAAAAAGAACCCCCTTATAGGATCACGTGTAGCTGTCTTTCAGTCCGTCTGTTACAATCGATTTTCTGCAAAACTACTGGACCTATTAAATTGCAATTTGGCGCAAATGCTTTCAAGAATTTTCATGACCACAAATAAAATTTCAAAATCGGTGGCATTTTCGTAATTAACGTCCCAACAAACCATAAAAATTACACCCGTACTCATATTTAGTCATTTCAACCCCATCGCACCCCAAAAGGCGACCCGACCCGATAAACCATTAAAGCAATACCAATGGATTTTCAGACTTTATCACCACATTTCTCCCTTTTAGGGGTTGAATTAAAAAAAACCTGAAACACGTGTTAACTCATTTATTGTTAGAAATACTCCTGTGAAGTTTCGAATAAAATAGTCTAACTAATCTTCTTTCGCCATACAAACTTTGGACCCCCATTTCCCCCTTTAGGGGGTAAATTTTGAAAAATCCTTTCTTAGTGCACCGCTACACCTTATAAGGAACCTACGTGCCAAATTTGAACTCTCTAGAACCAGCGGTTTAGTATTTAGACATTTCAACCCCATTTCACTCCAACAGGGGAGATGGTAACTCACGTCCGCCACGTTGGATTTTAAAATCGTTGCGGTTTTTGTAATCAGCGACCCGATAAACCATAAAAACAATACCCATGCTGATTTTCAGACTTTGTCACCACATTTCTCCCTTTTAGGGGTTGAATTTTCAAAAAACCTGAAACACGTGTTTACTTATTTATCGTTAGGAATACTTCTGTGAAGTTTCGAATAAAATAGTCTAACAATCTTGTTTCCCCATACAAACTTTGGACCCCCATTTCACCCCTTTAGGGGGTGAATTTTGAAAAATCCTTTCTTAGCAGATGCCTACGTCATAACATCTACCTGCATGACAAATTTCAGCCCGATCCGTCCAGTGGTTTGGGCTGTGCGTTGATAGATCACTATGTCAGTCAGTCAGTCAGTCAGTCAGTCAGTCACCTTTGAGTTTTATATATATAGATTTCGTGCATTTTATTTCTTTCTTTCACAGGTGGTCATGTCGGGGGTTTTTCAAATTTTTAATTTTATTTTTTCTTGAAGCGCAACATCCAACAAATCATTCTTACTATTTTTATGTAACTCGAGAAGTACGTTAATCGGTCTAAGAATGAATTTTTTTCAACGAGCATCGTAAGAGTACTAGATTTCTTTCGTTCACTATCGACTTCTGAGCTGTCCAGTATGATATTTGCAACAGGCCAGCTATCTTCGTCCAACCGCAACCATGCTGGACCTTACCACCATCGACTCTCGAGGAGTCCTTTCGGATTTATACCCCTAGAAGGCTAATCAGCAGGATTTAAGTGACCTGGTACGTGTCGCCAAGCAGAAGCAGGACTCAATCCTCTTATCTCCTTCACTCGATTGGATACAAATACGCTCCAAGGGCCGTCGCTCTTTATCCACGTTAGTACAACGCTAGAGTCTGTCCAGTAATACACGGCACTGTTCGGTAAGGCCAACGACTCAATTGCTGTTATAGACAGTCTACTAGCGAGCGTCGTAGCAATCAGCTCTAACCTGGGAATAGTAATTTTATCCACAGGTGTCACTCTTGACTTCCCCAGTACAAGACTTACGTCAACGTTTTCGCCGTGTTTTGATCGTAAAAATATGCAGGCTGAATAGGCATCCTTACTTGAGTCGCAAAACACGTGCAACGAGTTTTCACATTCCACTATGGGCATACTTGTCACGTCGCCTGGAAATAATGCAATTATTGATGACATCGGCTTGTTCCAACCATCTTCTAAAGTCATTAGCCAAATCTTTGGGTAATTCTTCGTCCTATATTAGCTTCCTCGACCACGATTTTTGCATGATCATCTTTGGCACTATGGTCGTGGCACAGGTTACACCGATGGGATCGAACACCCGTTGCGCTATGGACAGTAATGTTCTTTTTGTTAGCTTGATGTCAATATTATTAAAATTAACATGACATTTATTTATTTTATTTTTATTTATTTAAACTTTATTGCACAAAATACAAAAGTAAGAGTACAAATGGCGGACTTAATGCCATAAGGCATTCTCTACCAGTCAACCATAGGGCCAAACAGAAACTAGCAGTTGGTGCAGGATCATAAAAAGCCGTGGCTAAAAACCTAAAACGAGACAAAATTCAATAAGTTTGATATATATATATTAACGATATACCTATACATACACATATATGCAATACAATACACATACATAAATACAAATATATATATAATATAATATATATATATACATATGTACCCCTGTAAAACACCATATAGACAATCAATCCTGAAATTCTTTGGAGAGATGTTTGCGCACCATGCGCTTGAAGGAGAATTTGCTCTGAGCTTTCCTAATGGAGAGAGGGAGATCGTTCCACAAACGAATTGCTTGAATCGCAAAGGAATTGGACAAGAAACCAGTACGGTGAGAAGGAAGAGTGAGTTTGAGAATTCGGGAAGAGCGCAGCTCGCAACCAGGCCGAGCAGTTAAAAATATGAATTTAGATTTAAGATAGCCCGGGGTTGCTGGATCAAACAAAATTGAGTAAAGAGTACATAGAATTTTTAATGACCTGCGTTCCCGGATAGGGAGCCAGTTTAGTTGACGACGACATTGTAGGGTGTCCTCTTTTACGTTCCACAAAACGCCTAATATAGACGTGATTCCTACTTTTTTATCTACAGTAACAGGACTTGTGATCCAACCTCTGAGGTCAAACATACCTTCAAGCATTACTTCCTTTGATTCAGCCATGAACTTCTCTAAATCCTCCTCTGACTCCAAGCTCGTGACGCAGTTATCTACGTAAAACGAGTTCTTCAATTTCGTCGCTGTCTCTTTATAACGTTCCGAGCAATTATCTAGGTGGTGGTTGATGGTAGCAACAAGATGAAAAGGGCTCGATGTCACTCCGATCTATCTTCCAGCGCAAGCGAAATTTGAAGAAACGCCTTCGCTATATCAGCTGTCACTCCGATCTTGTTCTTCCTAGTTGTTTCAGACGGTTCATGGTGCTTTCCATCCTCTTCTTGGCAAGGTCATAATTTGTTTGTGGACGAGGAACATCACGCCATCGCCATGGCAAACTCACCTCATAACGACCTTCTTCGTTGACCTTTATATTTTCCTCGAAGGTTGTGAGTATTTCTTGATCACGTGCGGCCTTGGCCGCTTGTACCGCGGGATCATTTATACCTATTGCCTCCAAGCTCCACAAATCTGTAAGATCAATTTTGGTTAAACAGTGAAGAGTCGTGGTCGAGTTTGTTATGGAACTGTAAACCCTAATAACAGGACCCTGTATAGTCCACCCCATTTTTGTCCGTACGGCAGTCAAGTTATTCTCTAGTTGTATCAAGTCACCAGTCAAAAGCAAACCAGAGAAGTCAGCACCAATCAATAAA
Source organism: Apotomis capreana (assembly GCA_947623375.1). Taxonomy (NCBI): domain Eukaryota; kingdom Metazoa; phylum Arthropoda; class Insecta; order Lepidoptera; family Tortricidae; genus Apotomis; species Apotomis capreana. Next base: position 24,815,378 of record OX392498.1, on the reverse strand, counting down.
CTTACTTCATCAGGAGAGTCGGTCGAGTCATATAAACGAATGCCTTTTATACGTAGTTGCTCTAGTATTACAGGAGATCTTATTTTAAGTAAAAAACCACAAATATTTGTTTGTTCTACAAGAGATAAATTCATAGAAAAGTTGTTTTCAATGTTCTTGACGCGTATGTCAAACACTTGACATTCTTCTTTTTTCGTCTCGAACCCGCCGAACAAACAATGAGTCATTACCTCTTTCGACGTAGGTTTCATGCCAAGTTTCTGTATCAAATCCTTTTTGATGTAGGATCTTTGCGCGCCACTGTCAATCATCGCTCTGATACAGACCTCTTTCTTGCCATGTACAATTTTTACCGCCAAAGTTTGCAATAAGGTCGTTTTTGTAGTCTTTTGTTGGCATGACAAGTTGCTCGATGTCTCCGAGTGTTTATTGCTGCTGTCTTGACCCGCCGCCATATCTGCGCACATCATTGTAAAATTAGGAAAACTTTTGCATTTCTTTGCAATATGATTGCTCTTTAAGCAAATTAAGCAAGCTTTCTTACTTTTAATAAATTCTACACGCTCCTTCAGTGACATTTTGGCTGCTTTGTATCACTCTACGGCTGAATGGGTGTCTTTGCTGCACCAAATGCATGATGATACGCCTTGCTTGCTGGAACCTTCTTTGTCACGCCTAGCTTCTGTCATAAAGCAGGCAGTAGGTGGATTCAACTAGGGTCATCTCATCCAACTCCCGCCTAGCTAACTGGATCCGTTCTTCTGATTCTACTTCTTGCCTCAGGAACTTCACCAGCTCAGACAGGTCTCTGGTGGTTGGTTGGCTGCGGTGCCAAGCACGTAGTACGCTTTCTGGCAATGCCGACTCAATCATGGGGAACAGCATTGAAGCATACTTATCCTTTGTAACGCCTAGTGTATCTAGTGCTTGTAAATGTGTCTGAAGATTGTCGTATAGAACCGGCAAGTCCTTTGCCTCCCCTTTGCGCTGCATCAAGGAAAGCAAACCTCTGACATATGTCTCAATGAGAACGTCATCTCTAGCGAATCTTGCCTTTAAAGCTTCAACTGCCTTCTGGTAGTTCTCGGCACAAGGTGGGTAACTTTCGACGAGTTGTCGCGCGCTGCTGTTCGGGGTCATCGATTGAAGCAGATATTGAAATTTATCGCAGGAATCAATGTCTGCGTCTTCGTGTATCTTTTTAAATTGGCCCCAGAATAACAGCCAAGACTTAACATTACCGTCAAACTTCGTCAACTCCAGTTTGGGCAGAGTAGGCAGTTGATGATTGCATGATTTCGGCTTCATGCTGGATTCTTCTGAGTGAGCGCATCTTGCGTTGCTGGTGTGGGGTAGAGTTTTTGGAAACAACGATCTGATCTTGTGCCATCTCAACTTGTAGGAGACGGCCTTATCTTGATCCGCCTGGTACGAAGCTTCATCAAAGTTTTCGTCCGCACACCATAGGTCCCGTATTGTCGCCTCCGCTTCAAAAAGATTGGAGGCGGCTTCCGACAATAGATCGAATGTTGGGCCGGCGGTTTCATCTTTGAGTTCGACGACCTTTTCTATCTTATCGGCGAGACAGGTAAACTCCCTTCTATATTGCGTCCGCTTACGCTTCCAAGGTTCCATCTCCTTATCACGGTCGCCAGATGTGAAGATACGGATGAAAGCACGAACGCACTTTTTAAATGTAAAAAACATTTATTGAAGAGAAAAAAATATAGAAACAAAATTGACAACAGTGTTTTTCATATCAGCAGTTACTAGGGCAACCGAATTACGTCACAGATACATTGCAAGTTAAATAAAAGCTTGTAATGATAATATAGTTTGACCGTATGAATATTATAATATTTATTTTACTTTATTAATATACAGGGTGGCTCATTCAAATCGGTCAGTATGGGAAAGTCTGAAACTATAAGACATACGAAGATTTGTTCTTAGGAACCATGTCACCGATTTTGATAAAAAGAAAAACTGCATTCATACATTTGAAAAAAAAGTGTACCCAGCTGGGGAATCGAACCCGGTTGTTTTGAAAAAAAAAACAGAGTTTTTCTGTTTAAATAACGATTGTGAAGGTCTTAAGCAGCAAATGTCTCTATGAAACACGATGTCTAAAATGAATAAAATGCATTGTTTTTACATAAGTACTTTAATTTATCATAGTAGGTGTTCGAAGTGACCACCGTCATTTTCAATACAATATTCAACACGTTTAGGTAACGATCTTACTATGGCATTTTGTATCTTCATGTGGTGAATTTGCGTTAAAATGGACTCTATGGCTGCTTTTAGGTCTTCAACGGTGTCATAGCTTGTTTTGTACACTTCATCCTTAACGTAACCCCACAAGAAATAGTCTACAGGAGTTAAATCGGGCGACCTCGCGGGCCATTTGATAGGGCCGTTCGTGCCAATCCATTTTCGCGGAAAGTTTTCATTTAATAAGTCTTTTGCTATGCGACTATTGTGGGCTGGTGCTCCGTCCTGTTGAAAATAAACTTGTTCTCTTACTTCTGCTGGCATTTCTCCTACGGCCCCTAAAAGATCTTCTAAGATTGCAAGGTACTTGAATCGGTCCAAATGTCCATCATAAATTTTAAACAGGAGTACCTTATTGTGAAGTAGGCCGACCCAGCAGTTAAACGAGAATCTAACTTGACGGCGTCCTTCGTGTATTCTTAGGGGATTTTCTAGACTCCCATAGTGATGATTTTTACGATTGTACGTTCCATTGTTGGAAAATTGAGTTTCATCAGAAAATATTACATACTTTAAAAAATGTCTGTCTAGACCCATTGTTTCTTTTATCCAATTGCAAAATTCCAGCCGTCTAATATCATCTCCTGCATGTAAGGCCTGCGCCCAATGTCCATTCTTGTAGCACTTGTATTTGTATTTCTTTAGGGTTCTTTGAATAGTCGGACGTGAAATTTCAGGAATATCACGACTTGCATTACGGGTGGAGGCATCTGGTGTTGCTTCAAAATAGGTTAAAATATTCATTTCCATGTTTTCATCACATTTTCTTGGTTTTACTTTTTTTGGCTTTTTAAAACTTCCATGGGTCTTCAAATTGTGAACAATTTTGATGAATATCTTACGTGTAGGTAAAATACGTGCTGGATATTTGATATGGTACCAATGTAGTGCACGGGAGCAATTTCTGTCGTTTTTGAAGTAGGCTTCCAATAAATCAAAGTGCTCGGAGTTTGTAAAACGCATTTTCCCAACCACACAGCGATAAACACAAAAATACCGAAGCATTAATTTTCAGTTCCCGCCAAAATATTTGACACTCGAGTTTTCTTTTTTTTCTTTTTTTATTGCTATTCGGCCAGTCACACCTAGACGTTCCATTTTCAAATGAGGTTTGACATGTCTGCAATATCTACACACTTACTTTAAGTGGGCTTTTCAATTGATTGTTAGTGTTAAATTGATAAATAGATAATAATATGACTGTAGATAACAAAACTTCCTTAAAGGTTTAATGCAATGTCAATGCCATATGATATGTTAAACGGTGTATGTAACAAGTAGAGAGGTAAAAACAACCATAAACACAATTTTACATGCCTGAACTTGTTGAATATTGTAACGGTGGTGGTCACTTCGAACACCTACTATGATAAATTAAAGTATGTAAAAACAATGAATTTTATTCATTTTAGACATCGTGTTTCATAGAGACATTTGCTGCTTAAGACCTACACAATCGTTATTTAAACAGAAAAACTCTTAAGTTTTTTTTTTTCAAAACAACCGGGTTCGATTCCCCAGCTGGGTACACTTTTTTTTCAAATGTATGAATGCAGTTTTTCTTTTTATCGAAATCGGTGACATGGTTCCTAAGAACAAATCTTCGTATGTCTTATAGTCACAAATCTTCGTATGTCTTATAGAGACAAGAAACATCAAAATAGTAGAGCTGTGATTTAATTTTCGGAAAAAATAGTTATACAAGTGTATTTTATGTAAATTTCACTTACATGTGACATTTAAAACCTCCTTGCCACCTTTAGCTAATTTCCACCTTTTGCACTCACTGTTTTCACCAACTCTCTTTGTGACACAAAAGAGTCCAAAGTTCAACGGCAGTTAATCTGCAATGGATCAATTAATGCAACTTCAGAAGAGCATGGAGGACATGAAGACCATGTTCTCAACACAAATGGCCAGCTTTGAAAGCTCTGTGGTCACCCGGGGAACTGACACTGTTGTAACTGAATATTCAACGTTCAAGAATTTGGTGTGGAGAGCTGTCAAAAGTTTGCAGGATCAATTGGGCTGTGTTTTGGCCACCCTTGAGGAGATGGAGACCAGGTCGCGCGCTGGCATCTTGCTGCTGCATGGAGTTCCTGAAGCCGAGGACGAAGATGCTACAGTGACAGCGGTAAATCTCTTGCAGCAAAGGCTGAACCTGGAAGAAGTCTCGGTGCTATCTTTTATTGCCGTCTACCGCCTTGGTAAGAATCTTGTGCCATCAAAGCCGAGACCTCTACTTCTGAAGTTCGCCTGCCTAAGGACTCGGAATGCAGTTTGGGCCTCTAAAAAGCGGCTTAAAGGTTCAGGTCAGACTCTATCCGAGTTCCTGACAGGCAGCCGGCATGCCGTATTCCTGGAGGCCCGCAGCCTGTATGGCATTAAGGGTAGCTGGACGAGCGATGGGCGCGTTGTGGTGCAGTGCCACGATGGAGTGCGGCGGAAGGTAACGACGTTGGCAGAACTGCGGGCGTTGCCTGCACCGGCTGCTGTTGCTGCATCCTCAACGCCGGAGGCAAGGACGGATATTTTGGATCTTAGCATCGCACCGCTTCCAGAATCATCACGTCGGGCCAAGTCCACCCGTTCTGGCACATCCGGTGGAGGCAAAAACCCGAAAACGAAGACGTAGTCGATGACGACTGCATAACTTTTGTTGTTGTGACTGTGATAATGTAATTGTGTAGTTTTCTAACCCAAAATGTATTGTACATCGTTTACTTTCTTTTCCTCCGTCCATTATTTATGTCATATTAACAGCGGTAATCTAACATTATTGCAAGTACGTGACATCACATTCTGTCACTTGTCATGTCATGATATCTGAGTTGACGTTTGACGTACGCTGCGTTTAGTTTTTGCTGTGTTTGAGTTGTATTTTCCTGTCTAATTTTAGCTTAAAACAGTTTTAAGTTTATTTTTGATATTTTCGTGTGTCATTTAAATGATAATTGTCTCCAATTTTATAAATTCATGTTTTCTCTTTTTTTACTAGCTACTGGCGAGCAAATGAGGAGGTTAGTGTGCTTTTTTTTAATTGTTATTCATTATTCGTATTTTATATATTAGAGAGTCCATATTATACAGTATTTATATTGTTGTATATTATTTTATATTTTTATATTATAAGTTATAGTATTCAATTGTACTCACAATGTCTGATGTTTTCAATGCAAGTATAGACAGTGAGTTCTTCTCACTTTCTTCTTCGAGCCTTTATGATTCTCTGAGTGATGCATCAGATATGCCTGACCTCAGTGATCGGTTGCAACTTTCATTCAATTCGTCCGTTAAAAATTTCAACGTCGTCCACATCAATGCGCAGAGTATACCGGCACATTACTCGGAATTAATTACGACTTTCAGCACTAATAAAAATATTCACGCTATTCTTATTTCAGAGTCATGGCTAAAGCCTACTCTTCCATCTACTCTGTATCCTTTACCCGGGTTTCGTCTAATTCGCAATGACAGGACAGGCACTAAAGATGGCGGAACGGAAACCGTTCGTGGCGGCAGTGCTGCAAACTCCCACAGGTAATAAACAAGGAGGTTATGGTCATAAAAATCAGGAGCCAGTCAAAAAAACCAGTAGGGCTACTCCGATGTTCAAAATTCGACCGTCGTATAGTGGCGTCCCTCTCGATCGTCTGTCGTAATATATGGGTAAGCGGAACAACACTATACGCCGGCCGAATATCGAACATCGGAGTAGCCCTTCAGATTAGAAAATGACAAAACCCATAGACAAAATCAGTCGCGTTCCGTTCCACTCACAAATCGGTTGACGATTATCGGATGTCAACGTTGCCAAATGACCGCGTATGTTAAAAAATCATTAAAAAATGGTGTGTTTTGCGGTATGCTCCAACAACTTTTCAAAAACCAGGAGATTTGCAGGAGTCCAAAAAGTAATCAGTAGATCAGGAGACTATCTTAAAAATCATACAATCTCCTGGTAAACCAGGAGAGTTTGCAGCACTGCGTGGCGGAGGTGTTGCCATTTACATAAGAAGCAATATTGCTTGTCAAGTAGTTTCTCAGTCACCGACAGTGTACTCAAACGCTCCCGAGTATCTTTTTTTAGATGTCACTTTGCATCATTCTAAGGTTCTTCTTGGCGTTTTTTACAGCCCGTCCTCTAATGTTAATTATTTTGATTCGCTGTACAGCACTTTCTCTGATTTAGGCCCACAGTTTGACCATAGTATTATCATGGGCGATTTCAACACATGTCTCCTCAAAAATGATTTTCGTTCCTCAAAACTCCACTCTCTAGCTACTTCTTTAAACCTGAGTGTTTTATCTCTTAGCCCCACACATTTTCCGCATAATGGCCCTCCCTCGCTCTTAGATCTCATTTTAACTTCTTCTCCGGATTTAGTTTCATTCCATGGTCAATTTAATGCTGCTGGTTTCTCCAACCATGACCTTATTTACGCTTCTTTTAATATTCGTCCCCCGAAAAGGAGACATAAGGTCATTATGCGTAGGAACCTTCATGATGTCGATACCCAGGCGCTTTTTGATGATATTTCTAGTGCTGATTGGCATAGCGTTGAGCTTCTGGATGACATTGACCTGAAGGTGCAGGCTTTCAATGGCATATTGCTTGCGATTTTTGACAAACATGCTCCTTTGAAACCGACGCGTGTAAAGCACCTCCCTGCTCCGTGGCTTACAACGGATATTAAACAACTTATGGCTAAAAGGGACCGGGCGCGTGTAAAATCACGGCAAAACGCTGATTACCAACAGGCATATATTTCTTTACGAAACCGCTGCAATAAGATCTGTAGGGATGCCAGACGCCGCCATATCCACAATTGTATCGAAGATTGTCCTCCTGCTAAGCTGTGGAAATTTCTGAAGTCATTGGGAGTAGGCAAAGCTCAACATAATTCTTCTTGCGTTCTCGACCTAGACGCCATCAATATGCACTTTAGTACTTCTCCGGTTACTCTCCACCCTTCCATTAAACAATCAACACTATCACTTCTTGCCAATACTACACTCCCCGATTCTCCTCCCTTTGAACTTGGTAAAATTTCTCCGCAAGAGACACTTGCTTTTCTGAAAGCTATTAAGACGAAGGCCGTCGGTGAGGATAGCATCAGTGTGGACATGCTTATGCTCGTAGCGGATTCCATTGCCCCGATCCTTTCTAGTATTATAAATTTTTCATTTTCCTCGGGCACGTTTCCTTCTTCTTGGAAGCTTGCTCATGTAATTCCTCTCCCGAAAAAGCCCAATCCTACTGAATTTTCGCAATATCGCCCTATTTCCATACTCCCAGTTTTGTCCAAAATAATTGAACACTTTGTCAATCGCCGTCTCCTGTCTCATCTTAATAGGTATACATTATTCAATCCCTTCCAATCTGGTTTTCGCCCCGGGCATAGCACAGTTACTGCTTTGGTTAAAGTCACTGATGACATTCGTCTTAATATTGAACACAAAAAACTTACAGTTCTCGTTCTTCTTGACTTCAGTAGCGCTTTTAATACGGTAGATTTTGATATCCTTCTTGGCATACTTCGCTCACTAAATGTGTCTCACTCATCTTTATCTTGGTTTCACGACTACCTCTTTGGTCGACGCCAGCGGGTTAGGGTCGACGACAAAATGTCGGAATGGCGTGAACTTTCCGCTGGTGTCCCTCAAGGGGGGGGTCCTTTCTCCTCTTCTCTTTTCGATTTTCATTAGTGGGATCACAGAGTGCCTAAAATCCTCGTTCCATCTTTATGCAGATGACCTGCAGATCTATGCGGCGGCTAGTATTGAGGATCTGCCATCGCTTATTGATCAAATCAATGCAGATTTAGAATACATTCACAGCTGGGCTAATAATTTTGGTTTAAACGTAAACGCACAAAAATCGCAAGCGATTGTCATCGGTAGTCCTCACTTTGTGAACAAGCTGGCGGAAATGGTGGTGCCTGATATTCTTTTTGCTGGGATTCCTATCCCTTTTTCCTCTACTGTTAGGAATTTAGGTATCACCATGGACCAGACATTGTCTTGGTCTCCGCATATCTCGGAGGTCAGCCGGAAGCTCTTCGCATCTCTTCACTCACTTAGGCGCCTGCAGAACTTCCTTCCAATGTCCACCAAGCTTACTCTTGCCAGATCACTCTTGCTGCCCCTTCTGGATTATGGTGACATTGCTATGACGAATCTCAAAGAGGAACTGCTTGACAAGCTCGAGCGCTTACAAAATGTGTGCATAAAATATGTTTTCGGACTGCGCAAATACGATCACGTGTCCGCCTTTAGAGCGCAGCTGGGTTGGCTGCCAATACGTCAGCGTAGAGACCTGCATGTCCTGTCATTGCTTTTTAATGTTCTCTACAACCCTGCTTCACCTTCTTACCTCAGTGAAAGGTTTAAATATATGGCCGATGGGAGTGGTCACCGCTTGCGGTCGTCTGCCAATCTCACTCTGGCTGTACCGTCAAACAAGACGCGTACGTACGCTAAATCTTTCACAGTGAGCGCTGTGAAGTTGTGGAACGAATTGCCACTGTCCCTTAGGAAGTCTCCATCTGTAGCATCGCTCAAGACGAATCTTAAGAAGTTATGGCTTTCCAATGACTTGTGAATTGGATCTACAATGTATTTATATTTATGTGTATATTTGTATTACATTATATATATATATGTATGTATGTATGTATGTGTATGTATTCATAGTTTATATGTGTAATTATTAGTAGTCTTATTATTTTTAATACCTTTTTGTACACGGTGTTAGTTTGTCTATCTTCTTCTCGTACTCACTCAATTGCTCAAAGGTTAACTGGAAGAGATCCCTTATAGGGATAAGTTCGCCTTTGTACCTATATGTTATTTGTAATAGATGTATTTTGTAACTGTTTTTGTGTACAATAAAGTGTTTACTTACTTACTTATAGTTTCAGGCTTTCCCATACTGACCGATTTGAATGAGCCACCCTGTATAAATACAAATTACATTTAAATATCTTTGTGAATATTGGTTTGTGAATAAAGCAATTTTAAAATCTTAGTAGACCTGATTTTTAATAGATTTAGCGTAAGTTGAAACGAGTCAGATGAATCATCCAAGAGTTACTTCAAGGAAATATTAGGCTAGTGATATCATAGCAATAGAAATTTCTCATGTTTTTGATTAAAGAGCCATCTGTTATTAAGTGGTGGCATAATACTCTCCCTCATAATACTCTCCTCTCGCTGTTTTGTTCCAACTGGAACCACTGTGTTAATTCAATAATGTTCACATTGACTCCCGAAATAAATTATATTAGGAACGTATGTTAATATTTATGTATCGTTACAACGACCTTTCAGTGTAGAATGTATCGTAGGGTTGTTTACCTGATCATAACCTAGACTAAATGTTATTTAGTTGAAAGTGAGGTAAGTTTGAATATTTTTGTTATTTCTTCACAACTGGGTTGAAAATCGCCGTTACGTCGTTTGAATCTGGGGGCACGATCACGATCAGCTTTATGTATATAATATCCCTCATTTTTACAACAATGAGGCTGCAACAAGGCGCCGCTTTTAATGACCAATATAAAATACTTGTATTTCCTCGCAGAAGTCGTGAAAAGCACTCTGTTCAGTCCTGGCTGAAAGTGCAGATGAACTCGTATTATCGAAGGCCTCCCCTGCGGGTCAGCCGCAGCAAATTTACTCGTTCATCTATTGCTTGCTTTACAGCCTCTACAACAATGTGCTATTGCTGTTGTGTTCAAGTTCAGTGGCATTTTTACTCACTCATTAAACTGGGGGCCTCATGATGACTTATATCAAGGATTTTTTTTTTATTTTGAATTTAGTTAATTGATTTCTCAACTGCAAAATATGGGGCCATTGTAAATAACCCCTTATATATGTCAGCCAGTGTTGAGGGCTAGTCATTTTATAGTCTAGATATATATGCAAGTAATGAAGCCTTTTACACTCGAAATTAAAGAAGCTTATGGACATTATGGGAAAACAAATATAATAACTAATTAAAAAGCCAACAAAAAACGGAAAAGAGCAAATCATGATAACTGGGTGATATTAGGCATATACTGACATTATGAATAGAAAGCCTCCAGACACCGCTCACATTTTAAATTGAAGACATTTTGATAAAGCTCACAAAATATGAATGCAAACATTAAAAGTACGCAGAATGTATAATTCAGGCCTGAGCCAGCAGTTTCGAAATCACAGTTCATTATTTAAATACACTATGAAAATGATCATATTAAAGACCTTAAACGAACTTAGATGAACTTACATAAGTACGTGTAGGAACCGCGTACCTACCGTGCGAACACGTCCAGTTTAGCCAGATCTACCGACGGCTACCTCTTTTTTTAGGTTCCACTAGGCACCGCGGGACGAGGTGGGCCATGTTAAATTGGGTGGTTAAAGAAACTTCAACAACACTTGGCCGTGGGGCTCGTCGAATAGTTACTTACTACTTACTAGCATAATTTATTTATTGATTTTAACATAACTGAGTAGGTATCTAACCCACCCAGTGTTATTTTTCGTCAAAATTAGGACACATTATTTTTTATACTTTAAGTACAGTGTTACATAACAAATGCATGACGCAAACTCCCGCAAAAAAATATGGAAAAATTCATGAAAATGAGGCCTTATAAGTACTTTCAATGAAAACTATATTGAATAAAATCGGTCGAGCCGTTTTTAAGTTATCGCGAAATATCATAATTATCTTTAAAATTACGTAAGGCCGCGCGGTGTCCTTATACTTCGAACGTTACACATATTAGTTAAGTGCCATACTGCATTGAAACATTTCGCTCAATCTGGCGCGTATAATCGATATTATATTATGGGACAATCATATATATATATGTATATAACTAAGATAACTTCCAAAAGGTAATAAGCAATCACAGTTATTTTGGCGTTTACGACCTTTTTATAGAGCTTGAAATCTTTCTTGTAATTTAAACCTCTGGCCTAAAACCACTGTTTTAAGTCTTGTTTATTGTGAAGGATGGCCAACTACGGAACCCTACACTGAGCGTGACCCGGACCCGACATGCTCTTGGCCGGTTTTATTTTATTGATTCTGATCCTTGTTAATCAGAGGCTTACATGCATGCCGTTATCACAAAAAAAAAATATTTCCCTAAACAGCGGCTACAGCGAAATAAGTAACTTTGAAAAAATCCCGGGGTCCGGGATTTACTGGCAATAACTTTAAAAATACTGAATAATAATAATAGTATTATTTGAACAATAAGAGTAATCATTAATAATAATAGTATTTTTTAATAAACACATTATAATAAAAAAATGCATAAAAAGTCTTACATCTCCAAAGCATTCATAATACGAATACCTATGTAAGTAAGTAGGTACTTCATATCATAAAACTTGTGCCTGAACTAAGAAAATCCGGAATGCAACTTTGACGGAGTTCATTTAACTACCTTAATTCTTACTTAATGAATGAATCTTAGTAAAGGAATAGATGAAAACGTGGACAAATTATATTCTAATTAAGTACCTAAGTAATTGTTTACAATTAATATTCACCACTAAAAGTATACATATTACTTTTTAGTCTTATAATAAATACTATAAAATAGATTTTGCATAAATGGTAACCTAGTTGAATATTATATTAATACCACCAATAAGAATAATAAATAAATAAAATAAAAAATAAATATCAGACAACCTCACACAAATCAACCTAGTCCCAAATTAAGCTCAAGAAGGCTTGTGTTATGGTTACTAGGCAACGATATACATACTTATATAGATAAATAAATACTTATATACATAGAACATCCATGACCCAGGCACAAATATTCGTGTTCATCACACAAATATTTGCCCTTACCGGGATTCGAACCCGGGACCGTCGGCTCAGTAGGCAGTTGCTTAACCACTGCGCCAACCGCGTCGTCAATAATATTTTTCTACTCATGAAATCCATTATCTCACGAGTCATGTGAAAACTGTCTACTTCCTTAACCAAGCTTTAAGAAAGTAGACAGTTTTCTTGTACTTGGTTCATGTGTAACAAAATTACTTAGAAGTAGGGTATCACAAAGATCTGAAACCAATATTTGAAATGGTACTTATCATCTCGGGTCGTTCCATTCTGTTTTTGTCAAGTTCTTAATTCGTCTCATTCTGCTTTCGTCCTCCATTCTTAATTCGTCACTTTCGCCGGTAGTCTTTGTAGTGTTTGGTCAGATTTGTTGGTTGTCTTCTTATTCCGGGTCACTCCGGTCCGTTCCAGTCTTAATTTTCTTTTGGGTTTTCTTCCCAACTACCTCTTTTTATCTAGTATTACATGAAAAATGAATTGCTGATATCTGTTTTACACAAAAACGACACCACACAAGTCCTAGTAGCGTTATCTGATCAGTAATATAAAAAGAAAAAGAGGACTCTTTTGTCCTATTCACCCCGCTTTCCCGCCGCACAGGGGACGAATCTGACTTCCCTCCACATCTAAAAATAATCACCGCAGAATATTCTATCTGTGGTAGAAATTTCGTGGTTGTATCCCGATGTACACAATTTCGCGACTTAGCAAAATGTACTAAAACACGCAGGCTAAGCTTAACATCAACATTTTTTTCAAGGTACTTTTTGTATGAGATGTGCCCAATATGTATAAATTTTTAAAAACAAGATTAAATTTGCTGTTTAGTAATATTTTTTTAAATTGTAAATATTCAGGATAGATAACTAATTTATCGTTCTGAATAAAAAAAACTTGTTGTGATTTTTACCTTTTCGGCAATAAACCCAAATTTTTATATGAAACTATTCTTAAATAACATGAATAGCCAGTCGCGATTTCGCGTCCTCGGCAATGAATGGGTTAAATCTCTTTGTTCGATCGATTTGTATCGTCTTGGGCCGTCAAAGACAAAATCTATGAAAGTGCTCTAAGTCCTTGTATTACAGCACAAACAACTGAATAAGAATTAAATATTTATAATAGCTTTATTTTGCAAATATAAATTCATTATTTCGTAAAAAAGGAAAAATAACAGTTTCTTGTAAAAAAATGAACGTCGCGCCTTAATATTCTTCGTTATTATTATTAACGAAGTAAACCATACTTTCTGAACTTTCATCAACCTCTACGTTACCCATATCTAAATCTTCTATTATTTTTGCAATTGCGTCAATAGCGTGGACATATCTCTTTCTCCTTATTCTTTGGATCCCAACCATCATTTGGGCTGCCTTTATTTCTTGGTGTCTAGTTAACTCCTTTTTTAGGGCATCTAGAAACCGGTACAGAGATTCGATTACTCTTGTCAGTTTTAAAATTCAGCCTATGGTGCCAACCTTCAAGGCTGATGCTGATCATCGAACCCTTCGATGACGTTGGCCAGCACAAGAAAACAATTTGGCGTTATTTTTTTAAACCACTGAGTGGTCATATATTAAAAAACCCTGTCTATTCCTGATTGTCATCGAGTGAAATGCTCTCAATATAGCATTCAAAGGTTCTGAAATATGTGACTCTGAAAGTAGAGCTAATAAGGTTGATAGTTTAATATTTTTTTTGCAATCAACATCTTCATTTAGTGATAATTCCTTTGCTTTTCGCCATATTGCTTTCTTAAAATGGTACTGGCATCCAGAAACAACCGCGTTTGGGAAGACTGAAAAAACAGCATTAATAGTGGCTAGTTCATAATCACATTTGAAATCACTTATATTTAAATGTAATTGCGTGTTCAAAATGTTAAATAGCTAATTTTTATTTAAGGTTTTATGTTAATTATTATCTCTGTATTGTTTCTGAATAAACATAATTGTAGTATATTTAGTAAAAAAAAAAAAGTTACAATAACTGATTAACACTTAAATAGCTTCGAATAAGTATTTCTTTCTTTATTAGGAAGCAAAAATCACAGGTACCACACCATCTTGTACTTTTTAAGTCACAAATATCACAATGGACAGTAAAAAGTTCGTAGAATCGAGCAGGGGTAGTTTAAAATGCACCATCAGCTAAATAGGTTTAGTTACGTGTGATTAGGTTTCTGAAATACGGTGAGCAAAATATCAAAATTGCATCAGTGTTCGCTACATCATATATGTACATATATATATATATCATAAAATCGTCAGATAGCAAGTCCGGAATTTGAACATCAGCGATAGTAAGGAATACTGTTTTTGATACATTTAGTTTTTTTTTTTGCATTAATATAATTCGTCTTTTTTTGTTTCAAACAGCGGTACAATATGATCTGGGATTTTGTCCTTCAATTCCTCTACACATTCTTCGTATATTTTAGTTACTGCACCTCTAGCACAACTTTAACACGCGACTCTTTCTCGCGCGAGATATGCTACCTATCCCTTTCTGTACAGTATCGTGAGAGAGTGACGGCCTGACGGGTGATACTATGTCGCGCGACATGTGTCGCGAACCACAGTTGTGCTAGACGGGTTGGTGTGTATTCATTTCTCATCGAGATTTACACTGGTCCATTACGATATCATATATTTTATTTATGAAATTTGGCAAACATGTATGAGATCGTTTTATATTATCTCAATTCTCAAGACAACGTAATAGGTAGTACTACAGGTGAGTCTATTTATACTTCTCCATTTTGCTGATGAAGTGATGACTTATTCTTCACAGCCAGCGTATATTAAAACCCGGCCCTTACTATTTTTTTTCGATTTCGGCTTGTTTCGATAAAAACGAATTCTATCTATATAAAAACATCAATTGAAAGATCGCCCAAAAGCCATGGCAAAACTGCACTAGAGATGAAACAGAACAGACCAATAGAGTCCGAATGTCCGAAACGCATTTACTTAAATGCGCCCTATCGCCTGAAATTTAAACGTGAAATTTAAACGATTGGGTTAAGTATGTACTATGTACCCCTTTACCAGTCAACCATAAGGCCAAACAGAGACATAGTTGGTGCGGGATTGGTGTACAACAAAATGTGTATGCACACGATGCAAATAACAAAGTTACATAGTATACTTAATATTATCAATATCATATTGTCAGCAACCAGTATATTTTTTCAGTGCAGTTAGCAGAGGTCATCAGCATCTGTTTCTTTGTTGAGCACGCTCCTTTTTTAAATTCCAAAATACAGTAGCGGAAATAATTTCTTATATTGATGTATTTTGTACGGAAGCTGCCAAATTTTATAATTGCAAAATACTTATGTATGACAAAGTACTTACGTACGATCGCCTTTTTGACAAATAAAATATCTATTTTCACTAACTACACTACAAGTTACTTATTACGCTTCTGACTATTTTCATGCGGATCTTGTCCTTGGACCCTATTAAACTTAAAGTTATATATTATAGAATGAAGTTTGTACGCTACTGAAGATGGTTCTTTTTGTAGGTGTTCATCAAATATTAAAGCCGTGTGTCAGCGCGTAAGCTGAGTATAAAACGAGTACAGGCCGCTGAATCGCGTCTACTCGCTTCCCGCAAGGTCAAGTGCGAGCGTCCAAGTCATTGCTCCTCCCGTGAGCGCATACCTACTTGCGGCTGCGCACCCAGTGCTATTACCAGTGACCGGTGTTCTGTGCTCAAGGTAAGTTTATTACAATATTTGTGTTAATTTTGGTGTTTTGAGATTACATAATAAAAATATGACACATTCTGTGATAAATTATATTATGTCAAATAGGATGTCTGATATTTCTATTTTTACTTTATTTACTGTGATTGTGATTAGAGCGCAAAAGGTACATGTTTCAATTTCCTTAACTGTGCAATTGTACATTTTACAATTAGCGAATACATTTAGATAAACCATTATGATAATTATTTGTCATTAATTAGCATTCTTTCGGTGAGGTGAATTTCAAAACCTACACACATCTCTTATTCCTCTAGGTTGTCTTGTCTTTTAACTTCCATATTTTAAATAAATAGATATAGATTTGACAATGTGGTAAGCTGTGCGTAAATAGGGTTTGGGCGAGTCCAGGATTTTTTTTTATATTAGAAGAAAGTCTGTCTCTTCGCTGACATTAAAATGTCCCGCTACTACAAACCCTAATAGTGAGTGAGTCATGAAGACTGAATAGCTTTTTTTCTAATTCTGATTCGTACTTTTTAGAATTGTTTGTATATTCTTGTATCCGATATATTTGCGGATTGCGACCGAGTAATTAACGATTATAATGCTGATTAATGATGTGATGTATGCTTTGCGAGGTACCTGATATCACCTTCACTATCGACGCACCATACCTAAAAGTCATAAATTAAATACGTGTATGGCCCAATAGTAACTAGAAAGTACTTAATGCAAGATCGTTAGGACTGAAAAATAATATATATTTTTTATATTATCCAATCATCTACACACAAGATACATGCTCAATAAATACATAAATTATGTTGTCGTATATTAAATGCCGCTAGTTGGTGAAACATTATAGTTGTAGAAGACATTGATTAACCATTACCCTGTTGGTTATGACATAATACATATACTGTATGTACTGAATGATTTTGTTTATCATTAAGTACTTGGCCACGAATTGTTTACGCGACCCATTCGCGATATATTTTTAACATAATAAACTTGATTTCAAACTCGTATCTACTACTAACCTGAAAATATTTTCAATCCTAATTCATATTGCGAATGGTCAGGATGTGGATAAAATTGCCTGCCTGCGTAGGGTATTTAGTACCAACCGGGCTTGCGTTACTTGCAACGACTTAGCTCGCATGTTATTAGAATGGAAACGATATTTACCGGGCGACAGATCTTAAATTATACAGTTATATAAATAAAAAAGCTAAATATAAGCACTTTCAGCGTTGTGACTTCAGGGGTACCGTAGGGATATGTATATTATGTTTTTTAATCCATAAGCAATTTGGAAATTGTTTTAAGAATGCACATAATTTAACAAAACAGTAATTGAATGATAAGCGTGTACTTACTTATTATTAAATTATTATATCAACAAATAATTGACACTTTTCTGTTGATTCTTATAACAAAATGGGACTTCATCGCGATAAAAAAAAATAAAAAAATATATATTGAAATTCGTGTAAGTTTACTGACGATTTTTACTGAATCTGCAATCTGCATATCTTTTTTTTTGTACCTAAATCAATATTTTTTTAAGCTGCAACCCATCTGACTGAGCTGGAGCGAGGCTAAAACAGTTAAAGAGTATAGGAAAACGTGGCGCGATGGCAATAACTTCTTTTTATAGAGTATTTATTTTAATGTTTTTTTACGAAAACCGAAATAATATGACGTAATTTTATTCGAAATTGTATTTTTTTGTAAATGTAACTTGTAGACCTGTGATCTGTTTCACCAATCAAATGAAATTACTATCACATTTAATAACTATCAAGGGTGCATCTCCTACCTTAGAAAAACAATTAAAATAAATACTTTCATATGGCCATTTATAAGTTTGGTACATAGGATTTTCAAATTATAAATACGTAGCTTTCACCGAATGTTTAATGAAATCATTTTGCGGTATCGTGTAGGTAATACAAACTCATAACACCCACCGTTTTTTAATTTTTTTCTTACAATACCGTTATTTCATAGATTCGATCTTCATTTCTAATAATAATTATTTTATAGAATTGACGTTTAATTGGATGCACTATAAGCATAAAATAACTTTTAAACACATCAGCGCCAGAATAGAACTGTTTCCAGTAAAACAGGTTAGGTTAGATTAGAACTGCGACAACAACACGCAAACCGAAGCGAGCGTGCCGCGGCAGCGGTCGGGGAATCGCCAGTACAGTAATTGTGATATTAGCCAATGGGAGTTCATATTGAAACCAGACTGACCTTCAAAACCTACACCCATTGGCTGATACCACTAATAATGTCGATTATATTGTCTCTTTTTAGAGGGCCTTACTTAACTGGGACCATATGAATCACGAACCACCACGCACGCCGCTCACCATACAAGTATTCTTCTCACACTCGCTTGCGATACGAGCGGTCTTCTTCTTCTCTCTTCGTCAGGAAATAAACACAAGCCCATGTGGAATGTACACCTTGATTTTTAGGGTTCCGTACCCAAAGGGTAAAAAACGGGACCCTATTACTAAGACTCCGCTGCTCTCCGTCAGTCTGTCTGTCCGTCTGTCTTATGAACTGTGATGGTTAGACGGTTGAAATGGTCAAAGATGATGTATTTCTGTTGCCGCTATAACAACAAAAACTAAAAAACAGAATTAAATAAAATATTTAAGGGGGCTCCCATACAACAAACGTGATCGGGTGCGTTAACTTTGTACCTCATTTGTATGCGTACTAAGTGCAAACTTAATCGACCAGTTAAGATGGGATAAGTGTTTGTACGGATTTTAATGCGATTGCGATTTTTTAATAGATAGAGGGATTTAAGAGGAAGGTTTATATGTAGGTATAATACATGCATAATTTATTTGCATTGCACCCGGGCGAAGCCGGGGCGGGTCAGTTATTAATATAAAATGGGTAGTTTGGAAAAATTGTATTTTTCTCTGTCAACCCTAGACAACGGTAACTGTAAAGTTGCCGAAACGTTCGAATGTCAAATGTGTGACAGTCGCAGAAACTGAAGAGAATATTACCTCGTTATTCCACCATTTGTAGGAGTAATTTTCTTTTATTGTTCTTTCTTCAGGTTATAAATATTTTTATCAATTTACAGAAATGTCACCTGAAAACAAAAGATGTAGTCACAATACAGCTTTAAAAAAATCACGTAGTACGTAACTGTTCATGTTATGTTTTATTATCGTAAAAATACATAAATAGATCGTATCAAATAGAAAGTAAAAAACGTTTATAGATATTACAAAAACCTTTACGTCGTTGGTTGTTTTTTGTCAAATTCATGTTATTTGGGTGCTGTCATGTGTCAAATATTTGATGATAAAAAAATCAAGCTATAGTCATGTTTTTTTTTTTCATGAGTACATAAATGTAACTGTAGTAAATGAATGTCACTGTATAAGAATACAGTTACATTCATTTTCAGGGGTGAGAACATTGCGTTCCGCTAGCCATTTCTATGAACAAAACATTCGTCACGTTTTGACCAAATGCGAGTGTGATAGACAGATTTGTCACTTATTTATTACGTGATAAAACCATCATAGGCTCCCAGCTTTCCGTAGAAATGTCGAACTTTAACAGTAATTTCTGACTCTTAGAGCACTATAAACGTGTTAAATACCATATAGACATTTGATCTCAACAAAAAATCGTAGACATCGTCAAAAAAATGTCACCACTATGTGATAAGATAAAAGTGCAGAGCTCATAAGCCTTCTTCATCAATCTCGATGACTCCATGGTAATTGTTCATCAGTGATTAGCTATGAGCCCATTTAAACTGTAAAAATAATTATTACTTTTTCACAACTAATTATATAGAGTTTTTTTTGTTTTCTCAAAAAAGTGCTATATAATTTCGATAAAATTTACATGGCCTCTGGAGTCCGATCTACCAATCAAAAAAATAATCATCAAAATTGATTCATGATTGGTGGAATGATCGCGTAACGTAACATAGATACATATATATAGAAGAAAAAAAAACGCAACATACAGTTGAATTTAGAATCTCCTCCTTTTTTGAAGTCGTTTGATATGTACGGAACCCACACTGAGGCGAGGATGGCGTGACACCTCTTTTTTTTAATGTGTCAATTTCACAGTGAATTGATTTTTCGAGCAATCTCAATTTTGTGGTGGCGTTGGAAAAACTTAAATCGTACCTGATACCTGTTATGAGATATAAGAAGTTTTTAACTGTAGGTATTTACTAACCATGCAACCATCAAAGCATTGCAGGTGCTGTT
The DNA here is from genome assembly GCA_947623375.1 of Apotomis capreana. Taxonomy (NCBI): domain Eukaryota; kingdom Metazoa; phylum Arthropoda; class Insecta; order Lepidoptera; family Tortricidae; genus Apotomis; species Apotomis capreana. The sequence continues at coordinate 24,795,248 of OX392498.1, read as the reverse complement.
TATATTTGTAACGAGCTTTATTTTTTGTAGTCAGCTTCAATCAATCTATGCTTTCGTGTTATTGAGTGAGTATTCTCATTAAAAAAAGGCAAATAAAAATATCGCGATGTGGCTTCAACCGCTATTAATGTTTTTATAGCACGATATATAACCGACAGTGATAATGGTAATACAGCCACCGAGTCGAACTACGTTGTAACAATGTAACGGTTACAGCAATTTGACGTGAACTCACTCACGCTGTTTCTCACGTTTTAATAAATACCCTGGTATTGCGGATGTAAATTTAAACAACGTTAACTGTTCTACGGTTCACACTATTATTTATGCCTAACGGAACTAATTCAGAAGTTTACAAGATTTATTTAAGTTTTTTTTAACATAGCGCAGCAAATAGATACATAAGTATGTATCGTCTTCAAAGTATATTTAATAAAAAATATTGTCTATTATGCTGTCAAACAGCAATGGGAAGTTCCTTTTCATTTACTATAATGATTGTATATTAATTTTTAAGTAGAACCCGTAACACAATATGTAAAGCGAATATAGTTAATAACGTCAGAAGTTTTGGACTTTCCACAGGTGATACAGATATTTTTTCAACCGATTTTATAAAAGAGAAAGTTCTCAATTCTACAGTTTTTTGTATAAGAAGACGCGATTATTCCGCCAATTATGAAAATATTTGCTTTCGATAATTTAATTCTTTTAGAAGAAAATGATCAGACATATTTTACACCGTAACTTAACACAAGCTACTTTTTATCCCGAAAAAATCATGGTACCCGCAGGATGGATCAACGCGCGCGAAGCCTCAGGGAAAAGCAAGTTGGAGCGATCTTGTGAAAGCTTAACATCAATAGAGCTTGTGTAGGTGATAAAAAACTCGTTTATCTTCTCTTGCCGGGAAAGTACGTTATATTAGCCAAGCAAAGCACAACTAAACTAATGACTACTAAACTGGTAATTTTAGTCCCTAGGATTTAAATGAGATCATCATTAACAAGGTCAACCATCGAACAGTTTTCTTTTAGTTTGGTTTGAAGGCCGGTAGCCCTTGAGCCAAAAAGAAAACAAACTGTCATGACGAACATTTAATAAGATGTTTTGGAAAAACCATGGTGACGAAAAATCAAAGAACTGCAGTTTGCAGATTCTTTTGGCAAGGACTATCGGAAAAAAAATATAACTGAATTGTTTTCCAAAAACTGTCTATATCTATGCCCCCTATGTCATAGTTCAAAAAAACATGGAGCTTTTGCGTATGGTGACAACAAAGGCCGTTTCCGATTAAGGGAAGCAAAAATGCCCTTTAATATTATGACTTAGTTTTTTTTTCTACAGTCAGTTACGTCTAGTAGAGTAACTGTGTCAAGTTTGGTTCAAAAATTCTTTGTGGTTCCGCAGAAAAAAAATAAAAACGGAAATAATGAAATATGGTTTTTCTCCGAAACTATTTAACTTTAATGTACTATTTTTTTTTCATTCTGTAAAGCTTAGTCAAGTTCATGTTTTAAGTGAAAATGGTATCTCTATATCTAACGATTATGTAAAAAAATAGGTAAGTTAAAATTTTAATATATATATTTTTTTACTTTTGTGAAAGATACCACTCTAATTGACATTTCTAAATAAGCCTTAGTTAACGTCCTGTAACACATATTAATTTGATGGATAAAATAGGAAAGCAACCGTGTCAAAATGAAATAAATAACTGGGTTGGATTTTATTACATTTTATTAGTAAGCTATTCTAACACTTCCAAATAACCAAAGCATACATCCTCTTTACAAATGAACAAGATTTGACAGTTATTGAAAATGTCATTATTTTTCTAATAACATATAAACTATGCATATATTAATCATTTTTGCTATTTGGTATATAAGCTTTACATAACATTATACCAGATTATCAATTTAAAGGTTTTAATCGGACACTAACTGTAAAATGGAAATTAAAAGACTTTTCGGGTATGACTTCATTATCTTGAAATTGTAATTACAAACTATTGTTTTTTCGCCACGCAATAATCCTCTTTCTACCGAAATTAAAATAAATACATATTATGACAGTAATAAAGATGAATTGTTTTTTTTAAATGTAACATGACATTTCAGGGACATTAGAAAGATAACTCGTCTTTACAAAATGAATTCTAAAGCGAATGCAATCAAAAAAATATTAAGTTTCCTACATAATTTTATCACCTCGCAATGATATAAGTAGCGATTTCGTATCTATCAGAAATACTTAATGAAGATGGTTCGTTGAATTTGGAATATGTGAAGGAAAATTCTAATATACTGAAACTGAAAGTCCAATCTCGCCATATTTCAAAAAATATTTACAGATGCTTTATCGAATATGTCCCAAACAGCATTGGTGTTGGATCCATAAGGCGGCATTATTGTGGATGTGCAAACGGTATGCGAACAGTAGGGTGTTGTTCACACATTGTTGCTATTGTTTATTATTTATCGCACGCAAGATATTTGTCCAAAATGGTTCGGCCTGCTGAAACTTTAAGCGGACTTTTTTTGAATCACGGAATTCACGTTACTGTCAATGAAGATAAAGATGAGGATTAGAAAAGAGTAGTTTACTAATTAAATAGTAATGAATTCCAGCCCAGTTATTTATTTCATTTTGACACAGTTGCTTTCCGATTTTATCCATCAAATTAATATATGTTACAGGACGTTAACTAAGGCTTATTTAGAAATGTCAATTAGAGTGGTATCTCTCACAAAAGTAAAAACATATATATATTAAAATTTTGACTTACCTATTTTTTTACATAATCGTTAGATATAGAGATACCATTTTCACTTAAAACATGAACTTGACTAAGCTTTACAGAATGAAAAAAAATAGTACATTAAAGTTAAATAGTTTTGGAGAAAAACCATATTTCATTATTTCCGTTTTTATTTTTTTTCTGCGGAACCACAAAGAATTTTTCAACCAAACTTGACACAGTTACTCTACTAGACGTAACTGACTGTAGAAAAAAAAATCTGTCCATTATCACGAAAGGGCATATTTTCTTCCCTTAATCGGAAACGGCCTTTGTAAAATTTTAGTATTTTTTATTTTGTTATTGACTGCAGCTCGAACCGAAAATAAACTATTTACTTAATCGTATGGCATACATAGGTAGTAATTAAACAACAGCTCGAATACGTAATATTACAATTACAAATTATCGTAAAAATAACCTTTGAATGTAGACAAAATCAAAGTTTCGTATAGTGCGTGCATGTGCGACCAACGTAGGTATCTGTGAAGGCCGTCACCACAAACGTCACAGTGTTGCGAACGAAGTAGCAAATGCACAAAAATTTGAAAAAAAGAGATTTAGGTAATCATTTAAAAATAACATAATGTATTAAATATAAATTGTTGCTGTCGTACCCGTTCACGGGGCAATGGTGTCCCGGACCTTTGGGAGGCATGCACGAAGCCGAATTGTTGCTGTCGTTATCATTATATTTTTTTATATTATATGTGATTACTTACTAGAAGGTGCCCTCAACTTCGTCCGCGTTTAACTCTTTTATACCGTAGTAGGGTAAAAAAAAACCTGTACATTTAACCATCTCTGGATGTTCAGCTACCTATCTCTGTATCAAAATTGGTTGAAAGTGGTTGAATTGGCCGTTTCGGCGTGATGAGATGACAAAGAAATTATGACCAACAGACACCAGACTAGCATGGCGCCGCGCACCCATAAAAACAAAAGATAATCCTACACCGCGCTATTAAGAATTTTTTTATACTCGCAGACTTTAATCTGACAATTATAATTTCACAGACAAAATCACAATAACGCACTTTTTAATCCTGTAACAAAAACGCGGTACGCGACTTTAAGAACCTCCATATTTTTTTTTTTTTTTTTATTAATATTAACTTTATTCACCATTGTGCAACGATTGCATAAAATACTATTATGACCTATCCATAGAAAACTGATTTATAATGATTAGAATTGTATAATAGAATAAGATACCTATTGCAAAAAAACCGGCCAAGTGCGAGTCGGACTCTCGCACCGCGGGTTCCATACAACCACTTATCCCATGTTAACTGGCCGGGTTAAGTTTCCATCTGGTGTGTATGGCGCCGGATACAAATGAGGTGCAAAGTCAACGCACGCAACCTATCACGTTTGTTGCATGGGAGCCCCACTTCAATATTTATTTTATTCTGTTTTTAGTATTTGTTGTTATAGCGGCAACAGAAATACACCATCTGAGAAAATTTCAACTGTAGCTCTCATGATTAATGAGATACAGCCTGGTGACACACGGACAGCGGAGGCTTCGTAATAGGATCCCGTTTTTACCCTTTGGATACGGAACCCTAAAAAGAAACAATATCGCTGATGGAGAGTGTTAGGGATCAGAAAGACAAACAAAGGATTGCAGAGAATTTTGCTCTCGTGTATTAGCACACACAACTTTTCACCTCAAATTACATAGATACCTGCAGCTGAAAAAGGAATAAACATATAATTTAATTGAAATTATACGTTCTAACACTATACAAGTGTCATTATTTGATCAAATTGGAAGATTCAGGGGGGGGCAGTTTTCCTGGTTGGGATCATTTGAGTTATTATTAGAAAGTGTTGGAAATTCTTCATCAATTCTACGTCTTTTAGTTTATGGTCCATTTCCTTTTTTATAGACCTTTTCAAAAATATCATTTGTTTTTTCCAATTCTCTGATTGGCATTCCCCGATCTCGCCGAAACAACTATTTCAGGCAATAACCAGTCCATGTAAAAGTTCAGTAGCTTTTTTTCATGTTTTTCCAAAACAAATCATCTCTACAAATAATGTCGGTTTTGAGAGCCTTATTGTCGCCATTCCACACGGCATATAAGCCGTTTTTCCGTTAAGTCACATGGAGCTGCCCTTGGATCTAAAGTGACTATTTTTGTAGATACTAATAAGTTTCGTATTTTTGTTGTATCTCCATATTTGTATTTTTTTTCTTTTATTGGCCCTTCCAGACCCTTTTTATATGGTACTATAGAATACTTCACATAACAATAAACATAACGTATCCATTATTCATAGGAGAAGTTTTCGAGCTTACTTCCTAGTACCTTCTGTAAAGGACTTGTCGATTCCAGATCCTAAGTTTTGCGAGTAATACCACAGAATAGATTATAGTACAAGTACAGAAGGCACACTACTCTGATCTTTACAAAAGCCGCTTTTTTTAGCTGAAAAAATATCTATGATTTATGGCCTTTCTAAAGTCGTCGTCTCCAGCGCAAGCGGAACGTTGAGGCTGTGTAATAACGGTGAAAATGAATTGGCTCACTGGCCGCGTCGACGCTAGCGAGGGTTATCAACGATTAAATAAAATATTATTTATTTATATTTCATTATTTATTTAACTATAAAATAATAAATTTCAAAATTTACACAAATTGAATCCACCACCAGGCCACATTTTATTGGAGTTGCTGCGAACCACTGCAATACAAAATTTTATTATTTTATTTTTAAACACATATAAATAATACGTATAAATAAGTTTCTGTCAAAAAAAACATTTTAGTGACAAGCATTTATAGCCGACTGTACTTTTCTTTGGATATCCATCAAATGCTCACTGAGACGATTCTAAAGAGCCCAAACTCGGTAGGATTGCTTTTTCTATTATAGAGTTCCTATGGCCACCTTCCGGCTCCATCATCAGATCAGCCCCATGGTACCATATTATTGTATTGTCATCAAAGTTAAGTAAGTATGCAAAATTTCAGCTCAATCGGCTGATGATATCAGCTTCAAAATTGAGTTGCAAGATTCCACCCGAACAAACATACTTAAATACATACATACATACATACATTGCAAGGTAAATAAAAGCTTTTAAAAAGAATAATGCAACGTCACAAATAGAAAAATAGCGATAGTACGGCGTGGTGGTGCGATAGAGTAATAAAAATAATACTGATTTTGTTTAAGGACGATAATAAATTTATAACGCACAATAATATAACACATTACAAATGGTTAATTTCTAAAAACTGTTTTGCCGTCCTTAAATTGGTGGCTGTTAAATTTAATAGTGGTATATATCCGAATTCGAGCCAATTCCTGCATCCCGCTACGATGCAATATTTTTTAGCTATCTTTTTATTCATTTAAACACTAGTATAAAAAAAGACAAATGCGGCACGTTCACTTGCGACGTAAATCGGGAGAGAGTGTGCGCGCGAGCAGCGCGTGCGTGCGTTCCAAGACAGTGCGTGGCAGCCACTGAATATGCCCCATTGATGGGGCGACCGGCATGTACTTGGGAACGTTAATCAGGGAGTGCGCTCCGCCTGGTAATACAGTTATTTTTTCATATTAAGGGCACCTGTCTACTGGAGCCGATCTTACCGAAGCTTTGTAAAATGTACCTAACAATCACATTCCTCAGATTTAAATGCATTATTTGGGCTTCACAAAGACGCAGCCTGATTGGGTCATTTTCTCCGCTCCGCGTCAGTGGACAGGCAGCTTTATAGACCAACGAGAAGGTGACTGTACCAAATTGCTGCTTTATTCCGTATTTACTATGATTGTTCTTTTTCTCATATCCTAGTCAGTGACCATTGCAACAAAAACGACTACTGACTGTGACAAAACATGCGTGACGGGTTGCTCGATATTATGAATTTTAGTTTTATGAAATAAAAATGCTTAGGTATAATTATGAAATAGACATCAAAAGTATAAGTAACAGTTTTAATATTATACCGTGAAAGTCTCAATCATAACCTTCTACGGACAAATAGCGTATGATTTCGCACATTCTCATAAGCTACTTTAATACTGTAAAAAACATGTACTTATGATTTTCAAAGGAATCATTTAACGAAGAAAATATGTGTGTTGGTGCAGTGCAGACGAAACGGTGAGAAACACTAAGCGATAATGATAACTGAAACTAAATTTTATCTGAAACCGAAAAATCCGTAAACTATTCCACACTATCCTGTATACCAAACAAAACTAGAGATGAATGTTCCAATCCAAGGCATGGGCTTGGAAGCTAAGCAAGTATGTATAAAATACCTACGTACAGAAAAGAGCATTACGCAAGTATCAGCGATGGCAGATGCGGAGAGCGAGCGCGCATACCTGGAGCAAGGCCGCCAGGAGCAATGACCCTGCGATGGGCCCACTTCTACGCGTAATTACATATAAAAAACGAACACCTAATTAATAACTTGTCCGTACATGGGGGCACTTGGGAGCTTTTTGTTTTAAAAAAAGTGTATGTCTTTTTTAGTGGATTGCTTGACAAGGGGCACCCATTATGAATTTACGACACGAATTATTTGGACGTGCAAAATAAATGAGCAAGGATAAATTTGAGTACTTATTATCAGTATTATAATGGCTTTTAGCCACGTGTTAAACACTCTTCTTTCACTTCGAATGCGAGAAAATAATAAATACCTAAAAAAAAATTGTCACCATGCGTAAAAGCTCATTGTTCTTTTAAACAACGACATGAACTTTTTATACAATTACATTGAATTTTTTACATGGTCAGGTCAATCAGGACAACCACTTTAGGTCCGCTTCAACTAATGTGCAATTTTGTTATGTGGTACAACTATTGTTTTGTTGAATTACTAGCGACCCGCCCCGGCTTCGCACGGGTGCAATGCTGATAAATTATGCATGTATTATACATATAAACCTTCCCCTTGAATCATTAAGAAAATCTATCTAAATCTATTAAAGAAACGCATCAAAATCCGTTGCGTAGTTTTAAAGATCTAAGCATACACAGGGACAGACAGACAGACAGACAGACAGACAGCAGGAAGCGACTTTTATGTAGTGATGTTGAGGATTTTGAAAATAAACGTCAAATTTACAGCGGAAGTACTTCTTAAAATATTTGACTCGAAAGGTAGTTCTAGTCGAATATTTTAAAATCCGCTAAAAGATATATTTTTTTTGACATATTGAGGTATTTTTATTCATATAACTACCGTATGTATGTTGTAGGATTCAACATCAGTCATCATCTGTGTCTAAAACTTTTAAATATGTTTTTAAGCAGAGAGTTTGCTATTAACGAGTTGTACTCAGTGGCCTCATGTTGCGCTTCGCAAGAAAACAGCAAAACGTTTGGAACCGTGATAGTTATTTGCTATTCGATTGCACTGTAGGCACACTCAGCACTGTAGGCATAGCCTTGGCGCCACTATGCACATGCACACAGCCATGAGATAATTGGATAGTTGTTTGATGATCGCAAATTATATCATAAAAGGTTTTTACAGTCTCAAAGCCGAGTAATGAAGTACCACTAAACTCAAAACTCGATCTACATAAAAAAAACCACTATGGCGTATGTATATTTTTTAAGGATAGCTACTATACCAATTTAAAATTATAAAAATTATTACATTTATCCATAATGTGGTGTTTTCATAAGCTATTTAAACGGATATAGTATCAACCGTTATCAAATAAAACACGTTATTTACCTTAAGCTTTTCGTAATTAAATTGCCCTTTACACTGGTCACTCAGTAAGTTTTGAGATGACACTGCTGAAATATTGGTGCACACACGGCCATCAAGAAGATTCTATGCGTTACTTCAGGGGCGTATATACTGTAAGCGACAGCCGCGTAGGTAACCGCTTACATAAGCCAACTCTGAAACTCAGGGATGAGTAGCGGGACAGTAAATAGGGGAAAACTAAATATAAAACTAAACTACTGTCTTGTCACGGAAATCAGGAAAAGGAAGAAGAAAGTTATACGCACGAAATATAATTTGTACCAAAGATCAATGAATAATAAAGGAAGTATAAGTATTTTAACACAACAAAATAACGGATTGGAGTACATGTAAAATTAACACTTAATTAAAAACTTAACTAGTATACTCTCTCTGTCTAAATATTAACATTAAATTCGCGGACCGATTATACTAGTACTAATAAATCTAATAATACGCACTAATAAATAATACTGTAATTCGCAGACCGATGGTTTCGCTACTAAAACTGACTAAACTGAAATCATTAATATATTTTTAAAAATGAACTGTATCAGGGCTGGTTAGCCCTCACTACCGGTAGTCGGACTTTGTGTGGGAGTATAACCCGCTAATGGGATTATCTCCGCGCCACAGGAGTCATTTGGGGATGGTGACGCGATCGCACTGGGCGCATGGACTACTTCGTGATACACTGAACCTAGCGGGAGGAGAGGGGAAAGAGAGTCAGTCTGAGGCGCCGTTCGAAGAATTCGCGGCGACCATCGCTTGGATGGTTTCCGCAATCTCATCGTTCGGGTCAGATAGTACATGCTTCGGACGTCAGGAAACCGACCTCTTTGCAATAATAACCAGTCAGGTGGATCCACAGAGGGATCGGGAGCTCGAGGAAGGTAGTCGGCTGCCTTCTTAATAACTGTTGACTTGACTACAACGCCAGTTCGTGTTAGAGGGAGTCGATATTCCGTCGTCTGGTAGGCAATCGACCTCTTCTTCATCCCTAAATTACTCTAATTATTCGTCGTTCTTGAATGCTTTACATATGAATATGACTAGTCTATTGTTATTTTAAAGTGCGTGTCCAGGGGTTATGTTCTAAATAAAGTTCTGTGCCGAGATTTTACGTATTCAAGTAAAGTCTTCGTCCTTTTATTTGTCATTAAGTTGTATGTTTTGAACTGTAATAGGGCATACAATCTGTGTTTTTTTTAAATATCAAAGTGTATTATAACATGGCCGCTCTAACAACGACTAATGCAAAAAAGCCGGTCAAGTGCGAGTCAGGCCGAGGGTTCCGTACGAACTATGAAAATATTGCATATTGCTCTAACGAAAAGACAAACTGTAGAGCGACGAGAAACTTAGCTTTACCTTTGGAAAACTGTATAACGTACTTTAAATAAAGACTAAATATATTTATTATGATTGAGTTACAAATGTATATTTTTGAGATGTTTCGCTATACTTTTATTATGGGACGGCATTACTTGCCACATAGTTCTAGGTGTCGGAAAATACCCTATAAATTTTGATTCCCTTGAGAATGTCTAAATATACGTTTTTGCGGCATAAACGGCCATATCTTTTTTTACGTTAATTTAGAAGTTTGATATTTAGCAGGCTCAAGGGACTTATATGGTTTTAATTTCAACTCGATACCCTCCACACGTTTCCGAAATAAAGGCTCTTGACAGACAGACGGATGGACGGACGGACGGACAACAAAGTGATCCTTTAAGGGTTCTGTTTTTCCTTCTGAGGTACGAAACCCTAAAAAAAGGAAGGAAACTCATAAACTTAGGGGTTAACCATACCAAGACCAACCCTCGTGTTTTCGCGGATTTTTTTTATGCACGGTGGTACGGAATTCATCGCATACATGTCCTACTCGCACTTGACTGTTTTTTTTTACTCAATTGCAGCCGTTGTCCGGCGAAGGGATCTCGCCTATAAGCCAGATATCGCGTATTATGTTAACGGTGTGCTTCGGCACTGTTCACTGGCGATGTTAATGAACCGGTGCCCAGGCGCAGGTAGGTATATTTTATCGGGCACGGACCACGCCCGCCCCCACTTGACTTGACCACAGCAGCAGACAGGGCTACACACAAATGTTATTTACTTATTTGTTATACAGTAACGATATTATTGTAGTATCAATTATTAACGTGCAGGAACACAGAGCGCAGGTATGGAATTTCAATTTACATAGAAATTCTGTACAAATTGTACTTTTTAGGGACTTTGTCCCAAAGGGGTCAACTGGGACTGTACGAAAGTCAATGAAGCGTGTTTTAACGTACCAGCATTGCTAATCTTACGCATTGTGAACGTAAATCCTATTTTTTCAACATGAACACTACCAGATTTATTTGTTAGAGAACAAGATTTATTAAGATTTCGTTTATATCTCCGTCAATCATAACGATTAATATTTATAATTAATTAAATTTATCCACAGTTCAGAAATTTTGCTGACTAGCAAGCCTTGGTCTTCAGGATTCCGTAGAACCGCCAATTGGTTCTTTAGGGTATTCCTGTTTACATTCTTTATTATAATACTAGCGGCCGCCCGCGACTTCGTCCGCGTAGATTTTTGATGATGACAAAGATATTAAAATAGGTAAGTGAATTTTATTCTTAGTTAAAATGGTCTAGACAATGCAATTGTTAAAGAATTTTTGAAGGTTTTCCAATTAGATTATGGGAATTGTTTGCAGGATGCTTAATATTTATTCCGTCAGTTACCTGATGCTTTTAATCTTTGGCAAAAATGACAGCAAGATATAGAGCAACGCATGGATTTGGAGTTATAAAATGGGAATCTTAGTTATTATGAGTGAGATTAAAAAAAAATGTTAAATATCGTAAGGCTGTTAAAACAATCTTAAACTCAGCACTGGAAATCGAGAGATGGAGGCATTTTAATGAAGAGTATCTCTTTCAATAATAATAAATAATAAACTTTATTTCATAACAATAATAAATAATGACCTCTTTTCATAAGAAGGCAGCACTGGTATTTGTACACGCCGGCCTGCCTATTAAACGAAAAGAGTGGTGTGGCGGAGTTCCCGAGGCTGGCAGGTACCCCAGTTATTAAAAAGCAAATTTAATGATGCGATTACTATTTTGGTCTACAGGCTAGTAGTACTGTTTGAAGAGTGATTCAATATATTCTGGTGCTATAGTTCTCTATATCTCTCAAGAAGCTAAATAAAGTAAGAAAAGGTATATAAAGTATAAATTATTCATGTGCTGATAGACAACTCACTAAATATAGAAACACATAAAGTTTGGAACACAATAAATAAGAGACAGCACTAAGAAAATATTGTTGACATTCAACCATAGAAAAGGGGGTGCAAGTTCGTTTTAAAAAAAGGACGTAGTCACTGGGTAGTAGACAGGAAATAAAAAATATATAAACTGATAACGTTAGCGTAACACTTCTTTATAAACAACATTAGCGGTGTTCCCCATACAAACTTTGCACCTCTTTTTAACCCCCTTAGAGGTGAAATTTTCCAAAACGCTGAAATTACTTTTTTTGTATTTGATTAAGTAAGGTATCTACAAAGTTTCAAGTCTCTAGTTCAAAAAATAAAGTTTCTCCCATATAAACATTGCACCCCTTTTTAACCCCCTTAGGGGTGAAATTTTCTAAAACGCTGAAAGTACTTTTTATGTTTTTGAATAAGTAATCATTCTACAAAGTTTCAAGTCCTAACTTCAAAAAAAAGTTTACCCCATACAAACTTTGCACCCTATTTAACCCTCTTAGGGGAGGTATTTCCAAAAATCCCTTCTTATCTCTAGCCCACGTTATAAAAGTAACCTACTGTGCAAAAATCAACTTTCTAACATTAGTAGTTTCGGCTGTGCGTTGATGAGTCAGTCAGGACTTCTTCTTTTATATATATAGATTAACAATAATAAAAATTAGATATCTCCACATTACAAATTGAATCGATTAAAATATTCTATTAAAACTAATATATACTAGAAGAAGTCACATCCTCTTTTTTGCTTCTCCGTAGTCAGGTAAAAGAAGTATCATTTGGGGATGCCCAGCTACCTGTGTACCAAAACTAAATCGATCCAGTCGTTTTAGGCGTAATGAAAGGACCAAGACACATACGTATATATACATAGAATATACTAGGTCGATGCAGAGTCAGCCACCGGCTAAACTTGCACCATAGATTGGAGCGGAGTTGTGCGATCTTCGATTTGCATAACGCAGTAACTACAAAATAAACTACAACAGAAAGTTGAAAGAAATAATAATTTATTTAGAAAAGTTCATGGAAAATATTAATATAGAAATTAATTTTTGATGATGATTTAAATTGACTGGCGTTCAGATAGCTCTACCAAACGATTCAGCTCTGTGCGCTTTTTAGCCAATTTCTTCTTTTCGTTGATTTTTTTGATTCGTTCAAAAGGAAATCCAGGCTCGAAGAATAAACCATTGATGTTTCGGACTCTGGAAAGCGCAACATAAGACATGCCTAATGCAAATTCAGTGTCTCCAATGTTTACAACTGCTTGATCTAGAGTTAAGCCTTGAGAACGGTGAATGCTTATTGCATATGCAAGCTGTATGGGAAATTGCTCCCTTGAGAACGTTGTTGAGCCTTTCCTGAATGAAACTGTCACGGGTGGTATTGGCAATATGTTGCAGTTCTGGAGTTGCGGACCTGAATATGATGCAAATTCCACCATAATGCAAATTGGAAAATCGTCACTGAAACGGTTGTCTTCGCGGTGATTGTACACAATGTCAACAACTTTACCAATTGTTCCATTGCACAAACCCGCAGCAGTGAATAAATTTTGCCTCAGTATGACTTGGGCCCCTTCACACAAATACAGCTCAGATGCTAATCCTCTAGCGTCATCAGAAGATGCTGTTGCAGCCCTTGGGTCGTTGTGGATGGCGTTGATTCGAACAACAGGGTGGCCGACGTTCCTCAACTTATCAAGATTGAACGACTCGATTTCTTTGTTTGTTGAAATCAATCGAATTACATCTCGTGTTGAGGATACTAAAGCTTGATGCTTTGAGATGAATCTGGTTTCGATCAACTTGTAGTCAGCAACTGTGACCTCACCTACCGCCAATCTCTGCAAACAATCTCTGAATTGCTTCTGATCTTCACCCACTTGCCTCATGATTTGTTTCAACACAAAAACTTTTTTGATGTTACGATAAGCAATTTGGCCTTGTACTGCGACTGTATTTGAGCTCCGAGGAGTGCCATATAGGGGAACGTCACCGACAGGTTGAAGTTGATTGAAATCGCCAAAGAAAACAACAATGTATCCACCCATGATTTCGTTGAGTGGTCTTGCTTGCCGCAGCCGATGGTCGATTTGACCGAGAAGTTTCAAGCCTATCATCGAGAATTCGTCAATAATCACAATCTTGATCTCTGCCATCTCTTCTTGAAATTGCTGGAGTTTCTCCGCTGACATGTCCCTCTGTTGATAGTTCGACAACCGTAATGCACTGTGAATTGTCTGACCGTTGATGTTATTTGCTGCCACGCCTGTAGGAGCCATAAGAAGCACTTTTTCTTTTCCAATCAAGCGAACTATTTCATTGATGATGCAAGATTTACCTGTGCCGGCCGCACCAATAATGATTGCTAGCTTGTCATCAGTGAGAGAATCCAGGGCAGAATTCACGAAACTTATTACCCTAGATTGATCTGAGTTAAGATTGACACGCAAAGAATTTGACTCATTATTGCGGACGAATGCTTCCTTTGCAGCCTTGATGAAGTTAAGGTCTCTAAGTGCTTCAGGATATCTTTCAAGTCCTCTGTTCCAATTCATTGCGCGATCAATTTCACGAAATCCAAGATCAACCAACTCAGGTGCAACTCCTGGCATTGCTTCAGCAAGAGCCATCCATTCATGTGGGTCTCTGACGGCTTCTTGAGATTCTTCTTCAGGGTCTTCGTCGGGTATTATTTGTGGCAATTCCCATGTGAGGATGTCGACTGTAGCAAATGATTCCTTCCACGTAGAATGGGTCTTTAGCTGATTCATGTCTCTCCATGGCAGATTGAAAACCAATTTCTGTTTGCAATAAATTTTATCTGTTTCTTCACCCGTGCCAAACACAACTCTTGGAATCAATTGTACGATTCTTTCAGAACGATTACGGCTTCCTGTGGCTGAGAACTTGCGGGTGAATTCATGCAAGGAAATGCTTTCCAGAGATTGATTGCGTGTGGCGTAAGCATTGATCGATTTGTTGTGTGCTCTGTGATCTTCATCCTGATTGCGGTTAGAAATTGGTACGTATTCTTGTGTTGATATGAAGAGTTTAACAAATGATCTTGAAGAATGGTATAAACCTTCTCCATGCAATATGTGCATCACTTCACAAGCCGACACATCTCTCTGCGATATCATCTTCATTAACAGTTTAGTTATTGCTTTAGAAGCTTGATCATTGCTATTCATTTGCTCTGCAATACGCTTGAAGATGTCTTTAAAATTGTCTGAACTTGGCTCGCTTTTTGATGCATATTTTGTGATGTATGTTACAATTGCGTGTTCTGATGCAATAATTTGAAAATCAGTATTTGCTCGCCAGGCTTGAGAAATGAATGGGTTGTATGTGTTCAGCAGACAATCATTTCTTCTTGGAGTGAACACAAAGTTTCCTTTCTCGTCAGCTCCTAATGTTGATTCTTCCAAACATTGCTTTGGAAAACCAAATCTGCATTTCATGTTTTGTGTTTGGCCTCTTAAGCAGTATGATTTTGAGCAAACTGTGTGTCTCTGAACTCTGTTCAATAATTGTGACAACTGCAGTTCATTGTCAACGTCAATTCTATCAGTGGTTAGCCTTGATGGATGGACTTGAGCTTTTTCTGCTGTTGGATTTGGATTCCAAGCACTCATCAAAGTGTCATAGAAGCATCTTGCCTGAGTTAGTTCGTCCGTGTTCATTGTTGAAAACTTCCTTACATCAGGAGCTCCCTCAATCCAGAAAACACCGTGAACATGAGGGCTACCACGGTGCTGGTACTCGAAGCGATACCAATAATCTTTGATTTGATACTTCTTGCGAAGTAGTGAGACAAAAACTTCCACTCGTTTGGCGAAATACTCGTCAGCAATCAAAGGGTTACAGGAAAGCAATTTCTGCATTTCTCTTGACATCAAAGACTCCGTTTTGTGTGATGAATCATACCCAAAGTGCTTTGTCAAACATGGCCACCATAAATCTGCCGAGCTGAGAGTCAAAAAGAAGGTAGGAACACCGAGCTGCAGAACCATCGCTTCTAGTTCCATTCGCCGCGAATACCAATATGGACCTGTAGCTGTTATTTTAGATCCTATGTGAAGTAGTCTCTTCATGACAGCGGGATTACGATTCACATCATTCAACAGTTCTTCAATCGTCCCGTTGAAATTACTGATGTTAGCGTAAATTGTACCTCTTTGCAAAGCATCATGACGTTGAATTGTGTTCAAACAAAAATAACGAAAGCGCGGGTCTTGTGCGAAACGCTTGTCTTGATAGCGGAGCATGTGCAGCGTCCATTCCCTGAAAGTTACCTTCACTGTGCGAGAGTAGTCATGAAAGTCTGCTTTTCCAAAAGGGAACAAATGTGGGAAAGCTTTGATAATATACCCAGTATGCCTGAACTCATTGATTGGATTCGGATCAGCTTGAGGCCATTGCAAGATGTCTGAAATCAAAGCTCTTTGATTCTGGTCTTGTAAAATTGGCAAGCCATTAGTTGCAATGTTGTCAGCTTCCAGTTCTTCATTGGAGATGACTCCTTCCTCTAAAAAGCGCAGCTGATCGACAATGTTACCATCGATTGGTAACGCTGAAATTGCTTCGTTATCGATGGTCAGATCAGAATAGAAGGGATTGTGCATGATCAGCCAAGACAGAGCAGATGAGACCTTTGCTCGTCTCACACGGAAGTCAGTATAACCTGCCATTCCAGCTCGCCTAACCAAAATAACGTTCAGTTCCTTTGGCATTAATGGGAGTGCCGTTGCAACTGGCTGAATATCTTGCTCAATATTCAGAATATTACCAGAGTAACGGAGCTGGCCCTCACCACGGCATGCACGAACCTGGTACACTCTGAGGATTGGCTGGACTCTGCTGATCAGCATTTGTTCGATTGGAGTCAAATCTTTCAAAGCATCCGGTTGTGTTCCAGGATGCATGTTGTTGTCAGCCGTGAACTTGGTTGGCTTCTTAGCACATGCAGGACATTGCTGAGTGTTTGTAGTGGCCAGCCTCAAACCGTTGCACGTAAGGCATTCTTTGTAATTATAGCCAGACAAGTCCCTGTGAAACGTTTCCAAAAATCCCGATTCAACTGTTGGATTTCTGTAAATGTGGACTGAGTTCAGTATACGCAATCTCTCCAATTCTGTTTCTTCATCTGTTCTTGCAAGCGCAGATGCATGTAGCCTGTTTGCATTTGCAGTTCTTCGTCCAAAGCGAAATCTTCGAACAGGTGGAATAGGAGGCATGTTAAAGCGTGTCTCAAGGTTTCGTCCGCGATGTATATAATTTGCATATTTTCCATCATAAGACAATCCTTGTTTAAACAATCCTTCTATACTTTTTGTCACTTGAATGAAACAGCTGTTTAGTATGTTAATACTGAAAAGAAAATGGAATAAATTAATTGACTGCTGAATGTATGACGTTCAGAATAATCGAAACTTACATGTTGTAAAAATATATTTGCCTTTGGACTCGTTTGCCGGCTTTTGGCTTCAAGTTAACTTAATTCTCCTTTCGTCAGTGTGTAGTCTAGTGGTCTAGGTATGTTCATTCATGAGGAAAATAAGAATCAGTCAAATACATACGTAAATATTCGCTTTCCGAATAGTCAAAACTTACATGTTACACTAATTGTCACCTTTGATATTGAAGCTTGTCTATGAAAAAGTTTTCTTTCTTAATTTACCTTTGTGTCATTGTCGATGCAGAGTCAGCCACCGGCTAAGCTTGCACCATATATTGGAGCGTTTTTTTTTTTTCGAAATTTTCTCTTCGTCACGACCTAGCAAAATTTAATTTGTCCATTTTAAAACAAAAATTTCTAAAATCGGTTGAGAACTCGCTGAGATCTGCGCATTGTTACAAAGTCCATTCGAGTCGCTCCATGGGAGCTTCGCTCGCTTCGCTCACTCCGCTCCAATAAACGATATAGTGATCTCCAAATAGTGTTTTTTTATGTAGATATTCTCAATGTACGGACTATACAGACATTCCCTTTTTACAATACAATTTTATAATTGTACCTATACATATTATCTTAGAACCTATTTATACATATAAGCCAAATACGAGGCAAGGACTGCTTTTTTTCCGGTGAATGAATAAACAGTTATTAACTCATTTGCTTGTACATATATTGTCACATATCGATAACTTTTGAATAAAATCATTTTACTGTGTCACGTTACTAGTTGGTATTACACGGCAGGTATCCATTTTGATTAAATTAAACGCCCACTAGAACTTGAACAGGCTAATCACATCACGCCTATCGGTCAATGCGTCCTCCGCACCTCTTGCTTTGACAATATCGGTTCCGATATATTTAACTAATGTTGCTAATGTGACGACTATTAGGATTAAAGCTTAAAAAACCGCCAATACCGAGTCGCTCCAATGACGTTTAGCAATAATCTTCATGGTGGATTTTTCCTTGCACACAGTTTTACTATGTAGCTTAAGCTTTAATGGAAAGGCAATAATTTAAATGAATTACCATCGATTTAACAATGAGGTACACATATCATGTACCTACACGATAATAACGATTTATTGGTAGGCATTAAAAAGAAAAACAAACACCTTTTTAATTTCAAAAGTCAATAACAAGCTACTTATTTACTAAATTTTTTATCTCTCACTTTTGATCTCTTCTCGTTTGTTTTCGTATAATATTTGGGTAATAAATAATCCGACTATCTCAAGCTTCCATAGCATAATTAAAGAATCGTTTACTAATTATAGGTCATTCTATTCTGGTCATTTAACTTATTCATTCATTTATTAATTAAGATTAAATTTGCAAAAACTTAAATTTACAAAAACGGTACCCTAATGGATCATTTTGTTGTCCGTCTGTGTATATGTGTGTCCTAATGTCAATACCCTCTTCGCTTTTTCCTCAGGAACGCGTGGAAATATCACGCTGATAGTATGATTTTACAACTCGTTTTTTTTTAACTTTGACAAATCTCGTTGAAGATCATTCATGTGATGGCCAACCTAGACTTCTAATTTGAGCTTTCAGTTTTCCGCGGCATCCAATATGGGGGGTTTCTGTTTATACAGGTTCCAAAATGTGTTTGTCATTAATCATTTATAAACATGACAATTTCGCGTAAGTGTAAACCGCTTAATAATCATATAAATCCGGTTTGTTAATAGGTAAAAGATGCTTCGTAAACAACTACTTCTGGTGTGCCTGTTCTGCTGGGCGGCTCATGCGGCCGGCAGCAGCGACGACCGGTTCATCAAGAAATATGCCATGATGAAGGTAAGTCAACCCTTCGGAGTTGTCATAAGATCATAACATGCTAAGACAAGCACAAACAAGGATTACCTATCGGAAATACTAAAATGTTATTGTTAGTCCGATTCTCATTTCGACTAAAACTATTCGAGAAATATATCGTTTTTGCTCGATAAAAATGAATTTTTTATGATTAAGCAATAATTTTTAATGGGATTTTAATCATTGGACAAATTCTATTTTTCCCTAAATCTCATTTGTGCGTGCGTTATATCAGTTATCCGATGTAGATTTTCGGTTTATTAATCATTCGAGTTTTTATGATTGACTTCTAATTATTACCTTTATCCGATGTTGGTAACGATTCAGTTTTTTTAACTACTCGACTTTTCTTAAATGGGCTTTATAATTTTTGTCATATGAAAGCCCGGAAAATCGGTAGCAAAACATTTCACTGTCGCAATCTAACTAGTGTTTAAAACTTTTATTTATCGATATCGCGTATATGAAAAAAATAAAGTCGAGTTAATTTAAAATATGCAAAGGAAGGGCTAAACTAAGGGATTGTTTGTTTGTTCTTCCATCTAAATCTTAGCTATATTTTAGCATATTAAATAATAATATAAACACATCTGAAAGGCAACCGCCAAAATAACTGTTCTGATCAACCAAGTTCCAAACATAAATTTTATTTCGATTTAATATTTTTTCTTATATCCTGCAATGTACCGTAGACAACAGTCAACAACAAAAAGTTTCGTTATTTCTTCGGTCAATATTTATGTTGCGACAGCTCAAAAGTATCTCTACCGGACGAATCGTTATTACGGAGAGTATATTTAAATCTTGTATACAATAGTAGAGTTGTTAGTCCGCTGTTTTCTAACATAATTGTGCGCATCGGGTTACAAGCATGAAATTTCTACCACAGATAGAGTGTTCCACGGTAATTATTTTCAGATGTGGAGGGAAGTCAGATTCGTCCCCTGTGAGGCGGGAGAGCGGAGTGAATAGGGCCAAGTATCCCTCTTTTCTTTCTTTATTGCTGGTCAGTTAAGTCTACCAGGACGTGCTTGGTATCGTCTCCGTGTAAAACAAATATCAGAAATTCATTTTTTAAGTTATTTTTGTATAGTTCTGTATAAAAATATGGGTGTATGGCCGAAAAGGTAAAAATCACAACAAGTTTTTTTATTCAGTGAGGTAAATTAGTTCAATTTCGTGAACATTTTCAAATTATTATTATTATTTTAAAAAGTTAATTTAACCTGGTTCCTAAAGATATGTGCATGTTGGGCACGTCTCATATCTTTACGTCGGCGTAACCAACGTACATCTTCGAACGCATCCTATTTCGCTTCGTTAAATACATTAAATAATGATTGTTAACATGCTTTTACATATAATATTTACTATAAATACGTCCTAGAAAAACAAATTAATGTAATTAAAACAAAATATTTTTTTGCTAATGTATCACGAGCACACTGGCTAATCTCAACATCAACAATTTATTTAAGTTACTGTTTGTATGAGATTTGCTATTTTGCAATATTTTTCTTTGTTGTAAATATTCAGGAAATATAACTAATTTATCTCCCTGAATAAAAAAAAACTTGTTGTGATTTTTACAATTTCGGAAATACAACCATATTTTTATATGGTAGTATGAATAAATAACATGAAAAATTAATTCCTGATATCTGTTTTACACGAAAACGACACGACACAAGTCCTACTAGCGTTACCTGATCAGTAATATAAAAAGAAAAAGAGGACTCCTTTGTCCTATTCACCCCACTTTCCCGCCGCACAGGGGACGAATCTGACTTCCCTCGACATCTGAAAATAATCACCGCAGAATACTCTATTTGTGGTAGAAATTTCGTGGTTGTATCCCGATGTACACAATTTCGCGACTTAGCAAAATGTACTAGAACACGCAGGCTAAGCTTAACATCAACATTTTTTTCAAGGTACTTTTTGTATCAGAAGTGCTCAATATGTATACACTTTTAAAAACAAGATTAAATTTGCTGTTTAGTAATATTTTTTTATATTGTAAATATTCAGGATAGATAACTAATTTATCGCTCTGAATAAAAAAAACTTGTTGTGATTTTTACCTTTTCGGCAATAAATCCAAATTTGTATATGAAACTATTCTTAAATAACATGAAAAATTAATAGCTGATATCTATTTTACACGAAAACGATGTCACGCAAGCCCTAATAGCTTTAACTGATCAGTAATAAAAAAAAGAAAAAGAACAGTACTTGGTCCTCTTCACCCCGCTCTCCCACCACACAGGGGACGAATCTGACTTCCCTCCACATCTGAAAATAATCACCGTGAAACGCGCTATGTGTGGTAGAAATTTCATGCTTGTAACCCGATGCGCACAATTTCGCGGCTTAGCAACTCTACTACAAAAACTATTGAGAGTATAAGAAAGGTAAATAAGACCAATTAGTTGTGGATATCTGTGAACAAAACACCAGATTTTTTAGCAAAATGTGGAGCAAATGTAGTGATTCGATCTTTGCAAAAAGAATATTCAAACCAATTTTATCTTCTGGGGTCCAATATTTTGGACAAGGTCAATGGAGAAGCAGTAGCTAATTTAATAAAAAATCAATTAACATTTTTGTTTCTAAATTCTTTTAACGATAATGTTAATAATGTACTTTTATTTTGCACTGATAGTGCCGCTTACATGCTTAAAACTGGTCGTATTATAAAAACAACATTTCCCCGTATGAAACACATTGCGTGTTTAGCTCATGGTCTGTATCGAGTTGCAGAAGAGCTGCGAGATAACTTTAAAGACGTGGACGTGTTAATGTCAAAAAGATTTTCTTAAAATCTCCAGAGCGTGTACGCCTTTTTAAGGAAAAATATCCGTCCATTCCATTACCTCCCGAGCCTGGTAATCACCAGATGGGGCACTTGGATAAATGCAGCTGTATATTACGCTCAATACTATGAGCAAATACGTGATGTCGTCTCCATACTTGTCGATATATCAGCAGCTATAAGAACTGCGAAAAAATGTTTCCAAAAGAGAAAATTACAACAGGAGCTCAATGTAATTCGTGACAACTTAAAAAAATCTTACCCAACCTGAACATCAGACCAATTACAATGATTTTTATAAATGTTCTCCTTTTATGTCGAGTGAAGTTGAACGGCAATTAGTATACATAAGTGGCTTTATACTAATAAACGTAACTGTTTACTCCCAGAGAATTTTGAGAAACTAATGATTGTCTACTCCTATCAATATCACACACCAATATGCTATGTGCTGTTGTGTGTACTAGCGCGGATTTTAAAGAAGAAATTGCATCTGTTTCCATATAATTTTATACAAATTTCACGTATTTTTTATTATTAAATTTTATTTTATTATTTGTGTATTTATTTTATTAGCTGGATAATTTTTTTCTTCTATTACACAATTATCGATATCGATAAATAAAAGTTTTTAACACTAGCTAGATTGCGACAATGTTTTGTTTTGCTACCGATTTTCTGGGCTCTGGTCTGGGTGTATAATGTTGTTTTTCCAAATATTGTTATCACTAACTTTATTTTTTTATTCCGAATATTCCGTTAATATTTATTATTTTAACGCGGGGGATAAAAAACTCGGTTCTGGGGCTCTGCCGGCCGCTGACGCGGCACGCTCGCTTGCTGTAGGGGTGCAATTCTTCCTAGCACTCCTCCCACTAATGAGACCTACCTTAGAATAGAACAGATAATGTTTCTTAATTCACGCTCATAAATATTACGCCTAGTGTAAAAATGTGAGCAAAGGACATAGTAACAAAAATTAAGACACAGGGAACAGGGATCACATTGGAAGCGCATTAATTGTAAAATTTGTTCACCTACCAAATCTAGTTATTTATTGCAATTCAGGTTTGTTTTAAAAACTCTGTGTGTCTATGTTGCATGACTAACTTTCGTTTCGTTATTCAAAGGAATCGATTCAAATGTTCAAGGATCTTCTTTAATCTAGAAAAGTAGTAGATAAACTATTCGAGTTTGAAATCCTGTAAGACAAGTCTTATGCAAATACATGTATAATTTAACCAGTATGGGTATTCAAAATATTTATGCATGATTATTTTATACTGGTTATATTGTTTATTATTTCCATAGCTAAAACATCATTATAACTATAGATATTATAATGAGCGTTTTGTTAAATGACTTATTGATTTTTGCAGATTTACGAAAGTTGCTTTGGTCCAGAAGTAGTGAAACAAATTCGTCTAGAAATGAAGGATGCATATGCAAAATGTTCGGCACCGCCATCTTACGACGCGCAGCCGAACTTACACCTCCCGCCGTCCGTGTTGCTGGGGAAACTGCCGCCGGGCTTCGCCATGGACCCGAGCTCGCAAACCATCACAAAACCCGCAGATGGCGCTATACACAGTCAAGACGATCTACCAAACCAAGACTCACATTCTCTTAAAGCATCACAACTTGGAGGAGTCCTTGCATTTAGACCACATAATGTAAGTATAAAAATTTAAATGTATTAACCGATCAAAATAATAAAAACGGACTGCGTCTGAGATTATGTCTGAATACTATGCCTCCTGTGAGGATTGAACTCACGACCCCTGGTTTACGAGACCAGTGCTCTACCACTGAGCTAAAGAGGCGATGCAGAACCAAATCAAAAAACAAAGATAATGCTATTTCAATGTTAAAGTCTACAACTTCATTGTTTCTAATTTTTCATTTCAAAACAAAGAACCCGTTTCGTCAGAAATGTCTTTATCTCAGAATAATAACTAAAGCACTAGAAACCTTACTAAAATAAAAACTCGGTAACCGCTCTCTTATTCACATTTAGCAATACAACGTGTACGAGAGTAAGTGAAACCAAAAATCCCTCATGGTTTTTATTATTTCGGAATGAGTCACAACTTAAAATGTCAAATGGTTGTAATTGGTTCTAATAATGCTACTAAATTAAAAATAAGTACATGATTCATTTTATTTTTCGTGGCGTTTGATCAACTTAAAATGGTCGCATTGTTATGGATCTGAAGCTTTTCGGTTGCTCGGTTGAATTTGTGTAAATTTTTAGGAAAATAATAAAGAAACCTTTCGAAAATATATGTTTCGGCTCCCTAGATTTTCTAGGAATGTGTTTTTAACATGGCATGTGTGGTTGAAGGCTGCAAGTCTCATACAACACGGAAAGAAAATACACGAATGAGTTAGTTATTTTTCATCGGTGAGTTTTGATGTAAAATTTGCATTATTTGTTGATAATAAAATAACTGTATTGTACAAAATATTATGAAAATTATGGTAATTCGAGTTTCCACATATATTTTGGACTATTTTCTCTTATTTTTGTACAATATTAACAAACAGTTGTGGTTATCGTAGTGATGTAAGAAATTGTATCGATATTGTTGACCAACCATACATTTTGTTCTAGATTCCCCAAAGATGAAGCGGTGAAAAATATATGGCTACAACGTATTTCAAACGTAGTTCAAAGACGGTTCCAGTGGTAACTGTATCCCCCTTGAGAAAATAACTGTTCTGAATCGTACTTCTGGAAAGTCACTGGATTCTATTAACAAAAGCAGTAGAAATGTTCGCATTGTATGCGATGACATTGAGGACAAACTCGGAAACGTTATCACTTAATAATATTTATTTGGACCACGATTATACAGTCTTCCCCAGTGTTAAGTGAATTTTCTGCAGACATTATATTGCAGGTTTTGTCGTCAGAACACTTTGAAGAACTCTAAAATGCGAAACATGTCTGGAATGTTTATGTTACGATCAAAAACTACATTCAAGGAGAGTCTCACTAATATCAGTTAAAAATAGAGGAGGTTTAGTCAGGCCGTCTACGGATGTTACAAAAATATGTGAAGCTGCAGAGAAAATCATAAGGGAACACAAATCCAAATCTGGTAATCAATGTCTAGGGACCACTAAGCACTTCATGTTTATTACCAGCCAAGTTTGTGGTTCTTTGCTATTTTCAAATATTTTTGAGAGTTTAATTGAACACTCATTCGAACAGGATTTTGAGGATAGTCACAGAAACTTGTAGATAAAAGTAATTTGCCGATTGTATTCAACTATTCGAATCCAGCACCTGACAAAACAAATAGGCGAGCCTGCTCATAGAATCAATCAGAAATCATTTGACAAAAACTATTATATTCCAAGGACAATGAACGGGTGTAGACGACTATATTATTATCTACCTTGGACAAACGATCCAGCTGTGTAGGTTGAGTTTTGAAAATGAGGTCACTCGTCGAATCCAACTCGGATGGGCAGCATTCGGGAAGCTGCGGAATATCTTCTCGTCCCAAATACCGCAGTGTCTTAAAACGAAGGTTTTTAACCAATGTATGTTGCCAGTGATGAAATACGGTACTGAAACGTGGTCACTTACAATTGGCCTCATAAGAAGACTTAAAGTTACTCAAAGGGCAATGGAGCGAGCTATGCTCGGACTTTCCTTGCAGGATCGAATCCGAAATACGCATCCGATATACGCAAGAGAATCAAAGTTGTAGATATAGCTCAGACAGTCGCCAAACGAAACTTAAGTGAAGGGGTGAGCCCTGAACATAATTATTAAAGAGATAAAATTTGTTGTATTTTGACTAAATTTATTAACATTGAAACATTTTTGTAATAATGTTTTTGGTCTTGTCGCCTAGTTGTCGCCGCGATCACAGCTACTATAAAATAATAAAAAATCGCTTTTAAAAGTATCATTTTTTTCTACTCCTTTATCGTCCTGCCACCAGCACCGTACCTAAAGTATAGTCTGGCAAAAAAGAGTAGAAATTAAAAAGTGGCAATACCGTAGTGACGTCCCTTTCTAATCCATCTAAGGAAAAGGGGACGGCACTACAATATTGCCACTTTTTAATTTCTACTCTTTTTTGCCAGACTGTACCCTCTATATGATGGTAAAATAGTGTACGGTTTGTATTACTAGTTGATTAGGTTGAAAACGTATTTTATTGCAACCACCTCGAATTTTAAAATATGGCTATTTTTATTTCATATAATTAATCGTAAGTTTTAAACTTTAACTGTTGTTTTTTTTTTTATCGATATTGAAGTCGACATAGCAACATCACTAGCATTAAGAATGCTAGTAACGAACTAGTGACAACCTTCTAAATATCGAATGTACAAATGTATTTGCATCTCATTCTGACACATTTTCAATGCCGTAAGTCAAAATAGTACAAACTCATGTTTTCTGCTGCTATTTTAGTACGGTTTCTAGTGCTTTAGTTATTATTCTGAGGTCTTTATGCCATCAGGCGGAAAAGAATTGCTTCGTTGATAGCTCGGGTGCGCGGCAGCAGCAACAGCATGCTAGGGATATTAGCAGAACGCCTAGACTGCCCACTCATGAAATACTGGGTCGAAGTGGCTATAGGCAGGAGCAAGTAACATTTCGCTATTTTACGTTCTCACAACCACGATGTACCTACTTAAATTTTCTGCTGTTTATTATTGCTTTAGGAGTTATTTATTTAAGAATAAGACACTAACTTAATGATAAGGTTTTTAAATTGTGGATAAATTGGTCTGAAATAAATGATTTTTATTTTATTTATTTATTTATAGGGAACTAGGTGGCAGCACTTTAAAATGTAAATGTTGTATTTAGATACAACATTCGAAATGTTGGCAGCATTTTTGTGCACGTTCCCTATATACATATATAGAATATACTTCGGAGGAGGCTTTGATTTATTATATTGAATATTCGCGTAAATTAGGTATTTCGCGAAAATACGATTATTAGACTATGATGATACTATTGTCAAATAGGTTAAGTTGGGTATCTTCAAATGCCCGAAATGCAAACCGACCACAAATAAAATAACCTAAATCCAAATATAATAACGACGATATTAGTAGATGGTTATCATCAAACCCTCATTTAATGAGTCAAAAAATTCTAATAAACCCCAACATAACAAAATTTGTAATTCATTAGTATTCGCACATGTTCTAATCAGAGCTGAATATCTTCGAAACGGCTGCAGTTTCACCAAACATCGCTAAGAACCATATGGACACATAAGGCTTTCGATTAAAAAAAAACTGCTTTCAAATCGTTTCATCCGTTTGCAAGCTACGATTCCACAGACAGACACGCACACATGTTTAACTTATAATTATGATGATACTATTGTCAAATAGGTTAAGTTGGGTATCTTCAAATGCCCGAAATGCAAACCTACCACAAATAAAATAACCTAAATCCAAATATAAACACCCCTCTTTTTTCGTCGGGGTTTAGGAATAACTTGAAAGATCAGTTAGTCAAAAGTACTACTGAGTGTTGACTAGATTCATCTCTTGACCTTTATCTAAATTATACGTTTTCCGTGTTTCCGCAAAATCCCTCGAATTTTCGCGAAAATACAATTTATCAAATCATCCTAAGTGCGACATTACACACGGCTGTGACACGACACACAAATAACTTGATAATTGTTTGCTAATACTTTACTAAACATTCGTTAAACTGGGATCATTGAGTGAATTACAGGATGAATTGTGCTTAAAATATTATACCTACTCGCACTTATTATTAAACTGAAGTATTTATGTGGACATTTCAAAATGTGCTATAGGTTCAGTTCAGTTGTATTGTAAGTCACTTAACTAGTATAATAAAATAAATAAATATCGGACAACCTCACACAAATCGATCTAGTCCCAAATTAAGCTCAAGAAGGCTTGTGTTATGGGTACTAGATGACGATATACGTACTTAAATATATACTTAAATACATATAGAACAACCATGACCCAAGCACAAATACCACTCTTTCCTCTTTTAATTATCGGTAGTAATTTACAGCCTAGACTAATCACAATCAACAACTCTGTCACTGTCCCTGAAATATCTAGGAAACATGAGCTCATGACAGTACTGTAAAAATTTGAATTTTGGATAGCTCATTTGTACAGTTGCAAGGCGTTATTAGTGCGTCTGCGTATCTGTAATTAATTTCATATTAATAATAAAAAAACTAATAATTTAATTAACAATACCTACAGAGTATTCTAACTTTAACAGGTCATAAAAATTATAATACGTAACAATAAGCTTATTTTTATGTGTAGGTAATAAAAATAATTGTGCTTCACAAAGGTAACTGAATAGATTCCGCATGACATACAGATTTCCGGAACGCCAATGCCATCGGGTTATCGTTTATTGAACATGTTTCAAAGACTCATATAGTGTCTGGTTTTCCACAGCAGTTCCCCCAGCAGCCGGCCAGCGGGTCGGTGCCGCCGTACATGACGCCCGGCAATCCTCAGTTCAGACCGTTTAGTCCTGCGACGCCATTCTACCAGTTCCCTTACGGAGCGCCCGGTCTGTTCTACCCACCGGGGATGCCGGCCTATAACCCTTACGGGTATCAACAGCAATATCCGCAAGGATTTTACCAGCAGCCAGGCTATTTTGGATCTAATAGAATGTCGGTAAGTATACTTTAGCCCAATTTAGGACTGATAATGACATTACTTAATATTCCTCAGTTTGTAACTTCTGTACATTTTCATACTGCTTCTTATTAAGATTTATTTTATAAGAATATCATGCCTTCTGATCGGTGTTGTAAAAAAATTGTTTTATTTTTGTCATTTGGCGCGTTCGATTCCCGATTCGGACAATTTTTCAAAAATGATGGTCCTTCCGGTAAAATGGTCCGGTACCTACTTTCCCTCCTTGTTGCATAGTTTTGGGACGCCCTGTAAAGATGATACGAAGATAATATATGTGAAGAATATGCTCACACATAATCTATTGATTATTTAAGCTTTATAATGTTGCATTGCAGCGCGAGCTCGACATCCGCGACCGACTGGAGCTGATCTCTGGTGCGGGCGGCGCGGGGGCAGGCGCGGGCGGCGGCGCGGGCGCAGGCGCGGGCGCAGGCGCGGGCGGCGGCCGCGTGCGCAACATCACGTGCGTGATGCAGGAGCTCGGCTACATCGACCACAACCTCGAGCCCAACTACGAGCAGATCACACAGCGCATCGCTAACCTGCCCGTCTCCAGCGAGCTCAAGGGCGACATTCAAGATGGCCTGCAGTTCTGCCAGAAGTTCTCGGTTCGTTTCATTGCATTGCTATCTTACAAATGCAATAAATCAAATAAAGAAGTGAAAACGCCTATTTAAGTGTGGTATTTAGTAGCTAAACAATAAAGGGCCAAAAATATTAAATAAAAACAAAATGTCTCTAGTTATTAAAATGGGAAGAGATGAAATTTATAAAAGTTCTCGTATTTTGGTTTGTAGGTAGGCATTACTCTCCGTCAGCCAAAAAAAAACAGTTTTACTGTAGCTTTTTCTAGGAATTAATTCGAGTTTAAAAAAACATATATCCTAGGTTAGGTACTATAATATAATACCTATATCTAATCGAACATGGACAGAAACCAGCAATTCTATATTCTTCTTGATCGGGTAAATAAATGGTGTAAATTAAAGCATTCAGACTATGTAGTTGTAGACGGGTAGGATACTAAATATGTCAAAATGTTTTTACAGCAATGCGTTCCGGACGCTAAGCGAGACGTCGCGCCGCTCTCCCAGGAGCTGATCAAACCCATGTTCTTCTTCCGCTGCTACAAGGTACGTTCACGTCCACACTTTGTGCTTAAGCTACAAGTTAGTACCTACGCCATGCGCTATAGATTAATGATTCATATTCTTTTTGTAGCACAAAAAGTTGGAGGCCTGTATCATGAAGGACATCCGTGAACGTTTCACTAGCGAGGATGAATTGGACACCGACACTGATTTCAGGTTAGTGCACTAACATGTAATTAGCTGTACATACAATAATAGGCTAATTTAACTAATATTCTACTTTGAGAGTAAAATTTTGAAATCAGTTTACAATGACCGAATTGAGTAGCTATCGCAGCCTGAAAATTGCCAATATTGTTAGTAAATACCAGAGCGCTACAATAGTCACTACACTGAAGGCTAATTACACGACAAAGAGTAAAAAGGTAAACACCAGCACGCACAAGTTGCATTAGAGGTTTTGTATTGCAACCGTGAAAACAACAATGTTCATTGGAACTTCACTTTCAACAAATTACAGTTTCATAAAAGCTCTTCTTTGATAAACAACCCTACACTCGGTTTTTAAATATATACATACCTCTAATTTTTAGTCAAAAGTCGAAAATTTATTGGGTTGAGAGAAATTATTTGTTGAGTTATTTTATCGCGTGTGAATTGATATATAACTATAATAATAAGATTTGCAACTCCACTCATATTCCCTATAAGCAGGTCAGTCTCTATTGGCGATGTTCTGAAATATAAATTGTTGTGTCAGGTCACTGTCGCGCTCGGCGCGCGCGGCGCGCGGCCGCGACGAGCCGCTGCCCGACCCGCGCTTCGACGCTCTCGACGAGATGGCCGTCTACCTCTACGACTACCTCAGCGGAGGGAACGGCTTCGACTTTGATCTCTACATGTAACAATTCAATCTGTTGAACAGCTGTTTGTAACGAATTGTCTTAATTAAATATGGAAAATATTGGATTGCGGCAGGAGACTGAACGCTTGACATGTATGATAGAGACGAACTCACCGTATCATCTCTTTCTATACTTACGTATTTGGTTTGAGTAGGAATGAATTCATACATTTACATTTTATCGACAGCCTGAGATTGTCGTTTCAAACTCTTTCCTATACCTACAAGAAATTATTTTTTTTTTATTTATGTACAATTTATGTCTATTCTAATAGAATTAATTATTTTAACAGACAAATCCAATGACGTTATGCGTCACTGTAATTTAGTGGACATAAATATGTAAATTATTCTTAAATTTCATTTTAGGGTAACTTTCGGGATAATAATTATTGTTTGCTGCAAGTTTTATATTATGTATAATATAACAAGTAGCAAACTTTGGATTTTGTTCACAAAGCTTGCACTGAGCGAGCTTTGCGGATGACAGTTGTTTAGTATTTAGCCTAATGGTATAAGTAAAATATATTTAGGAGATCGCTGCATCGACCCTTTGAGATTATCGTGACATTAAACTGCATTTATAGCTATTAATCGTGTTAGTAAGTAAGTACTGAAATTAGACGTGCCTTAAGATTGATTGAAATATTTTAGTTAATAAAGTACTAGAAAAGTTATTTTGTTTTTCAATTGAAACTTTCTTAAAAGTATTTTACATGTCACAATAAAATATTTTTTGAATCACAAAAGCAATGAATACGAGCATGCACAATATTTTTGACAATATAATGTCTCGTGTCGTCAGTACGTGACCGATACGATTATCCAATTTTTTTTATATGTCCGTCCAGTTACCGCATAATTGACAAGCAAATTATTGCATACATATTGAATGCGCCCAAAAGCAGCTCGTGCGCTGCCGCCGGCCGGCGCCGAGGCCGGGGCAGGGCGAGCACAAAGGGCTACAAAAGGTGAGCGTCCATCACACATCAAAATGTCACACGCAATCATTTTCTTGTCAGGGTTGCATTTTGCTGTCAGTTACTCATAAGTGCACGTCGCGAAAAACACACAAATAAAATACAATAACAACACAAATATATCATTTCAATAATGCACATTGTAACTCATTTATTAATTATTGTGACAATAAAAAATATTCATATACAGGCCATCAGAAACAAAAGTCAGAAATCGTCTAGTTACTGTCGCTCTCTTAATTTGCCAAAACTTGCAAAAGATACATACTTATTTAGGTACATTGGAAGATGTATGAAGATTACGATCTTTTATTTACGTATTTTTTATTCCAGATTAAAATTTTGCCTTGGCCATTACCTATTTGTATCGCAGCATGTAAGGTATTCATAAATATCTGAACACGACTCTTATTGACTGGTAGTTACAGTACAGTCGCCATCAGATATATCGCAGCATATAAGGCGTTCATAAATATGTGAACATGTACTGTAACGCCCAGTAGAGTCGTGTTCAGATATTTATGAATACCTTACATGCTACGATATGTCTGATGGCGACTGTACATGTTTAGATATTTATGAACGCCTGTACCTAATGCTATACATATTTATGAATACGCTTAAAACTCAAAGTTTTTTTTTTAATACCATATCGCCCCGTAAAAACTCATAGTTATAAGAAACAGTGGTCTCCTCTTAGGAAATGCCGGTAGGTTCACAATCTAACTTGTAAAAGTGCTTTTGTGGTCTACTTAGTGAAAAAAAAATAATTCAATCATTAACATCGAAAGTGTGGAATAGGTACGTAAAATAATCGCTGTTTATATAGTAAAACATAAATCACTACATAATATCACACACGTACCGAGTATTGTGGACTTGAATATCGAAAATGTTACGTCGCTGAATTGCCGGTTTTTGATATCCTACGATCACGGAGCCAAAGGTTACACAGATATTAAGTAATCGTCAGTCAAGGGAATTTGGTCGCGTCGTATTCCGCAGCAGACTGGCTTGCAAGCAGAGCCCTGCCCGTGGGATGGGACCAGCGAGTCCCAGGTCAAGGGCCATCACAGGCTGCGCTAACGTATCTATTAGAGCGTTTTCCACCCGCGGCTGACATGTCCGCATCCGCAACAGCCCGAGCGAGCGGTTACAAAGTCCGGCAAATAAGTTTCTTTCTAGCTACGCATTGGTTAGACAAGACTAACTCAAGAAGCTATTGACGAATATTTATTTGTGTAATAAATAATACAAGTAGTAGTAAACAAGGCTGACCTAGTATCATAAGGCATTTGCTACGAGTTAACCATACTACTAGTTGGTGCAGGATCATATTGTGCAAGTCTTGAAGAAAATATCCAATGTTATCCTCTAGATTTGGTCCGGCAATGGAATAGATAACAGACGCCGGCAATCTAGGTGTATTTAGGCATTGCAGATAAACGAATGCTGCGCCCATTCACCTGGTATCCGCATTTTTTTATTTTACTTCGATAACACCATTAGCATATATAAATAAAATGTATAACTAAACAATTCACGTCTTACTATTGTGAACCAACCTTTCACAAATTCGCATCTTTATAAAATAGCCTAAAAAAACGCATCTGTTTGTGAAATCCGAAACCCTTTTGTGGTCTTGTTCACCCTATGGACGATTCGGAGAAAGGTCCAGACAATTTTTTGCCAGATTGGTAAATAAAAAAACCGCACTTACTGAGCGTTTGTTCGGTAACGATTTTTGTACAAAACTTTCACCGACGCCAAAGCCCGTGTGACTTAATTTTTTCTTTGCGTAAAAATGTTACCTGCTTGAGAAAGAGGTACACCTTTTGTGGAAAAATTTGGAGCACATTAAATGCTTTAGTAGTTTAGTCCACTTTTTTTCATAAATGAATGATTGGTTTTTCATGCTTTTATTTTTTATTGGTATTAAATCTTAGCCATAAAGTGTAGGATGAGAATGTACGAATATTGTTTTATTTTTTCTTCAGTCCGTAAACTATTCTATTTAATGATAACATTATTGACCGCAAAACATAATATTTTTGGTACTTAATAATGAATAATTTCGAATTGAGTGGTTAATAATGAAAGTTCATATTTTATGAAATAATGTGTTCATCGTTCTCTGTTTTTTTTTCTTTTTCAATGTGTATTGGGAAATTAAACCTCCAGATTCACTTCGTGTATATTCCTAACTAGTTCACATTTCCATCTCATTCAAAATATACTACAAAAAAAACATCGTGGCGCCATTTTATTATTTAAGCATTTCATTTATTTTGATTCTTTTTCCTTAAATTTATTTGAGTACAGCACTATTCGTACGAACAGGAATTGCCTGACTCGTATTCCTATATAGCCTCGCTAGGGCACATCCTTCTACGCTATTCATTACGCAATCGCTTCTTTTCCGGCCTATGTAACCACTTACCGACATTTCTTCTCTTTGCTATGTTAAATATACTACTTAAAAATGCCTTAATAACAGCTGCAAAGTAAATAAGACACAATGTAAGTTATGCAAAAACTCTTTATAAAACCAGCCGCTCAACTATCTGGAAAGAAAAAATAACTCATCCATTTAACAAATGGGAAATTACGAACGTGTACGCAGATGCATCGATAAACACTTCCATAAACCTTTCTCCCATTCATTGAATCCCTTCCTTTTAAATGCGCGTAAAAATTACCTGGAGGATTGGCTTTTAGAACATGTCATCTGCAATGAGACAGTAAAATTTATTTGTTATTTAGTTTAGATAGTCGCTCGTCCTTGGTGAATAACGAAACTAAACAAATGATCAACTAATTGTACAGTCTTACGATACGGAAACAAAAATGCGCTATTTAAAAAATTTACAAAATAAATCGTGAAAGAAATTTTGAAAGTTCGTCCCGTATACGACACGGAAGCAACATTTCCGAACATTTCTTGCTGGTGTGAACAATCGCGCGGGCAAGCTCTCGAAAGTGTGAAATCCTGTCCGTTGGCGGACAAAAAGTTTCAAGTAGGACGTCCACGTGCGGCCGCAGGTGCGCCCGGGCCGGCTAATGAGCAGGCTCCCACGGGACGCGAACTATGAACCGCGAGGCATTTCCTGAGGACCATCAACCTCTCGATCCTCTCGGTTCAAGAAAAAATAGTGGCACCTCACGATCATTAATCGAAGTGACTGTAATATGAGATTTTATACGATTATTTTTTCGATTAATTAATTCGGGTGTAGCACATCGTTACTATCGATTCTCAACAAATTTGAGACGTTGGTGCCTACTATAAAGTCTACGGTAGATGGCGCTACGATGCCACCCTTAGGCATGTTGAAGCAACTGGTTGAAAGATTCAATGGCTCTGACATCTGGTACGGTGGTCCAGTTGGTAGGACGCCCGTGTTGGCCCGGAAAGCTATTGGAGACGCAGGTTCAAATCCTGTCTGAACCATTAAATTTTTAAATTTTTCGCTTCATTGTTAACATTTTTTACGATACCTACCCCTGATCTTGAAATATTTCTGATAGCTGCTCGACAAAAAAAATTGAACCTGCTCACAAAACCTCACGCGAATCGGTTGAGAAATATGGCCTGTAGGTAAGAACAGCTGAACATCCGGACATCCATAAATACGAAAGATTTTTTGGTGAAGCTGAAATGAAGACGCTCGCTCGGTTAAAAATATGTACCTACAACTAGTGGTCAAGCTGTGGACCTCGCCAGTGTTTCAAAACAGCTGAAATGTGAATTTTCCCCATATTTCAGCCATTTCGATTTGTTTTACTAAACTCAATGAACAGCTTTTTATGAAAATTGGGTGAGAATGCGACCTCTAGGCGAGAACAGCCGGAAAGCATACGGACATCCGGAATTCCTGACATACGAGAGAACTTTTACTGAAACACTTCGCTCGCTCGGTCAATAACTAGTATTTTTATAAATTTAATTGCATATAAGAGAATTTAACATTTTTATCTACACCCATTATGTTAAATTACTATAACAAGTTCAGATACTAAAGGTACGCACTCGTGTTTTAAGACCTCTCATTATGTAACAGTTGCATAAACTACTATTAAGAAAAAGAAAAAAAAACAATGTCATAGTAGGTATAAGTAACGTACTGTACTGCTTCATTAACTAGCGCTAGTGACACTGACAGCTGTTATGTTTAATATAGGTACGTCTTGCGTTTTAACGCTAATATCCTATTAAGGTAAAGAAACATATCGTAAGAACCTGTCAGTTTGCATTAGTTAATACACCGATGTCTTCTAAAAACACGGAATATTTTTATGAAAAGTTTAGCGAACACGTCGAAGTTCCCGGGCGCGCTCTCCCCGGGGTCACATAAGTCACAGGAACCACTTGGCATATTCCCAAAACAATCATAATGTGCCTTCAAAAACATAACTTTTCCACGGTACCGACTACATTCCGCGGAAACACTTCCGTAGCTAATGTCGATAGGGCCGTCGATTCTGATAAATCAATTACGCAAGTCCGGAACTAGTAATTTTTACCTACTATTTCAGTATTATTTTGGCAACTTAGAATATTAGTCTTGGTATGAAAATCTTGTGGTAATTTTGGTATTTCATAATAATTTATTTGGCATAAGAATTGAGCTTTAAAGGTATCGTTATGTCCAGCCAAAGCAAACGTTTATCATAAAATATCTACCCACAGAAAGGACGTCCTGAATTGAGAAAGACAGCGATTATTCGCTGTAGAAATCTTGGAGCCTTAATAGAAATCTTTGGACTAATTGTCGCCGGTTTGAAAAGATTAAAGAAGACGTCTCAGTTTGATAAAATTGAGGTAGGTAGGGAAGTACATACCCCAACCAGCAAAAATGTCATATAAGCTAGGCCTTATATGTCTATTTAGTCGGGAAAAGGTAATGTTACAGTAGTCGTCGTGACGACATGTCGTATAGAAGCTGATTATATTACAATATTGCTTATACAGCAATTTAGTCAAATAGTCATGTCAAATAAACGCCTACACGACCTCGTAATGCGATAATTATGATACAGCACTGTAGCAATCACGAGATTACTTTTATACAACTAATTGATGCTGTAGCTGTTTATTATATGTCTCCTTCGCAACTAGAAGTAGTGTAAACGTTTTTGATAATGCCATTATACGACTAGTCATATTGTCAGCGCAATTACAATTTTTATACAAAATACTCTGGTATAAAAGGGACTTAAATGACTTTTACACTACAAAAAGTTGTGTAAATGCACTTTATCTTACGATTATTAGAATATCGAGTAATGAATGTTATAATGATCTCTATAGAACAAATGATGATGTAGAAGTTGCTTATACGACGCAAAACAGTAAATATTCAGCGAAGCCTGTTTTAGCGATAACTATGCGACTCATTATTTATTATGTCGTGTAAAAGTAGTTTATAGCTCTTGTATTAAACTATACGCTTTATTAAAATTTTAACTTATTACTTTTACTTGTCTATAACTCTTAAAATAATATTATTGTGACTTTTAGACAGCAGTCTTGGCGGTCATCATAGACCTACTTAAATTAATAAACATTTGACTTATGAAATAATGATATGCACATCTACAATCCTACATACTTAACACAAAACAAATTAGAGTGCTTTTGTCTTTTTAACTAAGAACCCTAAAGCTTGCATCATGGCGGTAACTAGTCGAGTAATATAAGTAAGTTGTTATCCTAACAAGACTGTATGTCGCATACTGGTTGTGTAAGTGAAACGAGGGTGCTTAATGGCGCTTGCTGATCATTTTATTTGGTCGGAAAAAAAATAATTACATAAATTATCACTTAAAACTCAAAATCACGAAGGGGCATTAAAAATTTATATACCAATTAGTATATGATTTGTCACTAAAATAAATTTGCAGGGAACTACCCAGTAATATTTCTATACACACACCATGGCACAAATTTCGAATATTTAATAAGTCTTAGGAAAACTACACTTTAGGTTCCTCGACATTATATTTTTTTGATAAATTCTTTAAGCTTTCTTCTTTATGAGTTCAAGAAATTGAAAAAGTCGTATAAAGGCTGCCCCAACGCCGCTATAGAACCAAAAAATCGCTTAGTGATATATTCTAATAACAGTAAGTCGGCTATTAAGTCGAGTAATCGTCGTGAAAGAGACCACTATGATGCAAAATCAGAAATAGCGCGACTGTTATACCACTTCTACACAACATACCTGTTCTATAAGCCCTGTTTCGGTTGACTTTTACTCGACTTAATTGCACTATAATTGTGCCCAAACCCCGTCGTATAAACTAGGACTCGACTGTTATACGACTATATGCCACGACTAACAGGTCACGCAGATACGTTGTCATGATGTTTATACGACCTGATTTTGCTGGTTGGGACATCCCCTTACATATATGTATGATTAATATATAATACTTATCTAAAACAGAGATGAGCAAATAGTACCGATTAACGATTATGAATAACGACTACGATTATAAAAATGACGCTTAAACAATCATAGTCGTATGATTTCTGATAAAAGTAGTCAGGATTAAATTATTGTTCCCTTAATTACCGTAAAAAAACTACTACTCAAATTAGATTAAATTTCTTCGATTCATATTAGAAACAAATCAGGTATTTTTTTACCTCGAGTTTCCGGCTAATGGATGTTAACTATACATCTAAACTTGTATTTTTGTATCAAGTTATCACACAAAAATATTTTTAGGGTTCCGTACCTCAAAAGGAAAAAACGGAACCCTTATATAGGATCACTTTGTTGTCCGTCTGTCCGTCCGTCCGTCCGTCTGTCAAGACCCTTTTTCTCAGGAACGCGTGGAGGTATGAAGCTGAAATTTATATCAATTACTCAGGTCTACTGTCCCTTGAAGCTGTGAAAAAATCAAACTTCTAAGCCAACGCAATCAAAAGATACAGCCGTTTATGCCGCAAATTTTCGACACTTGCAAGGGAATCAAAACCTACAGGGTGCTTCCCGTGAACTCAGAATCTTGAAATTTGGTACGAAGCAACGTCTTATAGCATAGATAAAGGAATAATTACGAAAACCATAAATTTTTTTTTTAATACCTAACTTTGCACCTAATTTATATGGGGCGCTATACATACCAGGTGCAAACTTAACTTAACCACTTAGGGATGGAAAGTGTTTGTACGGAACCCTCGGTGCGCGAGTCCGACTCGCACTTGGCCGGTTTTTTATGTGTACAACACGTTTTTGTTACGTGCTAAAATTAGCAACTCCCAGCTTTTAATCGAGGTTTTATCGTGAAATTTAATCGATTTAAATGACAATTAATTAATCGCGATTCATTTATATGAAGATTGATTCTTTAATCAATTAATTATTAATATCGATAAATAATTATATCTAAAATCTAAATAAACGTACAGTACACAAACTAAATTTCAATAAGTTTTAAAGCGACACCAAATCTGTTAACAACTGCAGTTAGCAACAAAAATACTCGACGCGTTTGAAATTTGATATGTTCCGTTTTCTAAAATGTAGCGACAAAAAGGTCCAATCGACGCCCTCCAGCCGCAGCGACGCAGCGACCCGCCAAAAACTGTACATTTCCGATGATTTATGGCGCAAATTAACGAGAATATATCCTCATTCCAGAACATCATTTCCTGGTAGAGCGAACTCGCAACGGGCCTGAAGGAATCCCAAAAAACTAGCAAAAATGCTAAACGACCAACTTTGTAAGTGATGCGAAACTTTTTTGTCCGGATTGTTTTATACTCACCATATGTTTACTATTTGTATGAAGTTCGAAGCATAATAAGTCATCCTCTAGAAAAGCCACGTAGAAAATAATTCTTAAACAGGTACATACAAACATACTGAAAACAGAGTTATGAATATGCTATTCAAAGAATTCACGAGTAATTTCCCCTATTAAGCCTTTTTAATTTCAAACTTATTTACCTTCACATGCCGCGGTGTGGGTGTGTTGTAGGAATTCCATTCGCCACCCCATTAGTGTAAACCACAGACCAGTGGTGTAAACTTAGACTGTAAACGTAATCGGATGGTTATGCATTAAGCAATAACAAGGTTATGTCAGGAAATGTCTTCTTTTTTCAATCATTTTATTCGTGTAATTAAGATATAACGTTTGTATAATGTCTAACATACCTACATGAGACAAAGTTATCTAAAAATTTGACAACCATAAATAAAAAATAGATTTCACTAATTTTTACAGTTTTTTTAAGTAGCATCTAAAGCAATTATATGGATTATTTAAACGACGTCCGCATACCACAAAGCTTCACCAGATACGTACAGATTTTTAAATCCCTAAAACGGCAATAAAAAGCGCGGTGGCAGTTCTGACAAGTGCAACCGCCATGTCCCACAACCGGGCGAGGCCAAAGATGAGTGAAACAGACTACACATAGTTCTGCGGCATTAAACTCACTCGGTACTGAATATGTATAGGATGATTTTGAAAGTAATGTGTAGGTACATTACTTTCAAAATCATCCTATACATCCTATTTAGGAACAGTAAATTGAATTTACAATATTCAGTAAAAATAGTAAATTTAAAAAGCCACGATTTATGTTCATTACTGCGCGAATGCTCAGCTCGTGCAAAGTTTACGTTTCATTACGTATCAGTGACGGCTATGTTGGTATAATATGTAAGACAAATTCTCCACTCCACCTAGATAGATCCTACTTTAAAAAAAATTACAACCAGCGTTTGGTAACTACACTGCGCTTTATCTTTCCATCGAATATTCCAAACAATCTGAAGTGTTTTAAGGTTTTTGGTGCCACAGTTACGCACCACCGCCACAAAAAGAAGCTCAAAGCCACTCAAATAGCAATGGACGGACCCTATACTCGGGGAAATCTAATTAGAAATGAGAACATCCGTAGAGGAACCAAAGTAAGTAATCAACCTAGATCTGTACATGTAATGGGTCCATGAGTTATTGGATAGCGATTATCTATAAGCTGAACTGATGATTTGTTTTAAGTCGAAAGTAGATCACAATACTGGGCAGTTACTAGATGTTCCTACTCGTACTACGGCAAATAGTAACCCCCTAAAATTTGTTAAAAAGCGGGATTATAGTCATGAAAATATGTATAAATTCTATGAATGTCTATGCAGCTTAACCTGGAATGAAGTTTACATGGAACCAGATTTTAATACAGCTTTCGATATTTTTCATGATAACTTATCCCTCTTCTATAATTTATGTTTTCCTTTTAGCCGAATTAAATTGAAACAGAAAAGTGCCCCGATATCGTGGATCACAAAAGGGATTAAGAAAGCATCACACACAAAACGGTTCTTAAGATATAAATATTATACAACTCGTAATACCGCTAATAAGCGTAAGTATCGAAGCTATCTTAAATTATTTAAAAAATGTATTTACACTGCTCAAAAGCTCTCAAACACAAAATATATAAATTCAGCGACGAACATATGCAAAGCAACGTGGGAAATAATAAAAAACAACACAGGTCATGGTACTAAGGGACAAAATGTTATAAAGCAAATCAACTTTAACAATAATGTTATAAAAGATCCTAATGACATTGCGAAAATATTTAATGATATGTTTGTTGACATGACTAATAATAAAGAGCAAAAATTGTGTGACGGTGTAAATAAATACAAACAAAAAATAAAAAC
The DNA here is from genome assembly GCA_947623375.1 of Apotomis capreana. Taxonomy (NCBI): domain Eukaryota; kingdom Metazoa; phylum Arthropoda; class Insecta; order Lepidoptera; family Tortricidae; genus Apotomis; species Apotomis capreana. The sequence goes on along the minus strand of OX392498.1, from coordinate 24,753,949 downwards.
TCAAGCTGAAAATATGTTCCTATTTCCTACTGATGAAAATGAGGTATTTAAGGTTCTGATGTCACTAAAAAATACACCATCTGTAGGTTTCGACGGTATATGCACTAAAGTACTAAAATACACTGCTGACTGTTTATCACCCATACTTAGTTACCTTATTAATAGATCCTTCTCTGAAGGTGTATTCCCAGAAAAACTAAAGCGATCAGTAGTTAAACCTCTATTCAAAAAAGGGGAGAAAGAAATAATTGACAATTATAGACCAATATCCCTAATACCTGTTCTATCAAAAGTTATAGAAAAATTAATGCACATTAGGATCACGACTTTTTTAAACAAACATAATATACTTGCACCACAGCAAAATGGCTTTCAAAAGGGCAAATCAACTACTTTGGCGGCTTTTAACTTAGTCAAAGAAATAACATCAAATTTAGACAATAAAATACCGACCACAGCGATATTCTTTGACATGAGTAAAGCTTTTGACTTTGTCTCACATAAAATCTTGCTACATAAATGTGAAGCGTATGGCTTAAGAGGAGTGACAAAAAAATGGATTGAGAGTTACTTGAGCAATAGATATCAACAGGTACAGTTGCTGAGTATTGACCCAAACGGTGCCGCTTTAAATTGCCAATCTGACCCAAAACCAAACAACGTAGGTGTCCCTCAGGGTAGTATTTTGGGCCCGTTACTATTCCTAATATATATAAACGACTTGCCCCTAGTAACACGCCACCACTGTACTCTATTTGCTGACGATATTTCTGTTGTAATTAAGTGTACAGACAAAGAAAGATTTAATAATGACATAAATCAAGCAGTTAGTGACATAATACAATGGCTTAAAGATAATAACCTGACAGTAAACCTCAAAAAAACTACATACGTTCAATTCTACAACAGGTATGAAAATAAACAAAAAATTGAAGTCACTTATGAAGATCAGATCATAACGGAATCTGATGACATAAAATTTTTAGGTATAACTTTAGATAATAAATGTTCCTGGAAAAAACATGTGGAAAATATAAGTAGCAAAATAAATCGATTCGCTTTTATGCACTTTGGAGACTAGCAAAAATAACCAGCCAACAAACCGCTCTTAAAGCCTACCTTGGCTACGTGGGATCAATTTTAAGATATGGTATATTATTATGGGGAAACTCCATCGATCTAAACCGAATATTTGTAGGTCAAAAGCAGTGCATACGCGGTATATGTGACGTTAGTCCCATAACATCATGTAAGCCATTGTTCAAGAAACTGAACCTCTTAACTGTACCATGTCTGTATATCTTTGAAATCAGCGTTTTTGTGAAAACTCATGCACATTACTTTAAAACAAAAGACCAAGTATGTAACTTCAACACGAGATATCCGAATAGGTTACAGTATCCAAAAACAAAAACAGCCTTATATCGCAAAAATTGTTTTCCAATGGCTATCCGTATATTTAATAAGTTACCAGATGATTTTAAGGAGCTACAATTGCAGACATTTAAAACTAAATTATACAATTGGTTAAAAGAAAAGACATTTTATTCGGTTAAGGATTATTTAAATAATTAATTGAGGATTTTCGTTTTTATTATGTGTTTAAGTTAATTTGTATGTGTATGTGTTTAATCAGAGTACATTTTCTATTATATTTAATTTGACATGTCATGTATTTTGGTAACTTTTATAGCTATAGACTCTATTGTATGTTTATTGTATTGTATGTTTTTTGCATGCCAGCATTGCTGGTTAGATATGTCATTTGTGCTTATATGTTTTTCATCCATCTATCTGTACCATATCTAAAGCAAATAAATAATTTCATTTCATTTCATAATTTCATTTCATTTCATTTCATTTCATAGGGAATCCATAACATCTATATATATATTACGCGAGGCCGATTTTTGTACATCCCATCAGATCTACAGTTATGGTCCGATTTTGATAAATGATATGTCATTAGATTCGTCCCATGCTGGAGATGTGCATAAAACTCTTGGATTTTGAATTTTTTCCCGAAAAAGTACTGAAAAATGGATTTGAAAAAACTACTGTGCGCTAACCACGTGACATTGACCACGTGACCTGTGATCCCTATTTTGACTTAAGATGACCAAATAATAATAAGCATGATTTGCTCACCAACCTGTAGTAAGTTGTTCAGTATGATGAAATATTATTTTTGAGTCGGCAACATAATATCCGCAACACTTAAAACATGTACGAATATGCAAAAATAATTTTACAGTTTGTTGACAATGAATGACAGTAATCATATTCTGACAACTTTTAATGTATTTTTTATTGGGGGCTATAATGTCAATGATCTAAATTGCCAGGTTGTTTTTCTTTTTAAAATGTTGATATGGAAACTTTTTTCGCATGTTAAAAATGTGGAGGAAAAAGCCGGTTAAGTGCGAGTTGGACTGGTGCTCGCAAGACCAGAAAAACTGACCGTCATTCAAGAATAGATTATTTTTATAAGCGAGTTTTACAATAAATCAAAGCAGAAAAAATGTAGTAAGTACAACTAAACGTCATTCAAATAAGTAAATTTATGATAGATTATTTTAAATATGATTATATAAGTCCATCAAAAAAGAAACCAAAGCAAATAGCATGAGTTATGGTAAATTAAATAGTATTTTACTAGAAAAAACTAAGTCCTTCCGCTTGAATGTCGACGGGATGGGAAATGTGGTCGAGTTGAGAATATGGACGAGTTGACAATGTAGCTAAGTTGGGAATTTATCTACATTGGTAATATGGATGAGTTGGTAAAATGGACGAGTTGGAAATGAGGTCGAGTTGAGAATATGGACGACTTGACAAAGTAGCTTAGTTGGGAATGTATCTACATTGGCAATATGGATGAGTTGGTAAAATGGACGAGTTGGAAATGTGGTCGAGTTGAGAATATGGACGAGTTGGCAATGAAGACGACTTGGTAATACGGACAAGTTGGTGATATGGAAGATTTGGCAATAAAGACGAGCTGATAATAAGGACAAGTTGGTATTGTAGACGAGTTGGGTGTATCGTCGAGTTGGGAATATGGACGAGTTGGAAATGTGGATGAGTTGGCAATGTGGATGAGTTGGTAAAATTGACAAGTTGGGAACATGGAAAAGTGGGCAGTTTTTTTTATGTCATAGGGTGAAAACGAGCAAACGAATCGCCTGATGGAAACCGATTACCGTCGCCCATAGACACCTGCACACCTGTGGACGAGTTCGCATTATGGACGAGTTGGCAATGAAGACGAGTTGGTAATACGGACAAGTTGGTAATATGGACGAGTTGTCAATGTGAATGAGTTGGGAATATGGAAGAGTTGGGAATGTGGATGAGTTGGCAAAATGAACAAGTTGGGAACACGGACGAGTGGGCAATGAAGACGACTTGGTAATACGGACGAGTTGAGAATATGGACGAGTTGGGAATGTGGATGAGTTGGCAAAATGAACAAGTTGGGAATATGGACGAGTTGGCAATAAAGACGGGCTGATAATAAGGACGAGTTTCTATAGACGAGTTGGGTGTATCGTCGAGTTGGGAATATGGACGAGTTGGAAATGTGGACGACTTGGAATTGTGGACGAGTTGGGCCTATGGACAAGTTGGAAATGTGGACCAGTTGTATTTGTGGACGAGTTAGCAATATGGACGAGTTGGCATTGTTGATGAGTTGGAAATGAATGCGAGTTGGCAATGTAGATGAGTTGAGTGTATGGACGAGTTGGTAATGTGGACGACTTGGCATTGTGGACGAGGTGGGAATACGGATGAGTTGGAAATGTGGACGAGTTGGCATTGTGGACGAGTTGAGAATATGGACGACTTGACAAAGTAGCTTAGTTGGGAATGTATCTACATTGGCAATATGGATGAGTTGGTAAAATGGACGAGTTGGAAATGTGGTCGAGTTGAGAATATGGACGAGTTGGCAATGAAGACGACTTGGTAATACGGACAAGTTGGTGATATGGAAGATTTGGCAATAAAGACGAGCTGATAATAAGGACAAGTTGGTATTGTAGACGAGTTGGGTGTATCGTCGAGTTGGGAATATGGACGAGTTGGAAATGTGGATGAGTTGGCAATGTGGATGAGTTGGTAAAATTGACAAGTTGGGAACATGGAAAAGTGGGCAGTTTTTTTTTATGTCATAGGGTGAAAACGAGCAAACGAATCGCCTGATGGAAACCGATTACCGTCGCCCATAGACACCTGCACACCTGTGGACGAGTTCGCATTATGGACGAGTTGGCAATGAAGACGAGTTGGTAATACGGACAAGTTGGTAATATGGACGAGTTGTCAATGTGAATGAGTTGGGAATATGGAAGAGTTGGGAATGTGGATGAGTTGGCAAAATGAACAAGTTGGGAACACGGACGAGTGGGCAATGAAGACGACTTGGTAATACGGACGAGTTGAGAATATGGACGAGTTGGGAATGTGGATGAGTTGGCAAAATGAACAAGTTGGGAATATGGACGAGTTGGCAATAAAGACGGGCTGATAATAAGGACGAGTTTCTATAGACGAGTTGGGTGTATCGTCGAGTTGGGAATATGGACGAGTTGGAAATGTGGACGACTTGGAATTGTGGACGAGTTGGGCCTATGGACAAGTTGGAAATGTGGACCAGTTGTATTTGTGGACGAGTTAGCAATATGGACGAGTTGGCATTGTTGATGAGTTGGAAATGAATGCGAGTTGGCAATGTAGATGAGTTGGGTGTATGGACGAGTTGGTAATGTGGACGACTTGGCATTGTGGACGAGGTGGGAATACGGATGAGTTGGAAATGTGGACGAGTTGGCATTGTGGACGAGCTATTATAAATGAATACATAAACAGTTACGCACTACATGATTTCCTTTTTAAAACCTGCGTAGTGAGTGCCCAAATCTGTCGTTTCGATTCATGTGCTTTTTCTGGAAATTGATAGAAATCGATCAAATCGATAAATTCTTCTTTCCTGAAGAAAGAACAACAAATTAAAATTCTACCAATCTTCGGTCCTATGAAAATATGTCAATATTTTTTTCAAGATATGGGATTATTTTTATGAATTAAATTTTTCCATAAAAAATAATATACATTTTATTTGTGGAACAGATCAGCAGATCACATGTCATTAATGCACAAGTTATTTTTACAAAAGAGTTGAAAAAGTTGTCACGATGAAACTGGCAGTTGGCTATCAGGCCTAGCTCTAGCCTGGCATGTTTCAACGTTTTTAAAACATTATTTTAACGTGTTTTTTTACAGTATTTATTCTTCGTTCGCCAAAAACTTCTTTTAGATAAAGTAGTTATTTTCTGTAACACTACCGGATTTCCATATTCTAGCGGCGGTTCGACGCCGCAACGGGCCTCTAGTATAGGTATAATACGCTATTCTCGGATGTGGCGAGTCTGATCCTACATTATCCTTGCATGAAACTCGAGACATTCATTGGACGGATCGTTCATCTTCATTGCAAGTGACTGCACTGCACTAGTCAATTTCAGTATGGAGTTTAATAAAAAGATCAATCTCTTGTGAAAGCCGTGTTCACATACATATGGGTACATATAGTAAATAGCTTTATATTTGACCGCACTGTGCATTTTAGATAGCGTTATGATATAATGCCTATAGTCGTATAAAATTAATATTTCAAAGTTATATTATATTTCAACTCACACAATTTTGTAGACATTTTATATCAGATATCAGGGATAACTCTTAACAATCTTATAATTATAATAATTATAATATTAAGTGTCATACGTCAGAAGAAGTTGAAATGCATAATCTGTTAGCAACTTTTGCTTTATCAAGTCTAAGTACAAAATGTCCTATTTAAACAAAACTGTGTAGCCTCAATCTTACGGTTTTGTATTAGTGATAGTAAACAAAAGGTCTTATTTTAGTAGTTGTAATGTTACTGTCATTATGAGATAAAGGATGTACAGTATAATACAAAAATCTATAGATCAATCAAATCGGGCATATGTGCTCAACCATCGATCGTCAGTACATTTTGTGAGTTATGTTCCCACGTTATCTTCCGGTGCTTATTTCAGTTTGCTGATTTTATTAATTTTCTTATAATATATTTTTGTAAAAAAAAAAAAAAAAATTGAGTTATGTTTTTCGAAAAGTTGTTAACACTTCTTGGTCAATGTACCCAAATAAACATAATCAGCATTTAAGACATCGTGAGACTGAAATAAGTGCGGGCGGGTAAAAGCGTAGAGAAATGGAGAAATGTTTGTGCAGACTGGTGTTGTCATCACAGACCCTCGTCAGCGGCTGTCCGCCGCCGCCGCCGCCGCCGCCGCGTGCACGCGCTGCTGCCGGGAATGTGCCAGCACCGCGTCACACTCCTACTCAACACTACGTTTACTCGTTTGCCCCCTGTGACATAAAAAAAAAATAAAAAAAACTGTCAACGGCTATACTAGTCTAGTCCCCAATATTTTAACCGACTTCCAAAAAAGGACATTCTGTTTCACTGTATGTTGTTTTTTATTCAATCAGTTGCGGAATATTGTTTGTACAAAAAGGAGGGTTTTACAATAATATGTTTAATACGTATATACGTATAACTGTATTTGGCACCGTAGCTCTTAAACGGGGCATCGAATATTTTTTAACATATTTAGTTGTTTTAATATAGGTAAGTAACACACTGATTGCAGTTATTCAACCCGCGAAACGGACATCAAAAGCGAGTTCGCTGCGTAATATGAATTAACCGCAAAGTGCTGCAATGTTCTTGAATCTTAATACATAAAACATATTAAGTTCAAAAATATTAAACACCGGTGAGAAGAGGACATGAATGAAGGATAAAGTACGAAATAAGTCGATATTTTTTACTGGGTCGCATCTGCAACTGGACACTGCTTAGTGGACGATAACATTCCACCACAATAGCTACTGACTACATAAATCTCTTTCCAGAAAATTTACAATTATTTTAGGACAGTTTTTTTTAATGCTTGATCATTGATCGTCCACCCTCGCATCATGAGCTCTATTGTACGTAAAAAGAGTTTTTTTTCTGGTCATTTTAGGGGCTATTGTAAAAAGATGTGTCCCTAAAGTCCCCCTTCTGCTTAATGGCACACAGCTGAAGAGCAGTTTTTGTACTTTTTGAAGTAATTCCTACCATTTGCGGATATCATAGTTTTGATGTCCAGAGGTGCTTAGGCTTTGACTCCGCGGTTCCATGAGCTAGGTACTGCAAGTGTTATATGTATTTTATGTAACATATCTATAATATCTATGTTTGTAATTACGATACTTTATATACTGGTATACCTATAAGGCTACAACTACTGTGCACACTAGTACATTATTATTGTAATAATTTTACTTTTGGGTGCATATACTGATTTAGTTTCTTGTGAAGTACGAAGATAAACTATAAGGGTGCTCCCTCACCGCGAGCATTCCCCAGTAATGTAACACAAAATAAATAAATAAATAAATATCGGACAACCTCACACAAATCGATCTAGTCCCAAATTAAGCTCAAGAAGGCTTGTGTTATGGGTACTAGACGACGATATACGTACTTATATAGATAAATATATACTTAAATACATAGAACAACCATGACCCAAGCACAAATATTCGAGTTCATCACACAAATATTTGCCCTGGCCGGGATTCAAACCCGGGACCGCCGGCTCAGTAGGCAGGTGTCTACAAACCGAGCCAAACACGTCGTCGTCGAAATTAAATATTCATAATATTTTTTTAAAGCTCGCGGTGATGAACACCCGATCACGTAAATATTTTTCAGCATACCTATTGTTGTTCTTACTACGCATTTTATGGATTGCATAAACAAATTGCGTCGCAATAATGGCACACAAAACTCTAAACTTAGCTCACAGGAAAACCGCAGTAAAGTACTTTACCGCTCCTTGGGATACGACTAAAACATTTTAGAAAAGTACTCGAGCCCATTATAATGTATACATACTTACTCAATTGTTTATTTAATAACAATACATTTCAATAATTAGCACACAAGGAAGTACAGATATAACTAAAACGTTCGGTAATTGTAAACAACTTAGTATCGAATTATTGATAATAGCCATTATGTCAATAAAATTTATTTTGTTTATGGACACTTGCTGTTGAGTATTAAATGTTTTAATGCTAGTCAGTAACACATTACCTAAGGTTTAAGTTAAACCTTACATATTGTTTTTAACTAAAAATGATAACCTATAAATTGGTTTTAAGCCCGATACTGTAAAAAGTCATAATTATAATCTTTAAGAGCACATCGCCTTTATAAAATAGAGGACTCTCGAAATGCCAGATACATCAATTTAAAAAGATTTGGTAAAAAAGAAACCAATACGTATTGCCAAACTTTTTTTCTATATTGTCAACAAAAAATATCTAGAGTTTTTTTACCCAATTTCTTAGAGCGATTAGGGTGGTCTTTGACAAATGAATAATTAGCTGTGTCCCAAAACAAGTACTAAATGCAATATTTAGAGACAAAAGCTGCTAAAGGTATCCAAGCATGACTATGGATAGAACATATTATTATCATACTCTTAACTATTTAGCACCCTCCTCGTGCACTCGTGCTAAACAATTAACGGATTCTTTCGGGGTTATATCCGACTGTATTCTTTTCCTAACCATAAAAAATTGGCTTTAGTTAGAAGTTATATGGTTTTTTTTTTATTATAAGGACATATTGATTTGCCCTTACAACAGAAAAGTTTTCTTTTTATTCCCGATCCCGATATCAGTTTGTACATATAAATTAACTCAATGTTATAATTTGTTATCATGATCACAAATCAATTCTTTTGTGAAATAATCACTATTGACCGTACTGGGGCTAAAGTTACTCATGCGGGCGTAAAATAAATTAAATAAATTAAATAAATATTAACTCTGCCTTAATTAAAAATCAACATAAAGTGTGAGTTGCAGAATCCTATTTTTATACTTATTATAAGAGAAAACGCTTTTTTATAATTTCGCATGTGTTCCAATGCTCCGCCCTTGGACTGAGAGGGGCGTGGCAGAAGGTTCTTAATATTGCCACATTTCTGAGATGTTCAATATCAATTATAAAGCAATAAAATAATATAGAATTCTACATAAAAAATTATAGGTGTGACGATATGCGAGGCAATTAGCCCGCCATTACGGCTAAAATTTTCCGCTGGAACGGATACTCTGATAGGTCGTCTCGAAAACGACTCCAACCTACCGGCACAATCTCTCGTTATCATTCGTGTCAACAGCGACACGTCGTCGTCATCGCAGTCGGACACCTAAGCGGTACAAATCAAACTTGATTTACTTAATTATTTATACCTTCGTACTGTAGGTATCTAGAGCCATATCCGAACTACCTATATTAAAGTGTAATTGATTACGCAGTACTAGGTCTATGTTCTATCGAGATTAGACGTTAGTATGATAGCAGGTGCGGTGCTCAATAGAAGCAGTTTTTGCTCTGCGGTATGCATATTTTTTTAAACACGCCATATGTCACTCTATGTGCCTACCGGTTAGGGCGTAAGGCGTCCAAATCAAACGGCAGCTGAACAACTGGCACCGGCATAAATAAGCGGCCATGACACGCGCCGCGCCCTCCCTTTTATAAATTTTCATTTTATTTTTAAACTGTTTTTTCTACTCCGCAAAGATTCCCCTCTCATGTTCTCCGTTTCAAAACAATGTAGGTAGGTATGTTCCCCTCGTGTCTAATGGCTCCATTCGACGGCGCGTTGTTTTAAATTGGATACGGGTCCATAATAATAAATTGACGGTTTTAACCGGGCTCAGGGCTGTGTGAGTAATGATAATTAAATTGTCATATTTTGTCTACTCAGAGCGGGATCTGTTTGTTGCAATGCACAAGACATTTTATTTGACTGACTTATTTTTATAACACGGATTAAATTGCTATACCTACCTATATATTAACTCATTATTATTAAGTTTCTGATAATTCCAATGATTTTATTTACATATTAGTAATAGATATCTTTTCATATTCACGACACGACCAAAGTCTGGACATACGTAAAGGTGAGCGGAGGGATAGAAGACAGACAGATAACTGTGCCGCGGATGCATTCGCAGAATACTTTGGCTCGGTCTTCCAGAGTTCCACGACGTGATGCGGACGAGGCGGCGCTCACGGAGCCAAGCCAACGTGCCGCTTGCCGCGCCCGCGGTGGACTGCGTTGATGAAGCGGAGGCAGCAAAACAACTAAGTCTCTTTCGGCTACTAGTATCGATGCTGACCGATCATATTTGGCTAAGGACTGTATTGATTGGAAGGCCCGCTGTTGTTTATGTATAACCTCGCACTTCAAACTGGTGTTCAACCGTCCTGATCAAAGAAATCGTGAGGTACTAAAGCAATTTTAACTCTTGGCAAAGGCCTTAGAGTTGATAATCCACCAAAATGACACCTTATCTATGAAACACGCTTCTCTTTTATGACGGACGATAATGAGGTACAGGACCACACAATAGTACTGTTTTCTTTAATGAGATCGTACATAAGGTCAACCGAAGGACTATACCAGTATGTTGCGGAGGCTGATGTGTCGCTGGCAGCATAGGACGGACTATACCAGTATGTTGCGGAGGCTGATGTGTCGCTGGCAGCATAGGACGGACTATACCAGTATGTTGCGGAGGCTGATGTGTCGCTGGCAGCATAGGAAGGACTATACCAGTATGTTGCGGAGGCTGATGTGTCGCTGGCAGCATAGGAAGGACTATACCAGTATGTTGCGGAGGCTGATGTGTCGCTGGCAGCATAGGAAGGACTATACCAGTATGTTGCGGAGGCTGATGTGTCGCTGGCAGCATAGGAAGGACTATACCAGTATGTTGCGGAGGCTGATGTGTCGCTGGCAGCATAGGAAGGACTATACCAGTATGTTGCGGAGGCTGATGTGTCGCTGGCAGCATAGGACGGACTATACCAGTATGTTGCGGAGGCTGATGTGTCGCTGGCAGCATAGGAAGGACTATACCAGTATGTTGCGGAGGCTGATGTGTCGCTGGCAGCATAGGACGGACTATACCAGTATGTTGCGGAGGCTGATGTGTCGCTGGCAGCATAGGAAGGACTATACCAGTATGTTGCGGAGGCTGATGTGTCGCTGGCAGCATAGGACGGACTATACCAGTATGTTGCGGAGGCTGATGTGTCGCTGGCAGCATAGGAAGGACTATACCAGTATGTTGCGGAGGCTGATGTGTCGCTGGCAGCATAGGAAGGACTATACCAGTATGTTGCGGAGGCTGATGTGTCGCTGGCAGCATAGGAAGGACTATACCAGTATGTTGCGGAGGCTGATGTGTCGCTGGCAGCATAGGAAGGACTATACCAGTATGTTGCGGAGGCTGATGTGTCGCTGGCAGCATAGGACGGACTATACCAGTATGTTGCGGAGGCTGATGTGTCGCTGGCAGCATAGGAAGGACTATACCAGTATGTTGCGGAGGCTGATGTGTCGCTGGCAGCATAGGAAGGACTAAACCAGTATGTTGCGGAGGCTGATGTGTCGCTGGCAGCATAGGAAGGACTATACCAGTATGTTGCGGAGGCTGATGTGTCGCTGGCAGCATAGGAAGGACTATACCAGTATGTTGCGGAGGCTGATGTGTCGCTGGCAGCATAGGACGGACTATACCAGTATGTTGCGGAGGCTGATGTGTCGCTGGCAGCATAGGAAGGACTATACCAGTATGTTGCGGAGGCTGATGTGTCGCTGGCAGCATAGGAAGGACTATACCAGTATGTTGCGGAGGCTGATGTGTCGCTGGCAGCATAGGAAGGACTATACCAGTATGTTGCGGAGGCTGATGTGTCGCTGGCAGCATAGGAAGGACTATACCAGTATGTTGCGGAGGCTGATGTGTCGCTGGCAGCATAGGAAGGACTATACCAGTATGTTGCGGAGGCTGATGTGTCACTGGCAGCATAGGCACTTTCCTGAGATGGCTCATGCGATTTCTTATCGATTGACGTGTTATGAAATTTGATATTCATTTAGGTAGATTTTTTTATTCGGACATACAATTTTAATACTATGATTATTATCTATTTTAGTACTATGGGTACTAGACGAAGGTATGTATACTCGTACATAATATAGAAATACATATACATATAGATATTTGCCCTGGCCGGCAATAGGCAGGTGCAAAATACAAACTGCGCCAACCGTGTCGTCAAAAAGTTGACATTTGCAAAAAGATATGGTAAAATTTGCCATATCGTACGCTTCTGTAATTTGTACTTTTTGAGTCACCAGTTAGAATTTTACTGGTAGCAAAATAGAGCATGATCATCTCAATAACGAAAATGTCATTACGGTAATACGATCGAATAGTGGATATCACGAAAGTAGAAATATAGTGGCGACATCTTCGATACAGTTGTCTGTGTGATCTGTGAAGACTGCGAATTGAGGCACTGGGGGGGTATTCGACCAATTTTAGAGATATAATGGAGATCTCTCATTTTCATCGCCATCCGTCACTTTTGACGTGTGCCTACTTGACAAGTGGCGATATCGCAACTTCGTCAATTCGGACGCGCAAAATTTTCGTTTCCTTTGTATGTGACGGCATAAATAACAGGCGCATACTTTAAATTGACCGCATAGTACGTGAAATTGGTCCGTTACGTTTCGTTCAAAACAGAAATTTATATACATGAATAAAATTTTTGACAATCATTATCGCCTTCGTATTTCCAAAACTGAGATGAGATATGTCACTTTTAAGCTCATCGCATTTAAATGACAGTTCAATGGCGATATAACTGTTATCTAATGGAGATTTGACGTTTGGAGATATCTCCAACGGCATTCTCGAATTGGGCCCCTGTTTTGTTTCTACCAGAGAAAGTAGATACTCTTTACTGCTAATCCTTTTCGTGAAATAAAATCTGGTAAAGCTACGCCAAGCCAAGTTTCGCGCCGGTACTACACGCATAGGAAGGCAAGGGCGACACGCGACCGCCTAAAATAGCGGCCACAAACGCCACATTGACAAATCTTACGGCCTAAGTGAACCAACACACGCTGTGTATTATTAAAATCCCAAGTAACTCTAGTAATATATCAAGCCCGCACTCCCCTAACCCGAAAGGGGGAACAACTGCTATTTTTAAAATACTTCCTACAGTTTCTTTTACAATTTTTCTCAGCGCGCGAGTATTTTTACGCACTGGATCCATTTTAAGAAGATCCCTGAAACAACGAAGCGTTTAATGTTCGGGCGGCGAGCTGGTTGGGAGCTGAGGGAAGCCCGGAGGGTTGCTTTATTTTGGTTTCATTGTAATAATAAGAGGCAGCTCCCTTCGGCGGCGCGAGCGCGTGCGGCCCTGCCGAGTCTGAATGGTGGAGCGCGTGCGCGTAACACGCGTCTTTATCTTTTTTATGGGGCGCGCAGCCAATCAGAGTACATGCTACTAAAAAAGTCGAGGGGAGTTTTTTATTTCGATCACTTCTCTACATTACATTTTTTTATACATTCAGTTCGGAGGCGTACACTTACAGAATAGGCGGCGCCTTCTCGTGTATATAAAATAAAGATATTTTTTATGTTATTTGAATTACCGTTATTGCAAATATTTTGCAACCACACATTAAAATTTCAAATTTATTCAGTACGAATGCCAAACTATATTTAGTAAAACCTTTATCCGAAATTGCAATCGACTTAAAAAGGACTAACTTTTTTTTATGTTTTTCACCTCAGAACTCCATGTTTCATGAAGTGACTTTGAAATTTATTTTTTATTCCATTTAAATCTTAATGAAGATGTGATGATGAGATCCATGAGGAATCGAGGGAACTTCTCTAACATTATAAGTAGGTTTTTTTTTTACAAATTTTAACTTGCAAGTATGTAGGTAGGTACCTACCTTACTATGTTTTTTTCGGGTGGAATATTGCAACTCAATTTTGAAGCAGCTGATGGAGCCGGAATGTAGCCATAGGAACTCTATAATAGATAAAGAAATCCTACCAAGTATGGGGTCTTTAGAATCATCTCAGTGATCAATTGATGGATGTTCAAAGAAAAGTACTATAAAATCTTGTCACGAAAATTAAATCTTCGACAGTTTTTTTTATAGTAACTTATTTAATTGTTTGGTTATTGGTGGTGGAAACGTGATTATGGTTATTGGTAAATATTTTTTGATTGCGTCACTCACTCGTTAGGCGTCACTCCTCGACAAAAAGAGTGGAATGTCTTTTCAAAAAGACCGTGACCCCGGCATTGATTTTAAATTAACATACGGAAAGAAAGAGTTCATCCCAGTTACTACGTCTATACGTGGTCTTTGGTTGTTAGTGAACACGCCGTTGCATAAGCACTAAGCATTTAGACCAGGTTTTGTTTATAAGGTAATAGGGTTAGGGATTTACTTTATTAACTACGCGTAATTAACATTTATATTACAGTGTCTATGTAATAACAGCTTATTTTTGGATGCATTAATCGGCCCCAGAGGTATTCCTTAGCTAAGAGAAACAAAACCCTGAACAATACCAGGCAAGCAATTGCAAATGGAAGATCGTATATTATTTCCCTAATCCCGTTATTTCCCGGAGCCGGCAAATACACACTTCTGATGGATAATTGATTTCCAAATATTAAGTTACCGGGAATTGCTTGTTTGTCTGTCTGTGTACAACTACTTAATGGAAACAACATGATACATCTTTGAGTTTGGCATGGTATGTTAAAAGCTTGGTCGCTATATTTGTTGTAACTTTAATACTAGATTTTAACCTACTTAAACAGGTTGCTCGCGAGAAACTCAAACGTTTATCAGAGAGTGACAAGAAATGTTATGTGTTTTTTGGCAATTAATACCTAACCCTCACCTTTTTTAAATAAGAGGACCCTTAAACGTTATTTTTTGGCATAGCTGAGTAACTATGTACAAACTGGCAACGTCGTTAGCAAAAGTAATCACACAGAAAAATTAACATAGTAAAAAAGGGTTAATATCTCGGAAGCTAAGCCGAATCTAGCCAACTTAATACAACATTTTAATTGACCAAGCGAGCGAAGCGTCTCTGTTTCAGCTTCGTCAACATTTCTTTCGTATGTCCGGATCTTTGTATGTTCAAATTTCCGGCTGTTTTCGCCTGCAAGTCACATTTCTCAACAAATTTCTAGACCTATTACTTCTTTGTCGGTTCAGTTTTTATATATTTTTTTCAAAATGGCGAAAATGGCGGTGGGGGTTGGAATCGTAAATAAATACATATTTGAGTAATTTCGGAACACAGACCAGTTTCGGAACAAACTATAATTATATAATTTCATATGTCCTTTTCTGATATCTATACTGAAGTGTTATGAAAATCTGTTGCGTAGTTTTTGCGTGGAAAGTTCACACTTGCAAATATTCACGTTCATTCTCGTAATATACATATAGGAATTGTATAGTAACGGCAATTTTATGTTTCGCTTTGAACATTGATTATTCCTCGAATATCAAATAACATGAACTTGTAACCAAGGATTAAAATACTGATTAATCGTAGACGACGATACGACGCTTTCACTTGCCATAAAAATTATTGACGCCGCTTTTAGTGGATCTATACTGGAGGTGGGGGCGCTCCCCGTTGCCATGTCGACCGGCGACCCTCGGAGGGGAAAAAACGGGTAAAAATTGCGGGACCGAATGGACGGTGATTTTTTATGGCATCGTACATTTTTTCCCGGCAGCGCTGCGACGCCGAGCGCCGCACGCCTGAGGGTCCGTGCTAGTGTGCGAACACATACAGCGTGATGCTAACATTTCCGCTAAAAACAATTACGCTGTTACGATAAAAAAAATGGAATTTTTGACGTGACTGTTTACCGGTAAATATTATGGCTGAAGGGTTATCTACTCGAAAAGCAGAAAAAAGAATCTTCATACTCACCATGAGGCTTTTAAAATTTTTTTTTATTCATATTGATAATTTCAACCAACTTTTTGAAGTGAATAATACTTTTCCCCGAGTTCTAGGTAGTAACATAGCTATTTCATGCTTTCATTGCATGCAGTCGAAAATAAGTTGATAAAACTAATTTTCCGCGTGAATTTTGTCAATTTCGAGTAGTTTTTGAAACAAAAATTATCAATGAAAAATTCAAATTATAGGTTTGAAATATATACCAATAAATCCCAATAGCCCTGTTCTAGGTAGTAACATCAATAATATATTAAGAAAAATCTCTAAAACAATCAGCATTTTCAAAGGAATAAGGCCTCTTAACAATAATGTTATTTCTAAGATTCCCATGTAGAGACACTTAGTACAAATATGATACTTACTACTAATAGCTATTTTCACCACATACATACATAAAACATCAGAAATAAAAAAATAAGTGAAATATGCTGTTTGGATGCATGTGTCACTGAAGCCATATCATGTCAATATATACACCGATTCTGATTTTTTTTTATAGGGAATAGCTTGACTCCATGGATTCCCATCATGGCTTCATGGTTATACTTATAGGATACTTCTTAACTGAATACGGTGAAGCAAAAATGAGGATAGTGCCTACTACTATGACTAACGCGAAATAAATAAATAGCCGACGCTTTACTGCAAAGTATTAGGTGTTTAAGAGATTCGCGACTTTCGAAATGTAAACGTCTTATTAATCAGTAAAATGGGCTAGTCAAAGGTCTGATAGAAACTTAATGTATGTTTGTAATTAAGTATGTACCTTGTGTCATGTCAATCACCATAGAATACATTTTAGTTTTACTAAAAAGGAGATAATTACTTTTTCCACACGGACGAAGTTCTAGACATCTTCTAGTCCATGTTTTGAGTGAAAATTGCGAAAGTTAGAACCAATATATCAAGTTTTATTAATTTATTGTGATGAGGCCCGTGCAGTGAAACACTAATTAGGTCCATACATACATACCTATGTATCTCAGATGACCAGCCGTTAGTCAGGACCAACCAAGTTAAAAATTGAAACACCATGTACAATGTCCGAAACTCTCTGAGGAGTGCTAAATCGGAGCTAACATGTGTGAGTGCTGAGTGTGGAGCCTGCAAATATTATAAGTATGGATTTTATACACGTCCCGTTCTAACAGTACCCATCCCTTTTTAACTTTCGCAGGAAAAAATATCCTCAGAGGGAATCTAAAATTATGGGGAGAAGAGGGAAAGTTTGCTAGTCGTTATATGAAAAGGGATTCCGGAGTCATTTCGCTTCATAAATCATGTCATCTTTTGCTGATGGTATTGTTTACGGAAGAAAATTTTATCGTCATTATTTACCGCACTTCTTGAGTTCCACATGACTGGCTCGTTTTTTTAACAAATCGGAAAAGTTCTACTTACTTTCTCTTTTAGCTTAATTTATAAACATATTCTTTTTCACGACTCTGCTCGAAAATGTGGTCATAGATGACTTAAATCCAGTACACGAAATTGTCCATCTTTGTACATTTTAAAAGTGTATGTCTATGTTATCTCGCCACACAACAACAATGGAGCACGTTACAGTAACAGCTTGTATCTACATGGTTTTAGGTAAGATACGACTATTCAGAAAATATTTCAGAATATATTTCTCGTCCAGCTTAAACGACAATTTAACTCATCAAAGCTAATCAATCCATTGGGTCAATTTTAAACGCAAGTGGTGTACTGCATTAACTCACCTAAAATTAGGTAATTACACCACTTGCGTTTTTGACCACCTGATACTCGTACTTACCCATGCAAACGTCCGCTATCACGGGGACAGCAACGATTTGACAGGTCCTACAGATTATACAATAACAGAACAGAAGATACACTCCAAACGTGAGATATTTCGTTTATACCTACCGACAACCAACAATCATTTAGTTAGTTGAAGTATTTCCTGCACGACGACTACGTAAATTAAGGGTCAAGATATGAAATATACCCTGAGACTCCTGAGAGAGATATCATGAGAGGTATTAGAAATATACCGTCTCTCCTCATCTCATCTCACTCATCCGTCATTTGATGTTAAGAAATTTTATATGTTAGATTTAATGTTCATTAATATATCGAAATACTAATGTCTAGCTCATTTTGGGATCATTGTAATTGTAAATATTTAACCAACTTTTTTATATCAAATCCAACTTTTTTTGCATATAAAATTCTTAAGGTAAATGAAAAATAAAATGGTTAATTTAAATTATTAAATGAGCCATTAAATATAACATTTATAAACAAACTATATGTACAAGATATAAGTACAGAACTGCTCAGAGTTGGGATTGGGATCGTGTAGGCATTATTTCGGTTATACTAAATAGACGTACTGTTGCGTCTATTCTTTATGTCAATTGATTGTGTACCCGCGATAAGGATGTATGCGCTTATATGTTAACCTTAAGAATTTTTGGATCCGTTATATTTCCATAATTCCGTACTATGGCCAGACCATGCCGTTTACACTTAATAGTGTTCTGTACAGTTCTGAGCAAGCAAAAAAAACACAACACAAACCGTTAGTGTTATGGTTATGGGCACGTGTTACTGACAGACCCTTAGTGTTAAGACCACTAAGTGACAATGACAACTCACCTTTAAATGAAGCTGTGCTGTATTGACGACGGGCGAGTGTTTTAGAAAAGTTTAATAAGATTTTTTTTTTTAATTGGTAATTTGTTGTACCGGTACCGGTCGGGAAACTTACGACCGTTTTGTTTACAGGCACTAAAACACTAAAAACTATTTTGGAGCAGTATCCAAAATAGTTTTGCCCTCATGTGTGATTGTGACCGTCGTCGTTTTTTTGTTCACAAACTAGGGCATTTTGACTGAGACTGAGATAATTTTTATGCTTAATGGAAAGTTAAACTGAAATTTTTAATAGTAGTAATTTCGCTACATTTTATTATTTATTTCACGTCCTACCACAGAATAAAGGTCTTTCATAAATTTCTTATACTTGCCAATTTTATTTATAGAAGTGAATCTTTAACGCAATGTTATTCACTTTAATTTAAGATCAATTTCGAAAATTTCTTGCTTTATAAAATAAAAAATCTAAAATTAAGGCGTTTCATTTCGGAAGTTTACTATATAGGTAATTGACGGATTAGCGATTAACGAAGTTAACTATTTGATCAACGATGCTCAATGGTGTAAACTGTACTATCAGTTTTTTGTATGAGTTAGCGTTACACGTCTTTCCTGTAGACAGTACAAAATGAATAGGCTTCAAGGATTCTAGCTGGACCCTTATAAATAGACATATAAGTACCTAAAAGGCTTCCATTCCTTGACCTTAACACCATCACATGAAACCGAAAAGTGACGACGAACCTTTTCATTCCCCGACTATACAAACGAAAAAATAAAGTAAGGTTTTGCAATGCATGTGCTCGAAAATACCGTTTTCTAGGCATTCAAATTGTGCGTAAAGTACTACTTCGCCACACTAGTGAATGAATGAATGAATGATATTTATTCACCAGAATATACGTATACGGTACATGTTACAGTAGTAACATGGTTCCATCATATATTCTACCGTTAGGCATGTGAAACTTGATTAGGTAACTAAAAATAGAGAATTATTGCATGCTTATAATCCTTACAATTACTTTTATATTTAATACAATATTTATACATAATCATTATACTACGATTTAAATTACAGAACAATCTTCATATTAAAAGTACACTATTCATCACATTGTAACTTTTCTTTAAAAAAGTCGTCTAATGCATAATAAGCTTTTTAATGAGCTCTTCTTTAAGTTTTTTTTTTTTATGTGTAAACCTCTATGTCTTTGAGCTCCTCTGGTAAGGAATTATATATTTTTGAGGCCATACCCAATTATGCTATTATGGAGTAATGTGGTTTTGGCTGGAACGATGTTAATTTTGTGCTTGTAGCGCGAGTTTTCAGTTTGATCTTACTTTCGGTGGAAATAAATTTGGATTTGATTTTACAAAAGCGGCTACCTCGTAAATATACAGACTGGTTAGTGTTAAGATCTTCAATTCCTGAAAGTACGATTTGCAACTATCAGTTTGCTTAAGGCTGCAGATGGCTCGGATACATTTATTGGGCAATAAAAACTAGTATTTTATTTGTAGAGTTGCCCCAAAAGATTAAACCATAGCGAAGAGTGCTTTTTACTTTTATTATGTTTGACTCTGACAGGCTGACGCAAAGAGGTTTTATTATTTAAAAAAAAGTTTAATAGATTAGTATTATTTAAAAAAAAAGTTTAGCAAATACCGATAATTATTATAAACATACAATGATTTTTAAACGGTGATCAGGTACCAACTTTTCTAACTCGGTAATTGATGGCGGCCACGTTGAAGTCGTAATTACATGAAAACAAACATTTGTTTTTCTATGATAATTTTTAATTTGAAACCAATTTTGTCTTAGATTCCTTGTTACCCTACTAATCTGTATCTGTGAGCTTACAACATCTTTAATAATTTAATGGCAATGACAATTTATGTTATGAGTTTTACTTGTCATTGTCATTAAATAAACACAGTCGTAGAAAATTTCGTTGAATTTCCCGCTAAAGCGATGACACTTGACGTCTGGTTATACTGTGACGCAGGTATCGTACTTCAATAGTTTATGTAGGATGACCATGTATCTAGTGGTTATTAGTTTTAATTATGTTTTACTTTTAATTAATTAAACAGTGAGGTAATTACGTGAGACCTCGCTTATAAAGTTAAATTTTAGCTGGATATTAATATTTTTCTACTCCTGATCACCGGTTAAGAATCATCGTATGTATAAAAGTACAATAAAACAAATTTCATTAAACACGTTATTAATTACATTCGATTTAGAATTTGATTAATAAACGAACTTTAAATCCTTATTCATAAAATGCATTTGGCTGAATGTTAACCCGCTCGTGCCATTTTGACAAGATGAATATTTAAAAAAAGCTTTTTGCACATGCGCCGTATTAATATGTGGAGCGCGATCTACAAATACCTAACCCTGCCATTTTTTATTGATGACTGATTTATTTCGAAGTTGATTTGTGCAAATTTGCCGAAAGAATGTCGAGCTCAAGTGATGAATCAATAAATTTAAACCCGTAAAATGTAATTGACGAAGAAAATTATGTTAACAACGGCCTCTGCCTGGATAAATCAAATCAAAATACTTTTTTTCCAATGCAAACAGTCTTTGTAAGTAGTAAAGTATTTTCTATTTTCTCGTACATGCATAGTAAAGTTTTGTATGAAACTCGTGTGTAAGATGCTCTCCACTCGTATTTTACCTCGCACTCGCACGTGAATAAAAATTACGCTCCTCTGAAATCACCTACCTTACACACTTGTATCATAATCATAAATAACTATTTCGATTGAGTTTGCTTCAAACGCTGGTTTTATTTTTGAATAAATATAATTTGGTGCAGTCCTAGCTCAGTTTAACCATCCTTAACGTGAGTCCAAACTAGTAAGTTAAGTAGTTACCACAAATGTAAATTTGAGAGAAAATGAATATGTTTATTTTTTCATTCTACTCTGTGAAAACAGAAGCTGTAAAACTGTCAAAACGTCGGGAACTCAAATCAAATATACGCAAAATATAATCCTTATATCAAGTTTATTTAAGGGAGGAATAAATGGTCATAATACAGATTTAGGTTCGCGTCTTTCGTCGACATGTGCTTGTGCATAAATAGTTAAGAAGTTAAGGATTCCAGGGATTAGCCCAAACAAGCGGCGTTCCGTTCGATAAAAAGCACAATCTAGATTCATACGAGCTTGTAACTTCTGACCAGAGGAGAGACGACTTATTCTTTCGACTGTGTTTCTCCCATATAAACATTGCACCCCTATTTAACCCCCTTAAGGGTGAAATTTTTAAATTTATTTTATCGTATGCATTGACGTAATAATTACAATCGTATGGCATTTCGGTGCAAGTTTAAGAATTCCCTTTCGAATGGGAATTAGCTGTAAATACCTACATACTTTAAAATCTACTTAAGGGAAAAAATAACTGCTAACCGAACAGCATTAAAACATATAAATATGTACGTCATACTCGTAGATGACGTCGTCGTCACTAACATCAAATTATATGTGGGAAAGGGTATTCCACCCGGCTCACAATGTCAAAATGATCGCTATCATCGGGAGCGAGGACGTCAAATAAAGGGTGCAGATTAAAAATAATCATGCCATCGTGTTTGTTACCCCTATGTACACAAATAGAGACGTAGTCAGTACTTTTCACATTTCAGGTTAAAATGTTATTAGAGATTAATTCTTATTAACATTAACAACCAAACCTTTGTGATAAATAGATCTATGATCTTGACTATTTTTTATTTCGCCCATCAGATCATTAGTAATCTGCATTTATCTCTCCTACGTAACAGCTGATTAGATACTTCCTAAAAGCTAAAATAGATAAGATGTATTGGCCCGTCGAGAATGGAGTTATTTCTTTTTAGGGTTCCGTACCTCAAAAGGAAAAAACGGAACCCTTATAGGATCACTTTGTTGTCCGTCTGTCCGTCCGTCCGTCCGTCTGTCAAGACCCTTTTTCTCAGGAACGCGTGGAGGTATGAAGCTGAAATTTATATCAATTACTCAGGTCTACTGTCCCTTGAAGCTGTGAAAAAATCAAACTTCTAAGCCAACGCAATCAAAAGATACAGCCGTTTATGCCGCAAATTTTCGACACTTGCAAGGGAATCAAAACCTACAGGGTGCTTCCCGTGAACTCAGAATCTTGAAATTTGGTACGAAGCAACGTCTTATAGCATAGATAAAGGAATAATTACGAAAACCATAAAAAAAATTTTTAATACCTAACTTTGCACCTAATTTATATGGGGCGCTATACATACCAGGTGCAAACTTAACTTAACCACTTAGGGATGGAAAGTGTTTGTACGGAACCCTCGGTGCGCGAGTCCGACTCGCACTTGGCCGGTTTTTTTTTTTTATATATAAAAATTATGACCATCGTTTACAGTTATAGCGCCATATCGCAAGGATTTTGTTTTTCGTTCATGGACGCAGCGTCCGTGATGGACGGGTTACGGAGCTATAACTATAACTAGGACGTCATATACATGTTAACTCCAGTAGTACTCGAATGGTTTGAATTACGAGCGCACGGCGCGTGAAACTTAAATCAATACTTGTCGCTATCGGAGCATCCACAATCCCTTTACAAGTGAAGTGTCACAAAAAACTTAGGGGTCGTGGGGGCGACTGGAACACATTTATTAAATCGGCGGTGTAGCAGAGGGAAAGGGTTGGGTACCACGCTCCCCCGCTTGCCCGGCCCCCCTGTCAAACGGCCATGTTTTATTCATGATGCGTTGAAACACAACCTCACTCGTGTAGGTATCGCAGATTCAGATCAAATCTTTTGTTATTTGCTCCAAAGCAAAGCTATCTTTCGGTGGCTTCGTTTGGTGAAAGATGGTTACGTAGGTGTAATATAGTATTATTTTTGTAACCACTTGTTCACAATAAATAACCTGTATTTCCGAGAACAACTAACTATAAAAACACAGAAATCGTCAAGGTTGAGGAGTTCCCTCAATTCCTCATGGATCTCGTCGTCAGATCTTCACCAACATTTTATGGGACTAACTTGGAGATGCCTATATAATCTCCAAAAAAAAATTCTCGAAATCGGTTCGTAAATTACCGAGGTTTAAGATTTAACAATCATTAAAAATAACCTTCTTAAGGAAGTTAAGAAGTCGGTTGAAATAGGCCATCCATAAGTCAAGAGTTGTATTGTTAAGACGGACGGATGTTATATTTATAAGTTATAACATTACTATACTTCATAGGAACGTTGTTGTTCCTTCTTGCCGACGACTTCCCGACGTTTCGAGTTTTCGAGTTCTTGACAGTGCTCGTGATTAACATTATTTCGTTTACCTCACTGATTTTCTAGAAATTTCCATGACATATATGTATATACGATGTGAAATTCTACAAATCACAACATTCAATACTAGCTCAATTCTAAGACTTCTTTTCAATTGTGTCTTCAATTGCAGAACTTAAGCAATTCAAATAGTGCTAGCCAAAAAGGCTGCAGGTGCGATCCAACTCATCGATCAATTGTGGCATTTACCGCCGCTAACACAAGGTGAGCGAAAAAATGCTACAAAATGGACATTCCTAATCGCCTTGTCCTTTTTAAACTCACAAAAGCTAACTAGAAAAAACTTTTTGTGTGCAGAATTTTTACTGTTGTGCTGTTGTGCATTTTAAAAACATCTTATTTATTCCGACTTCTTTATGGTGCTATTCCTATAAATTTAATTCAATACGTGGTCGACATAATACTTGAGACCAGCGCTTGCGTTAAAGGTCCGTCTAGGATAAACGCAAATTCGAAAATCTTACGTTTATTTATGTCCTGCTCGTACTATACTCGGCGTCACTTTCGTCGCACTTTTTAAATGTTTTTATTCATGCGGTCGTAAACCGTATATTCTTGCTCATGTTGTGAGATACTGCGTGCCACATCAGCCTGCCGTAAATCTGATTACCAGACCACCATTTGAGCTGCTCCCTCTGCAGAAGACTCCATTGCTAAAGGTTTTTCCTAGCTATAGCTGCTCAAGTTGACTTATTTATACGACGTGCGGATAGCGAGTGACACTTTATTCGTTCATCGTTCGTCTTTGCCTTCGAAAGAGCTTACTGTTTTGGCTTATCAGAAGTCAGGGAGCACATTAGTGCTACTGGGACTGGTTAGGGCTACTGGGACTCCGAGTACGGTTGCGGGATCGCAGGCTCGCAACAACGAGTCTGGGCTTCGCCAGCCATCATTTTGTGAGTGGCTGGGGACGTCCGGCTTCCCTTTCCTAAGAGCCTCGAGTATCTGTGCTCGCGGCGGTGCTGATGGGGTCGTCTCCTTCTTGGCACCGCGAGCGGAAGGGCTCGAGCAGTGGTTCGGCAGGGTCGTCTTCTTGCCACCGTGAACAGTTGTTGCAAAAAAGGCCATATAAATTACTTTCAGGCCATATCCTCCATATGTATAATCATTTCGATCAATTATTGCTGCCTGGGTAACTTAATCATTATTTTATCCACCAACTGCGATATTCATCCAGCGTTTTGTCATGACGTGATTGTAGCCTTAAACAAATACATAGAAGAGATACAAAAATGTACTAAATATTTTCTTGGAATCAACAGTGGTCTACTAATATAAAAAAAAACCTATAACTAATTACTCTATACCTACATATATACAAGTAGTAACACAGATGATACATTTCGCGCCCCTTAAAATTGTGCGAACCGGAGTCGCACACAAGCGTCCAGCTATAAATCGACGGCCGTCAAGGGGTATTTTTGAACCATTTTTAATTTATCTGCCCCCAGCCATTATTTTTGCGAGGGGGTCAAAATTACAATGCAACTTTAGCCATTTTAATGTGCATTCACTGAGTGCATTTTATTGCTGAGCTACGGCACACATGACGGGGTTATGTACTGCATATATGAATATAACTCTGTCATGCGTGTCCCATCAGTATCCTTGTCTTTTTCTGAACACGTATTACGTGAAGAATGTTTTTTTATTTATTTTAAAGACTGCGCGTAAATGTGGTCATACCCGTACATGGTCTAAATCCAATATACATAGGTACTTACACAAAACACAGAGTTGTATATTTGAAAACATCGCTTCTATGACTCAATTGGACCAATTAGAATTATTCCTCTGCATGTCATATTAAATTGACTAAAGAGAGAGTGTGTCTTTAATTAGATATATTTATTTATTTTATTTTTTCTATTGTTTTATCTTTTTATTATTTTCTTTAGCACATAATAACCGTAAACGCTCTTATTTCTATAACGCTTTTATTAGCTTTAGTTGTAATTAAATTTGTTATTAATTTGTTTGTAGCTAGCTATCTTATATAATGTAATCTTAAAAGAAATTTTTAACCTAGTTCTAATCGTCATATCAAAATGTAACTTTGTATGTATAATACCCACCGTGTTTGGGCTCATTTGATTGCTCTTGATGAGAAGGGTTACTCACTACCACCACACAGTGACCATTCCAGCTCCATCATCAAACGTTCCGTATCCGATTTACAATGTATGTAAATTCCAGCTTAATCTTACGATTAAGTTGAAATTTTTTCCGTTTACCCGGGATAAGTGGATCAAAAAAGTATGTCAATCGCGAGTGATGTTATAGCGGTAATAAATATTACTTAATACCATGAAATTATGTTTTACATGAAAACTATGTAAGCCATTCACATGTTTCTGAATTGCAAAAAGTAACCAGTTTCGCAGGATTAGTAAATGTATACTTCGTCGAAAAAGAATATTGGGGCAGTTTTGTAATATTTAATTCGTTTCCGAACTATAACAAAAAACGACATAGGCCCTCACGTTGTATGCTCGTTGCTAAAATTGCTAAGTATGGCACAGGCACATATTTACATCACATTGCATAGCTATGATTAGACGAGGTAATTAATTGAATTCTGTGACAGACCTATGAGATACAATCTTTAAAAGTGCCTACTTTGTAGTCATCAGATGCTAATGGGACAAGTTACTGCTCATTTTTCGGACCCGAACCTCAATTGGCAAGAAAGGAATGCACTTTGATGTCGGTCTGTCTGTCAAGACATTTTTCTCAGAGTGGTGTAGAGGTATCAATGATGATGAAGATGATTTGGTGTAGGGACGCCCGGACGGAGACAGGCGGGCTGTCGATCGCGTGGATGCGTTCATTCAGCCCAATTCCCAATTGGAGCCAACGGTTACTGTCCCGGCGCGGCGGCGCTCCCATACAGCCTTCTTCCTCAAATCTCCTCGTTCTCCTGCAGAAGGAAAGGACATCTTTAAGATTAATGTCCCTCAGCTCTTCTTCCTCTAGTTTGTCTTTTCTAAAGATGCTTTAGCGTGCTGCTGCATACATGCCACACTCCGCTATGACGTGCTTACTTGTCTCCTCTTGTCCACAGTGCGAACAGTATGGAATTATGGATTACTTACTACACCTATGATGTTAAGGTGCCTGTTAAGGCTATTGTGTCCCGTGATTATACCTGTTAATAATCTGAGATTTTTCTTACCTAGTTCCAGGAGATACCTGGTCCTTCCTCTGTTTATGCCTCCTAGGATCATCTTCGTTTGTCGACAGTCCATTGTCTCCCGCCATTGTATGTTGGCCTCTTCCTCCATTTACCTAGCTATAACTCCTTTCGTGACTTCCGCCGATATGGGTAGTGCAGGTTCGGGTCCTATGAGTTCCCTCTCTGCTCCTAGCCTTGCCATCTCGTCCGCCCTTTCATTCCCTGTCACACCCTGATGTCCAGGTACCCATGCTACCGTAATCTTTGTGTGTTCCCCTAGTTTGTTTAGGGCTTCTCTGCATTCCTTTACCAGTGATGAGCTTACCATTTGCTTATCTAACGCTTTTAGCGCAGCCTGGCTGTCTGTATATATAACAACAGATCCTTCTTCCTGCGAGCATTCATCTATTATGTGTACGCATCTCATTATGCCGCATACCTCTGCCTGAAAAACGCTAGCATACTGAGGTATGTGTACCTTCTTTCCCAGCTTCGGTATTACTATGCCAGCTCCTGCCCGTTTCGTGGATTCCCGTCGCGAACCATCCGAAAAGCAAATAGCCGCAGGGTGTTTCACCTCTATTTTCCAATTATCGCTGTCTCCTATATGTATCCTGTATTTCTTGTCGAACATCTCCTGCCTCTTTACGAGGTCGTTGTTTTGGATGAGCATCCCCAGCTTCGAGCATGCCTCCCTCTGAATGAGCGCGTGTCCCTTGTCCACATAGCTTCCTCTCCATTCCTTACAGGCTTTCATCCTGTACCATTGTTCCATGGCCATTGTTCAGTGGCTTAAGACCCAGCATGATTTCCATTGCTAGTGTGGGCGTTGTTCTCATTGCCCCCTCGATTATAAGACATGTTTGTACTTTTGATAGCTCTTTGTGATATGCTTTAATGTTGGCCTTGTGCCACCATACTATGGCTCCGTATAGCACTCTAGGAATATCACTGCCTCGTAGATCCAGTGCATCATGGCTGGTTTCAGGCCCCACTTTCTACCAACCGCCCTTTTACACTGATAAAGCGTTCTTATGGCCTTGGCCGATTGTTCTCTTATGTGTGTTTTATATCTGAGAGTGCTATCTAGCGTTACTCCCAGATATTTGAGTTCTTTAACTACTTCTAGTTCTTTACCTTGAATGCTAATAGGCTTCATTTTCTCAATTTTTCTCTTGTTGGTGAATAATATTAGTTTTGTTTTGTCGGGGTTTAGGTACAGTCCCCTCTCCCTGCACCATGCTAATATCTCTACCACTCCTCTTCTCATTATATCCCTGACAACATCTAGGGCCACACCTCGCACCAATATGACTCCGTCGTCAGAGTATGCTTGCACGTATAAGCCTCCTTTATTGGTCTTTTTGATCAGGGAGTCTAGAAGTAAACACCACATCAGTGGTGACAGACATCCTCCTTGTGGAAATCCCCTTTTCGGTCTTATCCGTCTCACTTCTCCTCCGAGTTCCGCCATAACGGCCCTTCCTCTGAGCATCTTGCTTATCCAGGTCCTAATGGTAGGATCTATGCCTTATCTCTTTAGGCTTTCTTCCACCGCTTCGAAGGTTGCCTTATCAAAGGCACCTTCCACGTCGAAGAAGCATCCCAGTGCGTAGTGTTTGGCTTCCAGTGATCTCTCGATCCTTACCGTCAAATTGTAAAGAGCCGTTTCCGTGGATTTCCCAGCCATATATGCATGTTGATTCCCATGTAGCGGCCTTCCACTATTTACTATTTGTATTCTTACGAATACGTGTAGAGGTAACAAGCTGATATTAATATCAAATACTCAGGTCTGCTTATCTCGAAGCCGTAAAAAAAAAACTTCTAAGTCGGCGCAATCGAAAGATACAAGAGTTTATGCAGTATTTGTTGACGGTGGCAGCTGGCAAGGGCACGAAAACCTATGGGGTACTTCCCGTTGACCTAGAAACAGGAAATTGAATATTAGTAAATAAAAAGGTCTGAAAACCGTAACATTACAATTGACAACATTTCATATTTTTAAGACTACAATTTTATTACTTTTCTGTTTTCTGCTTAGAAAGATGAAGTACATAATCTCTGTTTTTATATTTTTTCTGAGATAACTATTTGTTTTTTTATTAATTTATAAAAACTTACTCATTTTAAAATGTGGCAACACCTAAACTATAACTCAATGGAAAGGTTACTTTAATCCGTCCTCTAATAAAAAAAATAATGACGTTGAGGTTGACATGACATCGTCTAAATTCAAAATTGTCGGTTTGGTTTGATCCATATTACTGATTCTGGAAACAGTAACTATTGAACTTACTTCAAGATGGTCTTCGAAGATAAACAATGGTATCTATGGCACAACCTATTTCCCCACTGCTCGACGCTAAACTCCTTCTTATGTGGCACATGCACATGAAATAAAATTTTATGGGGTGTTTTCGTCGAATTATTTTTGCAGTCCGGCACAATACAGTGCTTGGTGTATTTTAACTCATCAACCCATACGGGTGCGAGTCTATCCATTTTTGTAAATTACTTAATCTCAGCAAATACGTAAGTAATTAAGTAACACGGTTAGTTTTTCATTAGAAATTTCGTTATGCATCTATAAAATTCGGTATGCATCTGTCATATGTCAACGTCAAATTAAAAAAATATATTTTTTTCGCTGTTTGGTCTATATGACAATTCAGGCCTAATTGTCTCAGATTGTGGTAATTTTATGTATTCTCTCATATTTTTTTTAAATACAGAAGAATAAATTCAAAGTTTTTTTTTTGCGCGTACACGACACATAAGGCCCTGTCTATCTATATATTCATTTCCACCTGTTAGAAATATGGAATGTTTTCAATTAATAGTTGTTTGTGATAAGAAACTTATTCCCAATTAATAAACTAACCCCGACCAATGTCGATGTAAAGGGACAACAGTTTTCCATCGGCAAAGTTTACTTTGTTGCTCAGTGCAGTTTATTGTAAAGTACGCGAATCCTACTCGCACTTGGCCAACTTTTTTACATATAAAAAGGACATTACATAAAGTAAGGTCTGTAATTGAACCCTGTACCTATGCTCGTCATGCAGTTGATAACAATAACTCATAAAAGTCATAAAACACGAGTATTATTTTATTATGAAACTCGCCCACTGCTCGTTTCATAAACTTACACTCGCCTTTTAATCAATTATCGCTTAAATTACAATTTGCTATATTTATGGTGAAGTAGAAATAATGTTAAAAAATAATGAGGACTAAAAGCTCTGGTTTTAAAATAGGCAATTAAGTAGACTTGGGATCTATGTAGAGGGTATACCGATTAATCGTAACGACAATGCGATATATATAGTAAATGATTTAAAATCCTTGGCACATTGAGGCGATCACGATGCACGGAGCGGCGCTGAGCCGACAGGGGTCAAGCACAATAGTCGGTCACACATATTGACACCCGGACAATAGCTAGGGGTCACTTTTATTTGTTGCAGAAACTTAATTTATAATCTTTTCACACACGCCATTAAGAAGATTACTAAAACCTACCCTTTTTCCCTGATAACAATTGAACATTGTTACATTTTTGTCAAAAATAAAATAAAATGTAACCGTATATGTGGCCGCCATTGTTCAATGACCGTTGCTTTCGATATTGACACATTTTCGGATGTCGAACTTCTTATGTTCGATTTTAGATTTATGTTAGAATCGGAGACGGCTTATTCTGTATTAGAAGGGAAGATGTTTAGGTTTCGGGTCAATAGGTGTTTTGTGCGGGACTATTTATAAATTGCATAACGGCTCAGAGGTCACACGCTTCAGGTGCGCTCAGGTTAACGGTCACCGGGTCTTACGTTCATTCAATACATTTTCTTACAACGTCTTGTAAAAACTCAAATGCCCGGAGCATTTCCCCCTTATCTTAAATTTTATTACCAAGTACTTTTGCTAACTGTCATTTCCTTGAATCTAGCACAGATTACCTGAATGTTCTGAACTAGTGGCATAATAAAATTAATCCATGCCATTAGTTTAGGTATTACGAAAATAAAGGTTATTTTGTTACGTCGACGCCTCAACTGTTCACTCAAGTGTCATCAAAAGTTGGATATTAATTGCTATTAAGTACAGTTACCATCAAAAGTAGGTAGCTGATAATTTTAGTATGGAATTTGTCATGAAACGGTAGAAAATTGTCGGCCGCTGTTGATGCTGACCGTTGCGCAGAGTAACTAGTAATACCATCATTGTATTTATCGCGGCGAAATCCATGGTGTAAGCAAGCTTCACTGTCGCGGGCGAAGTACCTACTACAAGGTTGCACAAAGTCTCGCCATCTCGCAAACTGTTTTAGCGGTTTGGCGAGTTAATTGCAGTTGCAACCAGTTATTTACACCTCTTTTGAAAAAAAAAAAAAGCATTGGAAGTAGGACGGCAACAGGATAATTATTATGCTGTTTTCTCGCGGCTAACATCGGCTTCGATGCTTTCATGGAAAAATCTGTTTCCAAATCAAATACTACCTTAATTGACCGAGCGAGCGAAGCGTGTCTGTTTCAGCTTCACCAAAACTTTTGGGTGTTTAGATTTCCCGCTGTTCTCGCCTACGTGCGACATTTCTCAACTGATTCTCATGAAATGATTACAATGAAGCGAAAAAATTGAAAAATTTAATGGTTCAGACAGGATTCGAACCTGCGTTTCCAACGGCTTTCCAAATCTTTACGGTAGATGGCGCTACGATGCCACCCTAAGGCATGTTGAAGCAACTGGTTGAAAGATTCAATGGCTCTGACATCTGGTTTGGTGGTCCAGTTGGTAGGACGCCCGTGTTGGCCCGGAAAGCCGTTGGAAACGCAGGTTCGAATCCTGTCTGAACCATTAAATTTTTCAATTTTTCGCTTCATTGTAAACATTTGGTTTACGTTAGCAGGACGTTACTGCTTTAATAAAAATAATTGATTCTCATGAAATTTTGTAAGTAGGTCCGATACAAGTATATAAAATTTTCACACATTATTATAATAAAACAGGAGTTAATTGCGTTCAAAAAGTGTTTATTTGTTGTTTAGTGCCATATAGTTTTTTTTGTCGATATAAGTATATGTCTCTCCGAGACAAGTCACAACTTCAATTAAATTAAGAAGTGTTAAAAAACTTGGACAAAAATTACAGACCTCACACTACGCGTAACTATCAAAGCCATTGAAAATTTAACTTAGAAATAAAGCACATGATTAAGTTTGTCAAATATATGTTTTCTGACCTCGCGCGTAGGTGACCCGCTACCGCCTACATTTTTTGTCCACCCGGCTCCTAAGATGACTCAAATTGTAGCTTAATTCAATCCCGAGATTAAATTTTTCTGTTGATCGCTATTCAAGAAAAAGTTAGTGGTAAACTCACGATACAAGTCAGCGATTTTTTTTTTGAAAATGTAATATTTTTAGAAAATCTCAAAAAGATACCGATCGATTTTGGGTATTCAAATTGCACATCGAAGCCTCATCCGCTTACCTCTCATATCTGCGAAACTACACGCAAAAGTCATAATTTCATAAATCGGGCCACTATACACGATCAGGAAAACCGAAATATTTTCAATGTTAAAAAAGTTATTCGAACATATGGGGGATGAAATGCAAAATTTCAATTTAAAATTTCAGTAATTTTGTAACAGTCTCGCGACGTCTAGGCAGCATATAACAGTAATACAATCTGTCATTGGGCTAGGCCGAGCAGTTCAGTTAGAGGCGTTTTGTAGGGACGACGGTGAGGATTTCCGTTAGGACGCACACGGGGCGCCTGCGCCCTGCGACAATATCACGGATGTAACTTTTCTAAAACGCAATAAATCGCTGACCCCTAACCGTATTGACCCCCGAGCGGACGCGGCGTCTTAGGGCGGCTGACCCGTAATAATAACTCCAATTACGAAGCTTATTGAGATCACATAAATTATAAATGGTGAATAGACCCTCACAAAAGGTTAAATAAATTTTGCACAGACAACTGTGCAATTGACCCCTGTGTAAAACTTATTATTATAAATTTGCGTTTTAATGACGAGAGCAGGATCGTACCATATCGTGGGGGCTATGCGAGGATAGCAGAACAGCGCAAAAGGCTGTAAAATTATATTAATAAACGGTGTTATCTAATAAGAGTAGTTGGTATCTACTTTACCTTTTAGTCTGGGCTCAATTACATTACATAAAAAATAAAGTAATTATTGACTCGACATTGACAAAACTGAAAGTTAATTTAGGTATTCGAGTTAATAGTACAATAGAGTTAGTGTTCACATATTTTTAACCTAACCTAACCTAAATTTATCAAATATTAATAAATACACGAGCTTAATTGTAGTAGATTATCAATTATCATAAAATATAGTAAGTACCTACACCGAAGAAAATGCGGTCCACGTAATTAAATAAGGCATGTATTTAAATCGATATCTGTATATTCCCTTTTTTCGATCAAAATATTTGAAAGTTTCACCAAAAATACTGACTTGCACACTAATTATGCACACTAAATAATGCGAATTCAATATACTATTTAAAGGTATTTGCAATACTGTTTTACTGGATATAAAAAAAACTAACCTAATCTAACCCGGCCGAGTCGGATCTCAGTGTGCAGTGCGAGGATAATTAGTGCGCAAGTCAGTATTTTTGGTGAAACTTTCAAATATATCTGATGTACAAACCATATTTTTGGTGTGAATTCGGTTAAAAAGGTCATCTGGTTTTGTATGATGTTTAAGTTTTTTTTGTAGGACATGTTCAGTTAATCAATTGTTTTTTTTGCACAGCATAAGTTTTTCTGGTATGCATTCAGTTAATTAGTTGAGTTACCTAGTGTACTGAAAAATTATATAGATGTGCATTTAAATATATCCTATTAAATAATACTTACCAAACTCTTTACATATAAAATTTGTAACTGGCACCCCAGACTAGCTCCCTCAAAAATACTAGTGCCGGTAAAAAATACACGTGTTAACACGACCTAATCAGTGGGGCCACACGCCGCTTGTTGATAGAAAAAAACGGTTAAAAAAGGTGAAAAAGATATCACAATAACACCCCTCCGCGATACAGGCGCGGATGCGTAAAAACTAAAAGTATTCGAATCTTCCGGCAAAAAGTGAACCGCGCGCATAAACCGGGTTCCGAGTAGGCAAAATAACACGAAAACTACATATATATGGACTATACGTACCTAATACCGTCACAATCAAAAGAGTTGAGAGATGAATGATTACACACACAGCTACATAAAGTACTGATTGCATAAAATAATGAATGAATGGGATGAATGAGTGAATATAAATGGAATGTGCTTTCGCAATACAGGTAAATCTAAAATAGAAAAATAAAAAGTGCGTATCCTTTACGCTGATGATCAAGTATTGCTTTCATCGTCGGCTAAGGAATTACAGATTATGGTGACAATTATGAATTAAGCTTTGGAAAAAAATGGAATAAAAGTGAATGCAATAAAGACGAAAATCATGATATTTGAGAAAGAAGATAGTGTGACAGAAGTGAGTGTATGGATTGGGGACGAGAGATTAGAGCAAGTGAATGAGTTTGTATACCTTCGGTCAATGTTTACGAGATATGGAAAGTGTGAAAGTGATATTGAAATAAGAGTTGCTGTTGGTAACACAATAAATGGTGCACGCCTTTATGGGCAGCCAGAAAATCTCTAAGAGGGCGCGTCTGCCTGTGTATAGAGGTGTATTGGTTCCAGCACTCATGTATGGAAGTGTGAGCTGGGTGTGGGAAAAGAAGCACGAAAGTAGAATAAATGTAGTAGAAATGAGAGCATTGAGAAGCATGATTGGTGTAAAGCTGTGCGACAGGATAAGAAATAGTGTAATAAGGGACCGCTGGGGTGTGAACGACGGTGTAGTCACTAGAATTGAGAAATTGATGCTTAGTTGGTTTGGGCATGTAGAGAGGATGCAAAAAGAAGATTAACGAAACAAATCTACAAGGATGAATGGAAATGTTGGAAAAGAAAGGCCTAGACGAACATTTCTTGATCAGATTTTGAGGCGTTCTGAAAAAAAGGGCAAGTCAAGAGTACTCTAAACCGACGAGCATGCATGAGGAGATTAATGAATGTTGATGAAGCGAAAGATGTATGCCAGGCCAGAACCGTAGCAGGTGGAAAGATGTGGACTCTGCCTACCCCGTTGGGAAGAAGGCGTGATGTATGTATGTAAAAAGTGCGTAAAATTTAAACTACGAAACATCTCTCGATTAAGTCATTGTCTTCTAATTTTATTCGGGATGCAATTTTGTGAAAATAATACTATATTACAAAATAGGTATAAATGTTTAATTA
This sequence comes from Apotomis capreana, assembly GCA_947623375.1. Taxonomy (NCBI): domain Eukaryota; kingdom Metazoa; phylum Arthropoda; class Insecta; order Lepidoptera; family Tortricidae; genus Apotomis; species Apotomis capreana. Next base: position 24,718,439 of record OX392498.1, on the reverse strand, counting down.
TAACGGATAGGTATAACTAATAGTATGTACATAGGGTATCAAGGTAAACGAGGAATTACAAAAGATAGTCTACTGAAAGTCTGAAACCGGAGGCTGAGGGATTTAATGACACGAGTTTGTAATGCCTTTATACCAGGGTCACGTACGACGTTTTTCACCACACTTGCGAAGAAATAAAACAAATAATAATGTAAAATGCAGTGTAATACCAAAATATTTATAAAACAGAAGTATGTAATTAGGTACTATATTTAATACCTACGATTAAATTTCTGTTTAGCTCATAGTGATAATAATTTTATTAAGTACGCCGTTTGTGCCTTCTTATAATGAGCTATGAAATATATAGGTCTAGCAACACAAATCTGATGTCTCGTACTACAGTAGCAGAGTGACTTGGGAAGACATGGCTGGCCTGGCTGTAAGTATTGTTTCATGAAATTTCAAGACAATTCGACCACAATGATTAACTTGAAAGATATGAGCAAACTAACTATTCATATACATATATATATATATATATACACGATGATTTTTAATCGGTGATCAGGAGTAGAAAAATATTAATATTTAGCTTAAATTAAACTTAATACGCGAGGTCTCACGCAATTACCTCACTGTTAAATTAATTAAAAGTTAAAACATAATTAAAACTAATAACCACTAGATACATGGTCATCCTACATAAATTATTGAAGTACGATACCTACGTCAAGTGTCATCGCTTTGGCGGGAAATTTTACGAAAATTTCTACGACTTTGTTTATGTAATGACAATGACAATTACAAGTTATTAATCATAAATTGTCATTCCCATTAAATTATTAAAGAGGTTGTAAGCACACCGATACAGATTAGTTCGGTGACAAGGAATTTAAGACAAAATTGGTTTCAAAATAAAAATAATCATAGAAAAAATAAAAGTTTGTTTTCATGTAATTACGACTTCAACGTGACCGCTATCAATTACTGAGTTAGAAAAGTTGGTACCTGATCACCGATTAAAATCATCGGTATATGAGTGTGTAAGTACATATTATCGAGTTTCCTTAATAGTTTAATATTCACCGAGAACATCTTCAGACAGTCTCTGGTCGCATTGATAATAATTTTATACGGAAAGGATTCCTTCGTTAATCATTTGTTTCATTTAATGACCTCAACAGTCATTTCAATTAATTCAACATAAATACAAAACAATTCTCTAATACAACAATACAACGTACTTACATATTTTTTAATGTGCCGCCCTTGCCGCCATAATGGCTTGTCAGACCACCGACCAATCAGAGGCAGGTACTGTAACTACAGATAACCACAGACAATGTTATTAATACCGGTCGGATATAAGATAATTAGCGGCAAAAACACTAAATACAAAAAAAAATTAGTCAATAACTCCTCGTTTTTACTCCGCCGTAGTCGGGCAATAACAAAATACTATAAAACAAATAAAACATACCAATTAATGAATGTGAATAACGTACGTGTTTACATACTTTTATAATTATCTAAACTTCTTTAGCAACAAACATGTAAAACATTAAAGTAAAAGGATACTAAAACTTTTGGGTCTAAATCATATACCATAATATACTAAGTGAAGCTTCTACAGTTAAAACCAATACTTGCCGCCCTAGGGCGTAATTTAGGACTTATCGCCCGCTTTTCTAGCATGTAATCCTGTGATTTACGAGCAAGTGTGATAAAAACATTTTTACAAAATACTTTCAAGAAACTTTTAGTTAATCTCGCACTAACAATAAAATCAAAATCCCGCTATCATTACATGATAAGTTGTTGGTGTGAGCGTGATCTCAACTTTCGTGGCGATATCTGTTCGAACCATATATGTAAGTATGTACCTACCTGCTATAAGTATGTTCGAAAATTAACTAAGTGGGTGGTTAATCATACAAAACAAGTAGGTGCTCTTTACTGCACAACTCTCAAATGCAGGAGACATGGCACAAGAAATTACAATTAGAGGTAAACAACAGGAGGTCTTATTGCTATAAAGAGCGATATCATGATTAAGTGCCCCGTTTAAAAAAGGCCGTTTATTGAGAAAGCTAACTCTAGAGATATTTTTTTTGTATTCGGCTTTTACTAATCATACAATATTACAGATGTCGTGACATCATATCGCTCTTAAGGAATCCTGCGACACGAAACGGCTCACGCAAATCGCGCGGCACACAAAAACCCAAAAAACCCTCCCCCGTTTTTTATAAACCTGTATCAAAGAGCTACTCCCAAAATCAAATTAAGTTAACCAAACGGAAAGGTTTTTTTTAATAATTGTTTTAAATATAAAAAGCATAAATGAACTAATCCGGTTTTATGATACCGATATATATTCCATATCTTGTGAATAAAAACCAGCTGGAGCTACCTGCAATATTGTCACTTTCGTTGCAAATATTTAGGGCAAGTACGGGCCTTCCCAGAATTTGTTTAAAGCAATTAAGCTCCTGGGCTTACCAAGGTCGCGACGTCGTAAAATATTGACGTCGTCAATTAGATATAGAAATTAGAAAGGGATGCAGCAATCGTTTCATACTCATTTTCATATTTGTACTGACAGTTGTTTTATATTTAATAATATGTATTACACGTATTTTTAACCGGTTCTAAATAAAAAGGGAATTTCACAATTAAAGGGTGTTTGTTTTTTAATGTTTTATTTTTTATTATTTTATTAATTGAAGTATACAACTTAAATATAAGTATACAATTACCTGCAAAACTGTTTGTACAGTTCTATCGTCTATATAATAATTTCAACAAAGGTTATTGCTAAACACTTGAGTGACACTTGCAATAGACAACTTTATCACTCAAGTGTCTGCAATAGATGCTTATTAAGTACTTTTTAAAGGGATATTATTAAATGCACATCTGTATAATTTTTCAGCACACTAGGTAACTCCACTAATTAACTGAATGCATACCAGAAAAACTAATGCTGTGCAAAGAAAACAATTGATTAACTGAACATGTCCTACAAAAAAAAACTTAAACATTATACAAAACGAGATGACCTTTTTAACCGAATTCACACCAAAAATATGGTTCGTACATCGGATATATTTGAAAGTTTCACCAAAAATACTGACTTGCACACTAATTATCCTCGCACTGCACACTAAGATCCGACTCGGCCGGGTTAGGTTAGGTTAGTTTTTTTTTTTATATCCAGTAAAACAGTTTTGCAAATACCTTTAAATAGTATATTTAATTCGCATTATTTAGTGTGCATAATTAGTGTGCAAGTCAGTATTCATGGTGAAACTTTCAAATATTTTGACCGAAAAAAGGGAATATACAGATATCGACATATAGACAAATATACATGCCCTTTTTAAATTTGGACTTACTTGGCTCGTGCCGGATATTCTCGGGCAAACTATTAATATGTAGGGAATTATTTTGCTCAATGTTCTACCTCCATAGTAGTTCCTGACCCTTGGTACCTCAAATTTGCCCGCACATACCGACCTTGTACCATACTTATGTTCTATTAGTACCTATTAGGTCATGCTCTCGATTGCCATCGTTGTTAACTGCTAGAAGATATTTATGTTTTAAACTAACGGGGAGTATAGGTATTACAGATTTTAAATAGCTTGAAACAATTACCATTACATTTATTTTTAGTTTTTTTGTCCACTATAAATTTTAGAAATCTCTGATCTCCGATTACTTGATGACAGCTGTCATTTTTTGTTTTGTTTGGAACGGTATACTTTCTAATAGGCCCCATAGTTAGCAGATCAGGATCTAGTGAGATCGGGGGAGCTCTCCAAATCTGTAGGGCACTCCTATGTCACCTATTGCTACGAGTATATCGTGATCGTCATGTGAATATATTTTTGTATCTATTTCAGCTGCTCTAGTAATACAATTTATTTTAATAGCAGTATTCCAATACTTATCCGAACAATGTTCGGTGGAGTACTTACTCCACCTTTAGTAAATAAGTCGCCGTATTTTAAAAGATGTTATTACTCACCGAGCAAGCGAAGCGTCTTTGTTTCAGCTTGGCCAATAATTCCTTCGTACGTCCGGATTTCCGGCTGGTCTCGCCTCGAGGTCGCATTTCTTAACCGATTCTCATGAAATTTTGTGAGTAGGTAAATAGGTTCGATATAATTTAGCAGCCGATTTCGTTTATTTTGATTTTTTTTCAAAATGATGAATATACTTTTACTTACGGGTTTAGTAACAAATGTGAAACAAACTCGCGGGGTGGACCTCAAGAGACTCTACACCTTACCAAGCAACTAGTAATATTTTATGCCTCGTCACTTCAACATAATAAAGCTTAGACTAACCGTTTGTCGTGTAGTTCATCAGTCATCACTGGAAATTATCGTGTATGTGGTGAAATTTAAAAAAAAATATCACACACAGCACCCACAAAGCAAGGAAAAATTCAAAAGGTTAATTGGCGTTAGAATGGTGGAAAGGTTAACACGTTGGACCGGTAATCCAGAGGTACTGGATTCGATTCCCGGTCTCTTCCGCCAGGTTACGTCATTTAAATTTTTCTTAGTGTTTTGATCTTTCTTCTCAATCATCTTCCGATCTTCTTATCAATCAACAATATTTAAAAAAATGTGGTGTACCTACAGTAAAAATAATGAGACATTACATGTTTCATAAATTAAAAAAAAATATATCAACCATAGCTTAGCTTTAATAGTTTGTTATCGTCATTTTTACATTGGGTAGTCATCTCTCGCTTGAGTGAGAGGCGCGAGGCGCGCGGGCGCCGACGGAGTGTTTTTGCTCGCTCGGAAGAGGAAGCCGCGGCGTCGGCAGCTGCGCCCGAGCCGCGTCTCAAGGGCGGCGTGTGCCCGCACTACCCTACTTTTTTATCATTACGTCTTTCAATGATTTCAAGAAGAGTTACATATTCTACAAAAGGACGCGCGTTAAACACGAGTCGCGTGGGGCTTGATAAAAATAAAAAACGGGCAAATTGACAGTCGGACTCGTGCACCGGTAATTTAATACTAGAAGACAATTTACATACCTTGCTCTTGATACGAGTACATATTCACTAAAAATTTACCGCAAGTATTAGTAAATATTACCTAGTCACTGTACTTTAAGCCTGCACCCATCTATGATGCTTGTTGAAAACATATTATTTACAACCGGGTCTATTGAAAGAAAGCTCAAACATTTTCTTTATATTTACCAACAAAGTTTCGGTTAAGTTTCGGATTTTTACTTGTATTGTAGGTAGAAGTATCTATCTGGGAGGTTCACTACAAACTCTACAAAGCTCCAAAGTTTAATTTGTCCGAAAGCCATGAAAACCGGAAACCATGTTCTGATGAAATATTGAGTTTTTTTTTGGAATATCATAAAACCCTAACTTAACTTTATTATATCGTGTAACATACCATCTACACCAAAAAAGATAGTTTTGCGAGAGATCACTTTCGAAATTATTAAGATTTAGAATAATGATGATTTCGGTATAGTACATTGGCGACGTCTTGCGTTGTCCAGCGGCGGTGATTTATGGGGCAGCTGACGCGCCCGCGCGGCCACGGCGGCGCTCGAGGCGCAAAAAATATCCTAAACTCACTTTCATAGGTTACTTAAGAGGAAATACCGCTGCTAATTTTTCCATAAAATTCGAGGTTTCGTTCTCGTCAATTTCCTCCTTAGAAACTTAAACAATCTTAACGAAATTTTAGGAACTGAATGCCAAAGAAATGTTCTGTGTCGGACCGTTTCGATTTTTGCGCTTATTATTATAAAATTTGTTTAAGTACTAGGTGTTTGTCTTTGGCCTAAATCCCGCCGTAAACGGACACCTAGTACACAAATTCTAAGTATAATACTTTTGAAAATATACTACTTATTCATATTTAGTTTCCAAAATTTTGTCACGATTTGTTAAGGTTTCGAGGAGGACACAGTCGAGAAAGAAACCTGTATTTATCTAACCCGGTTACGTTAAGTTTGGACCACATTTGTATCCGATGTCATAGTTACCAGGTGCAGACTTAACCTACATTGATAGTATGGGAGAAGGAGTAGTGATATGTCCTCTTAACTTTCTAATGTGCGGCTGCGGGGTAGGGTGTTTTACTTTAGTGCTTCACAATTTTACTTACTTATCGTATATTTGCTAGCAATTTCATTGCAAGCATATCATAGTATGAAGCCATTAGCGTGTGCAATTTGTACATAAGTACACTACTCATGTAATAATTTTCATTGACATTGACAAATCTTATGCCTATCGATACTTAATGATGCCTGCTATCCAAATACTATAAATTTTACCATATATGTAGGTTTGCATTAAGCAGTAACTGCTTATCGGCGGCGTATGACTTACAAGGAAAGGTACCCAACTGTCCGACTCCGATTTGATTCATTTTGATATATGTTATAGAGTAGTCTAAAATAGCAGACCCGTATTTTTTTTTAGCTGCCCAAATTCAACCTGTTAGGACAAATTGTCCTTCAAAGTACTGAAAATTGACCAAACCCTCTAACTTCTTCGTTTCCAGCGCAAGGTCAATAATATTTAGGCGTAATTCTAATAAATCTCATTTTTAATTTCAAAAAAATCTAAATATGTAGTTAAGTAATACAGAACACCCTGTAGCAAACGTTAAACGCAAATCAATAACAATTGCAAAGACTACCGGGTACCCAACAAAAGCCCAGTGGCGTTCGCAAAACGTGGCGAACTCGGTCAAAGAACCAGCCCGCGAAACAATCGGTCTCATTTCATTTCAGAATATAGTAATAAATTACGTTATTTTAACTGAATGTGCTTTTAAGGCCACTCTCCCTTTTTGCCACTTGTTTTTTGCTTCCGGGTTGCGATTCGGAGAGAAAACGGGCCACGTGTGCTTTGTTAGGTAAACGTTACGAAGAACCTCGCTGACTTGGTTCAAACACTGTCTCTGTCTCACTCTAATTACATTTTTAACACACTTTTATTAGCTTCACTCGTAAACTAAGTTGGTTTCCATTTCTAACTAACAATCAAATCAAATCTCGGAAGTCAATTTTAACCTCCTTGTAATTGTTGTATCTAAATGAAAGTTTGCGGTACCCCAGTATAAAATATAAACTTTTATTTTCCGCTTAAGAGGCCATATTCTTTTTAAAAAAAAATTTTTTCATATTACAACAAATATATTGATAATTTCAACCAACTTTTTGAAGTGAATAATACTTTTCCCCGTGTGAGGTAGTAACATAGCTTTTTCATGCTTTCATTGCGTGCAGTCGAAAATAAATTGAAAAAACTAATTTTCCGCGTGAATTTTGTCAATTTCGAGTAGTTTTTGAAACAAAAATTATCAATGAAAATTCCAAACTGTCGTTGTCAAATATATACTAATAAATCCCAATAGCCCTATTCCAATATCAATAATATGTTAAGAAACATGTTTGATCATAGAGAAAAATGTCTAAACAATCAGCATTTTAAAAGGAATAAGGCCTCTTAACTCAATAGCAGGCAATTTTTTAGTAAAACAACAGCAGATTTTGTTTCACCAAATATGCTAACTATCAGTGTTTTTACTCTGAAAACGTAGTTTTAAAACCCGCAACCCGAATATAAAATATCTCACGGGAAATAAGACTATTATTTTGATGATAAGTTCACTTAAACTCTCAGTTTTAATTCCGTGGAAATCTGACGCTTCATGGTATTACCAGACAAAAATAAACTCCTTGTGCCTGTGGTAAGAATTTCAAAATAAATAAAAAGCAGAACTTGGCTTCTGTATTTTATATATGTTAAATTACAATACCTGTAATATATCATCTATTATAACATAGAAAGCAAAATTTTAAATTGCATAGTATGGACACAATAAATTACAATGTTCTTTTCTGGGGAAAAAAAAAATGTTGCTGGTATCACTCTGATGAGTTTCATGTATCACAAACCATTGTTTCAAAATCATAAGTTTATATTCTTGATTATTAGTATTTTTTTTTTATATTGGCAGAGATTGACAACAGTAGCTCTGATGACACAGATGAATATAGTATTTTTATAAGTCTTGTTTTACTTATTACCCATAGGAGAAATCCACTCCAATTTACTTACTGTAAAATTATTTTTTTAAATACTTAGCAATGTACCTTTTCACCTTTCAGATTTTTATTTCATAAGAAAATTATAGCCCTCCTACTTGTTATTTCATTATGGACGATATAGTTTGTGGATTTACTTACATATATCACTCAACGTAAAGCTTTACTTATTACTTATTTTGTAGCTTTAGATACCTATCGTAGAATATTTAATTCCCTGATACAAATGTCAAGGCAATCCATAACACAAAATTATTAAAACAGCGCATTTTAAAATATAGCTTGTACAAAAAATGTTTCTTACCTCTGAAACGTCAAATTATGACAGATGTCCGAATTCCACGGAATTAAAAATCAGAGTTTAGTTCAAGATGACAATTTCGAGTTTAAAACAATTCCATACATCGTTAAAATGTTTTTTTGACTAGGTTCAGCATACAAAGTGTCACGGCACATTCAAAAGACATATTTAAAACATATCTTTAATGATACATTTATGCCATGGTGGTAATTAATTTTTAATCTTTAGTTTAGGACAAACATATTGAATTTTTGGTAGCTTACGTAAAAAAATGCGGATTTTCCATATATTACAAAGAACACTATAAATTTCATAAAATACAAGATAAATAATAGTACTTACACCATTTTTGCTTGTTCTTTTACGGAATTAATATGAATTGGTTTTTATTATATTCTTATAACGCTTATTATTTATTAAAAGAAAGAAGCAATTATATATTTAATTCAATAATGTCAACATAATAATTAATAACTAAACTAATTACCATAGTCAAACCCGCTCGTTATCGTTTCCGGTGCGAAAGTGCCCATAATGCTCACAGCATTACCCCGCTGGATGGCTATGGACAGCCTCTGCACCAGAAACGATTCGGAGCGGGGGTCCTCTCCCTTTTGCCTAAGTCGACGGCCTATGTCACGCACAAATTGCTTCGCATCAGCACCCCAGCAGCCCGCCGTTTCCACCGCAAAAGGGACGAAAATATACCCCGAGCCCAAAGGAGCATACTTTTGGCGCTTCACCGCCGCCTGCGACTCGGCCGCCGCTCCGCCCACACGTACTGTGCGACTGATATGAGAGGCGGCGAAGGTGCTGACGCACGTAGCGTCCCAGATCAAGCACCGCCCTCTCTCCCATGGCACCAACGTTAGGCCATCCGGCCGCTTGCCGTCCGTGCGACTAAGACCCGGAGGCTCGAGCACAGACGGAACACCTGCCGACCTGAGCGCCCTCTGGACCACGTCGTTCAAGGCATGGTGACGCGGATGTCTCCCAACGCATCGCCGGCAACTCAATGCATGATGACCGTCAGCTCCCACCATGGAACCACAGATGCATACGTGTGGTTGACACACATCACAGCCCAAGCGGAGAGCGACGGACACCCGCAACGAGTCACCGTCGAGTAACGTGCCCAGTTGAGGGGAGGGTAACGCCTGCAGCCAAGCCCCCGATTCCGCCCGCGACACTGCCAAAAGCCTTGCGCGGTCCACACCCGCAGCGTTTCCAACCAGACCGTCCAAGGTGGCCTTACACCCTACGTCATCCCACGCGCGCTGGAGTCCTGGGTTCTCCGGGACGGACGCACCTGGATTGACAGCCAACCATCGCTCAACAGCGTCGGCCACATACGGTATGCTCACCCCGTTGCCATGTAATGATAAAATCTCAGCAACTAGGTCAGCAACCCGATTATTTATCATTATTTACACACATTAATCCGGTACTGCACAACCTCCCATCGGACTTGTCACTATTTCCGCGCCGCTCTATCGCAGAACTTTCACATTCACTGTTGAAACCTTGGTGCACAGGTAAACAAACGCTGCGTCAAAATCAATGCTTCCGTTTTAAGACACCAGATCGCCGAATATTGATAGGAAAACACTTGTGCACATCCCAGCAATAACACTGCAAACGTTGAAATGCCTTTGGGGAAATTCTTTTAACTTTTACACTATTAAAACAGGCCAAATACGCGAGCCCCGTAGTATCTTGTTCGGGTAGTCCTACCCTCCTTTATTAAAATAATCATCTTTAATTTACCATATCTAAATATTGACGTAAAAATATGCCGCATTTAATTAATGTTGTTTTTACATCTAGCGTGAGTATTTAATACGGGCATATAATGTATTCAGTTATAATATCTGATCATAGGAATCGTACGGCGTAATTATTTTGTAAATAGTGTTTTTAATTAGGTGTAATCATTTTTTAGTCCAACCAAGCAGCAATGTACGTAGTCCAATAAATGTACGCTGACATGGTATGTCATGACGTTTAGGTACGTTTACTAAAGTGGATGCAAATACATTGCGTGTTCAATTATTTCGTATAAAAAAATAAAATCAAATTTTCTAAAGAAATCAATGTAAATAGGATCCCTGGGTCCGATAGTAATCGTCATTTCAATATATGCCCGTATTAAATACCCACGCTGTATAGCGAAGCCGTACCATTCTCTATCAGTACAATGGTAAAAAATAAGTAGGTATATGCTAGTAGGTATACCAACAAGTTCAAGATTAAAATATAATTACATATTTTAATCGTGTATTTCGCTGTAAACAGCTCTTTGCATTTTGGGATTATAACGAAAGAAGAATGCAGTCAGAGTGCTGAAATTGAAATCACATATTTTCCTAAAAATGAAATATACTAACTAATATAAGTCTATGCAATGCCACAAGCTGTCTCACTTCTGAGCATTATGTGGGTAGGTGCTGAGGAATGTCACAAGCTAGTGATATAGCGTTATCAGTAATTCCACTGCAATATTGAAATTCATCTGTGGCTTCCTAAGCGCTCAAGTCGAATGCGATCAGTCCAATGCGACTAAAACTGATTTAAAGAAGACGCCGTTTTTTTACAATTTCTATTGAATTCTCGACGCAAAAATGTCCAGCTTTCCACTTTACTAGGTACTCACTTGTAATGATAGTACACTTACTATATATGCATAATTATTAGCAAGTCCTGCCCTAGCGTACATTGCGTCTCCCTCCGCGATATACATTTGGTAGGTAAGTACAAGTTCAATTGCGAGGCGGAAATGTTTATTCAACTGAATTCTCACCTACCTATATAGGTTATATTTTTTGCTTTATTATTCGTATTCCGTCACATGTTTATTCATAACATTTTTTTATTTCGGTGTAATGTGCGTGTGTGGCGATGTATTGAGTTGGTTCAGCTGCGATACGGCTAGCACTGAACAGAAAGTAAGCATATGTTGTAAATTTAGAATATACCTACATGTAATTGTTTAAATATAGAGTAGGTATTCGTATTCGAGTAAACAATTGAAGAATAACAATTACGTTTTTTTTTCATACATTTCTGACGCAAGTCGGCCACGTTTTCGTAGTTATCAGTTTATCACATGCGAGCGAGCCTGACTATAATTTTAACGAATTATTAAGGCAAGCATTTTTACATATTAATAGTTCTCTCTATACATTGCTTACTCTAAATGTGGAATGTTTTAAATGTCTTCCAATTTTCAGCAAGTAGTTAATGGTATTTTTGCCTTGCAATAGGTAGGTATATATAGGGTTTACTATAATTTCACAATAAACGTTTGACAAATAATCTATTCACAAAGAAAGTTTCAAAAATCAGATCATTTCACAAGCACACATATAATTTCACAACCTCTTTATACTTATTACAAATGGTAATTTGAGAAATATATATTACATACCCAAATTAGTCATTTTACAAAATTAGTATATATAATGTATAAAATAATATTTATCAAAAATAACTGTCAATAATAAAATACTATAAATTGGTAATATAATTCATATACATATAAATACAGCAGCTGCCGAGGCCCCGAGGCCCGCTCGCTTCGCTCGCTCGGCTCGTGCGTCAATTATTATATTACAATAGGCTCTGACTAATAATCATCGCAAAAGAAGAATCAAGAAAAAAATACGGTAATACTCACAAAATACGGTAATACTCACAAAATACGGTAATACTCACAAAATACGGTAATACTCACAAAATACGGTAATACTCACAAAATACGGTAATACTCACAAAATACGGTAATACTCACAAAATACGGTAATACTCACAAAATACGGTAATACTCACAAAATACGGTAATACTCACAAAATACGGTAATACTCACAAAACTTTGCAATTTTGGGTGGCGATAGCGGTTAAAAATATAATTGAAAAATATAACTATTGTACATAAATAGTTAAATACTACGGCTGTATTACATACCTTTCATTTCTGAGTTGCATTTTTATTGCGATGATTAGTCCGACCTATGATGATTAACGATATGATGATTTGTCAAGTAAATAATGTGTGTAATGTACCATTTAAATTGTGAAATATTCTTTGCGAAAGGATTGGATACCATAATATAGATTAATATACGATTAGCGAAAACGAAACCGTGTTTAAAAAAAGTAGTTTCCATAATTCGCAAACAGTGAATCTATGGGGCACAAGTGATCCGATGTGGGGCTCGTTAACAATATAAAAGAGATTGAAATACTACGAAGATTTACGTATTTTCGAGGGGTTTTATCTATTATCTAATGAAGTGAATCAAACAACAAAATTCGGCCCAGCATTACGGAATTTACAGGTATTAGTAAATAAAATGACAATGATGATGATTAAAATCTTTAAATATGATTATATGATAATGATTCATGACAGCGCAAATTTCTGAATCAATTCTTTTAACAAGATTGTTTTTTTTTTTAAAACCAATCACATTACCTATTGTAATTCTTAAAGATTCAAATTTTGACTTAAAATGAAAGTAGGCAGAATCACCACGGCACACTCCAAATAATTATTTTTCACAAGGCAGAGCTATTCATATACGTAACGGACGAGGGGGAGAAACACATTATGGAGGAGGAGGTCGAGGGAGCGCGGAGTGGGAGGCTGGCCTGAGGGAGCGGCCCTGCCTCGGGATAGATTTGAAGGTACAATCATTTTTTATGCGAGGGGGCAAGTGGCCTAGCAGGTTGAAGGAAATTTGAGTATGGACATGGAGGCCGCTGATCTTTATACTTCGACTAGGTATATCGAAAATATGAACCGAAATAACTATTTACTCATTAATTGCGCACTAGTTTTTGATATTATATACATCACTTACTGCACACTATAATTTTTATTGAAGAGTCCGTATCGATAAACGTTTTTTAGTTTTTCGCATGGTTAATAATTATATCACATGTTTGTTTATTCGACAGTTGGTTCAGTACAGTAACTGGTACCCAGTGTCATTCAAACCTTGGGCCCCTCTGCAATAAAGACCGTGACTCGCAACAGCCATAAAAGCTGAACGCATTACTTTTTACTCGATGCTTTCCATGAGGGCACTTTCAGTGAGCGATGAAGGAGAGAACATTTTAGTTCTGCGCGTATAACAGAAATAGGTTTGTTCTATTATTTTGTCTTATGTTCATTTCACAGTCTCTTATCTTTTGAAACGGCCCGGTGTACGAAAGAAATAAAATTGTACCTACTACCATTTTACTTCTTAATCATCTGGATTATGAAAAATATATATATAATTGAAGACGTGATTTGTAGGTATGTTGATTTTTAAACTTACATGATTTTCACACATTACTAGAACAAAACGGGGCTGCTTTCAGTCCCTTTGAGTCCATGGACGAAAAAACACGTCCAAGACGTCGAGGTAATTAAATAAACACCTTTTTGAACGCGATTTAGTCCCGTTTTGTTGTAATAATGATTTGTATGAGCGTGTCGCAGAGTAATCAGTAACATCATTTTTCTAAGGCATATAAAGGCTTTAGCTTAAAGACTATCTCGCTAATTGGGGCAGTCCGTGTCATTTAACTAAATCCGTTATACCGCGTATCAATACACCTTCTAGCTTGTCACTGCGCCACTTAATGTGTTGCCTAATTAATCAAATCATTCGTGTTATTTTTTGCAATTTATATGGTCATTTAGCTCTGAGGGTGTGATATTGAAGGAAGTTAAGGTTTTTGAAGCGGCAATTTGGCACTTAATATGTGATATATAGTAGGTATAAAATTATAATAATTGAGGAAAGTACACATCCTAATTTTCAGGTGTATTTTTGATATCCATGTCCGGTTTAACCACTCCATCTAATCTAAAATATACATTTAAAAAACCTAAAATACCCACTGTTTTCTTATTGTGTTTTATTATGTGTATTCAACTTTTTTGTTACAATACTGTTAAAAATCAACTAAATATATGGGTACAAAGCTCTGAGCTAATTCAATTATAACGACAATCTTTTTTTGTATCGGGAAAGCTATTGCCGTTTCAGAAACTAACTTAAGTAGGTACACAAATTGATGTATACTTAGCAACAGAGAGGATATTGGTTTCATTTCATACAAGTAATTGGAATTATGTACAAGTAGGTGGCTCGTGACCACGCATATCGTGCGTGCTACAAAGGTGATATCTACCCACCTTGGAGCTAACACACAACATTAACTCTGACGAACATTCTATGACGAACACCATAAAGTGCCGTTGTCTGATTATAACCAGTGAACCTGGTCTAATCAACAGCTCAAACGAACTAAAATTAAATGTGATTTAATGACGATACCGTTACTTAGTCACAAATTCCTTCACCTTTAATCACGCATGTATTAAAATAACATTAATGCCAGACTCTAAGAAAATTCTCCAAACTATTAAAAAATTACGAAGCACTTGTATACGGCGCCGCGTTTAATTGAAATTGACATTTGAAACAATCGAGTGAGTACCGTTAAGTATCTGTGTAATTAATAACACCGAGCAAACCCGTTCTTCTGCCCCGATAGTCGGGGAAATCCTGAGCATGTAGCCCCACACCGCCCAAATTGCTCACGAAACCGGACTGATCGGTATCTCATGTTTTTTGCATGGGTGCGTCTAATCAAACGGACATATAAAGTATAAATACATACATATTTAGATAAAAGTACATATTCATTCAAGATTCTTTTATTGTAAAAACGATATATTAAGACTTAAAAAAAAATTAAAAGAACTTTTTTTTACCGCAATCTTATTGGTAATACCAATGTCACACTAAAGTGTCCTGATTGGTAAATTAGGACTTAAAGATAAACATCATCCATAGTTGCGCGTGTAGTGCAGTAAGCATTTTTTAAAATGTGTTTTTATACTATAACGTTTGAATAAATACTTCCCATATTCGAAATGTAAAGTAGTATGTTCAACTCGGATTGAAAGACACCAATTTCTCTCTCAAACTATTGGCGCTCTCACTCCGCTCGAGCGCCAAAATATCTCGTGTGAAATGGGTATCTTTCACACTTTGTTTATTTCATCAGTATTTCATGATCCAAATTGTAAATCAAACTGTTTTAGTAAGTCCCATAATTATAGACATCTGATTGCATGTAGTGGAAGACTGTCCGACTAGGTATTAAAGCTTGAACACGCCAAAACGTGGGCACTTATATTAATAAATTAAAAACAATATAAACTATAATTCAAGATTATTTTTATCGTGTTTATATACAATGTTAATGTACATTTTAAAAATAATAACATATGTTTAATTATGCTTTGAATACGCCATCATGCGTACTTTGCGTCGAATGCGGCTCATAAGGGTTTGCACAGCAGTATCGGTGTACTTTTTGCTGCATGGCCCCAAGTCCGTTTTTTTTGCAACTCCGCAGCTGATTTAACCCGTCCGCCTTTCTTTTTTAAAATCCCTTTCATTATGGACCAGTATTCTTCGATAGTCCTGAGTTCAGGACAATTTGGAGAATTGGACTCTATAGGTACCACAGCAACAGCATTCTGTTCATACCATTTCGTCACTTCTTTAGAATAGTGTCAGCTCCCAAGATCAGGCCAAAATGATTGTTGTGAGTTATGACTTCTTAAAAAAGGTAAAACACGCTTTGGCACACTTTTTTTTTGTATATTTTACCATCTACTATCTCTGTGTGATGAACGAACGTTCAATCATGAACTTTTTTGGAAATTTCGACTGCATTTTCTTCTTGCAATCTTCTGGAGCGTTTTTTCGATTCGTACACGTGTAAAATTCTTGCCCAGGTATCTGTTTGAAGTCTGGTTTAATGTAAGTTTCGTCATGTAATACAACGCATTAAAATTTTGGAAAAAAATCGTCGTACTTTTTTCGTACCCTTCGTTTTGCGGATAAATTCTGCTTAGCATCGCAATTAGGTGCAGCTTGGGCCTTGTATGATCTTAATTCGGCCCTTGACTTAACTTTCTGGGTGTAAGATTGCGACATTTGTACCTTTTTTGCGACATCACGTGTTGATAGCTTCGGATCTGCTGAAAAAAGCTGCATTACTCGGGCTTCCGTTTTTTTTGTCTTTTACTCCTTGCTTTCCTCCACTACCTGGCTTCCGTTCTGACGTTAAACGCTCCCGAAGCTTTTTTAAGACGGAACATACGGTGGATTGCGGATATTTTAACGATTTTGCTAGAGATCTATAGCTTAAATGTTCGGAGCTCGCCATCGTGAAAACAAATGAAGGAATGGGAAACGATCATAATATTTTTTATTCATCATACTATGAAATTAATGAAATTAGTACTAAATCGTTTGTATACTATGCGAATAAAAAAATATAAGCACTTATGTGTGCCCACGTTTTGGCGTGTTCAAGCTTTAGAATTGTATGTGTTGTACTCGTACTATTATCTATTCTGTGGTGTTACAGACTTTAAACATGTGTTGTCTGTTCGAACAGTTTAACATCATTTGCTAAACAACATTTCTCAAATAATCACTTAACAAAAACAATTCACAAACTACTCATTTCCATAACCTATCATTCTCTAAAATTCTCATTTTATAAATAATTACTCTACAAAACATTTAGTAACTTTGACGGTTCATAAACATATCGAAATACAAAGTGTTATTAAAAAACTTTTCACTTCACCAATAAATCGTTTATAAAATCAGTTATTTTGCAAAACGTTAATTTGATAAACTATTGTTTCATAAAAATAACTTTCTATGTACCTAACGAAACCTTTCTGGTAGCGATTCGGTTTTATCGGGGTTGCAGTTCAAACCTAACCGAACCGAATCTATGCTAACGTTCTGGTAGCGGTTCGGTTTTATTGGGGTCGCAGTTTAAACCTAACCTAACCGAACCAAATCTATGCTACCTATCTGGTAGCGGTTCGGTTTTATTGGGGTCGCGGTTCAAACCTAACCTAACCCAACCGAATCTACGATACCTTTCTGGTAGCGGTTCGGTTTTGTTAGGGTTAAGTCTAACCTACTATTATGGTAGCCGATCCGTTGGGTACCTATTGAGTATATCATTGCGTCTGAATGCTCATCAGAACAATTATATTTAGTTAAAAATTATGTTCATATGTGTACTCGTAGATAACCACACGGTGTATGAATGGCGTACACACCATGATGATTTATTAAACGAAGTATTTACCAAACAATGTATTTTACCAACGTTTTTTTACCATGCGTTATTCTGTTAATTGTCGTGAATAATAAATAACTAATTTATCAAATAATGTTTCGTAATATGAAGTTTTATCAAGTAAATAATTTGTATCATGAACTATAATTATGTAAAACAATATTTTAAGCAACGCTTAATTTGGGAATTGTTAATTTGCCTAAAATTGTTTGTAAAATTAATATTTATGAAAAGTTGTTTAGCAAATGAAAATACCGTTCGAACAAGTAACTACCTGCTACATACATATGTATAAAAGGGGCTTTTAAGATTTTTACACTTATTACTGTTTCTGTGAAAGGTCTACCGATACCGATAGACCTCGCGAATTTGTTTCAAAACGGTTGAATATATATTTTTTAATTTTGAAAATCTTAATCGGCTAGAAAAAGTTTATATCTATAACGAACCTACTCACAAAATCTCATGAGAACTGGTTGAGAATTGCGACTTTTAGGCGAGAACAGCCTTAAAACCGGACATCCAAACATCCAAACATATACGAAATAAATTTTAGCCAAGCTGAAGCAAAGAGGATGCGCTCGCTTCGCTCAATCCTAACTAGAGGGTGCCCGCTACATTTTTCTTGGCCATAGTCGGTTGGATTTTGATCTAATCCGTCCTGCCGGTTCAGCGTGATGAGAGGGAAAAAAATGTAAAGAACAGATATCGCTGCACGGCTGGCCCCGCGCGCCCCTACAAAACATATTCAAATTATTCCTAAAATCCTTCTCCTTAGAAAACTGATTTTACACATATGTATAGAACATGAATTTTATAATCGTATCTTAGACTAGAAGACGAATAAAGCAAACACGACCGATATATTCTTTTTTTATTCTTGAAAAAAAAATACTGGTAATAAGACTATAATTGTCTAAGACCATATTTGGAAGTCCAGCTATCCCTGTACTAAAAGCAAAGCAAACGAACTTATTAGACGAATATTCTGGAGAATTTAATTTAGGTGGCTCATGATAAATTTAGCAGTCCACTCATAAAATTAAACATACAAACTTACATTAAGCTCTTATTAAAAAACCCTACATAAGTAATATACAATTACTTATGTAATAAAATATACTTACATATACGAATGAGCTTATTATTTAACAGTAGTTATTATTATATAACAGTAGGAGGGCTGTAAAAAACATAAAGCATATTCCCTTTTTAGCGGCGCTGTCATTGGTTAGCGGGCGGCGTAAAAAGCTCCTCGCGGCTCGCGCCCCTCCGCATTTTGAAACGCCCTTACCTACGTAAAATATCCACAAAAAACTACTCCAACTGACGTTTTTTACCGTACCGTCATGTAACCGTAAGACACATTTAAATATAATGTAGATTAATATATATTGTGATGAATTAATATTGAATATATCTACAAGACAATTATTATACAAAATAAGTTTAATAACAGTTTATTTATTTATTATTTATTTATAAATAACAGTTAAGTACCTACATCTATAACATAGGTACAAGGTTCAAATGCAAACTAATGCTTATAAGGGATCCGTTTCAGTTAACCTTGGAACAATATTAAATACATAATGTTCATTCTTCTACGAGTACATGATAATAATTCGTGTATAAAACCCATTGGTGTGACATAATATGGAACCCAATTCCCACTAGCTTACTCTTCTCATTTGACCCAGTAAAAAAATTATATTCACGTCTGGTTCTACCTAACTAAACTGGTTTGACCTTAGTTTTCAGATATCTATGGGTACTTTATTAATGAGCCAACCCTGTGACTACCTTCTAAGTAGTGGATCAGAACAGAATACAAAAAACAATATATTTATTTCTGATCCCCTGCACACAGGATACGTCCGTAACAAAATATAATTAAAAATAAAACCGATCTGGATCAGATTTAGAGGATCGGTCTGGAATCACTCACATTTTCCTACATACTTGCTGAGTACTATTACAGTATACTTTAATGGTAGGAGCCAGCGTCTGTCATTTGCTTTAGTCTGAGTACTTGTGTCTGTGAAAAATACTTTGTTGTAGGTTTTATATTTATTTATTAATCTCATGAGCTTTTGATGTAATGGCGGCCTGCCCAAACCCTGCTACGTACGATGAGCTTGGTTCTTATATCTGACATGCTCCTGGGATGACAAGAAAATCTATATCAGTCACTTATCTTTCCCAAACCATAAAAAACTCTACCACGTGCTCTTATTAATTCCCTGCAGCAAATATGGATACAAAGCAAAATCTTCATCACAATAGTAAATCCAAAAATAAAATCTAGTAAAGTTGTCGAACCAACATCACTGCAATCGAAATATTCGTACGGCTATTTTTTTAAATAATAGATATCGCATAAACAATAACTTAATAAGTTAATCCCCTCCCCGCGTAAACTCTGGCCGCATCGTATTGGTTCAAATAAAATAGGCTGAGGGTGTATGAGAGAAACACACATAGCGGAGAATATACCTGTCTCTTTTACGCAAGAAAACTCGTCGCCTACGAATGTAGAATACAATATCGATGTTTGGGGCATAAAAATTGACAGTTTTTTTGTTCAGTGTATTGCAAGGAGCAGGCAGAAGCGGTCACACCGCTCCCGTCCACCGCAACGAAGGGTTGTGCCAAAAAGTGTTTACTCCGACTACATCCCTTTTTATCGTTTCCTACTCGTGCATCATTAGTAACCTTCAGTGAATTCAATGTTTACAAGTTTTTTTAGTGCATAGTGATTTTAAGTTTTGCTGAAATTTCGAGGAAGGTAAGCAATGATTATTTTTTTTATTATTTACCTGTACTTATTACAATAAATAAAAATGTGTTTTCATTTTGAAATTTAGTAACGATGTAAATATTTTCAAGGCATGCACTTTAAAACTTATCTTCTTTAAGTCTACCCACATTTATTTTCATGTTGATTATTAATTGCTACATGTATTTGGTACGATAAATAATATAGTGGAGAGATATGATATGATAATGGATACACTTCCGTTTCAAAATTACCCGTTCTCATTGGACGCTGCAAATTTTTTTAAACTTTCTAACTGATTTTTTTACTTTTGTAATTTGTTTGAACAGTGTTATTTCAATAGCTTCGAGTAAAAATGAACATTTGCCTAGTATACTATTATTAGTATTTACAAGGAAATTCAACATTTTATTAGTATGTTTTTCAATATATCCAATGTATAAGCAACTCTTGCAATATTAGTAGGATTTTTCTTAAAGGTATTTAACACGTTCATGAAATGTAGAGAAACTTAGGCTTGCTTAGGGTTAAGCAACAAACTGTTATCATTGTAATCTACCTACTCAAATAAATTTAAAATGAAGTTATTATCTAATGAGGCTCTTTTCAATAACACACACAATGTTCGGCGGGGCTTGACCGTATTTTTTCATTGGAAGCAAACATCAGCAGAATGCAAATTGAGCTTACGTTAGATATGTCATATTACACTTATATTCACACGGGAACATCATTGTGATGTGAGCTCTTAAAATTTTAGATACTTGTCGTATACAATAAATACATAGGTAGTTATGTTTTAACACGAGACGAGAGTACTTCGATATTTGATATCATAACAAAGAAATGTCATTAGAAATTATTTGTAACTTCGGTTATAAGCAAGAGTTTATAAATATTTTGTGAACTCAAACTACTACTTATTTTAATAATTAACATAGCATTTTCTATGCTGCGAGTAATTTGAGTAAAAGGGTATAAATGGACTGTACTTATACACTATTTTTATATTTTCAAACGTACATTATTTAAGCCTTAAATACAATACATTATTTAGTTTTATATGCTATCATTTTGAAGTCTTTGTACCGGAAAGTTATGATCCAGTTTGGAGGTGGTTTTCCCACCAGCCTGTCACTTTGATGGTTGTAATGGTAAGCTTGTTGGTGCAGGTATGCTGAGCTGCGCGCCCGCGCCGCCCGCCGGCATGCCGCCCGCGCACGCGACGCACGCGCAAACGTGGGCCGCGCTTCTCCAACCGCCTCCTATTGTGGTAAGTCCTCATTATGTCATCTCGACTTTCAGACCATTACATTACTTACATAAAACCTGAGTAGGTTAAAATATACCAAATTCTAGAAGCTATAACTAGCTACCAAATTCGAAGTCTAAGCTGATATATTCGATTTTTCGGAATCACAATGTTTCTCTTTTTGTTATAGAAATCCGAACCCATGGAAGAGGGTAGTTTTACAAAAGATCAGACGAGCGGTTTCTACTCCGACGGCTTCCACAGCGCGTCCCCTTCTTCTTCAAGTAAGGATTCCAACGGTCACTCTCCTCGTAGCGTCGGTAGCGTCGGCGAATCTCTACCGTTTTATGATAACATGCCTCTGAAAGCTAAAGCTAATCTCGGTATGCATCTAGAATCCTATCGTAGTGGAGTCCCGTACAGCCTACTTACGCCTCCTGGCTTCGAAAATAGAAACGCCGAAACTCGTGACTCTTCGCCCGGGTACAGTTCACAATATTCGCCGCGTGCCCTCGCGCCGCCGACGCATGTGTCCACACCACTAATGCGGGCCGACGCCACGCCGCCGAAGTCGCCCGCAGAGCCTCCGTCCTCTCCCGATCAAGAACATGAACACAAGTCATACGAGCGATTTCATGATTCCGGGTTCGATGGCGCGTCGCAGGGCATGAAACACGACGGGGACGATGGACGAGAAGGCTCGGGCTTAGACGAAGACTTTGATGAAGAACCCGGCCTTCGAGTCCCTGCGGTCAACTCGCACGGGAAAGTAAAAACTTTCAAATGCAAACAGTGTGAATTTGTCGCGGTGACCAAACTCAGTTTTTGGGAACATAGTAAGGAGCATATCAAACCAGAAAAAATGCTATGCTGCAGAAAGTGTCCTTTCGTAACTGAATATAAACATCACCTGGAATACCACATGAGAAACCACTTGGGTTCGAAGCCGTTCCAATGTACTCAGTGTTCCTATTCGTGCGTCAACAAATCAATGCTAAATTCCCACCTCAAATCGCACTCGAACGTGTACCAGTACAGATGCGCCGATTGCAATTACGCCACCAAATACTGCCATTCCCTAAAACTTCATCTACGTAAATATCAACATAACCCCGCCATGGTACTAAATATGGACGGTACACCTAATCCTTTGCCAATAATCGATGTATACGGAACTCGTCGTGGTCCGAAGCAAAAACCGATTTCCAAAATGTTCGAGCAGCAAGCTTCTATAAACAATAATAATCAACCTCCCTGTCCACCTCAGTCACATCCTCTTTTTGGAGCCCATTTCCCTGTCAATCTACCTTACTTGCCTCCTCTATTACCTCATTCTTTCCTATTTCCTCCGAACAACAATTACGAAACAAGAACCTCTCCCAAATCTACCGAGATGCCGACTGAAAAGCGGCAGCCATCACCCATTCCGTCAATCTTGCATCAACGTCTATCTTACGGGGAGCCCAACTTGGATCCTCGAATGACTACCCCACCCGCTAGATCTCCAGACAGTTTACCGCGGACACCGACAACAATTCAAAACGTTGCAAATTGTCAAAGTAATGATGCACTGGATCTCACAAACGCAAAAACAAACGAGACCGCCTCCCCGCCACCAGTAGAACAACCTATGCCGGTAACTCCCACGACGGCTATGAAGAACAGAAGAAAAGGACGCGCCTTCAAGCTGCAGCCAGCAGCGCTCCGGCTGCAGCATGAGGACGACACGGGCGCCGCACCTCCCTCCGACTCTGAGTCGGACGCCTCCGCCGACGCGCCGCCCGCCGACGCGCCTACCAGCTACACGTGTCAGTACTGTGACATTACCTTCGGTGATCTCACGATGCACACGATACATATGGGCTTCCACGGCTACAACGATCCCTTCATGTGCAACAAGTGCGGCGAGCGCAGCGCTGACCGTGTGGCGTTCTTCATTCACCTAGGCCGCGCTCAGCACGCCTGAAGCGACTCGACAAGCGGTAGGTACGTCCAACTCCTAGTCTTCGTTTACGTATATATGTTGCGTAAGTGTATCAATCACATAGATTTCAAATTATATTTAAATTATTCCTATTATATAATGTATAAAACAGATTCGAAAGAGTAGGAAACATGTTCATAAAACCAAAGATAAAGATACGGTTTTAAAATAAGGCGCAAGTGATGGAAACATGAGTCTACCTTGCTTAAAATGCTAAATGATATAACTATTAAATATGTAATATAATAATAAGCTCCACATTATTGTGTGTTTGTATTTGTAATTAATTGATTTAACGTTTTGTGACGTCTATTTACATTAATGTTTAATATATGAAATGAAGTTGTGAAAGTATGTAAAGTAACAGAGCATAGCTGTAGACATGATACGTTAAACCCTGTGTTAAATTAGTTAGTACTAACTAATATGTAGGAAGACGGTAGACCGAGTGGGTAGGTACATAGAGTGACCAATCTATAAACAAGACTGTAATCTTGGTTAAGTACAAAACGAAGTAACCTTATTTTTAACGGGCATGTTTTAGCATTTATTTTCTTTATAAGTATATGTTACAATGATTGTGCATTACTGGTACGCGGTAAAGTTACCCCATTAGGCAGTACAATCTACCGTGCATAGTGATAAAATCCTCTAAACACTGGTGTGTAATATACCCTTGTAATTTATAATTAATCACTTAATTATATTGAAATGTACGGAAACTACCTTAGCAAATTGTACCTACATATTTATAATGATTAACCTTAAAAGAGTTTATTTAATTTATTTATCCTCATTAGTTTTATATCATGTGTAAAATGTAGTTAAAATAACGGTAGCTACTAGCTACATATGTGCTGTTTTACATTGTATAACAGTGTTTTGCATTGTACATTGTTCTAGTATATAGCTTTCGCTTTAGAATAATGATTTGGAATTAAAGTGGATCGCCATTGAGTAGACAGGAGTTATCGCCCTGTCGCCCGGCGTCCGTGTGTAGCGCGGCGGGCGACAGGCGAATGTAACTTTTTATGCGATACATGCATTATACCTATACGCATATTTGCCACGAATTTTTGTCTTATGTTGTGTCTGTTTGTGTGCCGAAAATATGTAATAAAAATGTTTTATCGATTTGTCTGTGTGTTATTTATTTCAACCATCTAAAAATCATACCTTACTGCTAGTTTATTATTGTGTTTCTCATGAGATATACATTACCTTATTGTGTTTTATTTATATCGTATGATAACATTAACAAGCGCATCGTCTTTTCTAATTATCGAATAACTTTCCCACTTGTTGTGTTGATGGTGTGCATGCAAAGCAGGCTGCGACCGCGAGATGTGTGGAGTTGCATGGATTGTTCAGCAATAGCGTGTGATTGGGTTTGCAACAGTGAACGCACTGGTTTGCAACAAGTAAAACATGGCAGCTATTGGCGATTTTATTATTGTGTTATTTTTTTGTCAAATCACTACTTGCGTTTAATATCTCAAAAACATAATACTACATTATCATAATTGTGTAACCTAATCTGAATGCGATAGCAATTTCTCACAAACTACGATTAATCGGATTTTTTTAATACTTACACATATACCTTACTGCAAATTGTTTTTTATTTTATTTAGCGCTATTCACTCTTATCACCTATTATTGTTTTTAATAGATACTTTTCTTATCTCAGTCAAATTTGTGGTCCTCGCCGTGGTTTGTGGTTTACATTTAACTGGTGAAGAACGACGCGCTGTCGTTATTCGCAAGGCATGGCATCTCTTTATTCGTTACGAAATGAATAAAGATATTAGGACTCCATAAACGCTTGCCCTTCGTTTCCACGTGCCGGCGTCGACATACGAATACTTGCACGGAAGCAGAAACCTGCAAAAAGTCGTGGTTTTCGTTTAAAGTAGACATATAACAATAAGCTATAGCGAGTAGCTGTTTTCTAAAAATAACTTATTCTTTTGTTTCAATACTTGATTGTTATTTATGAAGTGGCTATTTTTTACCGAACAATACAATTTTATGTCACCGTTACGGGTAAAAACTCTGTATGAATATTCATAAAACCTGCGTTTGCCGAAATGGTATTTCAAAATGTGTGAAGTTACAAAACGGCGGCGTTTGGGCCACGTACTAAGTGCTCGTACAGTGCGCTTGCTGCCCCCACCTTACATGTTTAAATCTAATGAGACTTTTA
Organism: Apotomis capreana; assembly: GCA_947623375.1. Lineage (NCBI taxonomy): Eukaryota > Metazoa > Arthropoda > Insecta > Lepidoptera > Tortricidae > Apotomis > Apotomis capreana. The sequence continues at coordinate 24,692,642 of OX392498.1, read as the reverse complement.
CTCAACCTTAGTTAGTAAAGTACTTACCTTGAAAATGTAATAAATGCATGTCAAGCACTTCGCTTCATTTACTATAACTACTCGTACATCCATTTGTTTTTTTCTTTGTTTAACCTATCTAAAAATCAATTAAGTAATTGATTGTTTTCATCGTTGCAAGCGCTTTTTGTTAAAATTTATAGTCCATTTTAAAATAGTTTACGCTCAATACCCTGTTCTTTTTATTGTAGTTCTACGTCACTCGAATTGCTGCTACGGTAAGAACGTTACTGTTTATTGTAATTTTGGTACTTCTATTATATACAATTACAAAATTATGATATTCGTTATAAAAAATATGTACTTATGTTGAAAATAGGTAGGTATTTGTCTTCGTGGCATCATCAAGCCCAAACAGCTGCACCGATTTCGACTATTTTTGCTACAGGAGTATAGAACATAACATGCTAGTAAACCGAAACAAGATGTATATCTTTCCTTTAAACTATCGGTCTAGCACCTATTAGTACAACATCTGGACATTCGATTGGAAGTAAATTCAATTACTTTTTACATTAATTATAGAAAGGAACTTTATCTATTGGTGATAGGTTTGAGTCTAGGCATCTGTCAGCTGCTCAGGTTGTATTTGTATAGTGAGTGCCATTCTGAGAGGAACGGTAGCGGCGTGGCGGGGAGTAATTAACTTACGGCCCGGCCATGACTTTGGCAGCATGCGGCAGCGGCAAGTGGCAGCCATACGAGTGAGCGAGACACCGCGCACAGGGACAATGAGTACGAAATATGTCATGTCACATCTATGAGATTTATATACAAAGTGTCGGTTTTAATAATTCCTGCCTACTCCTTGAATTGATACTTAACGTGTACCTATAAGTAACTATGAGGTATATGAGAAACTGAGACATTATGAAATCCAATGGTGGCATGGCATCACAATGACTTAATAAATGTATTGAAATGAGTTACAACAGATTAACTGTGTACTAATTGAGAATTTGAGCAAGTAGGCTCCTTTAAGCGCATGTCAGCAAAATTGTGTAGGTACTCTCCGCCAGTGGCCGAGTGTAACAATTGACGCCTGACCCAAATCCAGCGGATGTTGCAGTTTTCACGTAAATAGATGCCGCGTAAAAAACCTTTGAAAAGAATTCTGCGTAAGTTAGAACGAGAAGTGCTTGGAACAGCGGCTTCCGCGCAGAGGTGCCTTTGCATTTTTGCCAAGTTAAAGTAGGTTAAGTAGTAGTAAAATTATATGTAGTTATGCGTGTCATTTATGGTGCATAACAGCTCCACAAGAGAACAATCATGCTTTTCATCCTAATGTTCTTTGACGACGCGTTTGGCTCGGTTTGTAGACACCTGCCTACTGAGCCGGCGGTCCCGGGTTCGAATCCCGGCCAGGGAAAATATTTGTGTGATGAACTCGAATATTTGTGCTTGGGTCATGGTTGTTCTATGTATTTAAGTATACATTTATCTATATAAGTACGTATATCGTCGTCTAGTACCCATAACACAAGCCTTCTTGAGCTTAATTTGGGACTAGATCGATTTGTGTGAGGTTGTCCGATATTTATTATTATTATTATTTATTACTTATTCAATAGTTACAATATCCTCTTAGTAACCATTTATTTCTCTATATCTTCCGTCAATATCTATCTAAACTCTGATTTTTAATTCCGTGGAATTCGGACATCTGTCATAATTTGACGTTTCAGAGGTAAGAAACATTTTTTGTACAAGCTATATTTTAAAATGCGCTGTTTTAATAATTTTGTGTTATGGATTGCCTTGACATTTGTATCAGGGAATTAAATATTCTACGATAGGTATCTAAAGCTACAAAATAAGTAATAAGTAAAGCTTTACGTTGAGTGATATATGTAAGTAAATCCACAAACTATATCGTCCATAATGAAATAACAAGTAGGAGGGCTATAATTTTCTTATGAAATAAAAATCTGAAAGGTGAAAAGGTACATTGCTAAGTATTTAAAAAAATAATTTTACAGTAAGTAAATTGGAGTGGATTTCTCCTATGGGTAATAAGTAAAACAAGACTTATAAAAATACTATATTCATCGTGTGTCATCAGAGCTACTGTTGTCAATCTCTGCCAATATAAAAAAAAATACTAATAATCAAGAATATAAACTTATGATTTTGAACCAATGGTTTGTGATACATGAAACTCATCAGAGTGATACCAGCAACATTTTTTTTTTCCCCAGAAAAGAACATTGTAATTTATTGTGTCCATACTATGCAATTTAAAATTTTGCTTTCTATGTTATAATAGATGATATATTACAGGGATTGTAATTTAACATATATAAAATACAGAAGCCAAGTTCTGCTTTTTATTTATTTTGAAATTCTTACCACAGGCACAAGGAGTTTATTTTTGTCTGGTAATACCATGAAGCGTCAGATTTCCACGGAATTAAAACTGAGAGTTTAATGATAGAATTTCAAGAATTTCCGAGCAGGAACCGCAAGGTCTTAAAATAATTATTACATAGGTACCAAAAAATATAGATCGAACACTACTGCACGGGTTCTATATGAATGCATGCACACACGTCTCCGAGTAATCTATGAATCGGTACCTCTTCGAATAATGCGCAGTTTTTTGCCGGGATCGTGCCGGCGCAGGTGGTTACTCGCTGCACAAAAAACAGAGACCTGCGTAAAACGCGATTTACCATCACAATAAGTAACCACGCAGACTCAGCGAACCACGTGAATTTAAAAGTATATTTATTTAATACTTTATAATGATATTTCGTATGATATCTAGAGTGTAGATACTGTAGAATAGTTCGTTAGATATTTCAGGATAGATAGACAACAAGTAATGTCAATGATGTGTCCTTGTAGGTATTTTAATAGTCATTTATTTTATAACCGTATAAAAAATCCGTACCTAGAGTCCTTTATTTGTAATTTTATATACAAATACTAAAGTATCCAATATACCTACTCAATAACTATTTCTAATCATTAGGTAATTAAATTGACTATCATAAATAAGTAGTTGAGAAGTTTTTCGATGGATAGTATTTTCCATCGAACTTAAAATAGTCTATCTATCGATGAAATTATTTTCTGAATCTTTTTAGGAGTTAGCCCATTAATTCTCAATTTATTACAAAGGCGGCGCCAAACGCTTTTTTAGGCATCCATCAACAATCGGTGTCTAATTTGTGATTTTTCACACACACCCTGCTATTATTGCAATAAATATTTCATTTCATTTCATTTCATTTTAAAAATTAAATGAGATAAAACATTGATGAATGATATCCAGTCTAAATCGCATTTTTTTATTCAAGAGTTTTATTCGCTATTTGAAAGAGATACAAATAAGCGCGTTTAAGGATTAATAGATACTTAATAGAATTTTTTACTGATTTTGTAATTTATATACTTACCTACAAATATTAAACTCGTGCAATATGTATATTACATGTAGTTCTTATATTAATACAGTATGTTTTAAACTTTTCATCAATGGCAAACTAATTTTGCCTAATAAATACCGTGTTGCTTGGTCTGGATGTGGATTATGTCGATTGTTGTTGTTTTGTTGGACATATTGATCGAGCTTTTGTGGGATTGGACGTTGTTAGGGTTCCTTCCGTACGTCAATCGGCTAAAACGGAATCCTTATGTGATCATATGGTTGTTGGCCGTCTGTCAAGACTTTTTCCTCAGGAACGCGCGGAGGTATCAATCTTAAATTAATATCAAATACTTTTAGGTCTGTTACCCCTTGGAGCAATCACACATCTAAATAAGTCCATGCAATCTAAAGATAAGGCCGTTTATGCCGCCGTTTTGTAACTTCATTTATTATTTATAGCATATTTGGACGTTGGTAGGGAACTTCCGGTTGACCTAGAACCATAAAATATAGTCAGAAGCCATGTAGCACCAGCAAATAAAATTATCGGAAAACAGTCACAAAATATTTGCACCTATCTCGGTGCAAGGGGACTACAACAGTTTTCCAAGGTAGGTAAGTCTGCCCTTTAGTATATATATTCTTTGCCTTAATCCAGTTTATCTTTACGTAACAGCAATGGTTTGTACGGAACCCTCGGTGAGCGAGTCCAACTGGCACTTGGCCGACTTTTTGTTATTGTACCTAGGTACCTCGAAAAATTGGGAACATCGATTAATAGACTTTGTAAAGTTTGTTCGATATTCAAGCTTACAAAAATATAATGCAGTTGAAGGTTTGTGTGAAAGAGTGCAAACGATTTGAAGAACAAACAAAGATATTTATTTTCTCAAGCACTCGTATCATATGTAGGAAGGTACCCACTTGCATTTGAATAGAGTAGTGCAGTCCTCGCCGCGTGGGCCGCATCCAGCCGCAAACAGCCCGCAGATCTCAGGATATATGAAACCCAAAATTGATAAGAGGCGGGGCTCGGCGGCACGCTCCCAGTATCCGAATGTACGTTATTTTTTACAAAGCCTTCTGTTTTTTCTACGCCAGGACAGCTGTTGTTTGATGACCACTCATAGTGTTCGGTTTTTACCCTGCACTATTCGGTCATGTTAAGTGATACCATAATAAAAAGATTTTAAGGAATTTATTTAAGCAGGATGTTAAAACCTAATTTCGTTTAGTCAACGTATTTCAAACATTATATTTATTTTCATTCTTAATGCCTATGTGCTTTCCCAGTTTGTTATAGAACAAGAACACAGCAGTGAAGTAGTCGCATGCTTACTGCGAGATTTAAAAGGCTGAGTACATAAATAGTTTTTTAAGCAAATTTTGAAAAACAACATGAATAACTGTGTTATCAGTGTAACAAGCATGATAGTAGGTACCTACCGTGTTTTTCTAGTAAGCGCTTTATTTGAGGCTGCATTACCTACATCGCGCAACACACCTGCGCCTCCAATGCCTGCAAGGTGATATTTTTTTATTTAGGTAGGTATATTTTTTTGGTTGACTTTACATGTCCATATATATGTGCATATACAGTCACCAAATATTTATGCCCACTCACATAACAAGTTCGGGTCATTCGATAACGTAAATATCAACAGCGATCGTAAAATACGAGCAAAATCGGTTGAAATGACGTATGACACCCAGTGACCAGCTATTCAATGAATTTTGCTCGCATTTTACGAACCCTGGTTATAATTTATAAATAATATAATCTAAACGTCGGCATATTAAGGTATTGTTAAGGTCTTAAGCTATATAATAATATTAAGTGCGCATATCAATTATAATTTTCGTAAAAGAAAACAATTGAAGCGCATTGCGCACGCATTGCATGATAGCTTGTTAGTACTTCCAGAATCCAGCATGAGATCCGCACAAAAGGGAACTGACAATAAAAACTACAAAAAAGAAATTACATAGGTATCGAATTCTAGGAAGCAAATGCGACACTTGCTTAATCTGCGCGCGCCACATGCGCGCCGACACGTGTTCCGCGTTATGGCTGTATTTTTTTACTTTTTTTTTAACGAGTTTTCATTACCATGGAGATTTAATTTGCTGCCGATTATTTTTGTCAGATCAGGTATAATAACTGGGTTAATGAGCTAGGCTAAAGTGTTTTGTTAGGAATGTTGCATTCGTTGAAACTACCTATATGATGTGGTGGATTTTATCTTATTCCTTGTTTTTGGAAAGTATTTTACTTTACATATTCCATCCTTAATTATAGTGAAAAATAATAATAATATAAGACGTGTTTTTTGTTCCAGTGCTAAAATTACGGGTAAGCAGCGGATTGTGATCAAATAAGTTGAGCACACAAGGCTGCTCATCAACACGTTCGCGCATGACAATATCTGTGACGCAATCGACACCGCGAGAGCGCGGCCTCTCGGGCGCCCGCGCCGCAACCCCGACGTGCCCGCGTCTCGGTTCAGCCAAGCCAGAACCGTACCGTAATCAAAGTAACATCTATTTAAATTTTGTTCATCCAATGTTACTTTTTTATATAATTTGAACTCAATCTTAGTGCTTAAGGTAAGTCTCAGATTATTAACAGGTTTAATCACGGGACACAATAGCCTTATCAGGCACCTAAACATTATGGGTGTAGTAAGTGATCCATGCTGCTCGCACTGTGGCCATGAGGAGACAAGTAAGCATGTTATAGCAGAGTGTGGCATGTATGCGATAGTACGCTATAGCATCTTCGGGAAAGATAAACTAGAAGAGGAGCTGAGGGACATTAACCTTAAATATGTCCTTTCCTTCTGTAGGAGAACAAGAAGATTCGAGTAAGAAGGCTGTATGGGAGCGCCGCCGGACAGTAACCGTTGGCTCCAACTGGGAATTGGGCTGAATGAACGCATTCAAGCGATCGACAGCCCGCCTGTCTCCGGCCGGGCGTCCCTGTGCTAGCACACCACCATAGCCTCCTGAGTCGTGGGCTGTGGTGTTTCCGTATCTTGTCGAAAGTTCTTGGCTATAAATGTACGCGTACCTACTTGATTGGACATTCAGGCGAATCTAACATAATATAAGTATAGCGTTTCTTTTAAATAAAACGGAGCCAAGGCTGCCTTGAGCTTTGATCTGACGGGGGGAGAAACCTCCTGGCTGCCTTGTTATTCAGGCATTCGAATACAACTAGTGTTATAGGTATATCGCTCTATTTAGAGCGATAAAATCGATAGCTCTTGACATACATACACAAGGTAACTAAAAATGATATGTATTAAAACGAAATAGCACGGCTCATTTTTCCATACAAATCGAGGTTTCGTTCTCGTCTGTGTCCTCTCCAAAAGTTAACCAATCTTTACGAAATTTTAGGAACTAAATGGGAAGGAACTTTGTGTCGGGCCGTTTCAAAATTTCGTAAAGATTGGTAACGTTTTAGAGGAGGAAACAGAGGAGAACGAAAATCTCGATAAGTATAAGGCAGTTACGTTAAGTTTGGACCTTATTTGTATCCGACGCCATAGTTACCAGGTGCAAACTTAACGTAAACTCTGATAGTCTGCGAAAAAACCAGTAATAACTATATTCTCTTAAACGTGATAACAAGTTGATTTGCTTAAGCAGTTTTTATAAGATTATTGGTTGGTCTAGAAAGGATACAATCATCTTTACAATTACAATCACTGCATGCGATACAAATAGGTACAAACTGAATGTATCTTTATACATATAGAATACCTACCTTTATTGTTGTATGGTTTGCACCATACACCTTTTACATTATTGTTGGAGTGCCTGATATTTAAAGAGTTTGATAATTTGCATATACTATTTATTATCACAAATGAATACTAAATGAGTCGAACTGACGCGGTATGCGTTTACCTACCTATATGGAAATGCTGAGTGTGCTCTTTGGTAGGTAATAAAAGTATGTTCGATTTGAGACCGTAATACAATTGTATTTATTTGCCAGGATTTTCCAAATATTTAGCATAACGGAATACCGTTATATTATAATTATAACATACCGAATGTAATAACTTACAGTATTGCGACTGACGTCGTATGACATTGTGACGTCAGTCGGTACACGCGCATGCTAGCAAGTAGCAACGCCGATGATTTCGCAATTGTCAACATTTAAAATTTTGGTTTCGTGCTAAATTTAAACGAATTTTATTAATTTATTTCCAAGTAGGGTGGCCACCCGCCCGGGTTTCCCCGGGTTTGTCCTAGTTTAGAGGGCCTCCGGGGAGCGTCCGGGCGGAGTTTTATTTGTAGTCCGGGTTTAACATTTTCACGGACAGTACGTCGAGAGACGTAAAGGGTATAGCCGTGTTTGTATGGGGCATCGGCCCCAGAAGCCAAATCGATTGCCGTTTTGCTAATATATTAGCCCAGATGTAAGATGCTATTTTACAAAAAAAGGACCCTGAAATACTTCAGGTTTTTGAGAAAATTAAAAAAAACGAAAATTGGTTTTTATTTTCTTTTATCTAAACTACTCAATAGATTTTTTTGTAACTTATACACATTATGTAGGTAATAAAGATGTATTATTAAAATGTCTTTACATAGAAAGCTTATTTTACATAGAAAGCTCCAGTGAGTCCCACGGCTCATAGCTCAAAAAATATTGATTTACACAAAACACATGCAGATTCGAAAAAAAAGTTCGTCGATAAAATCGATTCGATCAATCGTTAGATCACTACAAACATCAACAGAGAAGTGTCAAATGGATGATTAAAAATAAATCAGACTGTAACTGGCCATCAGTAGGCCTTATGTCAATGTTCATAAGGTCTACCGATGGTCAGTTAGATGCGTTTCTGTTTGTACTACATATATAGACATTTTATTTCGATGATGCTCTTATGTTATTTTTATTCGATTCTTGTACGAGTAGTTAGGCATATTAAGTCCAACAAATGTATGGTATACCATAACGTCAGTTGACAACCAAAACTAAGTAACAAATACCTACTTAAAATAAAGCTCGTATCTCAGTATCAATTAACAAACTAGATACGAGGTTTTGAAAATAACTGTCAGAAAAATTGTCACCAGGCGATAAGTTTGTTTCATTTTGGATATGTTGATCCAAGTGAATGTTTTTGAAAAAAAAATATATAATACAATATTAGTTTATACATAATATAGCCAAAATTGGTGGGTGTCCCTATCTCGAAAATATAAAAAAAAAATATTGAAAAATTTAAAGTGAAAATTTCTCTACTTATAAGGATATTTGGAAATCCATTTTTTTTTAATAATACATCTTTATAACCTACATAATGTGTATAAGTTACAAAAAATCTATTGAGTAGTTTAGATAAAAGAAAATAAAAACCAATTTTCGTTTTTTTAATTTTCTCAAAAACCTGAAGTATTTCAGGGTCCTTTTTTTGTAAAATAGCATCTGAAATGAAATGAAATGAAATGAAATGAAATAATTTATTCAGTAAGTAGGCCACAGGGGCACTTTTACAAGTCAAATTGTGAATCTACCGGCATTTCGCAAGAGGAGACCGCTGTTGAGAAGAAAGCCGAAAGAAACTCAACAGTAAGTCATTTTTTCGTAAATAATACTTAAAACAATTACATGATACATTTGTAGTGTTATAACTAATTACACTGGTACACGTAAAGGAGATGTAAGATAGGTACTCCAAATCAATGTTAAGTAGGAACATTAAAATAAAATTTTAACGATAAATTTAAAATATTAAATATACCCAGAGATGTATAAAGTCTCTGGGTGTCACAACATGCAATAAAATAAAATAACTTAATTAATTTAATTCCACAGAGATGTATAAGGTCTCTAGGCGTCAACGTGAATAATTTACAATAGAAAATAATTATTAAACCTAAATTTCTTAGAGATGTATATGGTCTCTAGGCGTCATAACATGCAATAAAAAAATTTAAAATTATTAAATTTCCTCAGAGATGTATAAAGTCTCTGAGTGTCATACTACACTAAGCTGTTTCTTAGAGATGTATACAGTCTCTAAGAGTTCAAAAAGTAAAAATCAACATATAATAACTTCAATCGAGTACAGGATGAAGTTTCTCACGTTTACTTAATTTAACACTAGTATGCGGTTGCTACATATTTAATTTGGCCCTTGCTAGCATGAACAGACCGGACCCCACAAACGGCACCCGTTCACGAGTATGGATCTTACATTTGGGCTAATATATTAGCAAAACGGCAATCGATTTTGCTTCTGGGGCCGATGCCCCATACAAACACGGCTATACCCTTATGATGCTCGTGATACGGAACCACATTTTATCTTCGTGAAACTACCACTCCCTCTCCGTCTACAGCCGCACAACATTTTCTTCTAGTTTTTAGGTCTTGTGCCTTTTTTGACTACAACTTTTTTGCATGAGCTTTGCACAGACGCAAAGCAAAAGCATGCAATTTTCAAAATGACGCTATGTCCGTAAACGTGTTATAATTTTCAAGTAATGGGTCGCCGCTGGACCATGATACTACCTAGCCAGCATACTCTACAGCGTGGGTATTTAATACGGGCAATAATATATTGACCTAGGGATCCTATTTACACTGATTTCTTTAGAAAATTAGTTTTTATTTTCATACGAAATAATTGAACACGCAATGTATTTGCATCCACATTAATTAACGTAGGTACCTAAACGTTGCTGCTTGGTTGGACTTTAAAAAATTATTACCATACCTGTGCTAACTCGGGGCACCGATACTAAAGAAATATAGCAAAATATTTTATCGACAAATAAATATATCGACGTTCCTGTCAACATCTTAATGTTCAATATATATATATACCTATTTCTTCTATATACAAATTAAAGCGTGTATTCATTTGTATTTTAAATAATTTTCATAGTAAAGATACAATCAATATTTTTTCCATATTCGTCGGTATTAAAGATAGGTATGATTAAAAACGCTATTTAACAAAATAATTATGCCGTACGATTCCTATGATCAGATACTAGTATAACTGAATACATTGTATGCCCGTATTAAATACCCACGCTGTATAAATAGTGTTATTGTGAACGCGTTGGCGGCTGTCCTTATCATTGTTTCCGAAAAAAAATAACGTAAGTTTCTTTTCTTTCTTTTTAGAGCTCTTTACAGGAATTAGAACGAATTTTTATTTTTAAATTTTCTTACAAACTAACCCCCAAATACCAAAAATCATAGACCCCTGGGCTGTCCCTTTTTCAGAATTGAGACTTTAAGATATAAGTTTATAACTTTGTGTATAATGTTTATGAACATAATTAGTACCTAAATTAACCGTCTTCCAAAAAATATTTCATTTAATTAATGGAAACAGTGTATGTCCTGACTTTTTAAATACACTTCTCAGTCAGTTTGCACAGTCACCATAAACCCCCTGTACCTGCTTCTATTATTTTGCGTATACAGAGAAGTAATTAGTCTGAAATAAGTGTTTTCATCCCTTTTAGCGCTTCGCTGCTATTTTATTTAGTGTCAGCGCGACTATGTGGCGGGAACACGTGCCGGTTCTGCCACGACACAGACGACACACGCAATGATTTTATTATTAAATTAGTTGTCGAATTAGATTTTTGCACACAATTTGATGATGATTTACATATTATCAACAATTAAAAGCATTACGATTGTTTATCTGATATTGCACAACAAACCCCAAATACACCGTCCCGTAGGTTGTAATGTAGCAGAAATTCCTCTTTTTATTGGCCGGTTTTTAGGAACCGGGAACTTTTTACAGTTTTTGATTAGGTACATTGTTACAGAAAAACTCTATTAAAGATGATATGAAGGTTGAATTTTAATTTTAATACTAAGGTAGTTTAAAAAGTCATGGAAATGTCCGCCCGTCCGAGTACTGAGCTCCAAAATCCGGGGTTTTCAGCCGGGAAGTTTCTTGTCCTGGTAGTCAGGTTTTAGAGATGGCCACCCTATTTCCAATGAACACAAAACCATTATTTTAATTTTATTATATACCTATTAGTTTTGGAAATATTCAGAAAATGTGAGACAAGTGTCGCCCAAGAATCGTTCCCAAAGTTGTGGAAAAATTGACAGCCGCAACAAAAACAGCAGAACAATTTTCATGGTAAATCCGCCATATTAATAATCCTACTGTATGATTTTCTGCTCTGTGACCAATAACTTGTCACTTATGCGAATTTCGAATGAGGAACTTTTGAAATCGATATTTTAAACAGAAATTGGGATATATTCAAAAAAATTAAAAAGGGGTTGGTATTGTTTTTTTAACCTTTATTTGATTTTATGGGAAAAAAGCCTGGTAAAATAATTAAATGTTGTCAATTATGTACGAAGCAGTCGAATGTGGAGAGAGGAAGTTCCAGACGTGTTGTACCTAACTGGCATAGTCTGAAAGGTACTGAAACTCTGCTCTCGACTCCTTTCCATTCCAGACAATAGGAGTCGAGTCAAGCCCGAAACGCATACGGACGGCCAGTTCCGCCCGCCCAGTAATCATTTACTAGGATTTTGTCGACGTGCTGACATGCAGCAAAAAGTCAACTACATTATATTGTCCGCCTACAAAACTATCTCATTAACCCCATATTTTATTTCAGCCGCGGAAATATAATTGTATTCTTTTCTACTAGTTCGCTAGTTTCACTACTACTTATACTAAGTATCTATATCTCCCACCTATGAAAACTAAATCGAATTGGTAAACGTCTCAACATCCTTTTAAAAAAGTTTCCAACTTTTGCAACATTTGCAATTATTATTTTAAGATGAATCCCTGTCAAGCGAATGTCAGGATTATTTATTTAAAAGAAAGTTTTTATTATAAAAAGTTTGGAAAGGAAATGCAAAAACGCAAGTGGGTACCTGCACTGTCCCTTTACAGCCACATGCACATTCCTTTTTCAAATGTTATCCCTTATATTGCTTTATCAAAAAAATACTTTTCTCGAGTTATGCATCTTTAAGCAAAAAAGATTTAATAATAACTATTGCAAACTCTTTGTTCAGTTATTCATCGAAATGGGTTTTAATAAAAAATGTGGCCCAAATCATCCTCATACCCTTTTGTAGATGTCCCATAACTATTCATGCTATGTACTGACACGAGTATTCTCGGCAACATTTACGAATCCGTAAGTTCATAATGTGGCTCAATGAAAGTCAAAAAAGAGGCAAAGTCTTCTCGTTCATGTCGGGCTTGACCAAGCAAAACCTATCGAATAGATTAGTATTTATAGGGAATGACTGTGTGTGGTGTAGGTAGGTCATATGCATTAAAGGCAAACATTTGTTAAAAAGTTAAATTTCTAACAGTCGGAAAAACATCTTTAAAAACTACTTAACACGCTGAGGTCGCCGGAAGCTTTCGTAGTACATATTTGTACAACCCATAATATTGGATAAATCAACACTATGATAGTAGTACTTAAGTTAGTTGCAATTTAGCGGCATGAAGAAGACGAGGATGTACTGTAAGTCCCATGTTTCCTAACCGTTCGTGATCATATTAGCAGACTTTTCTCGGGGTACCTACTACGTTTGCGACATATGCCCAGGCCCCCGGCACTGTTATATAACTTAATCCTTAATAAACCTGAGACAATAAATAGCGGCGGTCTTCACGGTGTAAACAAGAAAGCTATAAAAGAATTTCAGTTATTATTTTCTGTTAATTTACATTTTTACTTTATCCTTTTTTTTGCAGAAAACGTGGACAATTACTGTGTATAAAAAGACCCGCCGATAGCGACACGACAAGATAATGCAAAAGTTTACTTTGTATATGCAAATATCTAGGTGTCTTAGAACGAGAACAATGGGCGCGGCGTCCGACTGCGCTGCCGGTCGTAAAAAGCTTAGAAAATTGACAAACAGATTGTTCCAAATAGGCTAACGGCACTCCGCGGTGCCGCATTAAAAAAGGGTTGCTGTCGCTGCGCGTCAAAGGCGGCTAGTTTTTGCTAACGAAATCCCTATAACTTGATTAATAGACAAAAGCATTGAAATTCGTTCATTGTGTACTTAGTGCGCCCTAGTTTACATACGTATAGTTATAGAATAACGGGACGGTTTTAACTTAATAGCTTAGATATTGCCGACATAACATGGAAATAAGATTAATACTCGTACTTCTTATACGAAACTTCGAACGAGTGTTGAACAAACAAACGGTTGTCACTTTTTCCTATAAAATACTAGTATAGTAAAACGTACTTTCTTTTATATTATTTATATAGAGTACTACCCACTTTATTTAAAAAGAATGGCGGTCACTTGCAAGTCGGACTCGCGCACCGAGGGTTCCGTACGAACTATGAAAGCACTGCATATCGAAAAGATACACACACACACACACACACACGCACGCACGCACGCACGCATGCACGCCCGCACGCCCGCACGCACGCACGCACGCACGCACGCACGCACGCACGCACGCACGCACGCACGCACACACACACACACACACACACACACACACGCACGCACGCACGCACGCACGCACGCACGCACGCACGCACGCACGCACTCACGCACGCACGCAGGGATTAGGGATGGGATTAAACTGTACTGAGCGACAAACTTAACTTTACCGTTGGAAAACTGTTTTACGTACTTTAAATAAAGACTACATATTTTATGATTTAATTACAAATAGTATAGTTTTCAGATTGTTCCCTATACTTCTAGTAAGTATTAGACAGTATTTATGCCAAATTTCATCTGTTCTAGGTCAACGGGAAATACTCTATAAATTTTGATTCCCTTGAGAGTGTTACGCTTTTTGGGGCATAAACGGCTATATATATTTATTTTACGTTAACATTGATGTTTGATTTTTTCACAGCTTTAGGTAACTGCAGACTTGAGTAGGTACCTACTTATATGGTTTAAATTTCAACAGGATACCTCCACGTGTTCCCGAGATAACAATGGTCTCGACAGACAGACGGATGAAGAACAAAGTAGGATCACTTTTCCCTTTTGAGGTACGGAACCCTAAAAACCGACTAATGCAGCAGTGGTAAGGCGCCCTTAGGAGCACTTCCACACAGGCTTGCATATGAGTAGGGGCTTGTGCACAAATCACGTGAGGTTTTTTCGGCTACTTTTTGACCCCCCCTCCCCCCTGGTGATATTTGGTGAGGTTCTTTGCTAACCCCCCCCTCACTACCTCACGTGTATTTTTTCCCCGCCAAAATTTCGAAAAATAGACGCGCTATTTTGAAGTATTTAACAAGTGAAAATTTATTTTTTAACAAAACTGAGAAAAATATCGATTTTTTCTTAGTTCGTTCACTAGAAAAATACACGTGAGGTCTCCTTATACCCCCCCTCCCCCCACGTGATATTTCGTGATTTTGAACCTCACGTGATTTGTGCACAAGCCCTAGGGAAAGGACCTTCACCTTCTACTCTTGTCTATACACAGGTTTGTTTGCTAGAATCCACGCCACGCCACTGAAAGCCGATAGGTACGAGTAACCATAGGTATACGAAGTAGACTAAGAATAGTAAGTTTTAATTTAACACCCTGCAATTTGCGTACATGTGTTATGTTTTAAATGTTCGAGTTATCAAGTCGAAGTCATCTCACAAATATTTGCCCTGGCCGGGATTCGAACTCAGGGCAGCCGGCTCAGTAGGCAGGTACACTACAAACTGTGCCAACCGCGTCGTCACTTGATGTACACTTGCTGTTATCACACGGATCTGACATCATTATTGTAATTTAAGTACATTACCTAAGTATCAAAATATTAAAAGATACCGACAATTAAACTGTTATACTTTATCATGTGTCAATAATTATGTATTATTGTTCCATGACCATGAGTCAATAAATAAATCACATTACTAATCTATTAGAAACCGTTTCTAGAAAGATTCTACCTACACTTATTTTTTATACTATTCAATACCGTATAATCGTTAATGTTTTCCGGATAATGCTTTCCGATGTTATGTATGTAGCTCCTCATTGGCGATTGGTAATAAGGTGTATTTGGCTAGATGATCTAATAAGGAACAGGAAGTAAAAAATAGTATGTTCGTACAGGCCACGGAAGTTCAGAAGCTAATACGTTTTTTTCACTTTTTACTTGAAGAAGTTTGTACTTAATGTTAAATAACAATGAATACAGTTAATAAGTCATCTCAGTTACTAATATCAATTTAGTAAAATAGGTCGAGGAGCTATTTATTGTGGAACATTGTTTTCAAGCCAACGTTTCCACTGATAGGGCTGCCCAAACAATGGTATCGTTCTGTTGTTTTGCTTTATCTACTGCAAGCAAACGGCACGCATACGTATTATTAATTATTGCTTCCCTTATTAATTTCGTGGTGGATTTTGTATAATAATATAAACTACATTTCTGATAAGAAAATAAAGATCACTCGGGATCGCGAAGTCTATATCTGCTCTGTCTGTCTGTCGACGTACGGAAAATAATTGAAATAGGCTATTTGTAATTCCCTGAACCTAGGAATAGGGTTTTTAGGTTTCATTTTTGATACAAGTAGTTGGTATCCACAATGACCTTAAGAATTGCCCATTATCCGAATACGTTAAAGAAAAAAGATGGTAATGAATTAATGATTTCTTCTTCGCTACGTGATCACACGATTAATAAAAACAGAAACTATTAACATAAATACGCACCTACTTGCATTTATGCAAATTCTTACAATAAACACTGTGCAAATGAGGAAGGCCATTGAAAGCGACCCTACACCGCATATAGGCTAAGACAAGATTTATCGCAACACAACACAATTTGTGGAAAAAATACTAAGGGTAAAATCTTAAGGAGGGTTGCACACAATACCGGAAGCGTGCTAGCTTGACATTTGCCCGCCCCGCGCACCGCGCTGCACGCGAGCGCCAAAAAACCAAAATTATTTATTTTTATCTTTTTAAAGACCCTTCATAAGGGGAAGCGAGAGCGCGTGGCGTGCCCTTTGCGTTTTTTGTGGTTTTAAAAAAGTAGCGTGTAATATGATAATTTAAAAAATAAATACTGTTGTTACGTGATTTCAACATGATAGCGTTTTTATGACTATTATGTTGTTCAACTCACTTTTCATACCCTTTGGGACTTGTTAGTTTTTAAGAGCATGCTCATAAAATGTACTGTATGTATTCTAGCTCAAGATTACTTGAACTTTTATTCTATAATTAAATGCATTTGTTTAAATGGCCTGTACCCATACCATACCACTATTTTAATTAATAAAATATCTTCAATATACTTACAATAATTCAATTTTGTAGTAAGTAAGTAGGTATACCTCACAAGTAATGTATGAAACTCATCTCTATGTACGCTAAACAAATAAAATGTTCTTAAGAATAAATACTAAACTGTAAGTATTATACTATACTATTATAGGGTAGTTTTTATTACACTTTAATATACTAACCAAAATAGCCAATATTGTCCAAAATTGGCTATTTTGGTATTTTGATACACTATCGTAGGATGAAGCAAAGACTATACGGAGGCGTTCTTCAAGTCAGTCCGCATGCGAGAATAAAATATCGAAATTAGATAATTAATCTGTCGACTCGTCACTCGCGCAGCCACTTTACAGCACTCACTTGTTTCTCACGGCTCCACAAAAAAGTCCCCTCTTACAAAAAACGAGCAATTACCCCGCGACGCGAGTGCTAAAAATTGGGGGAGCGTTTTTTACCTTGAAATTTTTATCAAGTCTTGTTTATAATAATGTTTGAATTACTGTTTATTGACACGTTTTTATACGCCTGCAGCAAAGGGGGAGGAATAATACGACACGAGACGCAATTAGATATTAAGCAAGTGCCAGGGTTTATTAGCCTATTGAGACTGAGGTTTCTAAAAAACACACTGTGACGGTTCAGTTGCTAAACATTGGGGGACCTTTTTATACCTCGAAATTTTTATTAGTGTTGTTTATAATTATGTTCCAATGACTTCATCAAAAGGGAGGAATGATACGACTTTCGGTAGTTGTAATTAGATTAACAATTAAACAGTTAATTTTATAGATATAGTTTATAATATTGTAAACGTTATCATTATCATTTGTTTTTTTTTTACTTTTTTATCAGCCTGAGCTGACGATTTATGTTATCTACGGGACAATGCCAAGTAGATAACTAAATATTTTAATAGCTTAATTTTCGTCAACTTGTAAAAACTTTCGTACTATTCGGCAAGTATTAATTATAGCACCCTTCTGTGGCTGCATGTATGTACTCTGTTTCAGGTCAACGAGTTTCAGAACTTTCAGACTGTGATGGAGGTACTTAGGAATGACGCCTGTGGTTAATAAACTATTAGACAATATAAACTTTTTCTGTTTCCAGATTCTGATTACTTCATCTTTAAGGTCAGTATATTTATGAAGTTTTTCAGTTATTGTTTTTTGGAGATTATGAGTATTTGATACAGCAATATCGGTAAGGTAAGTGGTTTTGTTTAATTTGTCTGTCAGAGTTCTATCAGGGCGGTTGAAGTGTGTGGTCCTGTCAGTTAGTATTGCGCGGTCAAAGTAGGTACATTTTATGGGTGTTGTTTTGTACTACAGGGTTTGGACAATATTTGTAATATGGTGTATTAGTATTTGGTATGAGTTTATGTTTAACTGCTAGTCTTTGATGTATGAGGTTTGCTACATGATTGTGTCTACGAGTATGTGTGTAATTATCATTATTTCGTATATTCATTTAATTTCTTAGGTTAGTTTTTTTACAATAAATTTATATAAAAAGTAATTAGGTATCATCATTATTATTGTTGATTTTATTTTGGGGTATACATAATAAAATTTTACTCCATTAACTTGCTCCCACCATTAGAAGTGTGAATGTCATTAAGGTGGTCGTTATCTAATGTTCAATTGTATCTAATACTTTCTATTTGTCATAATTAGGTGGTTATCACGCTGCTGCTGCTGCGTCCCGCTGCGAAGTACGGACTGCGTTTTTTTTTTTAATTTTTAGGTACTGTACATTCTTGATGTGTGTATAGAAATCAAGAATGTACTGTACACGCAAACTCCGCATCTCCGTGCGAACGACTTTCTAAATATTGCCAGCCGGACTTCGCAGCGGGATGCGGCGTGAGCGGGATAATCGCCTCAGCATCTGCTAAGCTGGAACAGACAACACATTATATTATAGTCCTTGCGTATTTTGCTTCATAGGTATTCTGCGCATGAAAATTGGAACGTAATAGTTACTATCATTATCGCGACAGAGTATACACGCACGCATGTAATTAAATATAAAGATGCGCTAGGATGTGATAGCGCTAGGTAAGCATAACAATGTGAAGCTAGTCCGAGCCAAATAATGTTGATTAGGTCGGCGATACCCAGCGCGTGCTCGTTGTCCTGCAATTGAGTGTGCAAAGCCAATTTCACAGTCCATCACAGAGCGATATCTTGATTGCCCCGCAGATCTCTATCAGATGAGCTGTATGCCTTCGCTCCGATCCCAAATAGAGATATTATGTAACCGATCTCCTGAAGTAGGTACCTACACACTCATTGACTGACCCTCCGTTACTTTATCCGTTGCACAAAAAATCTATAGCTCTACGGTCAGTCAACAAGGATTTTAGCCCTTTGTTAAGTTTTTCGACTTCGGCCCACAATGTGTAATAATCTCCAAAAAGTGACCCCAAAGAGTGCTCGGGATTGTGCGTGTGCGCCGTCAATGCCGTCCATCGGATCGGACAAAACGGCAGCGGTGCTCGGAAAAAAACTTTTATCTAATCGTGTATTTGTCCAAACTATTCTGCACATATATACAGCGTGCTACTGTGCCGTCGTCGATTCAATTTACGTATTGGAATTCTCCTAATGATTTAAGAAATGATTGCGTAAGTATAAATAGTATTTGTGTACTATTAGTATTAGTGTTTAGATTACTTTAAAATTAACATGTCTTTTTCTCATCGTCTTTATTCAATAGTTCAATACCAGTAGTAGAAAAATCTTACTTATGCATTTTTCGTTCCGGTAGAATCACAGAAGCAGTGCTACATAACGACACATTGTTGTCACAAGTGTAATATGGGTAATAACTAAATGTAATATAAGATTAAACAACTACTAAAATAGATGACAATGCCTCAAATTAATCATTACGAAACGGCTGTAAGTACGTGCGTCATTGATCCGAAAATGTATCGTTATTAATATGGGCACTAACACGGGTATGGTAATATTTTTTTAGTTAAGTAGGGGGTCACATTGATAGGTACTGAATAAATTAACTAACTTGGTTTTATATTGTATCTCACAGCTTTTTGCGGTAGAAAGTTGCGAGACTTGCAATTTTTTTTATTTTTGACGGGATATGAATATCTGAATACAATAAAGATTTTACCTATTACCTACTTATGAAAATAACAAAATTGTTTAATGAAGGATAAATAATATGTAATTAAAATGCTCTCACGCGTGGTCCACACCGGGAATCACACGAGTGAGCGCAATTTAATTTTGCTTTGTGTTTTAATCTTTATATCTATATAGTAATGGAAAATATGTGGTGGTCATTTACCCACATAAAAAATAAGTCGAAACATAAGTTAAATTGTATTCCTAAGTAAATAATTTAGTTGCTAAATGTCCATTAGCACATCATTAGTCCCATTAGGATACCTACATTATAATTAGTTATTTTCTGACTTAGCTTAGCATTACGGGCAGTGCGATATCACCCTATGTCCGAGATCACCCTGTAGCGTGGAGTGCAATGTGCGTGACGGGTGGCGGTGGGCAGAGTGCAGACGCATCGCCGGGCGCTGCGCTACGGCGAGGCGAGCAGCTTGCCGGTGCCGGCCCGCGCATGTAAAGGGATGGACGCGAGCCGCGCCACTCCACGAGTTAGACACACCTGCTCACTGCAGAAAGCTCTGCATAAAAAAGGTCCCAAATCAATATTGCAACTGTTGCAGATCCGATTTCTATGTATGTATCCAATGGGGGCAAAAATCTTATTTTTAAAGACATGTAATCCTATATCTGAGTTAAATTGCTGATTATATACTCATGAGAAAGTTTGAGTTAGCAGCGAATAAACTATATACAGACACCGATAATCAGACTTTCAGTTTAATGGGAATTCCTTCAGCAACGCGCTGCAGTGCCGTGCTGCCAATACAGTGCGGAATGCGGATCAATATCGGTCGCTGTTTCATCACGTCCATCGGAAAAAGAGAGGAGAAAAAATACATAACTTTTTAGGGGCCGGGCGTCCCCCTGCGGTCCCCGGCCGCCGCCCCCGCCCCACAGCCTCCGCAAGGGGAGACTCGCACACATTCACACAAATACGTTATAAAAAATCATATAAAAATGCTATCCCGCGTGGCGCTCCGGCGCGTGCTTACAATGTGCACTATAAAATATCGTATCAAATGTATTCAGAGGGAAGTGGCTTTGTTGACACGAGAAAAAAATAGCTTTTGAATATGACTATCAATGCGCCCGGAAATTAAATGCAAGCCTCGGTGAAGAGGGCTTGTACCTATACCCGTATACTAAAATTCGAAAAAAGAAAATTAAAGCTGATGAATGTTACGTATTTATATATATACTCGTAAGTATATAAGTATTCATACTTATTAAATCTGATGTCGCAACTCGTAAGGCTTAATACTCTATAATTTCACTTCTTACATATTACATAGGTATGTTCTTCTTTCAATCACACAATCAATCTTATCTAATCTCAACTTACTATGCAGATATTTTTCTTAACGCAGCTCCTTACTCTCAGACCTACGAGTATATTATAAGAGATAAATAGTAAAGTTAGGACTTTCTTTTGTCCAGATCAGATAAAACAAAGCTTAGACTAAGGGTCCTATATGACCATTATATTCAACCCCGTACGCATAGGTTTAGCAATATAGACGCGTCACTCTTGGCTATAGTTGGTTAGGATAGCTCGCTATAGGTACTATTTTCAAATTCATAAATTGTCATGAAAATCAATTTTGTATGGACAGGGGTCACTCCTTTAGGAAAAATCTTAATAGCGTGTTGTATTTGGGCTCGTTGCGTCAGACGTATACAGCGCCATCTGATGTTGAAAATTTCTTTGTCCGCTCATAACGCCAAAATCACGGCAGAACGGATTTATAACTAAAATTGATACAGGGATAGCTAGACATCCAAAGATGGGTATAGGATACTTTTTACCCATCTACGGTAAAAAAATAATGTGAAATGTTAATAATAACATTACCTACCTATACACATCTTGCGTTGTATTTCTCCTATATGTTTTGTGAGGCGGGCAATAAAGAGTACTTGTTTTTTTATTTTGTATAATACTCGCACGTACAGTCGCCATCTGATATATCGTAGCATATGTATAAGGCGTTCATATATATCTGAACACAACTCTTATTGACTGGGCCTTACAGTCCATGTTCAGATATTTATGAACGCCTTATATGCTGCGATATATCTGATGGCGACTGTACATGTATCTACATGGTCTGGAAGGTATGCAGATGGAGATACGGCAATGTTCCCGACATCCGACTTGTCGAACACTAGAAGAGTTAGCCCACTCCCGGCCGCGCGATACTCTGTCGCGTGACAATAGCGAACAACAACATTAGGTATATTAATGTCCTTGTTGTCCTTGTTCAAAGGTAGACAAGAAATATGTCAATAAATGAATACTATCTCAGCCAATGCATAATGCATTATGCATACGTTAGTAGATATACTCGTATAGGCTAGGCGTATAGGTAACAGATAGGTCCAAGAAAACGAACCTAATTTCAAAAGTAGTCGAATAGTTAAACACAGGGTTTTTGACAGTAGTCGCATTCAGCATTTTGCCTGTCTAAGTTGGCAGGGATTGTGCATTCATCGCCCAACGGAAACTACACGAGTCCATGACAAAGGTTAACGCAGGACTGTCGAAACTTAAAATACATTGTAATATTGAAAAAATATCAACATCTGGCCATTGTCTAGGGGTCGCGGGGGAGTCGCTATAAAATAAATAAATAACAAAATGTCGCCACCGCACGCGTCATTATTCAAGTGCGATTGACAGCCACTTCCATAGGTCCCGGTCCCGGTGCCCGTGCGCGCGCGGCCTCAATAATACGCCTACTTATTACTGCTGAGCAACCGCCGAGCCAAACCCTGCTTCTGCATAAACCGTCTTGATATTTGACACAAGCACTCGACAAATTCCCTATTTTTATGTACTATTGGACCCATAGGTATAATACTACTCGTATATACAGTATTTGCCTCAGGCAAAAAACGTTTAGCACACAAAAAAAGTTTGAATTTTTTTCCCTCTTTTTTTCAAGTTATCCATGTACCAAAAATGGTTAAAAGCTGTCCAGCCGTTCTCGTTTTGTCACAAGGAGGCTAAAATAACACATGAAACAGAATAAAAAATATAAAAGTTATATACTTTAATTAATATAAAACAAGTAAAAAATAACAAATTTAAAATAAATCTATACAAGGATGTTTATATTCCTTCTATAAATGCGTTTTAGTAATAGTAGTTTACGCAACTGTTACATAATGAGAGGTTTAAAACACGCACGTTGTTCTATGAAACCAGCCGAAGGCGAGAAGTGAGAAAGACACGAGTGTTTTAATACCTAATTATGAACAGTTTGTATGCACTATTTTATCTACACACATATTCATCATCATTATCATAGATTTATCTATTATGTATACACATATGAAGTCGGTACTGCTAGTCCCGCGGAGCGAAAGAATAAATGTGTGTGATCATCTTAAGATGACCACACCGGAGATTTAATGTAATGTTATAAAATATCATCTTTCATTTTGGTCGCTGCCAAGTAATGTAGGTGTAGAATATGGGTTGGGTGTAGATAACATATCTTAAGTTTTTAGGCGTTCTATATCTACCACTTCATAATCACATCTTTAGATACTCAAATGCCAGTAGATTCGATTCGATGAAATTCGGAACCGAAGTTAAGTTATCCTCAAATTGTTATAATACTGTGTTATAAAAGTCTGTTTTAAGTTGTGCCGCGAATTCCCGGTTCTCACCATACAAAATAAGAACCGAAACCTTCGCTTTTAGATATCATAAAATTCATAAAGGTAAATGTACTAGCCATAGCTTTGTTATGTTTGACATAATGTTAATATTAAGGTATGTGATTCAACATCATGTACCTAACATGCAAAAAATTGTAGGTCACGCTCACGCACATTTTATTTGTATGCTACATGATTAGCAAATGTAAAAAAATAATTATTTAAAATTTGTAAAGTATTTTTTTGGTGATGTATTTTTTTAGTTTTCCATTTCGAAACATAAACCGATGCAATGTATGATAAATATATGTACAACAATAATGCGCTTAAACCAGTGACAACTATACCTACGTATTTTGATAAATGTATTGTATGTATATAAATGATCGTCTTGTGATTTTGCTACTTAGACTTTTTTTACAATACAGTTGTTATATTATTTATCTGGACTTTCTGCGACACGACATTTCACAGCAGGGCCTGATTTACCCACAGGCTAATAAGGCTAGAGCCTAGGGCGCAAGGACCAAGGGGGCGGCGGGCGCAGCACTGAGCTGACTAGCTATGACTTACTTACTTACTTAATCCTCGAATGACGAGGCCACATCGTGATCTGACATCTGACCGTCTGACAACTTAACAGTATCACTGGTCATTTCAAGTAAATTAACGTTAGTTGTCCACAAAATATAACATGTTTTTTACCTTTACATGGGTATTTAAAAAAAAAACATAGTACCTTCATATTTATATTATATATTTTACTAACACTTTAGATATAGATTTATACTAACAAATAATATGAGTCACCAATGTTACTCGAAATAAACGATTTCATTCATTCATTCATTCATATAAATGAAAATCAATAGCTGGTGGTCGGTAAACACATACAGGGTGTTTGATACATCGTTTGCCAAATTAAAATGCGGGATAGAAGGGGTCATTTGCTACCTTCTATGGCCCCTAAAAGAAACCTAGGCCCACGGATTTTTTTATGGCATTTATTTATTTTTTTTGGAAAATCCTAGAGAACGACTTGTTTGAACTTAAATTACAAAAAGTTTCAGTGCCTAGACCCGAAATTTTCGGGAAAAAAGTTTTTCAAGATGTGAAAATTCAATGAAACTAAAACTTTGATTACCATTAAAAAAAAGTACAAAAACCATACTCTTGAAATTGTTTAAAACACATCTCTTGTTTGTCCTCTTTCTAATGATGTACGATAATGCCATACAAACCAGAAACAACTTCATGAATTAGTCATTTTTGTGCAATAGGGACGCATCCGATGTGCGGGATAAAACGTTGTTTTTGCTAAACACCACGCGAACACCAGGAGCCAAGTGGGTATGACCAAGGTATGACCGACTCGCACGGACTAAAACTCCTAGGGCGTTCCTGCGCTCGCCTGTAGTCGGGGTTCCGGGAACGCTGTTGGTTTTTTGTAGTTTTGTTTTTTAATGATAGTCAAAGTTTTAGTTTCATTGAATTTTCACGTCTTGAAAAACGTTTTTGGGTCAATAAAAAAATAACTAGACCCGACTTGTTGGTATTTTTTATTCTGATAGAACCGCACAATATTACACCTTGTTGCAATAAAATAAAAAATTTAGGTCTAGGCACAGAAACTTTTTTGTAATTTAAGTTTAAACGAGTCATTCTCTCGGATTTTCCAAAAAAATAAAATATATGCAATAAAAAACTCCGTGGGCCTAAGATTTTTTTAGGGGCCGTAGAAGGTAGCAAATGACCCTTTCTATCCCCCATTTTAATTTGGCGAACGATATGTACCAAACACCCCGTATTAATTACATAAGTCTCTGATTCTACACAAGCAATTCCTATGACTCGTTCTATTGAAAAATTTACAATATCTTGTAGTTCTTTGGATTTTCAGAAACTCTTTTTTCTAGTAAAACAGCTCACTAATTTAAAATTAACATAATCAAAAATCAACTGTTCTTGTCTCAGAAAATGCTTTGTAATGCATAATTCAAACGCGATGCATGCCAACAAGACCTCCTCGATCACCCCACCATAAGTATTTTAGTTGAATCACCAAAAACCAAAAAAAATAATAACAAAAAAGAACCGACTTCAAAAAAACTGAAAAGCCAAAAATACCCGTTCATGTACAGATTATATTTGATAATTTTTTGAACAAAAATACTCGTATACGAAATGGTAATCATTTCTTTTTTAATAGTAATAATTGAGTGGTTTTGCACCGACTCTTTATATGTATCAGCAATCGTCGCGGACACGTCTTATTTATAACTTCTTCTTGTATATTTTTAGGATAAAATACATAAGTAGATTCTAAAAATAGGCATTGGAATTATTTGGTTCCTTTCGACTTTCGTTTTCCTACTAACTGACAGTTTGATTCAAAACCTCTGTACTTGTAATTTAATAAGTTGCTTGCACCTGTAAGTCAATGAAAAGGAAGGACAGGACAGGCTGGGGGGGCGCATAGTCATGGTTAGCCTATGGCGGCCAGAACTCTAAATCTGGCTCTGTTTCACAGATACAAACAAGGCTATTCTATTCGTATTGTAACTAAAAGTTTAACCAGAATTAAATGTGCATATCTGCAAATACCAAGACTAGTCGTGAAAAAAGGTCTAAGACAGCTCCATGCGCTCTGACCGTTTGAACAACGGTGGCGAATCGCAAGCAAAGTTCATGAATAAATATAAATTCGATATTCCTTTTCAATAAAACTGTCGAATAAAAAAACGATTTATCAAAAACGTCCATTCATTCATATCTATGGCTGATATAGGTAGGTAGTCTTTTATAACTTTTAAATAAACATTCCTATTTTACAAAATTGCGTATCGGGAACTGCGTTTTTTTTTAGTTTCTTTGGACAAGGGTTGCTAATGAGAGCTGAGAGGACACCCACGCTACGATGACGAAGCATTTTAAGTATACTTGTTATTTTTTATGAATACTAAATGCACTTCAAGCGTGTGCATCGCAGTAGAAGAGGAAATTATTGCTATTCCGCATCGACAATAGTTAAGGCGAGTCGTGTTGCTAAATAAATGGTAACAACCATAATTAAGTCTAAATCTATCCAACAGAAAGTTCTGAAAGAAGCGACTTGCTCATCCTCTGTGTAAATCTAGCCGTCGAAGGGGAAGCCCGTGTCGTTTGAATGTTCCTCGTGTGTTTTGTTTTAAAGAGTATTTTAAAGGAAGATTGACTTTACTTCTACTTTAGACGCGTAGTTATGTAAATAAAAATTTCGTTAATACTTATGTAGGTTTTTTTTTAATATTTAGGTATCTATCGAATTTAATGTTACAATTACAAATCAGTTCCTAGCACATTTCGATATAGCATACATATTGCTATGTAGATTGTTAAAATAGATGATCAGAACAGAAGTTATTCTCGCATATCGAGCGTAGTCAATTGGGATAGCCTTACTTAAAAGTGATGTCCCCATTTTTTATTGAAATTTTAAAATATAAAATAAAAGTAACCTTTATTAATAATTATTACAATGGAAAGTAAATATCCTATACATACTAAAACTTAATTAAAAAGAATCCCCCAGTACTGAGGCCGTCTGAGGCATCGTCCTCAGCAAGCTCGCCGCGTTTCCACTTTGAACAGTGAGGCTCAGTCTTTGAGCGAAAAAGGAGCCCGCTCTGATATTACCAGATATTCCTAAGATAGTAATTTCATCCGTTTGCCAATTAGATGCGTTTAATTATATTTCTCCTAAGTAGGTAAGTACACGTATTTTGTGATGACGTTAACATTGACTTGAATTGTACTGCAAAACGGTAAAAGGACAAGTAAAAGTCGAAAATTTTATTTTGAATTAACTTTCACGTGTCATATTGTCACAATATCATTGTTTGTGGCGGTATAAGAGCCCTATACCCAAAAACGCTTTCTGAATTAACATAGTTCTTAAAAATTGTTATGCCCCAATTACCAGGCACAACACCTCGGAACACCCGAGATCACTCCCACAAGTCATCGCCAACATCAAAGGCCGGCTAGGTTTCTGGTTTTGTAATGTCAGGCAACGGTTACACGCTCAGGCTGGCGTCAGTTTAGCCCGTCAGTCTGGTCAGAATGGCAAAATAAATTGGATACGCTCTTTTGTTAGTACATTGGTACGACTATTTAATTAGTGTACAACCATCAGGTACGGATCCCTACAGATTGTGCGTGACCAGTTCGAAAAGGGAAAAATATACTCTTCTTTATGTGGTCCTTGGGGTGCTCCCCACCGCTAGCATTCATCTGTAAAGTGTAATGTAACCAATGAGATTCTCATATACTTTTTTGTTACATTACATGCAAATCCTCGCGGTGAGCAGCATCCTTAAACTATTCACTTCTAGAACATAAACCAACAGTATTTATAGATAAGTAAAGCCTGACCAGAAATAAACATGAGGATTGTCAACAGGGCGTTATTTGTATTAATTAATAAGAAGTACCTTCAAATATACAACGTGTTTTTATACAATTGCTTTAACTTCGACATAGTGCTTGGAACATTAACGTAAACTCATCCCTTAAACCGTTTAATGATATTCGAAAAATATTTTTTTTTTGGTATCCCATACAAAGTAATTAATTATTTAATTGGTGGCTATTGTAAAAGGTCCTTTTGAGTTAGGCAATAGTTAGAGTCAACTTGTTGTCATTTTAACGTCACTGATAAAACTTCATCGATGACAGAATTGAGAGCTCGTTAAAAACTTTAGCTAGGTGGAATGCGTGTGGATGGTCTTGGGTTCAAACCCCGGTAAAGAATTTTCTTTTTGTATTTATTTTTGTTCATTGGCAGTGAAAGTTAAATTTTTTGTGCTTATTTTTTATTTCAGAACAATTTTTGCGATGTGTTTAATCCATTTTAATTTTAATTCACTTTATTTAAATTCTTTCGGGTTATGGTATAGTCACAAATGAAACTAATTAAGTTTAAGAATAAACATTTAATTACATAAACAATATTGGCCTAATAAAATAAAATGATCTCCTCATCAGTATTTAACACTCAATATTTTTTATTTAAACCAAAATAATAATTTACTACAACTTGTTTTCAAAGTGCCCGCCATTATTTTCTAAACAAATATTCAACCGAAATCGTATCTCGCGATTTAGTTTGACAGGAGTGGCACGCATGGCATCGGCTTCTTCCTGAATTCGTTGCAGTAGGTCTTCCCTCGAAGCCACAGGTTTGGAGTAGACTTTTCTTTTAAAGTACCCCAGACATTAAAGTCTAAGGGTGTTCGGTCCGGAGATCTGCATGGCGGGCCACGCAAGAGTTTGACTGCCGCGTGTCTAATCCAACACCCAGCAAAGTGCACATCCAAATACTGTCTAAAACGGCCAGCAAAATGTGCGGGTGCTTCGTCATGCTGGATCCAGTGTGTCCGCAGACTTCCAATGGAATATCATCGAAATAATCCAAATTATGCAAGTTCTTATTGGGATATCGACGTCGGTACTCCCTTGCTGCTTCCGCCGCATATCCATTGCAGAAACCGTAAACAAAGTGCATATTGGCTTCTTCTTCGGCCGTATAATTTATCCGTGGCATCACAAAGCAAGTGAACACAATTATTTCATTAAAAATTAAGTAAATAACAACAATAATAAATTACTATTGTCAATTTGACGTGACACATGGGAGTCAAGTGAGAGCAAAATAAAAAAGAACTTATTGATTTAGACCTTGTCGTACATAAGGAACACTGAAAACTCTTTACATACGAACCAGCAGATAATAGTCTTTGGTTATAAGAAGATTTTACACTGGTTAAACTGAGATTAGTGATTAAATTTGAATATTAAATAATTTGAAAACGGTGCGAGTTAGGAACTTGGTTTCTTTGAGAAATTGACTCAATAAGGCGTAAAGAATTACCCCTTAAAGTTAAAGCAATTGAAAAAGTACACCCTGTAGAATATCAAAATAAGAAATTACACGATTCAGAGATCTCTATAGCCTTACTCTAGACTGGTAGAAAATTCTAAATATCGGCTTCCTTTACCGTCCTAACGGCATTTTGTGAGCCATTTTGGCAACATGACTTATCCGATGTAAAAAAGCCTGCTGAATTCGGTTCTGAATGTTGCCAAGCCGAATTTTGCCCCCTCCCACCCATTTCCCCCTTTTTACCTGATAATATGTCCCTAATCAAGGTTTTTACGGTTTTATACAAAGAGTATTATACTCGTAGTTAGAAAAAAAGTGTCAAAGACAAGTATGATCTCTATAAAATGTTCTATAACATGGTGCATGAACTTTTTTAGTAGGCCTTATGGTTTGTGAGCAATATCTTCCCGAACTTAATTTTTTTTTTAAATTTGATAAACATGGTCGAGGCAGTGAAATACACTTATTTTGGGATAATTGGTATCGCACAGGATCCAGCCGCTCTGAAGCGCTGGACGCTGACATCCAGTTGGCATGCTGCTTGTTATATGTCAAGACTTACGAGGCTTTCGGTCATAAGCAGTCGTCAGGTTTACACTCAGAACTGTATCCAAGTCGGCCTAAAAGGGACGTAGAAAATAAAAATGCTTTGCTTCTGACCATGAAGTCATTCAAAATGCTCTGTTCTACTCCAGATTCCCCAGAAATGTGCCTTAGAAATGCAGTTACCCAGGATCTTGCAACAGAAAAAAATAAGGTGTCACTACTCACTGCTAAGCAACTTGGCTCACTCTAAGTAACGAAGTTTGTTTCCGAAAGGCTCACCAACAGCAGGACTACAAGCTACTACGCAATGTTCAAAATTAACAAAGGCCCGACCTTCAAGACCTGTACCAGGCAGGTTGTTCAAAATCTGGCATATTTGCGTCTGATGTGGGGGGCAAACGCTCAGGTGCTGAAGTGGTGCCAAACAAAGCATAGCCTGCATCGTCACACACTCGACTTGTACAGGAGGGACAGGCACTTCTCAGCCTTTCGCTCATGGGGTGTATGCCGATCCCATTGATAGTTCACAGTGCTTTCGATATATTACAGTCCATGCTCCACGTTTGCAAATAACTGAAAACGGAATACTTTTAATTAAAGGAGTGTCTAGGTAAATGTTTTAGAAATGCAAACGATTAATTTAATTATTTTATTACCTGCAATAAAGCCGTTCGAATCGCAGCCAGTGCCTGAGTAGAACGCCAGAATATTCTAACGTTCTAAAGCAGTCCCTTAATTTTGTCATGATGATGAATCGTAAGCAACAACAACACTAATAACCAGTCTTCTGGGTGGGCTATGCACAGTGTGGAGCACATTTCGAGTGTCGGTTTCCTCATGAATAGCACGTAATTTTGAGGTATCGACCTCGGTTGGTGTAGCTTGAACATTAGTCTCGTCTGCAAATCCTCGCACTACGACCACATTAGACCCGCCAAAATCAGAGGCGATAAATTTGCGGGATAAAAACTGCGAGCCCAACCTTGTTTGAAGGTATTGAGTAATCTTTAAGGAATGGCATGGTTCTTGAATCAATCTTCTTCCGGATCTGGCGAGCTGATAATTACCGTTTCTGTCTCGTTGCAGCCGTAATGCTAAGGGACCAGTATTCGTAAAAAATAAAATAAAAATGAACACATGAAGAAACAAAGAACAAAAAAATACAGGTAAGTGTGCAATGGTCTATACCTGTCGAAGTCTAAGTCCACTCTTTGGAACCCTACACTTACAGTTTTTATGCGTTAGCACACTGCAAAGGCCAAGTCTCCGAAAGTAATGGCATCTTTTAGTTTCCCAAAAGGCCATGACCACTATGACCAGCACCTGTCCATCAATAATGAGGTGAGCATCCACAAGTGATTCAAGAACTTGCGGATATTCTACTGTTTCGGTGGTTAGCCTGAAAACATTAGACTTTCCCCGCCCCTCAGGGATCCATCTGGGATGTAAATAGCCATGAAGACAGCATGTAGCACATGTTTCAAGATCTCTCGCGGATTTAAAGTTCTCCCAGCCTTGTCAACAGCTGTCAAGCGTTGTTGGACGCTACGGTTTTTCTTGTTTGTAGTTTTAGCAATGGCAGATTTAGAACGACGTGCCTTGTATTTGAAGGTCAGGCCTTTGTTAATTTTGAGCTTAGCGCAGTTGCTTGTAGACCTGCTGTTGGTGAGCCTTTCGGAAGCAAACTTCGTTACTTGGAGTGAGCCAAGCTGCTTAGCAGCGAGAAGTGACACTTTATTTTTTTCTGCTGCACGATTCTGGTTAACTGAATTTATAAGTACCGTTTCGGGAGAATCTGGCGTAGAACTGAGCATTTTGAATGACTTCATGGTCAGAAGCAAAGCATTTTTATTTTCTACGTCCCTTTTAGCCCGACTTGGATACAGTTCTGCGTGTAAATCTGACGACTGCTTATGACTGAAAGCCTCGTAAGTCTTGACAGATAATAAGCAGAATGCCAACTGGATGTCAGTGTCCAGCGCTTCAGAGCGGCTAGATCCTGACCGATACCAATTATCCCAAAATAAGTGTAGTTCACTGCCTCGACCATGTTCATCAATTTTTTTTTAAATAATGAAGTTCGGGAAGATATTGCTCACAAACCATAAGACCTACTAAAAAAGTTTATGCACCATGCTATAGGAAATTTTATAGAGATCATTCTTGTCTTTGAGACTTTTTTTCTAACTATAATACTTTTTGTATAAAACCGTAAAAACCTTGATTAGGTACATATTTTGAGGTAAAAAAGGGGAAATGGGTGGGAGGGGGGCAAAATTCGACTTGGCAACATTCAGAACCGAAATCAGCAGGCCTTTTTACATCGGAAAAGTCATCTTGCCAAAATGGCTCACAAAATGCCGTTAGGACGGTAAAGGAAGCCGATATTTAGATTTGTCTACCAGTCTATATGAAGTAACTACTATACTACTCGTATATCTATGATATGAAGGAATACCTATAAGGTGTACTTCCTTTTCGCCGAATTATGTTTCGCAAACGTTTCATTTCGCAAAAGTTTCATTTCGCCAAAAGCATTTTTCACTGAAACTGTAAACTATTATTACTATGTCTATGTTGCGATTATTAAGAAAATAAAGCTATTGCTATTAGCCTATTACTTAACAGCGGGTACTTTACGAGAAAGGATAAAAAAATCAAAAAGGTTGGTTTTTAAAGGTAGGGTTCCGTAACTGAATCGGAAAAACGGAACTCTTATAGGATCACTTTGTTTTCCGTCCGTCCGTCTGTCTGTCTGTCAAGACCCTTTATCTCGAGAACGCGTCCTATCGAGTTGAAATTTAAACCATATACTTAAGTCTATGGTCCCTTGAAGCTGTGAAAAAAACATTTCTACGTTAACGTGAAAAAAAGATACCGTTTATGTCGCAAAACACGTACACTTCGACACTCTCAAGGGAATCAAAATTATAGGGTACTTCCCGATGACCTAGAACTATGAAATTTGGCAAGTAATATCGTCACACACATATAGTTATAGTAATAAATACTTATAAAAATCTGAAAACTATACATTTGAAATAAAATCATAAAAAATATAGTCCTTTTAATCTTGGTTGCGTTAAGTTTGCACCTCGTTTGTATGCGGCGCCATACATTACAGGTGCAAACTTAACTCAACCAGGCCAATTAAGACGGCATAAGTGAAAGCTTGTACGGAACCCTCGGTGCGCGAGTCAGACTCGCACTTGGCCGTTTTTTTTTTATATGTAGTGGAGGAATTACAGTAACATAATTTACATAATTTGTAGAAAAAAGTTAAGTACTGATTTTTCAGATTTCAGTACAAACTAAAAAAGAAGAAAATAGTAGATTGTACGACAAGTGCATAAAACGCACCATTTTACACGAGATGTGAATATAAAGTCGAGTGTAAAATGCGTTTTATGGACGAGTTGTACACTCTACTTTTCACTTCGATTGCGAGAGATTTTCATTTCATTTCCTCGCAATCGATTTTTATTAAATTTGTTTTTAAATATAATATTATTATATTTAAAAACAAATTTAATAAAAATTTAAAAACACTGTTTTTTATATCTATGATAAATTATTGTTATACCTAAGTAGTTTTAACGTCCTATGTTCTGAGCATTTTGGCTTCCGTGAAGGTAGATCGACAGCGCACGCATGTTTTGAACTCGTTAAAGACATTACCCAAAGCATCAACGACGGTGTCCCAGTAGCGTCGGTGTTCTTGGATATGTCTCAAGCGTTCGATTTTGTAAACCACTCTGGACTCCTTTGTAAGCTCGAGCGGTACGGCGTGAGAGGTAAAGCGCTTGACTGGATCAGGAGTTACTTACAAGACAGGTTACAATGCACCGAGATTAGCAGATTTTCTGAGTCTACCATTCAATTCTAAAATCAACATTTCGATCCCAGTTTAGAGTTAAGGAGACAGGAGTTCCACAAGGCAGTATCCTGGGCCCACTGTTATTCTTACTCTACATTAATGATTTGCCTAATGCAACGTCCCAAAAATGTATCATGTTTGCAGACGATACGACATTAGTTATTAAGTGTAATAATAAGTTGACATTTAAACAGGATATAAATAATTCGTTAAATGACATAATCAATTGGCTTAATATGAATGACTTAAAAATAAATATTAGTAAAACCAAATGCATGCAATTTACCTCTTACAATTCGAACTCTCTACCAATCTCAATCAAATATAGTGATGATTGTGTACATGAAGTAGCTTCATATGATTTTCTAGGCATAACGATTGACAAACACCTTAACTGGAAAGACCACATTGAAAAAGTCTGTGGCAAGCTGAACAGATTTGTCTTTGGTCTCAGAAGACTGAGAGATACGGTGTCTATGGAAGCCGCGATAACAGCATACCATGGCTATGTGTCATCCGTTATACACTATGGTCTAATTGTTTGGGGCAACTCTGTGGATGTGGATAGAGTATTTAAAATACAGAAGAAATGTGTCAGGATTCTTTGTAATGCTGTGCGTGACGCTGGATGTGTACCTTTATTTAAAAAGCTGCGAATACTTCCTTTACCATGCCTATACATAAGGGAAGTATGTGTTTTTGTCAACACTCACCTACTATATTTTAAAAGGCGGGGTGAAGTCATGCGCAGAGGAGCTCGTCAAAAAACTCTGAGCCTACTCCATTGTTAGGTTAGCAAACTGCGATGATAACGGAATGTAAGGGTAGGCATGAGCAGTGCATTAAATGGCTTTCACGCAAGCGCACGTCTTTCATTTATGACAACTGGCGACGTTCGGATTAAACTTACATACACGCGAATAGTGCAAAATAAGATGAATACGACGATTGGAAATTTACCCGTTTTTGAAATCGGCAACGATTGGAAAGTGTTCAAGGAAAGGCTTAATATTTGGCTCAGTGCGAACGGTATCAAGAAATCGGAAACGGTAGCAGAAGATCGTCGGCGCGCGGTGTTGCTAAGTGCACTCAACGAGTCCGCGTATAAGTTGGTGCGCGAACTAATATCACCAAAAAAAGTAGAAGAGCTCACATACGAGGAAATTGTGAAGGAAGTGGACAACCTTTTACTGCCCAAAAAATCGCTTTTTGCAGAGAGGCATAATTTTCACAGCGCCACGCAACGAGAAAATGAAGATTTAACACAATGGGCGGCGCGAGTCCGCCATTTATCTTCGGATTGCCAGTTTGGTTCAGTAGTGGACGACATGTTACGTGATCGTTTCGTGCTGGGAATGCAATCGGGCGCCGAACGAGATCGGTTGTTTACAGAAGACGCGGGTAGCCTCACGTTAGCGCGAGCGCTGGAAATTGCCGTCTCGTTGCACAGCGCGCGGACCGCCGCGCGCCCGTCCGCCGCGCCGCGAGATCACGCTGTACACACAGCTCCAGTCTACAAGGTTTCCAGAGCTTCGTCGTCTAACGGGGTGCAATGTGAAGTGTGCGGTTACAGTAACCACAGTGTCGATAAGTGTCGATTCAAGGGTTATAAATGTAAAAAGTGCGGTATGAAAGGACACTTAAAGCGTATGTGTAAGCAAAGAAATCAAGTACATATGTTGCAATCAGTCGAGGAGAGTAACGATGACGATGGTAAGAAACGGCAAAAAAATGTTTCTTCATTAGTTTGTAATATTCGTAGCTACCGGGGTGAAGCGATGACTGTGTCCGTTGATGTATGTGGGCAGATTATAAAATTTGTTATCGACAGTGGCTCGTGTGCTACGGCCATTCCACTATCTGTCTATAACCAATATTATCAACATATTCCCCTAGCACCACCAAAAATAGTTTTAAAGTCATATTCAGGTGAAACATTAGATACGGTAGGTGTTATGCAGGTTCCGGTAAAATATGAGGGCGAAACTAATAATGTAAACATATACGTCGTGAGAGGTTGTGGCCCGGCGTTGCTCGGAAGAGATTTCTTGTCTTTGTTTAATTTACAAATATCAAAAATATACTTTTGTGATAAACAAGCGGGAAGTGAATTTTACGCTAACAAAAACCCGAAATTATTTAGTAACCGTTTAGGCTGTTTTAATAAATTTAAAGTGAAGTTATCTCTCAAGCCAAACAGTCAGCCAATTTTTTTTCGGGCACGCACGGTTCCATTCGCCTTAAGATCAAAAGTTGAGAAAGAGATTGATAGGTTAGTGGAAACAGGGGTACTTCAAGCAGTCGACCATTCGGAATTTGCAAGCCCCGTGGTACCCATTTTGAAACACACCGGTGAAATACGATTATGTGCTGATTTTTCGGTAACACTAAATAAAGTACTTCAAATAGAAAAATATCCTCTTCCGAGAACGGAGGAATTGTTTGCGAAATTACACGGCGGCAAAGAGTTTTCTCAACTCGATTTAAGCCAAGCTTATTTGCAGTTGTGCTTGGATAACGAATCTCAGTTATTAACAACCATAAACACACATAAAGGGCTATATAAATTCACAAGACTGGTCTATGGATTATCTATGGACCATCTATATTCCAGAAAACTATGGAAAACTTGTTGCATGGAATCGAAGGAGTACTGTGTCTGTTGGATGACGTCTTGGTTACAGGCGACTCCAAAGAACAGCATTGCCAAAGGTTAGAACAAGTTTTTAATCGGTTACAAGATGCAGGGTTGGTACTGAACAGGGATAAATGTCATCTGTTTAGGGACTCCGTCACCTACTTAGGTTTTGTCATTGATAAAAATGGCATTCACAAATGTAGCAATAAAATTCGGGCGATGATTTCCGCGAAACCGCCAACAAATGTTCACGAATTAAAATCATTCCTCGGTTTGGTAAACTACTATCGTCTATTTGTACCTAACGCCGCATCGATATTAAGTCCATTAAACCGGTTATTGCAAAAATAGGTAAAATGGGAATGGACAAATGAACATAATAATGCGTTCATTAAAATCAAACAGGAGCTCGCGTCAGAAAAAATATTAGCGCACTATAACCCAGCGTTAAAATTAACACTGACGGTAGATGCATCACCCTGGGGCCTGGGGGCTATCCTGGGGCAGGTGGAGGCCGGGGTCGAGAGGCCCATAGCGTACGCTTCCAGGTCGTTGAACAGTGCGGAACAAAATTATAGTCAAATTGAAAAGGAGGCCACAGCAATTATTTTCAGCAGCAGCATTCGGCGATTCCACCAATACCTCTATGGGTTAGACGTACCATTTCTCCTCCGGACTGATCACAAACCCCTAATGTTTATATTTCATCCCCACAAAGGTGTACCGGAAGTCTCCGCTAATCGCCTCCAACGCTATGCGCTATTTCTAAACAGTTATAATTACGAAATAGAATACGTTACGAGTGTAAACAACTGTGCAGATTTTTTAAGGCGACTCCTAATCCCAACGTCCTTGAGGATCTGGGCGGAGCCTAACGTTATTCCCCCCGCCGACCGTGCGCCCCCGGAACATTACTTCGTTCATAATCTCGTTGAGTGGCGTCCAAGCAGCTTCATACACTCGCATAGTCCGAGCGAGAGTTGAAGATCAACAAACCTTATAATATTTAAAGGCATTGAAAAATCTCGAAGTAAAATAAATCATTTATACAATGATATAATTATTTCGGATTACTAAATATCTATTTAACCTCTACAGTAGAATATTAAAAATAAAATGCGTTAAAGCTATTTTTCAAAAAAATAAGTGATATTGGCCATTTGGAAGTCTCGCATCGAAAAATACTTTTTAGTTTCTTTTGTATGTGTAGGTACCTACCAAAAATAGTTAAAATGCCGACAAGATTCTTGATTATACGTGTAATATCATGCAGAAATAAAAAATATCGTTTTATAATAAATAAATCATATCATGACCCAGCGGATGAACCGATATTTTAACATAGTAGTGGAGGCACAGCTTTATCCCCCGGGTCATGCTGCTCTAATGAAAAGATAAACTATAAATAATAGAGCGACAAACTCAACTTTACCGTTGGAAAATGGATTTACGTCCTTTACCTACTTATAAACAGTGATAGTTTTTTATGACTACATTAGTAATGTTCTCAGATTTTCCCCTATACTTGTTGATATTGACGATATTTTACTAGACGAATTTTTTAGCTAATTTCAATGTTCAAGGTCTATGGATACCCTATAAATGTTAATTTACTTGAGTGTCAAAATATGCCGATGCTGGAAAGGAGAACTTATCTAAGCGACATTTTTGGGGATATTGAGTTACACACACTGTTGGGATCGGCAGATTTTTCTGCATCGAATGGGTTGGGTCTCGTATACATCTGTCTGACGACTTTTGTGTCGCTTATCCCGTCGGTGATTAAGAGAATCTCTACTTTTTTTCTACTAAATGACTTGATTTTTGAGGTTTTTTTAGCAAAATGGAGATTACATAAAAAGTTTTTTGCATAATAATGAACCTTAGAGCTTTTTTACCATACAATAAAAAAGCAAAAAATGTAAGCTCAAGCGATATTAATATCATAGGACACACATACAATTGCCTGCACCAAAATAAACATAACTGTACTTGTAGTCAACTTGAGGTTGTTGATAGTTTTAGGTATCTCGGCTTAATAGTTGATAAACATTTTAATTGCAAATTACACATTAATCAAGTCTGCAATAAATTAAGGTCAATTTTAGGTCAATTTTATTATCTAAGTAGAATAGTAAACAAACGCACCCTGCACATTGTTTACCATGCTCTCGCTGACTCATTACTGAGTTATGGGCTGAGCTGCTATGGAGTTACTTTTAAGACATATTTAGATAGGATAAAACAGCTACAGATAAGACTAATGAAATATCTAGTAGGCAAAGACATAAAGAGAAAATGTAGGACAAACTATGACGCACTGTTTTCGATCTGTAAAATTCTCCCTGTAGATTGTAAGACTATATACCTAATTATCCTAGAAACTTATTATAGTGACGAGTATAAGGTACACAGGCAGAAAAAACGTCACTGTACTAGGTCCACTAAAAGGAAATTATTGATGCAGCCGGTTGCCAAAAATTATTACGCTAAAAGAACCAAAGAGTACCTTATTCCTAAAATATACAATAAATACCCTTTATTGCTTGACGAGGAAAAAATTAAAATTGGAAATTTAAAAAGTAAATTGAAAAAGATACTATATGATAATTACTAATTGTAGGTACCTCCTCCGGATTTGTATCTTGCACTCATAATAATTTCGTGTGTCGTACCTACCAACGCAGACTTCATTTACCATCCATCAGTAAAATATATACTCTATTGCAACGCTATAGAATCTGCATTGGTATGGCGACTAATTTTTCGTTTGCATATTGCATGTTTGTTAAGTTAAGTAGTTAGTAAGTAAGCATCACTGCGCACAATAATTGTAGTGACAGAACGCGACGCCAACAAACTGTTTCACAGTTTGGCGCACTTTAAACACAGTGTAAAGTATGTGCTAATGTTGATGAATAAATTATAAAAAAAAAAAAAAAACTTATTTGTCAAAACAGATCAAACAACTTGGATAATTTTCTTTATTGCAACTAACCTTGCACTTGTTGGTTAACTGTTTTTACCTGATCGTAAAATATATTTTAATGTCGTTTGAGGCATTTTACCTATGTCTTTATGATAAAATTAACATAAAGGTAAATTATGAAAGAAAAATTGAATGTGATCCACTGCAATGTAAGCAGGACTCGAACCTGCGACCCTAAGTTTCCGGCGTAGTGCTCTACCAACTGAGCTATCATATCGTTACGTCAATCACACTAAATCTTTGATTCCATAATTCTTCGCTACTGGAGCGCCCTCTGTGTCATGCGTGTTTAAAATGCTTATGCGCATTAGCCAAAAAGTAAAAATGTGGTATTTCCACATTATTAAACAGAATCGATATAAGATTCTATAAAAAAAAATAACATAGGTAGATTAAATTACCTGATTGTCGTATCTTAACTATTGGCGTTTATCCAAATTTACCTGCTTTGATACTATGAAACCAAAGTCACTTATCCTTTTTTACCTGATATGACTTTGATCGACTACTGTCGCTTATCTTGAATTGCTTGAATGACATTGGAGTCGTATTTGTCGCATAGAATGTACTAAAAAACAAATATTTTCGTTAAATTGGTAGTTAGACAACTTTACCGGTTCTGTTTTATAAAATATCACACATTTAGTAGTAATTCAATATATTTATAAAGGCCGTTAGGTTAGGCCCATCTGCGGTGTAAATCTGTGTCTGTGGCGCTAAGGCATTACTTTGGAGTCTTTGGACTCGCTTGATGGACCCAAACGCCATCTCACTCAAACAGTGTCTTACGAGCCGTCACTTATACCACACAGAGTTGTAGGTAGTTTTGTTATTCTTGTTAGGATAGAATATTATCTCATTGCAATTGTAAAACTTGAAATTTCACGTAGTTCGTGATTTAAAATTCCTTAACGAATACCGAGTGACTGCAGTCTTGAGAACTCTTGTGCTGTTCTCATTAGTCATAGCTATCGTTTGCTACCATACATTGGTCTAGAACTACTGGAAATCTTTCAGCAGATCACACATAAAAATTGATAAAATTTAAATTTCACGTGATATCTGATGAATAAATCTTTAACATTTCTAAAGCAGTTTTTTTTTGTATTTGCGTAGTTCGACCATAAGTTTTTGTCTTAGAGAACTTTAAATGTCACAATATTTTCCTCTAATTAAAACATTAATCGTGAGGTTTTATTGTAGGATAAATAGCTTTTCATGTCTGAAATATTTCCTACAAAGGCGATTAGATAATTTTTCTTGATTTATTTCATGCTGATTTATGCACATTTATATATTTACCTGACTATGAAATGAGCATGCACATATATATTGTTAACTGTGTTGATTGTTGTGTAATATATTATACTATTTTACCTGACTAATTTCTCGGGAAACGTGTCGTTTAGATAATTTTACCTAATTCTATTTTGACGGCCATTTTGCGTAAGCGACGCTAAATCCTAAAATATTCCATTAATAGACAAAATAACAAAAGCAACATGTAAAAAACATGATATTGTTTATATAAAATGAGCATCGTAAGCACATAGATATTGTTTACTGTGTTGATTGTTGTGTAAAATGTAGATTATACTATTTTACCTGACTAATATCTCGGGAAACGTGTCGTTTAGATAATTTTACCTAATTCTATTTTGACAGCCATTTTGCGTAAGAGATGCTAAATTTTAAATTATTCCATTAATAGACAAAACAACAAAAGCGACATGTAGATAACATGATGTTGTTTATGATTATAAAGGCTTCATTTAAAAAGTAGGTCCACAGAATATTTAATAACTTTTTTTTTTTTTTTAAAGTTGGTAGTTTTTTAGATCTCCTGTAAAGTTAGCTCCGTGTCTCTTGGATAATTTTCCTTTCCAGCGTAGATACGTTTTTTTTGCGGCATAAAGAACCGTATCTTTTTTTTACGTTAACTTAGAAGTTCCGAATTTTATTGGGTGGGTGTAGATTTCTTGATCTGCAGATCGGTTGACATGCGGCAAACGTGTCAG
Source organism: Apotomis capreana (assembly GCA_947623375.1). Taxonomy (NCBI): domain Eukaryota; kingdom Metazoa; phylum Arthropoda; class Insecta; order Lepidoptera; family Tortricidae; genus Apotomis; species Apotomis capreana. Next base: position 24,651,132 of record OX392498.1, on the reverse strand, counting down.
CCCTACTTTAGTTTAGCGGTTGTCTGAGTTACTTAAGCTATTTGGGTTTTGGCGTTCCTTCCGCGATCGATCGATTAATTTGATCCAAGATCGTTTCATTGCCCTCTGGCAAACTTAGAGAGAAAAATTCTGAGCATTAATCAAAAATCAAGTCTGGGCATTACGATGAGTCTAAATAAAGTTATATATTTTTTCATTAATTCAACTGTAATCCGATCATTAATATATGGCTTTTAAACGATATGTAATAAAAATCAGGTTTTTATTTTATAAACGGTAAACAATTGGAACAGAACTTATGGCCAGGCTAGGTATGTCTAGCTAGGCCCGGCGGATGTCAATAATTACTAACGCTCATTTAGATTTAAATATGAAGTGGGAAATTTATTGATGCAAATATGTATTCTGACTATATTTACATAAATAAGCCCTCATGCCAAAATTGTCACTTGCCTTCTTGAACTAGAAAATTATTGTAATTTTTGATAATGTATTTTTATATCATATGTCATGTACTGTACTAGTGACGCAACGAATTTGAATACTTACAATAAATATTCGTATTCGTAAATTAGCGTTTTACCGAATATTACAATAGTATTCAAACGAACAATACTTGTTCTGCATTACGATATTCATATCTCTTAGGGTTGAATTAATAAAGATCATTAGACGTTATCATACTTAAATATCTGTATTATCAGATTTTTTTTACTAACCGAAATACCTAAGGTACTCTAATATTACACAGAGAAGGGCCCTAAAACCCACACCAAAAGTGCTATTTTCTGGGAATCCTGTCTGGTGTGGGCCCATGACTGAGAATATCTAAGTATCCAAATGTGTCCGGGAATGCTAAGCAATAACAATTTTTTTATAAGTACTTAAAATTAATAGATACCTAAATACGAAAAAAAACAGTTGAATTTAATTATATATGAAAATGAGTGCTTTTTAGGGTTCCGTACCCAAAGGGTAAAAACGGGACCCTATTACTGAGACTTCGCTGTCCGTCTGTCACCAGGCTGTATCTCAAGAACGGTGATAGCTAGACACTTGAAATTTTCACAGATGATGTATTTCTATTGCCGCTATAACAACAAATACTAAAAATGAAATAAAATAAATATTTAAGGGGGGCTCCCATACAACAAACTTGTTATACCTATATATACATATATATAGGTACGGAACCCTTCATGCGCGAGTCGGACTCGCACTTGCCCAATTTTTATTGTTATGTCGCATAGCGTAGTCGTGTGAAAAAACGAACTACACTCTCTTAAAATACACTTCAAACGCACGAAGACAGATCGAGCCTCCGCGGGATCCGGTACTATAACAATTTTCCGTAACTAGATGGATCGCGAGAGCAAGTGACACAGCCTTCCCCTTCGACGGTTAGATTTACACTGAGCTCGCAGCCCGGGCACGGCCGCGCTCGCGGAAATTCAGTTTTTTTGATGCTTTATTAGACCGAATTTACATTTTACTAACTTTTAAACAATACGATTAAAGATCAATGAATTGTCAATATTCTTGCGAAAGAGCCGTGTAAATATCATTTGTAGTTTAGAAGCCTTAGGGAATTGAAAATTGAAAACGACCCTATTTTAACATTATATTTCCCATAGTAATTATTGCTTTAAAAAAAAATCCAACTATAATTTTTTAGAAGAAATAGTCAAAAATAACATATATTTTTTTCAGATTTTTCCGTTGGCTAGATTGCGAGCCTTAGGACTTTAAAAATCACCATTCCACGTACGGAGTCGCCTTAAGCCGCGCATCAGCTGATAGTGCATCGACCAGCGATAACGCGATGACGTCACCCCGCATTGCGTCGTCAAAGCCGTCGGCAGCGCACGCGCCTCCGCCCCTTGATCGTGCAACATACATTAATTTCGTAACAGATGGCGATTTACCTATAACCTTAAACGACATAAGACATGCTACCGCGACCGATGACATATTAGTTCAAGTTATACAATATGTTAGAAAAGGTTGGCCTAAAAATATTGTGGACAAAGAAATAAAGCCTTATTATCATTGTAAGTACGATTTGGTATTAGAACAAAATATATTGATGCGAGGTCACAAAATTGTCATGCCTAGTTCATTAAAATCAAAAGTACTAGATGAGTTACACAGATGTCATTTAGGTATAAATAAAACTAAGTTAGAAGCGCGCTCGAGGTTCTGGTGGCCTAATATAGATCGAGATATCGAGTTAAGAGTGAATAGCTGCGCGATTTGTATACAAAATAAACCGACACCTGCGCGCGCGCCGTTAACTTCGTGGACGTTCCCGGCCGGGGTGTGGCAAAGGGTACATTTGGATTTTTTCGGACCAATTCAAAATAACATGTTTTTCATATTAGTTGACGCATATTCGAAATGGGTCGAATGTTTTCCCCTTACCAATAATTATACGAGCGGGACGGTAATTACAAAATTATTAGAAGTTATGTCTCGATTTGGTATAATGCATACAATAGTAACCGATAACGGAACATCTTTCACATCGAGATTATTTAATGAATTTTGTAGATTAAATCACATAAAACACATCACGTCACCAACTTATTCACCTGCTAGTAATGGTCAAGTGGAAATATATGTTAAAATGTTTAAAAAACATATAAAAAGTTTGTTAATGGAAGGAAAAACAATGAAAGAAGTTAACGACCGATTACTTGAATTTTTGTTTAGGTATAGAAATAACAGGCATTCAACAACGGACAAGTCACCCGCCGAGCTAATGATCGGCCGCCGATTGCGTAATCGGTTCGATTTGTTAGAAGTAAACAATAACGAGTCATCGTCACTCCCGACAGATCTACTAAATAATGTACGAAATAAACAGTATTTGCAGGCTAAATATTATAAAGGGAACAGAATTGTAGACTTTGATGTCAACGAACATGTGTTAGTAAAGTTAGTTAGTAATAATAAGTGGGTCAAAGGAAATATAAGGAAAAAAATAGGAAAAAGTATTTACGAAATCTACGTACCAGAGATAGACCGGGCGATAAAAAAACACAAAAACCAAATATATAAATATAAGGGAGAAAACGAACTACAGGATGTCGATCGTGACGACGAAGACTTCCATTGGTCGACAATGCCTTTTCCGTCGGACCTTGAGTTTAGACGGGAGGAAAAGGAAGACGAATGGACGGAAGCAGACACTGGGACCGCGGACGAGGACTCTACGCCAGATCACCGAGATCCACCCCGCCAGCAAGCGCTGGCTGCGCCGCCGCCGCCGCCGCCGCCGCCGCCGCCGCCTTATTATTTTTTGTCTGACATTGTTTTTGTATCTATCTGAATTTACTATGATATTATTTTAAATTAATTGAGCGCGCTCTCATATTTGCATGCCTGCATGCAGGCCGAGTACACGGCACGTTGTATGAACAATAAGACCTGTTACTGTATATTTACTGTACTTCTGCAAATAAATAATTTTGACTTTGACTTTGACTTAAATATATAGTATATTGATTTACTAAAATAAAAATAAATTTAAAAAGTAATAACTAATAAATGATAATAAAAATTTGGGCAAGTGCGAGTCCGACTCGCGCATGAAGGGTTCCGTACCATAATCTATAACAAGTTTGTTGTATGGGAGCCCCCTTAAATATTTATTTTATTTTATTTAGTATTTGTTGTTATAGCGGCAATAGAAATACATCATCTGTGAAAATTTCAACTGTCTAGCTATCACCGTTCTTGAGATACAGTCTGGTGACAGACGGACGGACGGACGGACAGCGAAGTCTCAGTAATAGGGTCCCGGTTTTACCCTTTGGGTACGGAACCCTAATAAAAATTACAAGTTTATTTCAAGAAGTTGTATTGTGTACTTTGGCTGTTCGTATTTTTGCCTTGGTCTTAGAATACTAACGAAACGAAATAAAATGAAGAGTTTATTCTATGAAGTTTTAAGTTGTTCGTGTGGCTGTTGGACCGATCGCTTTGGTCTTCGACGACGATTTTACTTTATGCTTTATGCATAAAAAGCGACTTTCTGTCCCCTACGCACAGCATAAAGTCGAGCTTTTAGAGCATGAGAAGTGAAAAAATCATTTTCTCAAACATGCAATGAAATATTGTCTTTGCGTTCCTTATAATAGGCTCGGAAGTATCGGTTTTTGGGCGCAACAACTCGAGAGGACTGTAAAGGGATTTCATACTGCTTTTCAGGCCTAGGCCTGCAAAGTAACTTTTTTTTGGTTTCAACAACAAGGTCATTCACACAGCTGGCTGGTTTGACAAAAAGCAGCTTTTGTTTTTAAAGGTTGGTTGTTAGACACTTGTGGAAAAAAAAAATCAAGATGGCGACTTTTTTTTTTCAAAATTTCAAATTGGTGCTAGGCGGCTAAAACTCGGTATCGGGGGGCTCTCGGGGCTCAAAAATATGAATCTGAAATCTTGTCCGAAAATTCGGTCAAATTCGGAAAATATCGAAAAAAAAAAACGATTTGTATGGAGAAAATTTCAAATTGGTCCTAGGAGGCTGAAATTCGGTATCCGGGGGTTTTTGGGGCTCCTGAGTCAGAATCTGAAATCGGATTTTTAAAATTCGGTCAAATTCGGATTCGGGGGCTCTCGGGGCTCAAAAATATGAATCTGAAATCTTGTCCGAAAATTCGGTCAAATTCGGAAAATGTCGAAAAAAACGATTTGTATGGAGAAAATTTCAAATTGGTCCTAGGAGGCTGAAATTCGGTATCCGGGGGTTTTTGGGGCTCCTGAGTCAGAATCTGAAATCGGTTTTTTTTTAATTCGGTCAAATTCGGTATCGGGGGGCTCTCGGGGCTCAAAAATGGGAATCTGAAATCTTGTCCGAAAATTCGGTCAAATTCGGAAAATATCGAAAAAAAAAAGATTTGTATGGAGAAAATTTCAAATTGGTCCTAGGAGGCTGAAATTCGGTATCCGGGGGTTTTTGGGGCTCCTGAGTCAGAATCTGAAATCGGATTTTTAAAATTCGGTCAAATTCGGAAAATATCGGACAAACAATATTAAGTATTATTCTTTGAAGTATATTTTTTTATTTCATTGTATGTTTGAGAAAAGCACTATACATGCCTCGTCGTGAAAACGGATTCCCGGCCTCGTATCACTATCCGGCCTCGCTCGCACGCTCGCTCGGCCGTACTTGGCCGGAAATCCTCATTTTCCCGGCCTCTGATGTAATGTACTATTTTAGGGTTCCGTAGTCAGTTATTGCTGCTACTTCTTTTTTTAACAGACCGGGGTATAGTGACTAATAGATTTTATTTCTAACATTCCGTAACTTTTATTTTACAAAATTCTTATAACGGTTACTTCATGCCTTTTTTTTACCTATCATCCGTACAATACAATAATAGGCTTAGTACAGTTTTGGATCTACAAGCTGCAGGTCATTAATTTCTTTACCATGATTATTCCTAAATGTAATTTTAAATTGTCAATTTGACAGCTAATAAAATTTGCTGTAGGGATCTTTTGCCTTCGAAACCCAATAATAATATAATTTAACTAACCCAACAATATAATTACATGATCATCCAAAAATTGTACCAAGCCTATTGTATTATTTCCAGTTTGTCGATCGCAGTCAGAAATGATAGCAGGCCTGATCAGATCGGCTATAGTTTTTGGCCCTCTAGTAGCTCCTTAGACATTGACCTATCGGCTTGTGCGATTTGGAATGAATAATATTAAAATCTCATCATTTAAAAATTAGATTACTTATAGTCCAACAGGGGGTTTTATAACCGACGCCATATTGCGGATTTTTAGTGGTACAAATTTATTTTACTGGCAACGACAAATTTTTGGTTACTGACGTTGAAAGTCGGTGAATGTCACTGATGTAGACAAAGAAGAAAGAAGGCAAAATATTCCGCAAATTTCGAGTAATTTTTGCATAATAAAGCCTAAACTTTCCTAACATGAAAGTCAAGCTTTTTCAATAGGATTTAGTATTTATTTCACAAGAAGAACTAAGCATCGAGCAGCATTCCGGTAAACAATGATTTGAATTTGGTTAATGACAAATCCTTGACTGACGTTTAATAATGCAAATATATGACGTATACATATTATTGCCACATGAAAGCTGCTAGTAGCGCCACTACCCCTGGGCTGAACCGACTCTTGCTAGGTTATGACTAATCTGATAAATGAAACCGACAGATTGTTGAATCATTTTGTAAAGCACAGAAAAAATAACAAGTCAAGGTCATACTTATACCAGATAGTGAAAGACAGACGTTAGACAATCTTATTTACTTAAAAAAAAATGTAAAAAAATCAAGTTAGGTATAGCAACTAGATAACAGGACATAGAAATAGACCGATTCTTTTATTTAGTATAGTTGACGACATACGACACTTTCGTCAACGGCAATGTAATGTCAGACATAAAATTTTCCAAAGTTCAAGCCCCTATATTGCCCTGTGGCGTCCACCGATATAGTATTTTATGCAACCGTTGTATAAGAGGGGGCAAAAAACGGGAGTGGCATGGGTTACGATGTGAGCGTAGCGAACATCGTAAGAAAGATGCCACGAGCGTTTTTTGACCTACTTAGACAACGTTGCATACAATACTTTTTCTACGACTCGACATTTCATAAATAAAATGCAAATAAACAACAAAGAAAATTACATGTTCCCACTCGGAATCAACAAAATTAAAAAAAAAAATAGTCTGAAACTTTTTTTTTATTGACGTCCATCTGTCAAAAAAATATGAACATATACATAAAGGTATACGTTCACTATACTAAACATCTGTCAAAAAAATATGAACTTATACATAAAGGTATACGTTCACTATACTAAACATCCATGCACTGAAGATAAAACTTATTTTTTTAAGTTGGCAGCAATTTCTTAGTACAATAAGTTTTTTTTTTAATTGCAAATTGTGTGAATGCAGCTGTTTATCTTGTAATCCGTGGTACTAAGTGATGCTTTTTTGGCGACATTATAACATCGTTTAGCAGTGTTTTTTGGGCAATAGAGTATAGACTTTTACAGACTTTCATAATTAATGTCTTTATATTAGAGTTAGTAACTATATAAATGACAGAAAAAAGTACTAGAGTAGAAAAAATATAAAAGCTATCAATGGGATTAGTTAAATCGCCCAATGAGACTACCAGACGATCAGAAATGTTGGGCGATCTGATCAGTTCGATATCGTCTTCATTGCTTGACAGACATGGATTTAGTCACGTCTGGAAGCTATTTAATTTATAGAAAACTAAATAAAGACATACGATACGAAATAAAGAAATCTTGTTACTATTGATAAATATAATATACTATAAACTTACATTAAATTATGTTGGTAAAAATATTTGCGTCAGTTTTATCCCACCACAGACTAGACAAAAGTTAGACGATGTTATACGATGCATTGAAGCGAGCTTGAAGCGAGCTGATTGAGATTGACACTGACAAACACAGCAGCAAGCGAAATACTAAGTCATCGGAACCGTGACTTTCAAAAAACAAGAAGCGTAATACTTGATATACACACCAAGTAAGTTTTTTGAAAGCTCGGCTGTGTTTGAATAATTATCCATTCGTTTATGATTTAGCGTTTATTATACGTATTGCGAACTAATCTTATACATAACCTTAACTTGTATTCTTTAATTTAATCCATTGTGAACCAAAACCAATAGTGAACTTTATTTGGACAGAATGGCGACTTCGGTAATCAACACTTATGCCGACCCGAGCATGCCTGACTGGATGAACGCTCCACACAGTACAGGAACTTCCATTATGGCGTGCGAATTCAACGGCGGCGTCATCATCGGCGCCGACTCGCGTACCACCACCGGCACTTACATCGCCAACAGAGTGACGGACAAGCTCACCAAAATAACTGACCAAATCTACTGCTGCCGCTCTGGCTCTGCAGCAGACACCCAAGCTATTGCAGACATTGTTTCCTACCATCTGAGTAAGTACTATATCAACATTGTCATCGCCTAGAATCTAAGATGAGAGTGTAACCTATTCCTATATATTTTTTCGTTTTTCTAAGGTTTTTGAATAGTTTATTGCAACTCTGTGTTTAGTTGTATGGCTGCCCATATATTACACTATATATCGAGACTTATTGTGTGGATGTGTTGATATATTTTGGGCAAACTGATATGTACTACATGTAATGTATTTGCATTGATATAATGGATCGAGAAAATGTTAGTTGTTCTTGTAAAATTGCTCAAGAAGTCAAGATAGTTCCTGAATCCAAATAAGATGTTTGCTTTGTGGTTGTTCTTGCTCTAAAGCATACTATCATAATGATGCAATTATGTATGTAACTTGAGAACCAAAAATGTTACAGCATTCACATTCAGAACAAATGTGTGAATTCAAATATACCAGATTACAGTAGTGTCAATAATCGGACACATCAATAGTCCTGTACATTCAATAATCCCACTCTCCGCCTGCATCTTCATTACCTTTGTCAACTGCTGCTCTGTGCTATTATTTGGTAGTCAGAACATTCTAATAATCCAGCAGCCCTATTTTTTAATAGTGCTGTGTGTGACTCAGTGTGAGTAAATACATCATTACTAGAGATGCACCGAATATTCGGTTACTATCCGGTATTCGGCCTATCCGGCCCTTATTTTAATATCCGGCCGGATACCGGATAGTAAACTTGCTTGATTTTGGGGTAAAACTGGAATGTACTGCACTACTACTACAATTTGCACGTGTACTATTTAATGAAGTTACTTCGTAATGACATAGTTAAACTCGTTTCGAACCTAGAAATGTGTCCGCGCGAACGTTCACTAAGCAACAGGTCAAAACCTGCGCGACGCGCACCTGTAAGACTCAAGTGTAGGTATACTTCCGCGGGCCGGATACCGAATATTCAGCCGGTGGTTAGGCCGAATATCCGGTATCCGGCCAAACAACTATCCGTTGCATCTCTAATCATTACTCACAGATGGACAACCTTTGATTGGCATAGTAGCCATTAATAACTGACAAGGGTATGAGGAATTAATTAGCTGTAATACTTAAAAAATAAGCTGAGTCAATTTATATTACAAATACAAAGATAAAAACAGTGAAAAAACAAATTAGACCATGACCAGATTTGAATTGGTATTTTATGAGTCAATTTAGTTAAATTATAGAAAGCATTTTAAATCAAATTGTTGTATTACACATTTTAGTGTTGTTGTTATTACGCAGTTATTATGCAGTTAGAAAATGGACCCATTATGTTAACTGACTAATCCGTATAGATGTATTTTAAGTTTACAGACTAGTCACATATGGTTATGGGCTCCGTTTTTCGCACTTAACCTGCCTAGTCACATACACAGAATGTTAAGAATGGTTGTCAAAAATCTGGTTTCTCAAGTATGTATTATTGAGACTCCATCTCAACATGTTAGAAATATATATCATAGAAAACTCACTACAAATCATACATAATCATAGTAAATAAATTCGTTTTCATCCACAGACTTCCATAAAATGGAGCTGGGTGAGGCTCCGCTCGTGCAGACAGCAGCTTCTATTTTCCGGGAGCTCTGTTACAATTATCGTGACTCACTTCTTGCTGGTATCCTGGTTGCAGGCTGGGACAAACGAAATGGCGGTAAATACTCATCTATTTTAGTTTACAAATTTAAAGAAGTAATTGAATGCTTCGTAAACATCTTCCAGGAATGTAATTTATATCAGCCATAAGAACACTTCTTTTCAGTTAATTCTGGTTGAATTCACTCAAAGCAGTCATAATTTATTACTTTTATTTGTTAGTAGCTAAAATAATTACTATTAAATATTTATGGCACCATTAGTAGAAGGGTGATTCTCATATAGTTTTAAAATATTAACATTTTTTTTAATTTTTTTTTCTGTGATATATTGCGGTGTATATTAAGAGTACATACCAAAGGCTAATTTTTGGTGCAGATGGACAAGCTTAATACCCTCTGCAAGTGATTAAAGTAATGCATGTACACGGCTGTGACATCCCTAAGCATAGTTGTGAGACTGTATAACATGGGTGTGACAATTTCATCGAAAATCAAGTAATTGTGTCAAATAACAAGTAACCAAGTAGCCAGGATCATTCACCAGCAACTTGCTCTTCGATACGGTCTTGTGGGGTCTGAGGTGCCGTACTATAAGTACGCACCGATGCCAGTTCTTGAGAATGGTCGTGCCACGCTCTATTGTGATCGATCTATCATCACGGACAGGACTATTGTAGCCAATAAGCCTGATATCGTTTTGGTAGATCGATCCAAGCGCCAGGCAGTGCTCGTCGACATCACCATCCCCCATGACGAGAACCTCGTGAAGGCCGAGAAGGACAAACTCAGCAAGTACCTTACTTGGTTCACGAGGTGACCGCCATGTGGGATGTTGACTCGACGATCATTGTCCCGATAGTCGTTTCGGCTAACGGTCTTATAGCGAAGAGTCACGACAAACATCTTAAGAGACTCTCGCTCTCGCTAGATGGCTGATTTAATTTATTTTTCTTTGGTGACATCTGCGGAAAAAATACAACAAATTGATAACCCAACTTAGCAAACAAAATCATCAAATTATTCAAATATACTACAAGAATGTCACAACCAAGCATTACATGTCACAACCGAGGTTTGAAAAATTCCGTGGTCGTGACATTTAGATCTATCTATGGTCGTGACAAATTTTGAACATGTGCGACATAATGGAACAATTTGCTTTGTCTCGCCAATTTTAAACAATCACCTTATTCTGTTATTTCTGAGGTACAATTTATATAAGTATCAATAACATCACAGTAGAACTTACATTTAAAACTCATTCCACGGTCGTGACGTACTAAGGTTGTCCTTTTCTTTAATAAATACAAGAAAATATTTTTGCTATACATTCACCGCACTTTGTCATAAGCAGAACCGACAAGAAGGTAGTTTTTCCGTTCTTAAAAAGCCTAAATAGGGCTGCTAGCTTCAAATATAATTGTCTACCAAGTTACACGTATTTAAACAAACACACATGGCTGTGACAAAAAAATTGATCACAAACTTTATGATGTTCTGAATCAGAAACTGTTACATTATACTATTACAACTTTTTAATAATGTTATCAGACATTTATTAGCTTTGCGTCATTCGTATAACATTAGTCAAAATTACTTGATATTGTAGCAGAAAAAAATATTTTATTAGAAAATCGGGAGATATCACACGGCATGGACGTGACATTTTGGGCAAACATTTTTTTTTTTATATATATTTCTGAATATTTTAAGGTAAATGTGTATATAAAAGATAAGTAGAGGATATTTGCTCAACAAAGGCATAAATAGATTTTTGATTTAAACAAAATAAACATGTGATTCTTACAAATCACAAAAAAATGCATGAGAATAAGAATTACCCAGAACTACTGATGAATTTGTTCAAAAGGTACTAGTTTTTTTTCAGGTCAAATCTACTCCATACCGATTGGAGGCATGATGCAGCGCCAGGCAGTATCGATCGGGGGGTCCGGCTCTACTTATGTGTACGGTTACGTGGACGCTAATTTCAAGCCCGACATGAGCCGGGAGGAGGCGGTGAAGTTTGTGACCAACACGCTCGCACTGGCCATGCTGCGCGACGGCTCGTCCGGTGGCGTGGTGCGCCTGGGCGTCATCACAGAGGCAGGCGTTGAGCGATCCGTTATTCTTGGTGATCAGCTACCCAAATTTTATGAGGGTTAATGTTTTTCTTTTTATATGTAAAGTCCAATAAATTTCTAATGTAAATCTCGTTTACTTTCTCGTGCAGCGCACTATCTCATCGTGCTGCTTGGGTAGTATCTTATCACGTCTGTAATTACTACTAATTCAGTGAATAAAGGATTCTGACCTTACAAACGGTCCGGTAGTTTTGAATTTTTGATATGTTGTATAAGATGGTTAGTCAGTTTTAAAATGCAAAATGCACAATTCCCCCCCCTCCGCGCCCGCCGCCATATTGAAAAAACCGGCACTCTCTTCATATTTTTGCTCATATCTTCCTTTAGGAGCATTTTAGCTAAAAGAAAGCTTCGATAATGTTATAGAGAGTTAAATTTTCTACATTTTCCATTTTATATTTTGTTTCTAGGACAGATAGTTACGGAGATATGCGCATTTAAAAAAACTTAAGAAATTGCAATTTCCAACTCAAAAACAAACTTCTGGATTATATCTTCGTTTAGGAGCATTTTAGCTAAGACAGTGCTTAACCAATGTTGTAAAGAATTAAATTTACTATAATTTACATTTCAAATTTGTTTCTAGGACAGATAATTACGGAGATATGTAAAAAATAAAGCCACATTTTCCGAAAATGTATGTAAAAATGGACAAGAGTTTTATAAGCAATTATATTTCCTACATGTTTTAATTTGTCCTAGACTAGTCCCTAACTGAATGACAGCGTTCTAAACCAAGAATTTTGAGATATTTTCGGAAAATTCGACTTTTCCTGTTTTTTAAATGTGCATATCTTCGTAACTAACCGTCCTTGAAACAAACTTTTAAATGTAAATTATAGTAAATTTAATTCGCTACAACATTGTCCAAGCTTTGTTGTAGCTAAAATGCTCCTAAACGAAGACATAATCCACAAGTTTGTTTTTCAGTAGGAAATTGCGATTTTTTACGTTTTTTTAAATGTGAATATCTCCGTAACTATCTGGTCTAGAAAAAAAATATAAAATGGAGAATGTAGTAAATTTAACTCTCTATAACATTGTTGAAGCTTTCTTCTAGCTAAAATGCTTCTAAAGGAAGATATGAGCAAAAATATGAAGAAAGTGCCGGTTTTTTCAATATAGCGGCGTGCGCGGAGGGGGGGCGAATTGTGCATTTTGCATTTTAAGCACTGACTAACCATACTAGACAACATATCAAAAATTCAAAACTACCGGACCGTTTGTAAGGTCACACATAGTACTTTAGTCTCTATTCACCGTATTATACGCTACTCACCTAAGATCGTAGGGACTAGATCGTGGAAGGGTTCGTTCCATGTTATTTCGATCAGAGTCTGAATATGTAAGGTTATCGCAGTTAGTCTATGATTTTCTAGTCGTTCATATTTTCGCCATTTTGATACTATAGTATTTTTTACTTTTCGGCTATTAGTTTGGTTCTGGCGCCTGAAGTAAAAGTTCTGGCGTTTGTTCAACACTTCAACTGTGACCCTAACGAGCGAGAGAAACGCCAGAACCGAGTTTTTTATCCCCCTCGCTTTAGGTAGAACTGCGAAGTAAGAATCATTACGTATTCTACCTTAAGGCAGGTCAGACTTAGGTTAGGTTAGGTACGACGACGAGCGAAGTTAGGAGGAGTGTTAGGTTGAACAGCGAGCGAAACGCCGGAACCGAGTTTTTTATCCCCCTCGCTTTAGCACATTAAATTCTAGGATCATCACAATTATACTCATTAATCATTCGTCAGTTGAATCTTAGGCACTACAAACGATAGGACAAATAATATTTAGGACTAACGATAATAGGAGCAACCATTTCGGCAAATCAAAAATATGTAACAAAGTTTATGCCATACGTTATTCGGACAAAAGACTGTATCCGACACAACAATAGGACTAACAATTGTATGCCATTCGATTTAGACTGCAGTTGGACGTTATCAAATCTTTAGATGTCCATTTCTCCAACCGGGACGTTACTACTGCGGGGCAATAAAAAATGTTATGAGATCATTAGAAAACTGATCTACTAAGAGGAAATATCCCACTTGATTGAAGGGACAAGAGTCCAGGCTGGGCAATTCGTACACAAACTAATTCCAGAACAAGCGTCGTTATGGCCATCCGCAAAAACGAAACCCTTATAAGATCACTTCGTGTCAAGTCTGTCTGTCAAGACCTTTTTCTTAGGAACGCGTGGAGGTATCTAACGGAAATTAAGTATAAACTTCATGAAAAAATCAGACTTCTAGGTCAACACAGTTAAACCGCTGTTTTAAGCCCGTTTATTGTGAAGAGTGGGCAACTACCAAACCCTACACTGAGCATGGCCCGACATGCTCTTGGCCGGTTTTTTTAATACTATTTTAGAATAGTACTATATATAATACAATACATACTTAAAATACATGGAAAACGTACACGACCCATGAACAAATATTCGAGTTCATGACAAACATTTGCTCTTGCCGGGATACGGACCAAGAACTCGGGACTCAGTATCAGTCGGCAGACGTACTGCCACTGCGCCAACCGCGTCATCATACTGGGGGAGCAATCATAAATAAAGTCAGCAGTTCCATACATTTCGGGGAATTAGCAATTTATTTTTATTAACCAAGTTAGGAAAGAGTAAAACTGATAATAATGTTAATGAAAATAACTTTATTGTAATTATTATTATTGTATTAACATGTTATTATTACAGCTTACACTAAAACAGAGATTTACAAATTAAAAGTACTACGTCATTTACATGGTCTATACAATTATCATTATTTATTTATTATATATTTGTCACTTATGTTTTGACAATGCAAACAAATAATTTGAAGTCCATCAATTGCAATTCTGTTAACTAAATAACAATACTATATTAATTTGGTAATTCAAATTAGGGCTAATTGGTATCAATCAGCTTTATTCGTCCCATTCGCTTTTCGTTCAATTCTTATTTCGTCTCATTCTGCATTCGTCACTCATTCTTTATTCGTCGTGTTCGCCATCTGTTTCAATCTTCCTTAGTCCAATTCTATAACATGTCTCATTCTTATTGTCTTATTTGTTTTTCGTCACGATCTTAAGACTATGGTTTTGTTTGTCCCTTACGTTTTTAGTACCATTCGTACTTTATCTTTAGTCACATTCGTTATTGATCTCTCTCTTATTTTGGCGTTACTGGCAAATCGTCCCGTTCTTTTTTGGGTGCGTTCGCTACTCGTCTCGTTCGATACAAGTTTATTTGCTATTCATATCTATGGGATTTTACGGCTGTTAAATACTTACTTTTGACTTGCCTAAGTATTTATGAAGCGATGTTCCCTGGTGGTGGATAAAGTTAAGGTAGTTTACCTTACATAGGTACTTGAGATAGCTAATTCAAATTATACTCGAAACAAACATTCTAAGTGTACATTTTGACTAAACAAGTCACTATGTGTGAAGTTAAAATTTTGCGTATTGTACAGTGAGCTGCAGAATTGCATGGCCCTTTTATCAATGAGTTCATTTATAAATGGTCCATGCATTTGCACAATAACAACCGAAGCGCAAATATCGGTCGCCCAAATATAGATAATTTAAGATTGACGTGAAAAGATAGCAAATAACGATTGTGACGAACGTGTGAACGAACTTAGAATTGGACTAAACACGAAAGAGACTAATAACGAATGTGACCAGCATCGAACATTTCGGAAAAATTGAGGCAAATAAGTAAATGAGACAAATCTAAAAGGAAGAATGAAGAATGAGTCCAAGGAAGGCCGTGACGAATAACGAATAAGACTTAATAAAAATGAGACAAGTTACTGAATTGGACTTAGGAAGATAGGGACAGATAGCGAATAATACGATTAAAGAATGAGACGAAATAAGAATTTAACGAAAAACTAATGGGACGAATAAAGCTGATACCGGCCAATTATTATTCTGAGATGAGAAATTAGCAACAACCAAATAAAAATCAACCCATTGGTGTATTTTTGCCCTTGAACTGCTTCATACAGCTTGCTATTTATAATAAATACAAGTCATTATGTTGTGATTCGAAACTATTTTATTTGTAAAACACGACTATGTGCCAACCGTAGCGTAGGCGTCTCGGTGCAGTACACGTTGTTTAGATACATAAATTATATACCTTGAGATATTCCCAGCACAAACGATGTGTTGTTAGTCCTCGACAAAATAAAAGCATCGACAATTCTGTTATCTATCGTATCCTGATAAGTACCATTTCAACGTGATAGAGAAAAATGACAGACCTATATTGGTAGACGCAGCGAACACAGCTACTTCGCGTGCCACTGATGATCATGTACAAATGGAAAATATCCATGTTTTTCCATATTCTTGCTTTACTCATACCTATCAGTGGATGTTGTATTTTTCAGTCAATTGAAGTGGATTTTTCTAAAAGGCGAAATGTTTTATCGATAATCGGCAGTTTGGTTTCTATAGATAAAAAAAAAGATTTATCATTTACCTACGTTAAAAATACGTCCAAAATGCGTAGTAATTTGTTAACCCTTAAACCATTTATTTTTTCTACGAATGTAATTGAAATATGTACTGGTAGCAGAGATGGGCAAAATGTAATCGACTAACAACTAACGATTAAAACTAACAGAATTAGTTGCGATTGACGATTGAAAACGACGATTGATCAATCTTAGTTGTAAAGAGTGCAACTAATTTAGTTGCAACTAATTTAGTTGTGCAACTAATTTAGTTGTGCAACTAATTTAGTTGTGCAACTAATTTAGTTACAACTAAATTAGTTGCCGATTGATTTCGGACAACTAAATTTTGTAATCGACTAATTAGTTAGACTAATTTTCCGCAACTAATGTTAGAAGCAAATTAAACAGAAAACCTCGGTATGTCTATGTTGACAGACTGAATAGAACGTCTTAACGAATGTACAAAAATAAAATAGTCATGTATTACTTACGATATTTTGACTATTTCTATGGAGTGAGATGTCTGTGCTAACTATTATTCTCTTTGATAATACCAACCGAATGGTCTTAAATTCTGTATTACACGTTTAGTTTGGATGGCAATGCTACAACTCGTCGTGTTAGGGCTCGTCAGAGCTCCTTAACCCGTAGATTACGATTGTCAGAAAAAGTAGTGTCAGCGATAAAAACTTGTAACAAAAATGAACTTTTTGTGAAAAGCTTATTTTGCTACTAAAGTTGTGCATCTCTCGGAACCTGGATTAAATTTCACGGTAAATAAAAACTAGGTACTGTGTGCATTAGTAAGTTAAAACTTAAGAGGGCGCCAACGCGTGGGCTAGCTCTCTCTCTCTCACTGAGCATAAGCGTGAGCGAGATGGAAGTGCGCGCACTTAACTAGTAAACAACTGATAAGACGGATGAGTAAAGTAGTTATCTCGCTCCTTCATACATTGTTCTCTTTCTATATTTTTACCTGCACTCCTTTTTCTTAACCCCTTATCAAGATTTGCCATGCAAAACGTGTGACCAGTTATAATATAACACGTAATAACCATCCAGTATTAATGTACAGTTTAAATATAATAAGCTATAAAATGGATTAGTAAAGTAGGTACATATATTTTTTTCCCTCCTTCATAGGTACATCGTTCTCTTTCTTTTTTTTACCTAGGGTCCCGTGCCCTTACCTATATTTGCTGTAATCAATTCGCTGCCGCTCCAATATATTGGCAATAGCGCTAATAAATAAAATATGTCATGTTGATATATTTAAATGTAGAATGAGGCAAGGAAAATGTACAATAGTTAATGCTGAGATTTCTTTACAAAGAGGTCTAAATATTTTAAATAACCACACGGTGAGAACAAAATAGACCGCTACAAAATAGATTATAATATGAACAACATGCAGATGTTTAATTCAATAGAACGTGTTATTTTTAGAAGATTCGTCGGCACTTGCACCAAAATGCAACAAACAACTTCCAGGTAAGTAGGATTATCCCATTGTTTTGTCGCCGCGTGACACTAAAAAGAGTTTTACTAATGACACAGACAGCAAAATATTGATAATATCTATTTCTAAAATTTACTCAGTAATTCAGTATCGTATAGTACTTTACGATACTCGTTAGAACTAGTAAAGTATCAAAATATTAATAGAGCACCAACCTAACTATATTGTTTGCGATTTGTAAACATTGTAGTTTTTCGTTATTTATCGTTATAATATTGTTAATATGGCCCATAATATTGCATTGTCATTCTAATTTGTCGTGTGTCGTTTCAAATGAAACGTGTATATATACATAATTTTAGCTCAATCGGTTGAAGATATCTGCTTCGAAATAAGTTACAAGATTCTACCCAAACCAACATAGATACAAGTGATACAACATACGAGTACCTACCTACAATGTACATACCTACTCGTAGTTACATATTGCAAGTTGTCTATATTGCAAGTTAAATAAAAATGCAAAACAGGCGACTACATAGTTTTAATATTGATTTAATCGTGAAATTTAGTCGATTGAAACTAAAACTAATTCAATTGTTAGTCGAAGATTCTCACAACTAATTCAATCGCAACTAAATTAGTCGGAGATTCTCACAACTAATTCAATCGCAACTAAATTAGTCGCGATTGAAAAATGACGATTGATATTTTCAATCGATTGATTAGTTGACTAAAAAATTAATCGATTAATGCCCATCTCTGACTGGTAGTATGTCCGGTTCAATGGATTTTTTGAATGATTTTTAAAGGTAAGAAAGTTTTAATTTTTCTTGAGATTAACGAGAAGACTGCAATATATTCGTAGTTGATGTCAATTAATTTTGAAAACGAAATATTTCACCACCAACTAATCTTCGAAAGCTTAAATTATGACACATGAATGTCATAATTTAAGCTTTCGAACTTAACACATCTCGTATATTTATTGCCCTTAATAAACCGTACAATTAACAACATTTCATATTTCTAACAGGTGAAAATTAATATAGACATCGAGAAAGCTTTGTGTTCTCTACGAACAAACATGTAACTTGTTTAGCTCATGATCTACAGTAGCGGAGGGAATTCTATCAGAAAACAGTTTAGTAAATAATTTGATATCACATGCAAAAAAATATGGCAGAGATGCTATCGCTATCAGAGAATTTCGAGCTTTATTTGGCAATGAAAATTTGAGAATTAAGTTCAATTTATAAAATATTGGGTAGGTACATTGATTCCTAGGCCATTTCGTACCTTGTCACAGTGAACGTCAATATGAAAGCCGCTTGAAATCTCATATCATTGTCATTGTGACAAGGTTCTATTGTGGCCTAGAAATCAAATTAGTTGACTGTACTTCAATGAGTTCCAAGATATACATTTTTTCGTAATAACTCTTATAATTCATTAAGCATTTCCTTTACAAACGTTGTCGTGGTGGTATGTATGTATGTATGTAAACACTTTATTGTACACAACAACTGGTTATAAATACATTGATAACAAATGAAATATGTACAAAGGCGAACTTATCCCTATTAGGGATCTCTTCCAGTTAACCTTTGAGCAATTGAAGGAATGGGTATTTGGTGGTTGTTATCGATAACAGGGTTGTCGATATTATCAATTTGTTGTTGTATTACAGTCAGCGGGTGTTCTGCCTTTTTGACGAATTATTTATTGTCGAATGTTTCATTTCATCGAATTTTCCCCTCCGGCCGTTTTGGCAACCAAGTTTCGCAACCAGTTGTTAAAAAAGAAAAAATATTCTTGCTACGCAACTAGTTGCCCAAAAAGAATATTTATTCCTTTTCCGAAACCAACGTCGATGACAGCTGAGTTTCGCAACCAGTTGCCAAAAAAGAAAAAAAAACTTTGTTCACATCTGGTTACCAAATAAGATTCTTAATTCCCATTCTCATTTCCAGATGATACAAAGAAATTGAGTTTGCACAAAAAGTTTATCCTCAATATGTTTGATACCGGCCTGAGATCTGTTCGGGAGCAGCCTGAAAATATACATTTTCTGGCGTTCGCCAGAAGTGTCGTCGATGTTTCAATAAGTCGTCATTTTGTTCTGTGTTCTTTTAATTATTTATTATACAAAGCGACAAACGTCTTCTGACAGCGATAAGTCATACAGTATGATCACCAAATAAATTAATTTTATCTATCCAAATATCATAAACCCTCGATGATGCGTTCAAGAACTGCACATTATGACCACCATTAAAATAGTCTGTTTTGTTATAGCAAATTTCTTATCTGTAAAAATGTTATTATTGCTAAATAATAACATCGATTTCTATAATATTTTTTATTCAAATTTCAAACATCTCTGAAAAACAAAGAAATTTTATTTGACCTCTATTCTAATATCAGTCGAGATGACGTATCCTTCGAAATGAATTGTCAATTTGCAATAAAATTTGACGAAAGTCGCACGTAAGTAAAATATCGAACGATATGATAGTTGGGGCAGACTCTTTTTTGTCTCTGAATTAAAAAAAATATGACAGCTGCTAGAAAACTTCATTACCGCCATTACCGGGTAATATTTGTCATAATGTGTGACTCCTGAATGCATCATGGAGGCTTATGATTTGTGGCTAGATAAAGTAGTGTATTTAACTGTACATAATTAGGCATTAAAACACTCGTGTGGTGTTATTATGAAACTTGCCTTCGGCTCGTTTCATAAACCCACACTCGTGGTTAATACCCTTCATTATGTACAGTCACATAAACTACTATATTGACAGCATTCTAAGAGTGATATTTTAAAGAAGGTCGTTATACGAAGAAAACATAATTTAATTTAGTTAAAATGAGTGGCGAACGGTTATCGGTTTTGCAACTGGTGTGACCAACCCAGTGCCCCCTCAGCTTAAATACAAAAGTTTGCAAGTGCTACTAAGTACTGTATTATTCACGTCTTGAAAGACGAGTCTCAGAATATTAAATCATTATTCCGAAAAACGTACCAATTGTGATATTCGGGAATTGTTCTAGTTGTGGTCCGGTCTCAACCCGCCGAAAGGGCGAAACAGAAATAGTTCTTATTTTTGTTCTAGTAGATATGTAATTGGTTGCGTAGAAAGAGTATTACTTCTCTTTTAACAACTGCCGTTTTAGTCAATTCTTCATTGGCAACTGGTTACGGAACAGTAATAAATTTTCTTTTTGAGCAACTAGTTGCGTAGCAAGAATATTTTTTCTTCTTTGGCAACTGGTTGTGAAACTTGGTTGCCAAAACGGCCGGAGGGGAATTTTCACTTCACCGATTATGTTCCGCTGATGGCACAAATGTCTACCGATTAGGTTAGATTTGTTTTATAACAAACCCAAATGGTTAACGGTTTTGTTTTAGAGGGAAAGGCTTTCTACGAAGTAACACTTCGGCCAAATGAAACATTGAACACAGAACCCAGTTAGCGCCTTAAGGCACAGTTTCATAGGGCTGCAGAACGCATGCCGTAGGGCCTGAATTAAGGCTGATTTAGACGAAGACAATTTTGAGACGCCTAAATGACGGCGCCAGTGATTACCGCACAGCACACCTCCGACCGTTTGGACAATGACTATTTTCAGCCGCCTAAATCTCGCCGCCAGTGACCAACAAGCCGTGTTTACACAGTGCTTTTTTTCAGTACCAGTCATTAGTGGCAGCGAGAGACGCGGAGGGGGGGTCACTGGCGCCAAAAAATAGGCCCGTGTTCTATTCCGCGCCAGCGCTGGCATGCCGCGAAAAAATGGCGCGGAAAGTGTTTATACGGTGCCTTTTCGAGGCGCCGTAATTTAGGCGTCTCAAAATTGTCTTCGTCTAAATCAGCCTTTAGGGTTTCACTGGTCGTCAGCCCGCCTCCGCTTGCCACCAATGAGACTGTGCCATTCAATGAGCTAATCAAATTGAAATCAACTGATATTTCAACTACGGTTCAAATGTCTCGCACGGATCTGTGTCTCAGCATACATCAATTGCACAATTTCGTTGTAGCTGCAAAAATGTTCATTAACCTGTTGCTGCTGACTGCCGCAGGCATATGTGATGCGTATCATTAGTGTGACCGCACTGACTGCTACTAAAACTTTCCGTGAAAGCCGGTGCAATGTATCGAAAGTGCATACAAGTAAGATGCTTAAGAGAGGTCAGCAATCTAACCACTGAACTTTTATACTTACTACGTTGCTTGTATCTTATGACATACCTACAATCATCTCTGGTCTGTCGTGCATATTTTAGGCAGATTCTGAAGTACGTTAAAACTAGGTGCTCTATTAACAAGATAAGTGTGAATTATGTGATCTGACTCTCCATTTTATCTCAGAAACTTAAGAGACGATCGGTAACTTCGGTAACCTATGGTTGGTTTAAATAATAATATGTTCTAATTATGTATTGCTTAATAGATACAAAGGTTTTTATTAGTATTTATCTTAGAATATATCTGTCTACATTGCATCAATGGCAGGCCTAGTTTCTATTCGGGGACTAAAATCTAAATTCTGTAAAATCTGGGCATCTCTATAAGGCTAGCATAACTATTTCGCACTGGATGAACATTACAATATTAAAATGGCATCTTTACTCATTTCCAATCCTTGCTTCGCGAGGCTCTACGCACTTGTGATAATATTAAACACTCGCTCGTCACACTTCAATGCGGCTACACAGACGCGTCCTGCTTAAAGTTAACGAGACGTTCCTTACTTGCATTTGATGCACATAATCTATTATTCTAAACTATAGTTAACTAATTACTAATGTTGATCTATTAACTATTTCCATAACAAAGTATGATGAGCGCAGTTAAGATTTAACAATTAAATCCTTATTCTTATATTACTGATTTCTCTATCATCTACCGGATGATTCCAAACCCAATTCATGTTTAACCACTGTTTAAAAAAATATTTGTACTTATACTAAAGGCAGTAGACAACACCTTTTCGTCCTTATAGTTCTTTAGTTCCAGGAGGATTACACCGATGTTCGAAATTCAAACTTCGCATAGTGCCGGTTCCACTGATTCAAACCGCACGCGTTTGACGCGAGACCGAGGGGCGGCACGGTACAAACTTGGAATTTCGATCTTCGGAGTAGCCCTTCAGTTTCGACCACGTTCGATCGATCCGATTTCCCAAACCCCACCGCTTCGCCCACGTGAATCACGTCACTGTACAAACTGATGAACAGAAGCGCACGAGCGGTTACAAGCTTCTCGAGCCTCCAAGACAGGCGGAGGCGGCGAGGGCCAGACGCTACGTGACGATGCCGAGCTCCTCCATGGTGTCGAGGTCGCGCGAGACCATCTGCATGGTCTGCTTGGTGCGCGGGTAGAAGTCCGCCGTCTCGTCGCCCTCCAGCGTCGCGTCCTGCGACTCCAGCTCTGCACCAACACCCCGAGTAAGTAAATAACCTTTCACAGCTCAGCGCCAGATTAATCTCTCTACATATAGATTTGACAACTGATATATAACTGTATAACAACTATAAGGTACAGGAAGAACAAAAACAAAGAACTATTTCACACCAATTTAGTTTACTGGTTCTTCTAAAGTAGAAGTATATGAAACTAGCCGTGCCCCGCGGTGTTACCCGCTCATCCCACGGGAACACTACATTTATTCGGGATGAAAAGTATCCTATGTCCTTCCCCGGGACTGAAACTATGTATATACCAAATTTCATCTAAATCGGTTCAGCGGTTTTAGCGTGAAGACGTAACAGACAGACAAACAGACACACTTTCGCATTTATAATATTAGTATGGATGTTCTCATAAACGCGGCGTCTATCATTTTATTCAATTGCAATATCACTGCTGTTAAAGTAAAAGTAACCTAAGTCACAAGCGGCCACCAAAAGGAAATATTATAGAGTAGATGAGTGGCCGCCTCGTAAGCCGAGTTGATTTACTTTTCCTTCAAGAGGCAATAAGGCATGCTAGTAGATGGAAGAACGATCAGTTACCGGCGACTTGCGCCTCGATGGAGTCGAGCCGCTGGTCGAGCAGCACGTGGCAGCGCTGGAGGTGGCGCAGCAGGCGCGCGCGACACGCGCCGTTCTCGATGGCCGCCTCGGGCTGCGGCGGCGGCGCGGCGCGCGGCGCGCCCCCGCACAGCCGCGCCACGCCGCCCTCGTGCACTGACAAAACAACACACACTATCTATAAAATAATGACATTTTAGTGGCAAGCTTTTATAGCCGACTGTACTTTTCTTTGGATATCCATCAAATACTCACTGAGACGATTCTAAAAAACCCAAGCTCTGTAGGATTGCTTTTTTCTATTATAGAGTTCCTATGGCCACCTTCCGGCTCCATCATCAGATCAGCCCCATGGTACCATATTATTGTATTGTCATCAAAGTTAAGTAAGTATGCAAAATTTCAGCTCAATCGGATGACGATATCTGCTTCAAAATTGAGTTGCAAGATTTCACCAGAACAAACATACTTTAAACATACCATGCAAGCTAAATAAAAGCTTGTAAAAAAGTACACGGGACTCTTGATTGTTTCTTTTACTCGTTGCCATTGAAACGGATGACATCGGAAAGGATTATTGTCGTTGGTCCGTCGATCACATAACTAACGCACGTTACATATTATCTACCTTAATTTTATTAAAACTAACATTCAAAGCTTTAGATATATAATTAATTCATACCCTGTACAGATTTAGCCAACTTCTCCAATTCGGACTCGCTGATAGGCAGATCCAAGGACGCGCCGGCGGGACTGGACAAAATGGTGCTCAGCAGCGCTTGAGGGCCAATATGATTCTCTTTTTTGGGCGTATGTTTCTCTTCCGGCTCTCTCGACGGAGGACTTTTTATATCTAAGGCCTCTTTTAACTCCTCCTGTTTGATGGGTAGATTCTCTTTCCCCAAATTATTGATGATTACATTCAAATTTGAATATTCAGAGTTAAATTTTTCTTGAGCAAAGGATAATTCGAGGCTTTCCCAATCTCTGGCCCATAGATATAATTTCGGGTGGTTCCTTGTCCTATGAAAGAGGAAAGGTTTAGTTTTCTATATAATATTATATACTGAATCCGACGAATCGTTACAGTTAGGGAACTATTAATTTTCAGCTTATAATTGGTAAACCCGCGGGAGGGGAGGAAGTGCCATTGGTGGGTTGGTTTTTGGTTTTGGGTTCTCGTCACTGCTGGTAAGGAGATTTAGGTACACCGCCGACAATGAGCGAGAAACGATTAGAATTATAAACTAGTCGACGAGCAGCGAGAAGCGAGCGTCTAGTTCCTATAGTTTTGTCGCTCGGCTATAAGCGAGTATTCGAATACGACGGGTGATTACTCGCTCGGGGCAGCCGAGCATGCAGTTCCGGTACGCGAGACGCACGTATTCAACGGTAACTATGGATGACAACTACAGTAAAATGACCGCTGGTTGGTCTCTCAGCATGTGTTCTGACCGCCAAGCGAGTACCACCACTGAGCGCATTCTGTTTATCACATCACATCAGTGTGAACAGCCAGCGATCAACTATTAATATATGTCTCTTTTACCGACACGTGGGCCATTTCTTTTATTCGTTTCTTAAGCGTGAAAATAGTCGACAGCCAGGCCACCATACAACCATTTTTTTGCTAAAACAAGTGACTCAACGTGTTGGTCATGACCCCGCCGCGAACGCTAAATAGACCGCCGCTTCTGAAGCCAGGTAGCTATCATACTAATACTATTAAGTCATAGTAAGATTCCTTTTTTTATTTTTTTTTTTGGATTTTGTCATGACTCTCATGCGAGTCACTGGCCCTGCGCGACTGTTTGAGCATGACCCATACGCTGAGTCACTGGCCCTGAATGGGTTAATCTACAAGGTCAGGTTCAAAAAGGTACAACGAGCTGTGTAAACTTACGTAGCGACGCGCGTGTTGACGCGCACGGCGTGCAGCGCGTCCTCGATGCGCAGCAGGTTGCCGGAGAGCTCGTGCGCGCGGCGCAGCACGGGGCAGGCGCGGCCGCCGCCGCCGCCCGGCCCCGGCAGCAGCCCCTCGTACAGCCGGTCCTGGTCGTGCGTGAAGCGCTGCCGCCGCCGCCCGCGCCGCGGGTTCAGGCAGATGCTGCACGTATACTTCTCCGGCACCTGCGCATGAGCACGTAACATCACATCACTTTAAGAGGCCTTAATCCTTTTAAATTTTTTTTTTTTCATATTATAACAAATATATTGATAATTTCAACCAACTTTTTGAAGTAACTAATACTTTTCCCCGAGTTTTAGGTAATAACGTAGCTATTTCATGCTTTTATTGCGTGCAGTCGAAAATAAGTTAAAAAAACTAAATTTCCGCGTGAATTTTGTCAATTTCGAGTAGTTTTTGAAACAAAAATTATTAATGAAAAAATTCAAACTGTGGGTTTGAAATATATACCAATAAATCCCATTAGCCCTGTTCTAGGAAGTAACATCAATAATATGTTAAATAACATGTTTGATCATAGAGAAAAATGTCAAAAACAATCAGCATTTTCAAAGGAATAAGGCCTCTTAACCTATATATTCAATTACAAAACAATATACATAGTTACACGATTTTGACACACGACAAAAAGGGGTTTCGATCGATCGCGTGTCAGCATTCTGTGATTTAGCCGATTATATCAGGATTACATGATGCTACGCACCTCGGCCTCGCGCTGTATGTTGTGGCACATCGCGTGCTGCCAGCACAGGCACAGCTCGCACTGCACCATGAGTCCGTCCTCCTCGCGGAACCCGCAGTGGCAGTTGATGATCTCCTCCCGCTTCATACGCACCAGCTTTATGCGCTCGCCATCTGGAACAAGCCGGCGGACTCGTCAGATCCGTGGAATCGTCTCAAGGGTTTATTATTCCGGATTATTTGATTACATTGTTGTTATTGCAGCTCTCTAGGAACGTCAAATTATACGCTGCACATCCTTATGTGCTCTGCGCGGTGGTGAAGAAAATGTTCTTCAATAGTCACATTTATTTATTCGGTGCAGCTTTGGTGCAAATGGGCAGCTGGTAGCTTTTTTTTATTTATTTAAAAGACAAGAAGACAGCGAATGCTGCCATATCTGATAGCGGACAAAACTATAATAGTTATTTATGAAAAAAGTGTGTAAGGCAAGTGATACTGACGAGTGAATAAATAAACACGAGTCGGAAATCATGTTACACACATGTTTTACACAAAATTTTACCGTCCGAGAAAAGGAAAAAATACCTACTTACAATGACTTTTTACATTGGAAAGAAAATGTTTTGCTTTTGATTTATCCGGTAAGAGGCTGTTGTATTTTTTTTTCTCCTGAATAACATTTTGTTTAAATTTATTGATTGGTCACTTAAATTCGATGTAATTTTAGCAGATTCGCACAATTTGACTTCAAAATAAACAAGACATGAATAAAACAAAAATGGCGGGTTTATTTGTAAATCGCTCTCGATATGTCGCGCCAAATGCATGTAATGATTATTCATGAAATTCTAAATCTAATGTAATTAATAACGTGTTTAATGAAATATTTGGTTTTATTGTACTTTTATATAATAATAATAGGCATATGACTAATTTATCAGACTACTAATTTTTTAATAATAAAACCACCTTACGTCGGGCTGTCAGACACAGCTAAAAATTTCAAAATGCTTGAAAAGTAAAAAGCACTAGTGCGGAAAAGTAGTACTTTACGCACAGTTTGACTGCTTCGAAAACGCTCTTTTCGAGCACATGCATTGTAAAAGGTTTAACTGCCGCTGTGTTCACTCAGTTAAATATTGAAGACATTAAAAAAAGCTCGCATACCACTAGTGGGTGCGCAACCTTACGGTGATCAAGAGAAAATAGTTATGAATAGATACGTACTCTCAGTATACATGTACAAGTTGTTGAGCTCCTTGCGCTCGTCGTTGGAGGGCGAGGAGGCGCGTGCGGCGTCCTCCATGAGCTTGGAGTCGGGAGTGCCGCAACTCGGATAGCTGGAGCGCGTCTCTGGATCCGATCCCGTGCCCCACTCCTCGTCCTCGCTCACTAACTTCGGAATAGAAGCGAACGTTTTACGCTTCTTCTCGCTTTTGACCTTCGCATCCCCGTTAACCAGTTTCGTTACGGTGTGCGTTGATATCGCAGTTTCGAAGTCCAAAGTGCCGCAGTCGGGGATTTCGTTCTTCGGCTGAATAGTCTCCTCAACCTCGTCGTGTTCTATTTTAATAGGAGTGTCAGCGGCAACCGTCGCTTCGTTTACGGGCGGCTCGGGTTCTTTGGTTCTCACCGGTAATAAGACCCTAGGACGTTTGGTCGGTTTGTTGACTAGTGCGTTCCTCAGTTTTGGTGAGTCGTGCGGTTTGGGGCCGTCGCCGAGCGCGGGCGCGGGCGGCGACCGCGGCTCCGGAGTTGGTTCGGCGACTTGAACATCTTTACTCTCTGCCGGCGTTTGTTCCTTCGGTTCACCCGCCCGTTTGTGCAACCTCGGCAGCTTCACCTTTATAATCCTTTGTTGCGCTTCACATTTCAACCGTTTAATTTCGGCTTCGGTGGGTCTCGTTCTGGCGTACGCTAAATCTAGAACTTTAGGCGTGTTGCCCATCGTTTTTCTGAGCTCCCTGTGGTAATGCTTGATGTGCATTTTTAAAAGCATGGTGTTCCGAAAGTTTTTGAAACATCCTTCGGCGGGACAACGTAGCAGAGTCTCGATTACTTGAACTTTTAACGAACCCACATAAACTGAAATCAGAAACATTTTGCCGTAAATATTTCAGCAGTAAATATTAAAGTATCTATAGTTTCGTCATTATAAAGACAAGATATAATATCTATAACACCAAGTGAACAACAAAATATATTAATTTAGTGTCCCACTCTTAGCTGGCTAGTGATAATACTGAATATAATTATTTGAGTATTGAACTCACCATAACCATCTTTAATACTTGCACCATCAAGAGTAGCCTCGTCCGGTGCGCATGGGTCGGAACACAAAGTGGCTTCACTAGATGTCTGTTCTACATTCGCTGCTATAGAAGCCTGGAATAAATAATTGAATACAGAAAACAAGCATTTCAGTGTACCTTTAGTAATACATATTAAATATTATCAGAAATTATTTTGTAGTATAAATTAGCGAAATAGGTTTTGATGGACACGCGGATGAGTCGCGAGCATAGCTTTATATTCTTAAGAGGCCTTATTCCTTTTAAAATTTATTTTTTTCTTATTATGACAAATAAATTGTTAATTTCAACCAACTTTTTGAAGCGAATAATACTTTTCCTGAGTTCTAGGTAGTAACATAGCTATTTCACGCTTTCATTGCGTACAGTCGAAAATAAGTTGAAAAAACTAATTTTCCGCGTGAATTTTGTCAATTTCGAGTAGTTTTTGGAACAAAAAATTAACTATGAAAAATTCAAACTGTAGGTTTCAAATATATACCCAATATACCCCAATAGCCTTGTTCTAGGTAGTAACATCAATAATATGTTAAGAAACATGTTTGATCATAGAGAAAAATGTCAAAACAATAAGCATTTTAAAAGGAATAAGGCCTCTTAAAATATACTCAAGCTAAGTAAACCTGAAATAGAAATATAAACCTACCGAAGGGGGTCGCAGTGGTTTAATTTTTATAATCTTGCGTTTGTTACGCGGTGCCGACTTGTCCCGGTTTTTCTCGAGGCTCAACTTGGACCGCTTGAGCAGCGGCGAGGAGTGGGCGAGCTCGGCGGCGGGCGGCGGCGGCGGCGCGCCCTCCGCCGCGCTGCTCACCCAGCCCATGCGCCGCGACAGCTTCAGGTGGATGCCGAAGTCCATCAGAGCCGCCTCGAACGCCTTCAGAGACGGGTCAGCATTGTTCTCCAGGAACACTCTCATATCATTCTTGGTGTGAAGCCTACGATTTTCCGGACTGCAACAAAAAGTAACGCAATAATAGAAGGAATGAATTTAATTACAAAGTCGCGTTCTGAAATAGTTACCTCACTAAAACGACATCCCATTTTCCTGCAGAATTTCCTAAACTTCTGCGCACCATGTGTTTCGTCCATCCCGGTGGCAACCGTTTGTCCTCCACCTTTAAATAAAATTAACGTCAGTGAGTTAAAATTACCATGATTATAGAAGTGTCGACCCTGATATTACTGCTACCACATATTATATCTTTGTTTATGAGCATTTTAGCAAGAAAAAAGCTTAGGCTTGATGGAGATAATTAAATTTACTATAATTTACATTTCATATTTTGTTTCTAGGACAGATAATTACGGAGATATGTAAAAAATTAAGTCACATTTTCGGGATATGTATGTAAAAAATGTACATGCGGTTTTATTATAAGCAATTAAATTTCCTACGAGCTTTTTTCGATATTTGTTTTCCTAGACTAGTCCGTAACTGAAGTACAGCGTTCTAAAGCCAGAACTTAGTCAAATTTCCGGAAAATGCGACGTTTACAGTTTTTTAAATGTGCATATCTCCGTAACAATCTGTCCTTGAAAGAAAATTTAGCTAAAATGCTCCTAAACGAAGGCATAAGCAAAAATCTGAAGAAAATGCCGGTTTTTTCAACATGGTGGCGGGCGCCGAGGCAGGGGAATACGGTATCAGTAGTACGTCTTATTTTTAGTTTTTGTACAACTAAAAATAGAGTAGTGTCCAAAAGTTAGTAGCAGATTACTTCGTTGCGTGTTTTATTGAATGTGTGTTTAGTGGTTTTAATGATACAATTTATTTTCACTATTGTCAAATACCGTATTGTGCATTTTAAACACTCAATAACCATCTTAGACAACATATCAAAAATTCAAACCTACCACCGTTTGCAAGGTCACCTCTAGTACTTCAGTCTATATTCACCGAACTATGAAGTTAGAACGTCTCAATCACATTCATTTTTTGTGAAACAATACGTCTGACAAACAATCTAACACATCTGTTAATCGCCTAAGTAAGCGGTCCTAAGGATAGAAGCAGTAGTATCTTAATGAGATTACCTTAAGAGAAACATCGCTTTTCCGTGTATCACGGCAAAACCCGCGAGCACAGACAACCCCCACTAGACGGAGCATGTAAGGCGAGTATTAGGCGGCCCGCGCGCACCAACGATATGGTACGGCAGAACATTAAAGTATCAACACGGCGGCCACCGTTTAGTTGCGTCCCTGTTTATGAGGTCTCTCTACACCACTTAACACTACAATTTACCATGTTATTTATTTAATTTCTTGTTTCGTTGACGTACGCATGGATCATAAACATGGACGCAACTAAACGGTGGCCGCCGTGTTGATACTTTAATGTTCTGCCGTACCATATCGTTGGTGCCCGCGAGTAAGCACATAGGAGTGTTACCTGCACGCTCCGTCGAGGTAGCGGCGCGGCAGAGCCCGCGGCGACGGCGCCGTCGCACTGCACCTCGCTGACGGGCCCGACGGGCTGCCCGTCCACCCAGCGGCAGCACCACTCGCCCGGCAGCAGGCAGCTCTCGGGCGCCGCCACGGGCCCGCCGCGCCGCGAGTTCGCCAGCTCCTCCGTCTTCAACATTATCTCTTGCCGCATCTTCTCCACTTGCTTCTTCATATCTTCCAATTGACACTTCACTTGCGCCACTTGCTTCTTAACCTTTTTTTCTTGCATCAATCTCAACTTCTTCCCTTTTTTTACTTTCGAAGACTTTTTCACTTTCGACTTTTCCTTATCGCCGGTCGCGGTTAGCTTTACCAGCGGCTGAACTTCATCGAGTACTACCGCTTCCGATAGCGTCGCTGCTTTTGCTTCTACCGGTTTCTCGTCATTTTTTTCGTGTTCATTTATACCATCCTCTAATTTAGTGATTACTTGCTTAATTTTCCCTATTACTTCCTCGTGTCTAACGCCATCTTGCATCTCAAATTTTTCAAGTTTTATTTCCTGTTTGATAGCCTAATACAGAAAAAAAACGATATAAATGAAAATAAATTCTCCACGGCAATTTTAAATTACATGAAATATACTGACAGTTTCTCTTTCCAGTTGGCTATGTCGTAAAACAATTACATGCCTCAAATACACTGACAAATGAAAAAGAGACTACTTACGTCAATTGTGTCACGTTCTTCCAATGGTTTACTTTCCATTGCCCCAACGTGTGGTGATTTCGTTAATTCAATTTTAGAATGTTCATCGGGTTTTATATCATTAGCATTAGAGTCTTTGCTTTCAGTATCAGGGGGTTCCATTTTCACTTCGATTTCTGGTTCAGGTTTACAAACTGTGCCAATTATAGATGCAACTGCTTCTAATAACAGAACATCAATAAGAAGTAGATTTCAATTACAATCTTCGAAACATTTATCCCACTAATATAAAGGCGAAATTTTGCGATTGTGTTTGTGTGTATGTTTGTTACTTCTTCACGTTCAATGGGCAAATAATATGTAGTGTTCCCGTGGGGTGAGCGGGTAACACCGCGCAGCGCAGCTAGTTATTATTATAGTACAGTATGCACATATGCCCAATCTCATAAAAGCCAAAGGTAATAATTTTCATTTTTAAACAAACAATATTCTCACTCCTAAACTGCCAGTTGTAACACGTTCTGATATGTTACGCACTGACCTTGGTCAGTCTTTATTAAAATAGTGCATACATAAACGTTATACTATTGATGGTAAAACTTGAACATAAAATAACTCCACAGAAATATAATTTTCATCTCTCCTGTTCGGAAAGTGTCATTTTCATGAGTAGATAGCCGGGTGGAAAATAGCTTTTCCATCCCTAGGGTGGAAAGTAATTTTTTTTTAATTGCCACGGAGTCATAGACTATTGCCATCTAGATGCACGTCGTGACCAACTCAATTAGGTACAATCTAGTCGGCCGTGGTAAGTGGCCATTAAAAAAAAATCTCCAAAGGTTAGATATATTTATTTATATCCAATTATTATTAAATATAAATATGTATGTATTATTATATTTATAATACGTACATATAATTCTGTCCCTCATTTTATTGATAGAACCATACATTTATATAAAAAACAAAATTGAAACCATTGGAAGTGTTTTTTTTTTTATATTGGCGGTACGTATATTTGAACTTTTTTTTCTGTTAAGAATAATTATAATGAAAGTTTGCAATAGAAAAAGCGGGAACACGAGATTAAATATAAATACCATGTCTTTTATTGATTATTGGTTAAAAATAACATGGACATTAATTTAACTCACTCATGACATGTGAGTGTAGTATTTTATTTTCCTCGCAGTCGAAATGAAAAGTAGAGTGTTTAACTCGGGTGAAATTACCCATTTCACCCTCGAACTATTGGCGCTCTCACTTCGTTCGAGCGCCAGAAATATCTCGGGTGCAATGGGTAACTTTCTACCCTTGGTTAACAATCTACTATTTCACGCAATCGATATATTTAAAAACATATGTGAAGCAATTGAGCTGATCACTTAGGATGGTCACCATTATCTTGTTGCTCCAGTACAAATATATAACAATAAATAAAATATCGGACTTCTTATTATTGAGACACGAAATACACACACACAGACTATACAGAGGCTATGTTGGCATCTGTTTTTGAGTATAGGTAATATACTATAATTCAATCAAATTAAATCAATAAAAAGCGTTTTAGGAATGAACTGCAAAGTTCTTAAAAAAAACTAATTTGATGGGCCTAGTAGTACATTATAGACATTATACCTGGTATTCCCTTAGCCACTTTCAAGGGTATGTTCATACTAGGCTTCAATTTAATTTTCTTCCTCACAGGCGGTATTTTCTTGACAGGTGGCTTTCGTTTTACATTTCTTTTCAGTGGTAACGTCGAATTACTTCCCCGATTAGGAGGTAATGTCATCGAAGCAGTTTCAGGAGCGGGCAAGTCGGTAGTTGTTTCACATTTGATTTCTTCTTTTATGTGAATAGGAGCAGTTTTAGGTCCTTTGTCTACTGTGTGCAGCTTTTTTCGTTTTTGGCCAATATTAAATATTTCTTTGATGTTCAGCTTCCGCTTCATCTCCCGCCTTTCACTTTTGGAACCTAAATAATCACGGGTCGGGTCAAAGAGGTGTGTGTGGAAAGCGGGCAGGCGCGCCAGCGCGCCGGCGGCGGGCGGCGCGGCGGGCGGCGCGGCGGCGGGCGACGGGCCCGACCCGAACCTCGGGTACTCGTGTTTGCCGGATGATTCCTTCAACTTGTACAATCGAGACAATGGACATTTCCATATGAAGCCATCGTCAAACATAACCTCGTAATTGCCTGTTAAACAAAAGGAAAAATAAAGTTCAAAAAAATTATAAAAGAAGAACAATCCAGTGAGTGAGACCTGCGATTATTTGCTACTAATTTAGTAAACTAGACATTTTCAATTTATTTCGAATATCATACATTCGTTTACATTCATGACTGACTTACCATTTTCGAAATCCTTTTGTATAGTTGCAATGAACCTGCGGTTATCTCTCCATCGGGCCAAACATCTTTCACCAACAGCAAACGTAAGTTTCACTTTATCCTCTACTTTAGGTTCAATATTGTTTTCTAATGCAGGTGTATGTGTGGGTGACATTGGCTTCGTTACTGTACCACTCAAAGACCGTAATCTTGGGCTACTTATTTTTATCCATTCATTAAGCCTGAGAAATACAAAACACACATTATCGTAGATAGTGGGTATAATATGGGATAGTGACCAAATGAGTTCGAGGAGCGAATGGAACGTCGGAAAATACTGAGCGCAGTCTGATTCAACACAAAAAGATTATCGTAATTACTTCAGATTAATTGGAAGTAATCCCCACAAACGTTAAGAAATTATACTAAATTGTCATGTTTACTTTTTTTATTTTGAAATATACCTACTTTTTTATTGATGATATAGTGGCCAGTTTCATTTACGCTCCAAAAAGTTTGTATTATTTTTACAGAAAAGTTTTTGATTGAAACAGTCTACCAAAATTACTTAAGGTGGTTGCAGAGGAAACAAAACTAGACATTTCACGCTAGATGGCGCTGGGAAGCAAGATTTGTGGTTTTTGTCTATTATTTCGTATGTTACTTTAGTTTGAAATAAAATTTGTATATTGGCGAGTCCGCGTATTTGTCTTTTATTCATGCAGTATTAGTATCACGTCATAAATTCTTTTATTCTCCCAGGTGGTGGCAATTTTTGAAAAATCGGCAAGTACGCACACTAATAGACAATAATCGTGAGTGTGTGCGGGCGATTCATTCATTAAAGAGTCGCGTATCACCTGTCAGTTTGATAGTAAGCGCAAAATAAACAAACATGCATATTTGATTTTGATGATGAATTTGAAGATTGCCAACTGACGCGCGACTCATTCTCGCGCGAAAAATATTACCTATCTCTTTCTTTGCGGTACTGTAGGAGACTGACGGGCGATGCTATGTCGCGCGACAAGAACCGTGAAGCCTAGTTGTATTAGACGGGCTGGATTGTCAAAATAAATAATACGAAGAAATTACAAATCTTTAGCAGTTCTACATATAAGTATTTTTTAAGTATGTGGTGAAATTAAATAAGTATTTTTGTTGGGTTTCTATTCTGATATATTGTGATTCTGATTTGTGATGTTATTGAGTTTGTCCTAAGTGTTTCTGAATGATAGATTGGGGTATAGCAAAAAGGGCCCAATTTTAGGACACAATATATTTTGTTGATAAATATTTTTCTCATTTTTGTTACTTTTGACGTGACAACGTCTTATAAATTGGTTTGCCGGGTGACACTTCAAGAAACTGCGTTACGCTCCGCTCACGTTATGCGCTCACAATGAGAGCGAGTGAGAGGGAGAGAGTGAGAGAGATAGGCATACACACCGGTTCATGTCTTGCGCTTCTATTTCGCTTAGGCGCCTGCATACAAGTTTACACGTTGCCAGTTAATTGTAAAACGATTGTGTAGTGTGTATAAATAAATGTTTAAATTGTTACTATTATTTCATCCTTCTTCCTACTATACGAATGAATATTCACATTAAAATTATTTTACCACTCAAAGTCGTTGTCACGTAAAACTTTCGCCCGTATACCGACTTTACAGGCAACCAATTTTTTTGATTACAAAGAATACATTAAAATAAGTATCTATTATAAATTACAATTGTTTGATTAACTTGCCCGTTTAAGAACTAGAGCGGTCCTAAGTTGCCATATAATTACTACGTAGCCTGTGACTACTTGTACAATCATTTATTCTGTGCTGGGACTTAGAAATTTACGATGAAAAAAATCACAAGTATAGCTCTGTTTTTTATTACTTAATGCCAAGATCGGGCCCTTTTTGCTATACTCTGACCTGATATACAAAAACCCGACATTAAGAATAGTAGGTACTGATTAGGGTTGGGATTTTCGTGGTTCTAGATCGTGGTTCCATGGAGTCTCTAATAGTAAAAATGTTCAGTCTAAAAATATATAACTACTAGAACTACTACTAACTGAGCGCAGCACCATATAAAAATATATAACAATATATTGTTATTATATATGGATTTTAGAACCACCAACCACTAAATAAAATAAAACAATTTTTGTTACGTGTGGGTTTTATTATAATACTAATGTTTGTGTGAGTTGTAGACGTCGCTTTAATTCGAAATCGTGGATTATTTTTCTTTTTAACCCCCAGATCTTCGCCATTTTCAATTTTTTCGTTAAAACTAGGTCTGTTACTTAGGCTTCTTTCTGTTTAGTGCTGTTTAGTGGATAGTACGGCTACCTGAAAACGAAGGTTGATATTTACATATGTGGTTTGCAGGTATACGTTGTAATATTATTTTAGGCAACACGCATGTTTTGTAGAAAGTTATAAGTTTCTGCAGCTTTTCTTGGATGAAGCCTTCATCTGTTTGAACTTTAATTGACATTATTGTTGTTGATAAATCAATGAAGGAAATCATCTTGCAGTTATCCCTTTTGATGAAGGTCTAAGTTGGCCTTGAATCTGTAAAGAAATTATTTATTACGTCACAAGAATGCCTGCAATGGAAACCGCTGTATGCAGTACCTATTATGTGATTATCTTATAGGGTGTTAGGGTAATTAGTGTTATTACAGTTAACCTTCAAGGAGGAAACTTAGTCACTGAACCGATAATTCCAAAACAATTTTGTTTCCCACACCTATTGATAAACATGGGTATATAGGTCTTGGTATCAATTCAGTCAGAGAGAAGACACTACCTATATGAACCTACTAGAACAGCTTTGTTTTTTTTTTCATCACCCAAAGCGAGCGATTGCGTTCAGTTTTTGTGGTTGGTTACACGGTTGTCATCACGCCATGCTTGTCTTCGCCTAAAAAGAAAATAGCACGAGACACCTTTCACGGCAGGACGCTTCGATTTGTAATGTTTACAATACAAACACAATACTTTCCCCGCAATTTCTGACCCATGATATCGCAATATCATTTAGGGATCACTATGTCCTGAGTACACATGTTTATTATATGCACGTTTCATTATTCACACTTTACATAAAGGAAAAACTCACGAAATGAAAAAAATGTAAACCAAACATGATTCATTTTTATACGAATTTCCACAATTGACAGTACCTATTGACACAATTCATTACATTTCATTCACAAGATTTAGTGCGTTCGAAATCTATTCCACTTTATTGTTATGAGCAAATACACAAAATAGATAGGTATCTTTAAAAACCAAATGTTTCCAATTATTTGTTACATGTTTAATGAAAGCTGTAATCATTAAAAAAAATAAACTGTTATGCATTCATATCGAAACATCAATTAAAATGTATTATCCTAAATCAGAAGTATAGTAGTATTATATTTCAGAGCGCACTGTTCATGAATAGCTTTACGTGTGCTTACGTTTGTATGTTGTGTAAAAGCAACGCACACATACATATATGGACAATATTTCAACGGGTTTTAAAGCGTTAATAACTTTGTAATTGTATGATTTATAGCAAAACTGATTTCATTGGCGAATATAAGATCGCTTAAAGATTTTTTTAAGAATGTTTAATAACCTAAAGCCATAACCGCCTAAGTGTGTAGTGATCAAACAATTTGTATGAAAGTGACATCTCTGCAACCACCTTAAATAAAGCCTGACCAGAAATAAATGAGGATTTTCAAGAGGGCGCAATTTATAAGATTTATATGGCAACAAGTTTGCGACCAATCGCAACCTAGTTAGTTTAGTTTATTAGTTTTAAATACATGTCAGTTCCACTACGTTAACCTCGTAATGCCATTTAATGGAATGCACTTTTTTCCTGACTGTTTTTCGTGTAGTAAACACGTGTACACTTTATTTATAATCTTACGTTCACGACTGTGAATGATTTTTGGCATTTTCTTTGGATAATTTTAAATATTTGTCTGTAAAAGAAATCACCACGAATGACATTGAAATTTTTGATAAATTCATTGCCAGGATAAGAAATTAGTTCCAATGAAATTCCGCAATATGGCGCATCCTCATATATTTCTGGTCAGGCTTTAATTGTTTCACATAGTAGATGAAATCATTCGTCATTTGAAATGCCGGCGAATTATTTATTCGCGGATAAATCATTCGCGAATAAAAAAAATGGTAATTATTGTTTAAATAATAATTATTTGGATAAAAATGTATTCAAATAATGCCCATCTCTGCAAACAAAGTTTCACTTCAATACGAAAGTTATAAGTTGGTTAAAATAGAATTCCAACTACAAATTGTTAATTACAAGTGAAGCAAATAAGTGTGTTAACTTATAACAATTTGTTGTTGCAATTTTGAGTTAAATATTGGCAAAGGTTTTATTACATTCAGATTCAGTGATAAAAAATTGGATTTAGTCTAATTGAATAATAAAGCAATGTAATGTGATACATACATCTTTTGTTGAATATCATATTGTACCAAGACCTCCAATTCTTCATAGTCGACTTCAATTATTTGTGCTGGGTGCCACAGCCCACAAAAATCTTTGGC
The DNA here is from genome assembly GCA_947623375.1 of Apotomis capreana. Classification (NCBI taxonomy): domain Eukaryota; kingdom Metazoa; phylum Arthropoda; class Insecta; order Lepidoptera; family Tortricidae; genus Apotomis; species Apotomis capreana. The sequence continues at coordinate 24,612,448 of OX392498.1, read as the reverse complement.
TTCTATCTTAGTTCCAATGTCTAGAGAAACGCTGCTGTGAACTGTAATAAAATAATCAAACAAATATATTATACAACTACACATCTTATCCACTCAATTCCTTTGGTAACTAGGGATGTTACAGAGCTTCGCCTCCGCCTCCGTTAAGACGCAACTTCCGTTTGGTTTTACACCTCTGGATGCGCCTCCGTCTTCGTTATTTTTTATTTCACACCTCCTCCTCCGCCTCCGTTAATTTTTTACCGAAGTTATAACACTTATAACGGCGCTAAAGGCATTGCTATTGCTTTTGCCGCGGCAGCGCGGCGCGCGCCTACAAGTTTGACTTGTCAGGGAATTACTTACCTATCACTCAAGATCGCCCGCTTTTTGTCTTATTAATGCGTTAATACATAATCGTTATAAACGAACGAAAACTAGTTTATCTAAAAAATAAATTTAGTTACAAATAATTAACGCAAAAATTTTAATTGCATTGTGTTGTTTAATTAAACTTGCACTTATACATTAACCTTCTATTTAAAACTCTTACAAGATACTCGGCTCCGGATCCGGCTTCGGTGAAACCCTTCGCCTCCGGCTCCGGACCCGCATCAATTAAATAAAAAAGTTAAACTCCGGATTCGGCTCCGATTCCGGCAAAGCCGTCTCCGTAACATCCCTAGCTCTTATTTTATTATATAATAAATAGAGTCCAACTCAAAATTCGAAGCAATTGAATGGCTATGTGTACCAGCTGCTTGTTTATGAAATACAAACAACTATTTACCTTTCTCAGGACTAATGTATTGTTTGGTTGGAACAACTCTAGCTTTTTTCTTTTTTATTGCCACTTCAGTGTCATGGAGTATCATATCCAATACACTTGTTGCTATGGTCAGAGATTCTTCAGAGTGCTCCTTATTTTCTGGCTCAGTTTTTATGTTTTTAAATTCATCAGACTTATTTATTTCACTGATTGAGCTTTTATTCGAAGTTAACAACTGATGAAGTAATTTGGGCCTGTCACTGTATTCATACTCATTATTTTCTTTTGATTCCAGATCAGAGACTGCACAGGATTTTAATAAGGTACACTTTTCAATGCTATCAATGTTGTCGACTTTTTCTAGTTTAATTTGGCTATCCATATTAGATTGAAGCTCATTATTTAAGTTTTTATGAGAAGTATTAATACTATTTAATTCAATATTGCTCTCTCTTTGGTCTTTTATGTTACCAATTACTAAATGGTTATTTGCTATCTTTTCACATAAGTTAACATTTTCTCGTTCAGAGATGATGTCCTCCTTAGGGTTGAATACTTGCTTGTGAATGTTGTTATGAAGAATTTTATCTGTATGTCTGGGTTCATTAAGAGCTGTCTGCATCTTTAAACAATTCTGGCTCAGAGACAATAAATTTTCAGCAGCTTGCTTTGCAAGTTTTTCTTCATTTTCTAAATCTAATAAAGAATCATTTGATGATGGGGTCTGGGGTTGTGTATCATCACTGTGCAACTGTTCTAAAACCTTACACAGTTTTTGGGTACTTTCTTGATTACCTTCAATTAAATTTTCTTTTTTTGTATTGTTAACTGGATCCTTAGGCGCAGAATGCATTAACAGAAGTTCTTGTTCTTCAATATATTTTTTTATTGCATCAACATTTTCAACTTCAGATTCTTTGCTGGCTGAAGATGTATCGCCAATAGAATCCATATCATCCAGGTTGTCCATTTCAAAACTTTATTACTTCTTTGTCAGTATTGAATATTCCACTTTTATTAGGTAAAGCTCTGTATCTGAAACATGTAAAATACAATTAAAAATATATATTATACATACAACTAAAAAGATACGAAGGAGCACATGAATTTTACACACTTTCTTTCTAACTTTCAAGTAGAGAGTTTCATTATAACCACTTTTAAATACCAGTGAAAGGGCACACTATACCTAGCGGGTTAAAAGTACATAATTTGAAATCCCAAATTAATATTTTTCTTTATTTATCATGGCATATTTAAAAGTAAAATGGGCATCAATAGTTATGTGGCCCTTATTATTTTTTAAGCAGTATACTAAAGCCTCTAAAAAAAGGATGTAAATAGTATGAAGATACAATTTGGTGGAGTTTATACATAGGTCAATAAGGTTTTTTGCAGCATCACAAAATGTAAGAAATGTGTCACAATCACAACTGATACCAATCTGTGCGGTGCATCATTAATTTCTGATAACACTATTCTTAACAACTAGTACTGACTATTACACAACATAATGAAATAATGCCAGCTTTATTCTGCAAGCCACAAGGGCACTTTTACATGCAGCATTTTACAAGAGGAGACCACTGTTGAGAATAAACACCAAAAGAAACTCAACAGTCAGTAATTTTTTTTCAGAAAGGATAAGTACTTAACTATTTTACAGTAATATGAACTTACTTAATTTGTACCTATCTTAAGAATTTAGCCGTACCTATATGTAGTCCTTTAAGAAAACATTAAGTGTATTTTAAGATATAAATAAGGAGAATTACGTATGATGGTTTATCATAATTTATGTATGGTTCATATGCTTTCTTATTAGAACTGCGTCCCTTAGTCAGGTACAATCTAAGATTCTTGGTTTCTGGTTCATGCCATGCATTTTTGTCTGTCAGATAGTCCTCTACTGTGTAATATGCCTTGGACATTAGATTTTTTAAATATTTTTTGAGAGATGAAAAGGCTAATTTTAAAACATGATCAGGTATACTTGTTATAAAAATGAATACATTGGCCTAAAAATTATCTACATACTTTACAAACACGAAAGTTTTTAATAGCAATTTTATTTTTATTTCTAGTGTTAAAATTGTGAACATTTAGATTTTTTTGTGAATTAATCTAGGTTCTTAATAACATACATAATACTCTCATAAATATATTGGGATGCTACAGTTAAGATGTTTATATCTTTGAAAATGTCTCTTAAAAGAGTCACGAGAATTCAGGTTATATATATGAAGAACCAATGGCTGTTTTCTGTAGCACAAAATAAATATAGTCTGAATGTCAGCTGCTTTGCCCCAAACCAGAATACCATATGACATGAACATGACACTATGAAAATATATAATATTTTGCAGAATGTTTCAGTTTATCAATAGCAAAAGTATCAAAGGTACATAATACAGGTCATACATAATACCAAATTGTCATAAGTTTATCATTATTAGAAAGACCAGTATGTATATGTGCAGTAAAGGAAACTGAAATATAAACCTTTTTGACCTTTATTGTAACAGTGTGACAAAAGCAAGTAAAAATCACACCAATATAAAATCTCTGCAAAATTCCTGCCTCTATATCACAATACAAAATGTATTGATTGAGTGAAGTGGGTGACCATCAAATTAACTTTATTTGTTACGACCAGCATTCATAATTTGTCAGTTTAATTTAAGCCTTATGACAAATAGAATGACAGTTAACTATTAATTGAAGTTTATGTACTATGCGTGGGACATTGGAACTCAGGAGGTTAAACCTTTCTTGGTAATTTTATAATACAACATATAAAATATATGTTTCAAAAATTCGCTTAATTGCAATAAATCAGCACAGCGTAACATAATGATGTAGTATTTGGAAATGAATACAGTGAGAACTCATAATCCCCATTTTAAGTGGTTAACCAATTATTAAGCAGTATTTGTCAGAGCAAATTCGATTAAAAACATAAACAATCTCTCTCAACATCTTTTTTAATAATAGATTTACCAATAAATAAATTCATGTCAAACATTTTCTCTTGTTAGGATAAAAAAACCTTTACTTAATTTCACCACTTTCTTAATAATTCACATAATTTAGGTTTCTTAAATAGGCATAGAAAAAGATACGCGGAAGGATAAATACACCGGCAATAAGCAAGGCGCATAATGTGCGAATCAATCCATCTCCATGTCTTAGATAGATGCATACAACAACTGACTTTACTAAAACATTCGCTTCCTAATATTAATCTTACTATTATATAAATAAACTAGTCAAGGTAAGGAGCCAGAGCAAAATCTAAGGATAAGGTCATATTTAGAAGCAGAAACATAAACTTTTCACCACTAAATTGTGATGATATCAAAATTGCTAAGAGCATCATGAAACTGTGATTGCACCATGATAAGAAATTTAACCTTATAATGAGTATATGTGAATGTGCCAGACAACTTAAAGCATTAAACTACACAGTGAAATTCGCTGACTTACCCAAATAAGGAGAAATTACATTTTAAGCTAAAATTGTAACAAAATTAGTGGTTATAACGCCATTTCACGCATCTAAACAAAGAGTGGTGCGCCATTTTTCGATTTTGAAGGGAACGAATGTTGCCATCTTCTCTATGAAGTTTGAGAAGACAAAGTAGGATATTTTCATACAAATCTCGTTAAACGTGCCATACGTGGCCGTAAAATCGATTTTTTTATTCTCCTCGTCCTTATCTAGACCAATTTTGACATTTGTTTTGTGTGTAAAACGAAATGTGTTGGTTGGGTGAGCTTGAGCTGAGTGGCCTTTATTTATATTGAATTGACGTCAAATAGAGAAAGCGGAACGCTAACGTTGCAATCATTACATTGTTCTTGAATAAACTTTATTTCCCCTTACAAGATGGATTTGGCGAAATCACTGTTTAGTTCGCGTGACCATGATGGTTACGTCGGACGTGAAGACCACGAAAGAAAAATCAGTTCAGCATTAGCGGACGACGACCCTGAAGACGTGATCGATGCCATTCGTGGCTTAAATGTTGCTGAAGAATTATTTCCTATACCGGGAGGAGCATTTTCTGCGCTAACACCCAGCATGGTACCTCAAGACATTATGGCTAAGTTAGCACAGCCAGAATCCGAAGGCCATGGTCATGGCCTGCCCAACTATAGATTTGATGAATTTGGCTTCTGTGTTGATGAGGAAGATGATATAGAACATAGCGCAAACAAAATGCAGTCTAACATTTTAGTTGATGATGATCAACATCATCTTCAGTGGGAGTTCTACAGTAAAGAGATCAGCTTTGCAGAAGGCAATGGTAAACTCGAAAAGACAGATAAGTTACAGAACATGGTAAAAGATGGAGTCCCTCACTCTCTCCGCCCACAGGTTTGGATGAACTTGTGTGGTGCTAATAAAAAAAGATCTACAACAGAAATTACTTACCATGAAATTGTGAGAGCATCAAGTGATGATGGGCTAGTTACCAGTAAACAAATTGAAAAAGATTTGGTCCAAATTCTTCCTAATAATGTTTGTTTCTCTCACCCTACAAGCACAGGAGTGCCTCGATTACGTAGAATACTCAGAGCACTGGCTTGGCTTTATCCCGATATAGGATATTGCCAGGGAACAGGTATGATTGCAGCATCACTCTTACTATTAATGGAAGAGGAAGATGCATTTTGGATCATGTGTACTACTGTGGAAGATCTCTTGCCAGCTTCATATTATTCTTCAACATTAATTGGGATACAGGCAGATCAAAAAGTGCTAAGAAGTCTTATATCAACATATTTACCTGGAATTGACCAAGTATTGAATGCACATGACATAGAACTCTCATTAATTACTATGCATTGGTTTTTGACATTATATGCCAATGTGGTTAATATGAAAATATTATTAAGAATTTGGGATTTATTTTTTCTAGATGGATCAATTGTACTTTTTAAAGTTACCTTAGCCATGTTGAAAATAAAAGAAAATAGATTCACAGAAATATCAAACTCTGCACAGATCTTTAACGCTTTATCTGATATACCTGGTGAAATTGATGATGTAGAAGTACTAATAAAAACAATTGATGAGGTTTGTGGCGATACATTGAGTCCTGCTTTAATAGAAACCCATCGTAGAAGACACTTGGCTTACCTGATGGCCGATCAAGGAGCTCTAGTGGGAAACCCCAGTGCAGTGCCTAATCTACCCAAGCAACAACTGCATAGACGTCAAATAAAAAAGAATAAATCTGTAATCCAAACTATTTTATTTGGAGATGACAGCAATAATGAGGATGCCGTTTCCAAAAATGTAAAGCAAACAGAAATATTGGTTGATCTTAGAGAAGCAATCCTACAAGTGGCTCGTCACTTTTTAGCTCTAGAACCACAACTAGCCTCTGAAATACAATTGACCGCAGATTATACCATGCAGAGCCATGCAGCTGATCGGGAACGATATGTAAATGTATCTAGGAGTAAAAGACGAAGAGCTAAAGCACTGTTAGACTTTGAAAGAAGAGATGGAGATGAGTTAGGATTCAGAAAAAATGATGTTATAGAAGTGATCAGCTCCAGAGATGAGCATTGTTGGATTGGAGAATTGAATGGCCTTAGAGGCTGGTTCCCAGCACGATTTGTTAAATTATTAGATGAAAAAGGGGTCAAATACAGCAAAGCTGGAGATGATTCTGTCACTGAGAAGGCAGCGCATTTGGTAAGAGGAGTGCTGGCTCCTGCATTTAAAAGAGTCCTCCTACATGGCATAAAGAAGCCTAGCTTTCTTGATGGTCCCTGCCATCCCTGGTTGTTTATTGAAGAGGCTTCATCTCGAGAAGTAGAGAAAGATTTTAATTCAGTTTACAGCCGACTTGTATTGTGTAAAACTTATCGACTAGATGAAGATGGTAAAGTTTTGACACCTGAAGAATTACTGTACAGATGTGTACAAGCTATAAACTTATCACATGATAATGCTCATGCTCAAATGGATGTAAAACTCCGTACATTGATTTGCATGGGGTTAAATGAGGAAGCCTTGCACTTATGGTTAGAAGTTCTATGTTCGTGTGTTGATATAGTTCAGAAATGGTACCATCCCTGGTCTTTCATAAACTCACCAGGTTGGGTACAAATTAAATGTGAACTACGAATATTATCCCAATTTGGTTTCAATTTGAATCCAGATTGGGAACTACCCCTTAAGAAAGACACGCAAAACCAACCCTTAAAGGAAGGCGTACGAGATATGTTAGTAAAACACCACTTGTTTTCATGGGATTTGTAATACTATTTAAACTTTGTGTAACCATTTATGTGTGATGAGTACTATTTATCAGCTTTTTGTTATATGTGTCTTTAAAGCTACAATCATTAAAAATATATTCAGTAAGTATATGTAATATTAAAATTATTTATGTTGTTAATAGGAAGATCTAATAAACCAAGATTTATTCCAGATGCTATTTCATTTATGTAAATTTTTAATGTAGTTATTAAATCTCATTGTTAAGTTATTATTATATTTTTATTATTACTACCCACTTGCACAGATTGAAATTGTTTCATTTCTTAATCATACTCCGATTTTGTTTAGTCATCAATTTATAAGAAAGTGCAATTTATAACATTAATATCATATATATAACGATTACTTGTAGACTGCAAGGAAGAAAGTCAAGTAAAAATTATTATCCATTGCAATTTAGCAATGTATAAAGTTTAGCAATCTAAACAGCAACCAAAATGCCGGAAATCACAGGTCGATGAGGAGCAGTTTTTTTTTATATTAGTGATCAGTTTGAGTTCTTAAAAAAAGTCAACCATTCCGAAACTCATTCGCGAGGTTTACAGCTCACAGAGAGACTAGATTGTGATACTGATAAGAATAAATATTTTGCAGCAATCTGATACAAAAATATACCACAGCGAGCGAGTAGCATTTTTGACTTATTCTTATATTACAATATTTTTTGTAGGACTCCCTACGTTTTAATTAAAATACCAACAACAAAAATGTTATCGTATTTTCCGCCAAAACATGAAAAGTTGAAATGAAAAAAAAAACCGGCCAGGAGCATGTCGGGCCACGCTCAGTGTAGGGTTCCGTAGTTGCTCATCCTTCACAATAGACTTCATTTACGAGAAAGATTTCAAGCTCTATAAAAAGGTCGTAAAAGCCAAAGTAACACTTATTACCTTCTGGAAGTCAACTTATGTCCTTTTAAGAAAATTATGAAATTTTGCGATTACTCAAAAATAGCTCTACCGATTTTGTGCAATATAGTTTTCATTGAAAGTACTCATAAGGCCACATTTTCATGAATTTTTCCATAATTTTTTGACCCGTGGTTAGAGGCCCCCCCCCGAGGGAGGGACGCTATTTTTTTTATTTTCGGAGCGAATATTTACAAAACTGCTGACTTTAACAAAAAATAATGTTTGGAGACCCCTATTATTTTTAAAAGACCTATTTAACGACACCTCACACACTAGTGTTGAAACGAAAAAAAAAATTCACCCCCACTATAGGTGCTCGAGAGGTACCCGAAAAAAAAATTTTTTTTTAGTTTTTATTTTACCGTTTTATTGGCGTAATACTCATACCAAATTTCAGCTTTCTAGTACTAATGATCACGGAGCTAAGCCGCGGACGGACAGACGGACGTGGCGAAACTATAAGGGTTCCTAGTTGACTACGGAACCCTAAAAATGGTGCAGAAACATGACAATGAAAAATTCAACATTGTTTTAAGGCTGCGTCCACACTTGTATCATTTCGCCGATCCGATCTCCGTCGCGTATCATGAACAGTAGTGTGGACGTTGCGCCGTCGCGATCTTGCAACGGCCCGTATCCGATCGCTCGAAATCCATGTTGATATGTACGCGATTTTTCAGTACACCGCACACTCGTGCGCAGGCAAGCCTTGCATGATCGCAACGTCCACACTACCGTTCGTGATACGCGATCATGCTACGGGGTGCGGATACGCCGTGATCCATCTCGAGTCGGTTTTTGCCCGATCATCAAAGGCGATACGGACTAGTTTGGACGTGCACTGATCCTTTCTTTGATCCATCTTTAAAATTATGATGTAAAAATACTACTGCCGGACTGTCTACTTTGTTGGAGGCCTCTTCACGCGGCGTCATCCGGTATGCGGTCTTCACTCGAGAACTTTCTGCCGCATTTTCATAAAACAAGCACAGTCATATGTAGGTTATATTATATCTCCGTGAGCGGGTGACTTAACACGCGGCGTCTTCCGGTACGTGGTTCCCGTTAGAGAACCTATCTGCCACATTATCTATAATACAACAAGGACAGTCATATGAATAGTGAATCTCGGTGAGCCGGTGACATTCCTGCCAAAAATGAGCGGGGCTGTTATACGATACGGTGCTACGATACGTCCAAACTAAACGAAGATCGGATCGGCGAAATGATACAAGTGTGGACGCAGCCTAATACGACGATATATATAATATATAACACAGATGAATAATATAAATACATACATAGATAATATATAAATACATACATCCATGACCCAGGAACAAATATTCGAGTTCATCACACAAATATTTGGCCTGGCCGGGATTCGAACCCAGGACCGCTGGCTCAAAGCAACTGTACTACAAACCGAGCCAACCGCGTCGTCAAGTGTGGACGCAACTTAATCAGCAGTCTGCATTTTCCCGATCTGATCAGGTCAGCTCAGCCACCATTTCTGACCTTGTCGCGTGGACAAATATTAAAACATTTTAAACACACTGAGAAACGCACGCCTTGGCAGGAGCGGGTCTTCTTTTTTTTTAATTAACTGCAATAAATTTAATCGTGCTTAAAATATCATCTATTGTAATTTTTAACGTTGACGTCCCTTGAGGGAGGGAGGAGTCGTTTTTTCCTGGCAACATTACAATAAATGTCACAGACGCATATTCTCCTCGGTGTTCTTCCCTCTTTTTCTCTTTGAATCGTGAAGTCAAACGTGCTTGTTCTCACCGAGCTAAGGCCATTAGGCGACTTGCACAAAATAATTAAATAAAAATGGCATCAAAGGCTGAATTAGCTTGTGTTTACTCCGCTCTCATCTTGGTTGATGATGATATCGCTGTTACCGTAAGTTTCATTACAATTTATTTAACTTGAATTGTCGTACTGTTTTAGGTTATGTGCGTATTATTAATTATCCATATTCATCTTGATATCTGCAGCGAATTTTCTATCTTTTATTCAGGAAAACATAGCGTAGCGCATATATATTGACTAAAACGGGTATATTTCTAATATTTATTGATACCCATGTGCGAATGTTATCATTAATTCATTACTTATATCGTGTTTACACTTGCAGGGCGAAAAGATCTCTACCATACTGAAGGCCGCCGGCGTGGATGTTGAGCCCTACTGGCCTGGCTTGTTCGCCAAGGCTCTGGAAGGCGTGAATGTCCGCGAACTGATCACCAACATCGGTTCCGGCGTCGGAGCTGCGCCCGCGGGTGGCGCGCCAGCCGCTGCCGCCGCCGCCGCGGCTCCCGCTGAGGCCGCTAAGGAAGAGAAGAAGGAGGAGGAGCCTGAGGAGTCCGACGACGACATGGGCTTCGGTAAGTTTGGACACTTATTATTATATTAGTTCAGTGACTAAAAGGATTTCAGTTCTCATACAAACAAAGCCAATTTTGTTTTTTAATGGGCGGTATATTATTGTCTAAATACACAGTATTCAGAACAGGTCAAATAAACAGATCTTGGTTAATATCAATTTCGTTCGAACATGTGATGTTTGACATGTGCTCGATACTGATTACCTGTAAATCACTTTCAGACAGGAAGTATGTATGTATATTTTTAGTTCAGTGAGGTTTCAGTGCTCAAGAAAACCGCAACCATACAATAAAAGGTCTAAATTAGTCTACCTGTTACAGCTTAGATGATACACATTATCCAATATATAGGCAGTGGGGACATGCCTGCACATCCACTCAATGTGTCAATTTATTTTTCATCAATCTAAGTCTATATATTTTATCCAGCTAATGGTTAATATAAGTGAGGTTATCTGTTCCAGTTTATTCTTTTGAAGTGGTATAGTGCTAATTAATCATTTTTAATGTATTTTTTTGATAAAGACCTAGAGAGGAGTGAAAAAGGAAATTGTTTCTATCCTCCCATCTATTTAAAGAAAGGTGCTGACAGTACTGTCGTACATGTCGTAGTCCAATAAACCACTAACAAGTATCATTGATTTAGCAGTGTTAGATACCTACACTCCATCTTAACACTTTCGCAACCAGATATAAAATTGAACCCTACCCCAGAAACCGAGAGCCCGCTAGGTGGGTAGCTCATTAAGCAAAAATACGTGACCGGCATCTGAGCAATGATTACGAGTGCCTACCAGGCGGGTTCCTGGTAGCGAAAGTGTTAAAGCTTTATGATGGTAACTAACTTGTAGATATGTCAAGTTATTGTGAAATGTGAATGCTGATGCCTACTAATTATACACAATTGCCCTCCAATAATTTGTATTAAGACCTTTTCTATTTATTGCTATATCAATACTATAATAAAATTCTAGATCTGTATTGAAAATATTTTTTTCCATGGTGGAGGGGTCATGATTTCAGGGAAAATCCTAATAGCATGATGCAGGATCGTCATTTTTTTTATATGGGCGCCCGGCGCTGTGCTAACCTGGTGCTATCTGTTTTCATAATTAATTTCCTTTGACCTTGCATCAACGGTTGGACAAATTTTCACCAATTTTGGTACAGGGATATCCAAAGATGATTATAGGATACTTTTTATCTGTCTACAGTAAAGGAAAAAATACGCGGATGAAGTGGCACCTACTAGTAATGGTATAAATATCTCATGTTTTTTTGAGAGCCATTTGCTGTATGAGGGCAGAGCACAGCTCTGCTTTCCTGCCTTATATTACTTCAAATGTTTTGCATGTTTACATACCTTTTAATCCAATTAATTGGTTAGGGAATGTCTTCACATATTTACGCATTTTTATAGGAATTTTGATAATTATAGGAATTTAACATTGACAACTATGCTTACATTATGTTTATTTTGTTACAGGTCTCTTCGACTAAGAAGCTTCATAGTGAAGTTTTTATATTCCAACAAGAGCTTTACTAAGCTTGTTTAGTTGTAAGGCAAAAATGATTATAAAAATTTAAAACATGATCAAATTCTTTTATTTATATTCTGATTTCATCATCCTTATTGATTAACAATGGATGAGTTTTACCTTACAATAATTCCAGGTGAGAATTATATTAAAATGTATTTTTAATTATTGAAAGTTACACAAATATCACCATTTTCTTGAATGAGGGCATCCTCGTCCAACAAAGGCCCATTGATGTAAATACCTCAATATACTATCTAACAAAGCTAATATAAAAATCTACTATAAAAAATGGACTGCTCTGTACATAAAGTTATTACGATGTGCAGGTACACCCCGCCATTCTGTCAGCATAGCAGGTGTATGTTAATTTACCATAAACCTATTTATTATTGACAAATGCTATTACTCAACAAGATACAGTTAAAATATTAGCAATCTAATCAGGTTTCAACCTGCAAATTATATACTTGTAACTTTTTCTACTTAAGGGTCTACCCAGATCTTTTGGACACTGATAAAGCCGCCGATTCTATGCAAATAAATGCGGGTGAATCATAAAGTAGAAAATGTTTATAATTATATGAATACTAAGTAAGTTTCAAATTAGATTGTTAATAATTGTACCTAATATCTGAGTACCAATAAGGTTTTTTTTTAGTAATCATATTTGTCAAAAATCAATACGTTCATTGTAAATTGGCATAAACGCGCCATACTGACAGTCCGGCCGGCGGGTGTATCTGCACATTGTAATATGGTGGTATGTAGTACTAAATAGGTTTTTTTTTGTATTCTTGTTTTATACATTTGTGAAGGTGCATTTGATTCAACCTTTGTGGTAATGTAATACCTTATAAATCTGGTATTTTGAGCTGCTGCTTTGTAAAACCTGTGGCAGTCTATGCAAGAAAAATCTAAAACCTGCTCAAAGGTTGTAGTGCGTATACATACTTGATACAGTTCTCCATCAAATGTACAGTTATTTAGCTATTCCCTCAACTGACCCAACATGGAAACAAATCCCCAATAGGTGAACTTACATAGCTCCAATACCGATATGGCGAGTGAACATTGATTTGGACGCCATCTAGTTATACTTATACAGCCTTAATATGAAACAATATAATTGACTGCCTTATTATTTTTACCCGACTACGGAGCAGCAAGCAAGCGAAGAAGCAAAAAGGAGGGTTAGTAAGTATGTATATTTACTTTCATGTGATAACTCTTGGGAATTTATGACTGATAGAAGTAATCGTTGCATTACAAATTACAATACACACCGTGACTAGAACAATAAATTAGAAATGTCTGTATGATGAGATGAGTAATTTATTTAGACCATGTAATGCGACGACTGGTATTGAAGGTAAGTAACACATGTTTACAATGTTCTAAATACAATTGCTCCCATAAAAACATTCACTACAAAAATAGGTTTGATTGAAATCCTAAAAAGGAATGTATTTCTGCCTAATTGTAAGAGCAAAGTTAATAGCGCATTGCCCTAGTCACATGGTTACAAGATAATTAAACTACAACATTATTTTTTTTAAGTTAATCTATTTTTTATTAACTAATAGCACTAATATGAAGTTGAATATCCATCTACATATTTAATTTATCCCCACATGGCTCTTTGAACACCAGAGAGCTTGTTGTAATCTGCGAGGTGTCTCCAAACAATACGGCTCATGCGCCACTCTTTCACGATGCCCCGTGGCCTGAAATTAGAAAGATCTCATTGACAAAAACTATTGGCTATTCATATTAACATTATTGACATCTAGTCAAATAAATTGTTTCTATAGCTGTGTAGTCCATTCAGAATATCTAAGGTATATAGAAACCTTATATATATTTTTATTGTTCCTGATTGACAAAACTTGAATGTCATAAAATAAATAACTATCAGACAATCTCACAAAAATCAATCTAGTCCCAAATAAAGCTAAAGAAGGTATGTGATATGGGTACTAGATGACAATATACATACTTATATAGATAAAATATATATTTAACATGTTGGCTGCGCACCATACTACAACTAATGTATTCCTCACGTCATACAAATTTACTGTTCCCGCAGGTGATGCTCAAAGTATCACTCTATTACTGAAATGCCATGAGTATCACTGGTGGGATCGCTTGCTTTATCTTCTCTATGTGGCCATGAGCATCACCAGTGGGATTAGATGCAATTTTTTCAGGATAATGTTTTGCGGATTTTTAGGGGTATAGAATTAAATACCTGTTATTCAGATATAAAAATAATTGTACTGATTTTAAAAGTCCTTTTATTTGATGAAGTAGGTAGTTAATAAACTCCATCATGCACAAAAACAATAAATAAATGTCTTATTATTATTATCATTCAAAGATGAAACTCCTTGTTCTAAACCCTTAACATCACTACATAGTATAAAACAAAGTTGCTTCCTGCTGTCTGTCTGTCTGTCCCTATGTATGCTTAGATATTTAAAACTATGCAATGGTTTTTGATGCGGTTTTTTTTAATAGATAGTGTGAGTCAAGACGAAGGTTGACAATACATGCATAATTTATCAGTTTTGCACCCGTGCGAAGCCATGGCGGGCCGCTAGTATTAAATAAACTTGGCAGGCCCACTAACTAACATTACTGTATAAAAGTGATGATGGTCTACCAATTTCAGAAGCCCCTCACAAGCTAGGATCTAAAAATTCGAAATAGTCAAGTTTAGTAAGTAACTAGAGTATGCTCTACAAAATAGCATTCAAAGTTTGACTGTGGCCCTCAAAAATATCTGCAAAACAATACCCTGAAAAATGAGCTTTTGATCCCAATGGTGATGCTCATGGCAGCCAACATGTTAAATGAAATGAAATTATCATTAAAATTATAATTAAATAATATTATCTAAACTCTACCAGAGATCATAAGCAATTATTGCTTTGGGTCTAATACACTGAATGATCTTCGGTAGAGTTTACATGGAGAAAACCTGTATAATTTACCTAGAAGTAATAACACATCTGTTGTTGATCCTCAAAGGACATGCATTCAGCTCAAACTTGTTAATTTCCTTGTCCGCCATCTCTCTAATTTCGACAGGTAGCACGTCATTCTTTCTCAAAGCGTTGATTCTGGTCCTTTCAAGGTAATGTTCTGCATTCAGGCGGCGGCGCTTTACATCTCTTATCATGAGCCAGTTCGCCCATTTGTTTCTGACCTGTTGGTACTACAAACGCAATCGTTACTTTTTATTTGTTTATTAATGATCTATTCTAAAGGTTGAAAGCAAATAACTCATTGCCTTAATAAATTAATAAATTAAATAATAAATTCTTACATTGCATCCAGCTACAGCTTGCGACTTCCAAACAAAACGTGCAAGACTTGTAATATTAAAATTCATTATATTTTATTTATAATATATAAAGCTTTAGGATTCTATAATAAATAGTGAAATGGACTATTTCCAGGTGAATTATTGAATTCAAGCTATAACCTCAAAACAATTATTTGACAGTATAGTATAATAATCTCATCTTATAGCGGCACCACACTACTCGCAAAGTTGGCCGAGGTTGGGCGAATACAGATCGCTGGGCTCTACTATTTCTTATGGCGGTCTACACTACTCGCGAAGTACCTCGGCGAAGTACACGCGTACAGATGTCCGAAGTGCGACACTACCCTGCAGCGAATTCGCCCTTCACACTATCATATATTATTTTACTCTTTGCATCCTACCACCAAATGACACGAGGACCATTTTTTTTTAACTACTATAGATAAATTAATACTATATCTATGATTTTGGACCCCTATGTTATGCAACCATAAAGTAGGAGAGGTAGCAGATGTCGATGATACCACTAAAAAATTTTCAATTTTGTCGCATTATAACTTCTAATGACGTTCAAAAAGTTCTGTGAATCCTGATGGGCTACTCTCTGAGGGATGATGAATGATGTTGCAGTTTTTTTTAGCAAAGTATAGTTGATAAAAAATAATACACAAGTAAATAAAATATATAAAATTAAAACAAATATGATTTTATATGTATGCAACGTACTTGTAATTGTAATAAATAACTAATATTTGTTCAATGGATTTGGTTGTTCACGTTCGATTAGACAAAATCCATTTTAGGTAAAAAAAACTATTTAAATTACCGGAAGTTTCAGGAAGCTAATTATAATGTTTAAAATATCTATCTTTTGTTTCGTTATAAGCTTGTGGCACGTTTTTACTTAAATATTTATTTTAGATAAACAAATCATTTCCAATATTTACATATATTGCATTTACTGCCAACCATTTAATATGCCTAGAAATATGATTTGACGAATTATATTACCTACTCGTTTTTTTTATTACCTTTCGATTCACATAAAATCATGAGGTTTTCAAATGAACATGCATACATACCGGTGAAAATCATAAATTTCCTTCGCTTCGCCGTAGTTGGGTAAAAATAGCAGTCACATTTTTGTAACTTATATGATTAAATAAATATATATATATATAGCCCAACAGGGGTTTTCAACCAACGCCATATTGCGGATTTTAGTGGTACTAATTTATTCTACTGGCAACAACCAATTTTTGGTAACTGACGTTGAAAGTCAGTGAATGTCATGGATGTTAACAAAGAAGAAACAGGAAAATTCACTTTGCATAATAAAACCAAAACTATCCAGTGACGAAAGTCAAGTTTTTTTTCAATAGGATTCAGTTTATATTTCGGAAAAACGAAGGATTGAGCAGCATTCTGGTAAACGTTTTGGATTTGGTTGGTCACAAATCGCTACTGACGTTTTATAATGCAAATATATGACGTATACATTATTGCCATATGAAGGCTGTTTGTAGCGCCACTATCCCTGGGCAGGACTGACACTTGTAGGCTATGATAGGAGTTTTTTCGATATCGATAAGTTTATTCGGGTATCACTAGAAATTAATATTTGGCACATTGGCTAGTCTGGCCATCGAAACGTAATACTGAAAATTACCGCCAAATTTAAAAATTCTAGCACATATGTCATCGCCCTTGAGCAGTGACTGATACGAATGCAATGGTGCAGATGTATTAGTCATTGGTAATGGAAAATATAATGTCAAAAGTACCAAAACTGTTTAGTCCTAGTTTGTACAGCGATACTAGAGCTAGAATTTTAAAATTTCTCGGTTTCACGTTTCGATGGCCAGACTCTAGGTACAGGCCTTGAAATTGACGTATTGACAAATATATTGCTGTCTCGTTTCTTCACACAGAATGTTGACATGCTTTACGGAGATAGCAATACAGTCGGTAATTCTACGTTCTACTAACACTAACAAGGAAGAGTACGTACCCAACTGTCCGACTCCGATTTGATTCATCTATCTATATATATAAAAGAAGAAGTCCTGACTGACTCATCAACGCACAGCCGAAACTACCAATGTTAGAGAGTTGATTTTTGCACAGTAGGTTACTTTTATAACGTGGGCTAGAGATAAGAAGCGATTTTGAAAAATTCAATCCCTAAGGGTGTTAAAAAGGGGTGCAAAGTTTGTATGGGGGAAACTTTTTTTTTTGAGATAGATACTTGAAACTTTGTAAAAAGGTATTAAAATAAAATGGAAGAAAACTCATTTCAGCGTTTTTGAAAATTCACCCCCTAAGGTGGTAAAAAATGGGTTAAAAGTTTGTATGGAGATTAAGTATTTTGTTGAGCGCGGGACTTGAATTTTTGTTTAAAGGTACACTATTAGAATACAAGATAATTTCAGCGTTTTCAAAAATTCGTCATTTAAAAGGGTTAAAAGGGGTTAAAAGTTTGTATGGGGGGAACTTTTTTTTTCAGCTAAAGACTTGAAACTTTGTAGAAAGATTACTTATTAAAAATCACAAAAAGTACTTTCAGCGTTTTAGAAAATTCCACCCCTTAAGGGGTTAAATAGGGGTGCAATGTTTATATGGGAGAAACTTTATTTATTGAACTAGAGAGTTGAAACTATGTAGAACGCTTACTTAATCAAATACAAAAAAGTGACTTCAGCGTTTTGCAAAATTCTGCCCCTAAGGGGGTGAATTAACTAAGAATAAAATTCCTTACCTACCTATTTTAATATCTTTGTCATCATCAAAAATCTACGCGGACGAAGTCGCGGGCGGCCGCTAGTCTATACATATAAACGGACAAGTCCTGACTGACTGACTGACTCACTCATCAACGTAGAGCAGAAACTACTGAACCTAGGAACTTCAAATTTCTGGAGTAGATAAAGTATATGATGCAAGCAAGCACTAAGAAGGGATTTTTGAAAATTCATCCTTTAAGGGTGTCAAATCGGGGTTGAAAGTTTGTATGGAACTTACGTAATTTTTGAGTTAGAGTAATAAAACTTTGTGCATAGATTTTCGGCCTATAAACAAGAAAACTAATTTTAGGATTTTTGAAAACACATCCTTTAGAGGGGTTAAATAGGAGGTGAAAGTTTGTATGAGCAACTTGGAATTCTTTGAGTAAGAGTGATAATATTTCGTGTACAACTCTTTATATACAAAGCAAGAAAAATAATTTCAGCATTTTTCGAAATTCATCCCCGAAAGGGGTTAAATGCACAGTGATACTTTGTAAGAAAAACGTGGTCTGTTTGAGTAAGAAATGCATTGTTTTGCGTCTAGACTGATCATTAAAAACTAAAAACATGTATTTCAGCGTTTTTGAAAATTCAACCCCAAATGGGGTAAAGACGGAGGTGACATTTTCTATGAAGAGCTTGGGATTTTTTTAAGTAGGAGTGGGAATTTTTCGTGCACAGGTTCTAATTTGCAACGTAAGAAAACAAGTTTCAGCATTTTTGGAAAATCATCTCCGAAAGGGGTTAAATGGACATTAAAACTTTCTTGAGAAACGTGGCTTTTTGAGTACCTAAGGGGTGCATTCTTTTGCGTGTAGAGTTGTAGACTCTTCACCAAAAACGTTGAATATTGATTTCGGCGATTTTGAAAGTTCAACCCCCAATGGGGTAAAGTGGGAGGTGGAAATTGTATAACGCTTGGGATTCTTTGAGTAGGAGTGGTAATATTTCGTGTATAGGTTCTTCTATGCAAAATAAGAAGACACGTTTCAGCATTTTTGGAAATTCATCCCCAAAGGGGTTGAATGGACAGTGAAACTTTATTTGATAAAACGAGCCTTTTTGCGGAAGAGGTTATCTTGTGTGTACACTGATCATCAAAAACTAAGTAATATGTATTTCAGCGTTTTTGAAAATTCAACCCCTAATGGGGTAAAGAGGGAGGTGAGTTTCAACAAAGACTTGAGGTTCTTTGAGTAAAAATGGTAACATTACGTATAAAGATTCTTCTATACAAAGTAAGAAACCAAGTTTCAGCATTTTTGGAAATTCATCCCTGAAAGGGGTTAAATGAAAATGGAACTTTGTATGAGGAACGGGCCGTTTTTGAGTAAGAGGTGCACTATTTTGCATGTAGACTCTTCATCAAAGACTGAGAATATTGATTTCAGCGTTTTTGAAAATTCAACCCCTAATGGGATACGCTGAGAGGTGACAGTTTGTATAAAGAGCTTGGAATTTTTTGTGTAAGAGTGATAATTGAGAAAATAAACTTAAGTTTTTGAGAAATTCATCTCCAAAATGAATCTAATGGGAGGCGAAAGTTTGGATGAGAAAAGATGAGATTCTTTTCGTAAGTCTGGTCATATTCCGTGTGTTAAAATACTACTTTCAGAAATTTTTGAAATGTACCTGTATTGTCTGAGTAAAGGGAGAGGATGAAAGTTCATGTAAGGAATATTTTCGTGTATAAACTCTGCATTCATTTTTGGAAGAGATCTCTCCTGGAGTGGTTAGATACTTTATATGCAAAACGTAGGATTGAGTGACAAAAGTTCGTGTAAAAAAATACATTGTTAGGGTTCCATACCTCAAAAGGAAGAAACGCAACCCTCAAAGGATCACTTGGTTGTCTGACCGTCTATCGAATAAAATGGAAATGAAAACCATATAAGTACCACAAAACAGTACGTACAGCAAACGCGCATCAATGTCTATGTGTGCGTTTGCTCGAGCGCGCTTGTATGTAGATTGATTTCTGTGCCTATCTGTTTTATGTAAGTATTCAGGACTATAGTCCTTTCAAGTTGTTAAAAAACAAACTTCTAAGTTATAACGTAAAAAAATTGGGCAAGTGCGAGTCCGACTCGCGCATGAAGGGTTCCG
The DNA here is from genome assembly GCA_947623375.1 of Apotomis capreana. Classification (NCBI taxonomy): domain Eukaryota; kingdom Metazoa; phylum Arthropoda; class Insecta; order Lepidoptera; family Tortricidae; genus Apotomis; species Apotomis capreana. The sequence continues at coordinate 24,592,328 of OX392498.1, read as the reverse complement.
TACCATAATTTTTACAAGCCCCCTTTAATATTTATTTTAGTTTATTTTTAGTATTTGTTGTTATAGTGGCAATAGAAATACATCATCTGTGAAAATTTCAACTGTCTAGCTATTACCGTTCTTGAGATACAGCCTGGTGACAGATGGACGGACGGACGGACGGACAGCGAAGTCTCAGTAATAGGGTCCCGTTTTTACCCTTTGAGTACGGAACCCTAAAAAGATCCGGTTGTTTACCTATGCCACAACAAACGTCGATACTCTCAAGGGAATCAAAAATTATAAGGTACTTAGATATTTTCAGGTGAACTAAAACTATGAATTTGGGAAGTAGTACCGTGTCTTACTAGAAGTAGTTATAGGGAGTAATCTGAAACTATACATTTCTAATTAAATAAAAAAGTAATCTGAATTTAAAGTACGTAAAACAGTTTTCCAACGGTAATGTGAAGTTTGCCAATGAGTATATTTTATTTTTTCCTTTGTAATGTGCAGTGTTTTCATAGTTTGTAAGAAACCGTCTGTGCGCGAGTCCAACGACCGGCTATTTGTATTAACTGAGAATACTGATTTAAACGTTAGAGGAAATTTCTATCCTTAAGGAGATTAAACTTTTGACTATGATTTCGTTCGGTTGATCGGAAAATGAATTGTCACATGTGTATACCACGACGTGATCTAGAGATATCTAAATCTGCTACCCAAAAAATTATATATGCGCGCAGATTTCTATTAGTTGTATTATTTTAAGAAAAAATAAAACGGGTACAAAGTTACACAGATAACGTTTCTAGACCCTGTGCGAGCGAAGCCGCGGGCAATAGCTAGTATTGATATATGCCTACATTATTATTCATATGGTCTGTCTGTCTGTCTGTCTGTCTGCCCGTCCGCGGCTTAGCTCCGTGATCATTAGCACAAGAAAGCTGAAATGTGGTATGAGTATGTGTATGTATCACGCCGACAAAACGGTAAAATAAAAACAAAAAAAAAACTTTTATTCGGGTACCTCCCGTACACCTAAAGTGGGGGTGATATTTTTTTTTGTTCCAACACTAGTGTGTGGGGTGTCGTTGAACAGGTCTTTTAAAAATAATAGGGGTCTCCGAATATTATATTTTGGTAAAGTAAGCAGTTTTGTAAATATTCGCTCCGAAAAAAAAATAGCGTCTTCCCCCCTCTAACTTTTCAACCACGCGTCAAAAAATTATGGAAAAATTCATGAAAATGAGGCCTTATAAGTACTTTCAATGAAAACTATATTGAATAAAATCGGTCGAACCGTTTTTGAGTTATTGCAAAAATTCATAATTTTCTTTAAAATGACGTAAGTGCCGCGCGGTGTCGTTTTACTTCGAACGTTTCATATATTAGTTAAGTGCCACACTGTATTAAAACATTTCGCTCAATCTGGCGCGTATAATCGATAACTTCCAGAAGGTAATAAATAAGTAATCACTGCTACTTTGGCGTTTACGACCTTTTTATAGAGCTTGAAATCTTTCTCGTAATTTAAATCTTTCTATTTTCGTCGATTGTGAAGGATGGGCAACTACGGAACCCTACATTGAGCGTGGCCCGACATGCTCTTGGCCGGTTTTTTTTAAGTCGAATCAAAATGGCATGCGAGTAAATGAAAAGTAATGAAGTAATATGTATTGTCCGTTTATTAATTACAATTACAACAAGCTTAGACAGACAGAAGACCGACAAATAAGCTTCACAATGGGAAAGGGGAGATGATAATATGATGAGCAAAATGAAGAGCCGCCGCCGCGACAATTTTTCGAAAAAAGCATTGTTGTTGCCAAATCGTGGGAAACGAGAATTCAATTCCATGAAAGCAATACATATTTCAATTTCTATCAAACTTTCATCAATTTCATCATCATCATGCATAGGAAATGCAATGGAAAGGAATTTCAACATATTGGAAATCCAACTTTAATGGAATTAGATTTATTGGTCCGTAATGACATTTTTGTATCGGTCGGACACTGCAAAAAACCCACAGTAATTGACATAAATTAAAAGCAATTCATTAGATTTTTAAAAGAGTGTGGCATATTTATTATTTTTCCGAACTATGTCCAAGATTAATGTATTTGGAGAGACAGGGGCAGGATATCTAGGGTTGGTTTCATACCAATTTGTGTTGGCCAACGCAGGATCACATTGAAACCACCCGATCTGAAAGATGGAATTTTAAATGATTAGAGATTTACAGAGACTAACACCCAACCTGTGTAATCAGACATACCAGTACCCCTAGCACAACTTTGACACGCGACTCTTTCTCGCGCGAGATATGCTACCTGTCCCTTTCTGTATACAGTATCGTGAGAGAGCGACGGGTGATGCTGTCGCGCGACATGAGTCGCGAACCATAGTCATGCTAGGCGTGCAGACGAGACGTTTTGAAAATGTATTGCTTATCATAATCAACTGTTTAATGTAGGTAATTCATAAACCATTTATTACTTATTAGAACTACCCCACACTAGCATCTTTTGAACGTCGGGATCCGGATAGCGCCTGCGCAACGTCGACGCGACGTTATTTTAACGTCTTTTTACCACTGTCAGCGTCGTCTCGGGGCAGGAACGCTGCGCCTGCGCGAGCGCAGGCAGGACGCCGACGTTCGGACGACGCTAGTGTGGCGTCTCTTAAATTTACTCACCTCTACAGACGTTGTAGGTGGGAGTCTGTAAACGTCCGCTGGACCAACTGGTTTAATAACACCTTTAAGTTTCATTTTATTAAATCTTATTATGGAACCATAAGCAAATCCGTTCACACGCCCAATATAACAATCAATCAATCGAACAGCGGAAGCGTCAGGTCGCTGAATCTGTAATAATCACCACCATAAATCATAATTATAATCAAAATCCACAACAGTTATGTCGTTTTTTAAATGTTTCAAATTTACAATTCGTTATACTTAACATTAATCGATGCGTTATCGAATAATATATTATATATACTAAACTGGTTGTAATGTCCATCATTACCTAGGATTTATGAACACGTTATGGGGTTTTAACTACGATACGAGTGTTAAATTAATTAATTCACTTCTTGTATTCTCCTATATTTTCTTTTTAGCATTTGAAACTAAGTAAAACGTAAAACTAAACCTATTAACAATTTTACGGCCCTAAACTTATGCCTTAGATGAAAACAAAAAAAACGATATATAGAGAAGATAATGTTTCCAGATATTTGAGGGGCTATTATTAAATTCAGACCTTATAATTATATATAGCTCCTCTCTTCTATGGCGCTGCTAATTTTCAGACGAATATTTTAGTGCTTTATTTGGCTTTTCACTACTAGGTATCATCTAATACTTTATCGTACCTTCTCTGGGCAAGTAGAATTACTTATTATATTTTGCATTAGTGGCTGAACTTCCTCTTTACTAGTAGGTTCACGATAACCTTCCTTTATTAAATCGCCTATATAATTTTGCGGTCCATACTGGGTCACTCCAAAAAACTCCATGCTTTAGTCAATGATATATAGAATAAAAGTTAATCGAAATACATTACAAGTTCAACATGCAGAGTTCAACTGAACATAATTTTTTGACAATGACAGAGACATACCATTTTTTTTTACTAATACTTTTACTGTAGTATTTAAGTTGTGATTTCTGGCCATTAACGTCGTAATGTTGCGTTTTCAATTCGCTGAAAATTTCAGCTATCACCGTTCTTGAGATACAGCCTGGTGACAGACGGACGGACGGACGGACAGCGAAGTCTCAGTAATAGGGTACAGTTTTTACCCTTTGGGTACGGAACCCTAGAAATGCTCGCTCATATACGTAAGTCATAACTCATAAATGTCCAGACCACTAAGTGGTAACGAATAATGCAGTACTACCTAGCCAGTAGTTATAAGACAGACCAGTAAACCTAGTTTTACTGGTCTGTCTTATAACTACTGTCAGTTTTTTTTTGTAGTTTTATTGTAATTATTTTATAATTTGTCCCATACAATATAATAATAAATTTAAAACTAATTTACACCGCTAACAACTAGCACTGGAAAAATGGGAGAATTATTTGGAACCTGGTAACCCTGTGTTAGTCATGTACTTTGCTGCTGTCCCTTTCGGGTAATGCATATGCCTAATCCATAGGTACAATCGAGTTCATTTACATCTACACACTTACGAGAACAAAAATATCTGAACACGAGCATAAAGTCGTGTTCAGATATTTTTGTTCTCGTAAGTGTGTAGATGTAAATGAACTCGACTGTACTTCATCCAAGCCTTTACACAACATACTTACCGATATTTGCCGATATTATGGCATATATGGTTCTTTGGCTAAGTAATCGGTGTACGCTGCAATATTAAGTCAGCGATATTGCTTGAGTTATTAGGCAGACTTACGTATTCAATCTCAAACATCTGTAGTAAATCCTCAGCAGATTCGCCCTGCCGTTTACTGTCCGAATGAAATGTAGGTAAATGTGATATAGGGTTGCCGTGGCGTATGTTCATAAATGTTTTTTGTAGGAAAGCAGTCAATTAAAAATACAAGTTGGTTTCGTGATTTTTCATGTAATTACAGGAATCAAAACACATTGAAGACAATTACACACATATATGTAGTAAAATTTATAGTTATTACAAGTTAAAACTAGGACAGCTTTGTTGAAACAATAAAGAAATTTTTTTTAGAAGGCACTAAAGATAACACGATCGAACTAGGTTAGGAGTTAGGTTTAACGTGAATTATTTTTTATTCATATAGAAATGCATCCAACTGGTATACTATACTTTAAACATGATATTCTCCCCCATCAAGTTTTTCATCGGAGAGGGAGGATAAAATACTGGCGGAAGTTGTCTGAGAAAACCAAATCAGGGACATTATCAATCCTTCCAGAATTCCAATACCGAGACCAGCAAGAACATCCAAGAAGTAATGCCTCTCTACCAGCACCCTTGACAGACACACAGAGACGACCCACGCGAGGAGAGGTGGGTAGAATATTATCGACACTGGGCTCAAGTATATGAGTGTGAAAGCAATTAGTACTGATCTGCTGGCGTGGCCTGATGGAAACGAGTACTTGTCAGGCCCAATAGCGGAGAGCTTGTTCATTGGTACAGGTCTTCGTCGTCGGACAAAAGCTTTTAAGATAGCTATTACTACAATGTCCAGTAAAAGTGCTGAAAGAAAAAAAAGATAAATAATTACAGTCTATATAATTGACATTTGGATTCAGAATTTAACTAGTTTTTTTTTAAACCTCTAGGTTCAAAAAAACTAGGACGCGCTTCGAGAAAAGCTAGGTGCTCTTGCGCTTCGCTTGACTAATCTATAGTCTGGCTAAAATATCTTTGCCCCAGCAATATAGGGCACTAATTGTCTTGATACTTGTGTATTATTCTCTATCTTTAAACTAGTATAAAATTGTATATAAGTAAAAACCATCTTGGTTGATTATGCTTTGATCAGTATTGTACTTATAAATATATTTATAAAAGAATTATAAAAGATATTTCGGAGAACTTTTGCGTTGTATTTAGTGTGTTTACATCCTGTAATTCAAAACAGTAACTTCAGCGTTTGTTGTCATTTCTACTCTATGGGCTCTAAGGGGATTAAAAGAGAATACTTAATTTTAGTACTTGCATAATATTTTAAAATAAAAATAATATATGCAAGTAGTAAGATTTATGGTTACTCTTTGCTTAGTATTGACATACTTAGTTTTTATGTGTTTGACTAAGGACTTAAACCTTTACCGCATACGAAGCCATATATGGCAGATATGAACTTGGACCTTATTGGCACAGGTCAAGGTTCAAATTCAAACAACTATTTTTTTCCTATATGCGGTAAAGGGTTAATTTAATGTTGATTTGCTTAGAAGAGTTATTGTGGTCCGACTCTAAGCCGGTAATTTTCCGAAGGTACATTGGATTGGTCTATAAAGAATAAGCAAGCAAAATTTAACAAAGTTGAGCGAATAAGACAGTGTGGAGACGAGGTAAAAGTAGTCGTGACATTGGCAGATCTATTTTTTTAAGAATTGTTATATAGCTTAGGCATGTGACAAAAATATGTCTCTCACATTGAGGGTTTAAAAAATGATAACTAAAAAACTATAGGACGTAAAATAAAGTAGTCGTACAGTCAAGGAAATTAAAACACGCTCCTTTTTTACTGTAGTCACAATGGCAATACGGGTTAAAGAGGTACACGTTTCAGTTTCCTTTACTGTATATTCTGAATCCAAATAACGTAGTATCGTAACCTACGTTTGTAAAACTTAATGTTTAGTCCATTGAATGAGTCCCTCCAAGGGGGGTCTAGAGTGCGTGAGTTAGTAACGTAAGATGTTTCTTCGGAAACATGTCAAGAGTCCCTAGGTAATAAACATACTAAAACCCCGGGACACTAGGAGGAGCCCCGGAGTGGGGGGAGGGGGGGAAAGGGTCCATTTTTTCATTTTTCGCTTAAATCTCAAAAACGGTACATGTTAGAGAAAAACTTTCAAGGAAAAGTTGAAAGGCCATAAAATTATCTACAAGTTGTACCTAAATATTTTTTTTCTATTCGCAGCCGTTTTCGAGCTACATTCCATGAAAGGTGAAAAATTCGAAAACTACCCTTATATAATATTTTGACAATCGATTCCTCCTAAAGGCTTCCATGGAGGAATGTGTTTTTTTTACCAATTATAGACCTAATTAAGAGCAATCTATCAGTACCGGTCACAAGTTGCACTTTTGAGCTTTTTGGAAGAAAAAAAATAAAAAGGTCAAGTTGCGTAACTACCCTAATATAATATTTTGACAATCAATTCCTCCTAAAGGCTTCCATGGAGGAATGTGTTTTTTTTACCAATTATAGACCTAATTAAGAGCAATCTATCAGTACCGGTCACAAGTTGCACTTTTGAGCTTTTTGGAAGAAAAAAAATAAAAAGTTCAAGTATCGTAACTACCCTAATAAAATTCAATTCCCCGTAAACGCCTCCGTGGTGGAATCTGGTATTTTTATCAATGATAGACCTAATTATGAGCAATCTATCTGTACCGGTCACAAGTTGCACTTTTGAGTTTTTTTGGAAGAAGAAATAAAAAGATCAAGTTCAGTAACTCAAACTACCCTAATATAATATTTTGACAATCGATTCCTCCTAAAGGCTTCCATGGAGGAATGTGTTTACTTTACCAATTATAGACCTAATTAAGAGCAATCTATCAGTACCGGTCACAAGTTGCACATTTGAGTTTTTTGGAAGAAAGAAATATTTTTTGATCGATTGATGTGATAAACATGGGTATGTGGTATGGGGAAATTGTTTGAGCCAAAATCATTTTTTACTGCGTGTAACTCAGAAACGGTAGGATATAGGAAAAAAATATTTAGGTACAACTTGTAGATAATTTTATGGCCTTTCAACTTTTCCTTGAAAGTTTTTCTCTAACATGTACCGTTTTTGAGATTTAAGCGAAAAATGAAAAAATGGACCCTTTCCCCCCCTCCCCCCACTCCGGGGCTCCTCCTAGTGTCCCGGGGTTTTAGTATGTTTATTACCTAGAGACTCTTGACATGTTTCCGAAGAAACATCTTACGTTACTAACTCACGCACTCTAGAACTTTTTATTCAATGGACTAGTTCCCAATTGTATAATTAAATTATTATAGTTACCTATTAACATATTCACTTGCACTTGATACAGGTCCTTGTTGTTAAATAACCAAATGAAGCTAAGCCATCCAGCTAGCCACACTATTCCATGGCAAGACACCTGTAAGTAATTGTAAAAAATATAAACACGATTCAAAAGGATAATTATCAAATGATAATAGCAAAAAACCGGCCAAGTGCGAGTCGGACTCGCGCACCGAGGGTTCCGTACAAACACTTTCCATACCTAAGTGGTTAAGTTAAGTTTGCACCTGGTATGTATAGCGCCCCATATAAATTAGGTGCAAAGTTAGGTATTAATAGGTATTAAAAAAACTACTTACTAGATCTCGTTCAAAACAATTTTCGTTGGTAGTTTTTATAGTAATGTACATCATATGTTTTTTTTAGATTTTTCATTTTCTTATTTTAGAAGTTAGAGGGGGGGGGACCAACTTTTTTGCCACTTTGGAAGCGTCTGTCACGCAAACTATTCGGTTTAGAAAAAAAATGTTTTAGAAACCTCGATATCATTTTTGAAGACCTATCCATAGATACCCCACACGTATGTGTTTGATGAAAAAAAAATTTTTGCGTTTCAGTTCTAAGTATGGGGAGCCCCTAATATTTATTATTATTTTTTTATTTTTGCATCAAAATCTTAATGCGGTTCACAGAATACATCTACCTACCAAGTTTCAACAGTATAGCTCTTATAGTTTCGGAAAAAAATGGCTGTGACATACGGACGGACAGACAGACGGACAGACGGACAGACAGACAGACATGACGAATCTATAAGGGTTCCGTTTTTTGCCATTTGGCTACGGAACCCTAAAAATAGCGCTCGTGAAAGTTTTTTTATTTTTTTATTATAGCAGTAACGTAAACCAAATGTTTACAATGAAGCGAAAAATTGAAAAATAATGGTTCAGACAGGATTTGAACCTGCGTTTCCAACGGCTTTCCAGGCCAACACGGGCGTCCTACCAACTGGACCACCGAACCAGATGTCAGAGCCATTGAATCTTTCAACCAGTTGCTTCAACATGCCTTAGGGTGGCAACGTAGCGCCATCTACCTGAACCATTAAATTTTTAAACTTTTCGCTTCATTGTAAACAGTTGTTTTTTGTTAGAATTTGTTATGAAACAATATCATATACATACACTGGTAATAATATTATCAAGAAGCGTAATTACCTAGATAATTTCGATAAAAGGTTACTGAAAGTTGGACCACAAATATAGGTAGTTGTGTGATAGGTATATACACAGGGTATATATAATAGTGATACAGTCTGCACAAGTATACAGGTAATAATAAAACTGTAAATATGTTACTATAAATTAGTGATGATAGAAATTCAGCCTTTTAAGACTCACAGGACTCAAGACTTGAAGGACTAATTGATATGTTATCTAAAATTATAGTTATATTTATAAAGTACTTGTATGGTAAGAACAGTGCTCATTTCTCACCTCTAGAAATTTGGCATGATTGCGCAGTGACCTCAAAGCAGTATTTCTCAGAGCTCCATCAACAAATTTTTTGGTAATCTGAATGTCATAGTGTAAAAGTTTTTGCAACATCTTCGGCACTTGACGTTTTTCTTCTGTTACTCCCAACTGAAACAAATAAGATTACAAGACATTTTAGATTCTACTTTTCTGTAGCTTACTTTAGCAGTAGGTATAAAAAATATTGTACTCTATTTTATCCTTGTTGTTATTGCGTTTGCTTCCAGGCACTTTGCCAATGTCTTATTGCCGTGCTAAGCATAACAGCAGTAACTCACATAAAAGTTAGCAGTGGAGTGCTTTGTGAGGGAAAATTCATATATATATTAATTTATAATATAAAAAGGGAATATAATAGTTTATAGGGAGAATGTATAATATAAGAAGGACATAATATGAAGAGGAAAAGTTAATATTACTTCAATATTATATAAAAAAAAATTACAAAGTATAGCATAGTAATTTTATATTTTTCTTATCTATAAAACCTGCCAAGGTCTTAAATACCTCAGGGTCGGCGAATAATTAAAAGGATTAAATTAAATGTTAATTGGGAACTGTGTTTTAAGCTTAACAAGTTGGCCATATCCGGTTTAACGGGGATTAAAAATATTTATCAATAGGGCCATATCTACATTCAGCAGTATCCTTAATCCTTACCTACCTTGCATAGAAATAGCAGTAATCTATTAAATCATACAGTTCATATTTATAGAAAAATTAAATTAATAAGGAAAACAATTAATAGGGTGAATAGAGACTGAAGTACTATGTGTGACAAACGGTCCGGTAGTTTTGAATTTTTGATATGTTGTCTAGGACGGTTAGTCAGTGTTTAAAATGCAAAATGCACAATTCCCCCCCCTCCGCTCCCGCCGCCATATTGAAAAAACCGGCACTCTCTTCATATTTTTGCTCATATCTTCCTTTAGAAGCATTTTAGCTAGAAGAAAGCTTCGACAATGTTATAGTCAGTTAAATTTACTACATTATACATTTTATATTTTTTTTCTAGGACAGATAGTTACGGAGATATCCACATTTAAAAAAACGTAAAAAATCGCAATTTCCTACTGAAAAACAAACTTCTGGATTATATCTTCGTTTAGGAGCATTTTAGCTACAACAAAGCTTGGGCAATGTTGTAGAGAATTAAATTTACTATAATTTACACTTCAAATTTTGTTTCAAGGACGGTTAGTTACGGAGATATGCACATTTAAAAAACAGGAAAAGTCGAATTTTCCGAAAATTTCTCAAAATTCTTGGTTTAGAACGCTGTCATTCAGTTACGGACTAGTCTAGGACAAATTAAAACATGTAGGAAATATAATTGCTTATAAAACTCATGTCCATTTTTACATACATTTTCGGAAAATGTGACTTTATTTTTTACATTTGAAATGTAAATTATAGTCAATTTAATTCTCTACAAAATTGCCCAAGCACTGTTCTACCTAAATTGCAATTTCTTAAGTTTTTTTAAATGTGCATATCTCCATAACTATCTGTCCTAGAAACAAAATATAAAATGGAAAATGTAGTAAATTTAACTCTCTATAACATTGTTGAAGCTTTCTTCTAGCTAAAATGCTCCTAAAGGAAGATATGAACAAAAATATGAAGAGAGTGCCGGTTTTTTCAATATGGCGGCGGGCGCGGAGGGGGGGGAATTGTGCATTTTGCATTCTAAACACTGACTAACCATCCTAGACAGCATATCAAAAATTCAAAACTACCGGACCGTTTGTAAGGTCAAAATCCTTTATTCACTGAATTAAATTACTATGTGGGTAAAATGATAGTTGATTTCATCATAGGTACGAGTATGTGGTATGTACAACCTGTTTATTTAAGTTTGAACCTCACTTGTATCCTGTGCCATAGATCAGGTCCAAACTTATAGTACATGAGTTATACATGAGACAGAGAGAAAATGTTTGGTCATTGCAATGAGGACATAATCCACTGTAAAACTGTTCATAGTAAACAGATAGTGAATAAACCCTAAAAAGAATTAATTTAATACTTAAGTAACAATATATTCTGTTCCAGTGAAATTTTTTATATAGGTACTGGAGAATGCCAGATTGCCAATGGTGCTTGAGGAAATAATACAACTCATTTAAGAATTACCATTTATTATGATTATCATTTATCACTACTGTCAAATCATATTAAAGTTGTATTAAAGTGTATTGAATTAACTGACAAGAAAAGATTGCTCTATGTCTAGATTTTAAATGTCAAAGCAATCCATTAGTATTAAGTTTGATGAAAATACCTCTTTGATGTGTAAGTATTAGTACTATTGAAAAAAAATGCAAAATGTTAGTTTCTTTTATTCCAAAATAGTTAAAAATTATGAAGATTCCTTTGCAACAATTGACTCAAATCAAAATAGTATGCATTATCTCTTTTGCTCTTAATTAAAGCAAATGAAAGGGCTTAGGACGAATTTGTATGCAGTATTATTTCATTATCCTATTAAATGACCATAGTTATGCAGAAAACGACCAGCACAGATTTCTGGTCAAAGTGACTTTTAGCCCTTAAATGCTTGATGATATATATTGACACGTTACTGAAATGACACAAGTCAAAATCTAAATAATGTAAAAAAAAGACTGTCAAGATTGTCCTGAAATTATGTTGGTCGCTTTTTGCATTACTTACAAAAAAATCTTTCTGCATAACTATGGTCAAATCACAGTCAGGCAGTCCACAATGCCATGTCCAAGTTGTCACTTTCTTCAATCATCCACATTCTTATATCTTCAATATCCACTATTGTCTATATATCTATATATCAACCACATGCTATTTGGTCCAAATTCATCCACTTTTATCAGAAATGTCTTACAGATGTAGGTACAATTAAAGCATTTAAGTAAGCCTAATTTATCAAAGAATTGATAACACCTTGAATATTACGATTAGTTAATTAGTTTTCTGGAGATTATTATTATTATTAAATTGTTTATGGCAGCTCACAGCTTGTGCCAGTATCAGTCTTTTAGGTTACAACCAATTCAATAATGCATGACTTCCGTGTTATAGTGTTAACAAAAAGAAAAAAAAAATATGAGATCCTTTCTGGAGATCTATCTTGACTGGATACAATGACATCAGTGATGGAACTGTTGTCCAAATGGGAATGTAGACAAGTTGACACTGTGGTTAAATAGGAATGTAGGTGAGTTCTCTCCGTGGACCATATAGGAATGTGGACAAGATTGGAAAGTGACGAATTAGGATTGTTACTCTAAGTCATCCTAAGCTAATGAGTTGAAAGATGTTTGAAATGATAACATAAGTTATTATATTTATGGTTATGACTTATGATATGACTAAGTGTTGTGACACTCCTGATATCTAGTCATAGTCAAGTGTTAAAAACAAAATTGAAACGCATTGCGGGAAGCTTAAAGATATTTTGTTAATTATTGTTAGCCATTAAATTCAATTATCTTACCATGTTGATGACGCAAAACTAACAGCAAGCCTTGAGTGCAAACACCTAAGCAAACAATGGTACGGGAGGAATAGTATTAATTCATACTCAACGAGCACTAGTTATCGTTATTGGTGTTAGATCTCACGCTAATTAAACCATATACCCTTCAGTTTGAGATATTATCAACTATGATAATTAGATGACAAAGTTAATTCGCTTTGCGAGAATTATAACTAGGAATAGCGAAGTCTATCTATAATTCTATATATAACCTGACAGAATAAGAATAATGATCTGAAAGAAGTGCAGACTGTAGGTTTTGTGACATTGACACATCATTGACATGATAACATCTTCCCCCGGCTCCACACTATAAAGTTGACCGAGGCCAATTTGGTTAAATAATTTCTGTCTGTGGTTTCTTTTCTGTAGCAAAGCTCCATAGGAAATTACGTACTCTTCTAGTAGCAAAGCGAAGTGCCTATCATATTCGCCTAACCTCGGTCATGATACGAGTAGTGTTAGACTGTGTACTTCAAGATAAATAAAGAATTGAAACTCATTTTCTTTTGAAGTCGCGTTTAGTACCCGGGCTCACACTACTCGCGAATTTGACCGCACTCATATATTATTATCTACTGTGACTTCGCTGCGGAAATCCATACTTCGGCCAACTTCGCCTCGGCCAACTTTGCGAGTAGTGTTGAGCTAGGGTTACGCAGTACGTCGTATGTCGCATGTATGTCGCTTTAGTCAATGATGTTACTGTCACTGTCACCGTCATTTGAGCAAAACGTAAACGTACAACGTAACGTAAGCGTATCTACGTGGCCATTGCCAAATTACTTACTTGTTGCAGGACTTTAAATTCATTATATTTACAACTGATCCCATAAACGTACTCTTTTGAATTTATTTCAGTAAGAAGGTAAAGCTATCATTATTATTTTCTAGTAATCGATAGGCTCGTGGTCTAAGAATAACTCGATTATATACAGTTATTATTATTTTAAGATTATAATAAAACTACTGTATTTAATAGAATGTTAGCTGTTAACGATTTTTTGACAAAGTCCCCTTAGTTTACTCATGGGTGTATATATCATTTATGAAATTAAAGCAAGATTGATGTCTAAACATGAAATATAGATTAAACATTCCTACATTCATGAAAACCAAAGAATATAAATCCCAACAAGTGATTTCACAAATTACTCATATTGGAGTCACCAATAATTTCATATTATTTCTACTGGAACTATAATAACTTTCTATAAAAAATATAATAATTGTAGTTCTTTTAAAGATAGCTCAATAAAATACTTATAAATATTCAGTTACCCCATATGATTCACAATTTTTGAGCCCAATAGAAAGAGTTCCGGTTGTGTAATCCCATGGAAATATTACATTTATTAATCAATTAAACTGAATGTTTACACTGAAATTATAATTCAGCTGCTAGATCGCCATTTTCAATAAGTTTTTTTTTATATTGTATTTGGGGATAAATTTAACTTTTTAGGAATATAATAATTTTCATATAAAGTACTTATAATGAATAAAATACATTCCTTTATTTCTTTCACATAAGTCTATAATTAACATCAATGTAATTTTGGCAGGTGCCCCCTGCTATTGCTTGGCTGCATGGCCTAGGAACAAACTTGAATGAATGTGAATGATTTATCATTTACAGTTTTTTTTATCTTTTTAACCTTATGCACTTTTGTATCAGGATCAACATGAGGAAGCTAAAAGGAGCAGTCAAAGAAACAGCAAAACAGAAACGTGAAAGAAAACAAGAATTTGCTAAAACAAGACAACAATTACACACAATTGTGTTGCCAACATTTGCGGTGATCTTTATTTTAATTTGTACATATGTCTACTTCAAGACCAGGCCCACATCAATGCAATATGCTTAAAAGTAAAACAGTATAGTATTAAAGATTATATGTTATCTATTCAGGAATGTGGTGTTATTGCTGCTGTGTAATTTGAGCTAGACAATCCCTTGCTGTGAGGGAGTTCTATCAGTTTAGGGATTTAAATAAAATAAGTGAACTTTAAGTTATAGTTGTTATAGTATTTTATTTGGCTATAGCCAGGTTGTGAGTTAAGCAATTGATAATAACATATTTTAATCTATTAAAGTGTAATCTTATTCCTTCCATATTGTATACATTCCATTTTAAAATTGTTATTTGAAATGAAAATATGAAATTGATGTGTACTGTTACATAAATGAAAATGTATTTTATGAATATTTTCTTGTTTTATTAGCCCTTTGAGCGCCAAGTGGCAAAGCAATTCACCGTGACACTGACGCCAAACCAAAATAAAAAGTTGCTCCAAAATCAACAGAGATTTAAAAACACAGATAGTGGTTTGAATTAGCATGTTTTTGACCATTGAAATTGTTGACGTCAATAGGCGTCGTTAGCGTCAGTGGCACGAAATCCCGATGACGTGATTTGCCGTCTTTGGCGGTCAAAGGGTTAGGGATCCAAACATAAGACTATTTAAAGCAATAGAACCTTTTCTGTGGCACAAACAAGGACTCAAATAACCCAGTTCTACAATTTTATTATGTTCATGTTACAAAACAGTAGGTATTTCCCTTGTTTTTCAATGTAAGCGATTTTGGATCTCAATTCCCACCACACTAATGTTAATTTATTATAAATTACAACGTAACTAGAGACCGTAGGGATTTATCATTATCACGTATTCTGCATTTACTTAGGTATTGGAAAAACATAAAAAAGTAAACAAAAAAACACTTTAATACCATTGAATGAAAACCGCAGTTTTGTAGTTTATTGCAGACAGAAACACAGACATGGCCATCCACTTAAGGCAATTATAATATACTCGTAGCAAAAACATTAAGCTATGTAACTTTCTACCATAAATTATTTGGGACCCGTGGGTATTTGGTAATTTGCAAGTTAAAGTCCTAATATCCGTACCTGCGAAGCATAACACTGTAAGTTTATGCATTTAACATAACTATTACATACAAAAAAACCGGACTTAAAAACATTGTTTTACTTAGTACCAAACTATCCCTTTGGGTGGTTCCAAATAACCGCTCCTAACGGTACCTATTGATGTTGATTCATATCATATTTTTCCGATAAGTACCACCATTCTTACGGCTCATTGTGATCACTACTACATATATAGGTATTACCTATTCCATGTTAAAAATATTGCGTTGAGATCTGATGCTCTTTGGATAGATGATGCTGAAGTGTAAACCATTCCAGAAATGCGTGTGGAAGCAAAAGGTACAGTATTTAACAACGCAGGGAGACATAAATGTGCTATTTTACAATTACCTTCCCTTTTGATCCCTCAGGCTCTGTTAGATCATGTCAGATATATATTATTCAAAAACTTCTTATCTTAAAAATACATTACAGACCAAATAAAACGCAAATGACAACTAAAATGATAACGAAAAATAAATAAAAATAAAACATAAAGTAAAAAAGAAACAATTCAGTAGGTATAATAATATTAATAACAATAAAGTTCTTCCAATCCCATGTACCTATACCTATAAATCATAATGATCGCGTTCAGGGAAGAAATGGTACAGAGTACCTACCTACAATAGAAGCAGAGAAGACAGAAACCGCCTGGGCCTTACTTGCAGACTTTCATTCTGAGGAAGTAATATAGGAGTAGGGCGATTCCTGTTCCCGCCGCCGAGGTATTATATTTTTATATAGAGGCTGGAAAGGAAAGTGAGTATTAACAGCGCTCAAACAAGTGAGTTCGAACCTATCTTATACACATTCAACCGAGAAATTACTGTTTCGTTTTACAAATATTGCAAATCATCAAAATTATGCTTGGTATCGGATCATAACATCCGGTATCGCAATGAAGGTGTTAATATTATATACTATGTACAATACGAGCCCAGTGCGGATGCGTGGCGTAGGTAGGTACCTATTCCTTTGGATTATTTTCTTTACATTTCATAGATAGTTGTAAAAAAATATTTCGTATATTAGTTCCAAGAAGCTCATTGGTACATTATAATTATGATCTATTATCAAATATATAAAATCACATATTATCACAGGCTACGTTTCTATACAAGGTTTTCTGGATATTTGCTACAGGCTTTTACGTTTCACTTTTATCGAATTGGAATTTCAACATTGTCATCGTGACTGGGTCTACATTGAACTACTGTAAAAAGTTAAATAAGTACATGGTTGTTAGACTTAAAATTAAGTAGGTATTATTTTTTGAATTATGAATAGACGACGACGTGAGCTATGGAGCCGATATTAAGAGGACTTTTCACTGCTCCTTTTCCGTTAAGTTTGCACCTGGTAACTATCGCGTCGAATACAAATGAATCGAGGTTTTGTTCTCGTGTTTCCTCCTCCACAACATAACCGATCTTTACGAAACTTTGCAAACTGAATAGAAAGCCAAGGTTCTGTGTCGGACCGGTTCCATTTTGAGATTATTATTATTAGTGAGAATGGCAGCAAACTTTGCTTCAACATTATATTATTATTTTTAGATTCCCTATTAGGATATAGAATATCTTGTACCTACTCTATCGCCAAGTTCATGCGCTAACCTAAATCAAAGGTCCGATCCGATACTGCCCTTACGTTTATGAAAAGTGGGATACTGTCTATTCTAGTCTATTACTCGCAGTATTAATTTTCCATAAAGTATAATTTGAAATTATTAAGAGTACTTTGCCCCGTCTGGTACAGCCTTGGGACGTACTATACGTAGTCTTAGGCTCACTATTATTGTAATAAAATTGTTAGGTTGCTGACGTATTGACATGTAGAGCATAATTTGAATACTTAACCAAACAAATGAAACTGAAAGAATGAAACTGGAAGAGATCCCTTATAGGGATAAGTTCGCCTTTGTACCTATATGTTAATTGTAATAGATGTATTTTTTAACTGTTTTTGTGTACAATAAAGCGTTTACTTACTTACAAATACTGCTGGAGTATCATGGTCACGTGACATCGCCATTGTCGACCAATAAATGCAAACATCTAGGAGCTCTAGGAGCCATTATTTATGACACACATATAAGTATACATTCAATTGAAAAAGCGTTCATTAATGTTAACGTTTCATCAGTTGAGTTCCGTAAAGCTACCCAACTACAGTCCATTCCATTCAACTATGCTCCTAATTAATACGAACGTTTACTCGTTAAATGTGACAATTATTATGGATTAAAGTTGAAAAAAAAAGCAAATTAAATTAAAGCGTATAAAATCACTGCTGGAATGTGGACGTAGATATCTTAATGTGGATCTGGATAGTAATACAGCAGAAGTAGTATAGTTTTGGTTTGGACTGTAGTTGGGTAAGTTTACGGTTTCTGATTCGTCAAGTCAAGATACAATGCTAGCTTCTAATATTACAATTCTGATTCGGATACTGAACGTGTTAAAAAATTCGCAGTGAATAATTTTAGGGTTCACAAACGTTTGTGAAGCGAGAAAATAGATAACTAAATATTATACGACACCCTTACATAAATCGATTTAGCTATGTAAGCTCTAATATTTGAGTAGGTACTCAAATATAGAGAATTCATGATTTAGGAACAATTCTGTACATGGCGGGAAGTGGATAATTTAGCAGCATGTTTCACAACTGGATCCACCACAGACCTAAACTGTTGAATTTTTTTATATTTATCATGTGTTGTGTATTTCCTTCCTGCCTTGTACGGATTTACTATTTGTATTTGACACATAGTTGTCCTTGCCCGGCTACTACCACTTAGACTAACTGGGATGTTAAACTGTAATAGGCACGGACCCAACGGTCCACAACGTGTACCCACCTAAGTAAATGCTGTGTAGAATTAGGTAGATCGCTATTTACAGGTTATTGGAGATCGTATTGCAAATGATGCAACACAGGTAAGGTTACTTCACGTATACAGTAGAGGAAAAAATCTATCATATTGGTGTAGGTAGGTACCTACTTTTACAATTGCAGACGAAGTTATAACCTAGATACTTGGTTCTGTCATGAGAGATCTTTTTTGACAAATAAAACATCAATTTTTCTAACCAAATTGTAATGAAACGGCGTCGATATTACGCGTCTTAATTAAAAAGAAAAAACTTTTTTTTTTTTTCAATAATTTGCCGTTCGGTTAATATTTGCAACTGCACTAATAAAATAGGTACCTACATATTTTTTAAATTCGCTACACACTTAATATACAAAGTTACTTATTACGCTACTACGATCCTATCCTTGGATCCTATTCGACTTAAACTTAAAATATTACATAATAGATTTTTTCCGCTTCTGTACATGATCAAACGACATTTTCAAATTTCAATTGATTTAGATATCTGAAATATTATTTTTGTGTAGTTTCAAACTCGAAGCAGCCAAAAGAAAAATAGGAAACGTGTTCGTAAGGCCACAGCACAGGTAGTGATGAAACACGCTCGATCTTCAACATGTTTAGATGTTTGAGGCGACTATCTCGGTATGTGGTCCGTGCTTGTTACGATTAGTTCCTGGTGTTGGCTGCCCCTGGTTCAGCCGCACTGCGTCACGGTACCGTTATGGTTGATTGTCTACGTTGGCTATGCGTTTTTGGCTGCAGGAATGCGTCGTCCAGCCCAGAAGCCAGCCGGAGGCCAGCAGCAGGTACAGACCACTGAGCACGAAGTACAGTGCGTCATATGGCAGTTGTAGCGTTTGGTTTAGCACAAGAGTGAGTAGCGACTGCAGCACGGCACCAATGAATGTGTTTATGCCGAAGATGAGCCCGAAGCAACTCTCATCACTCAACTGACTTGCAATTTTGGCACTGAAATAGAACACATATCCTCTGAATCTACTAGGTAGTGATACGGGCGAGCGAAGGTAAAATCAATGCTACATTTCAAAAAAAAAACATATACTTCCGCTTGTATAAATCTATTTATGATTCTTAATACAGTACCTATTTGGTAGTATGAGGTGTAATGTAACAGATAAATAAACACAATTCTTATCCAAAACAAAGGACCGATACGGCCTTCAAGAAAAGAGCGTACTCCCACCTGAAAGGCCGGCAACGCACTGTAGTGTTGCGGGTGTCTATGGGCGACGGTAATCGCGCACCATCAGGCGACCCGTCTGCTCGTTTGCGCCCTATGACAAAAAAGCTTTAAGGATGGCGCCAACAAGGTGAAAGCGGCGGCATACGGCGCTGGCGGGCAACGGTGTTGTATATACTCACCAACCTGGATAGCGAGGTGGCGAAGAAACGCAGCAGGGTGTAGCAGGTGATACCCGTATGAATTAAGTGCGCCTCAGTATTGCGTAATAGGCTAGTCGACCCAGTTTTGAAATATATTTGAAAGGGTTAATAATGATCTTACTAGCTCTAAAAAAAATGTCGCGTATTTTTGTGAAAGCTAGAAAGCTAAATTTTATCAATTGAATATTTGTAATTTCATAAACAGTCAAAAACGCCGTCCGCCATTTTTCCCTTTTGCTAATCTGTGGCGTGACGTAGAATTACCTGTAAATATTCGAAATTCGACCGTCGTATAGTGCCATTCCGCTCACTCCAATAGACTTTGACAGGAGATCGAGAGGGACGGCACTATTCGAAGTCGTCAAAGTAGACTTTCAGTTTTGTTTACATGCCCAATGACGTCACTATCATAAGCTAAAATGGCGGACAGCGTTTTTAGCATTTCAAAATACAGATTAAAAACTTTATTTTCAAATTCAATTTTTTCAGCCATCTTTCATTTATATGAATTGAAAGATATATATTTAGGTTTCCTTTGCTAAATACTATACGGAATGAACATTAGTATATTACAATTTGACACGAGTCAACTAGCCTATTTGCGTATGTACCGACCTGGCCAACGTGATGGTAAAGTGGAAGAGCGTGCCCAGCAGGATGTAGCACGCGTACGAGAGGTAGATGTTGGTGGTGGCGGCGGCGAGGGAGGCGGCGGCGGCCTGCGCGGCGGCGGCGGCGGCCGGCGGCCAGCGCCCGCCGCGCGCCGCGCCCAGCGCGCCCGCCGCGCCCAGCAGCGTCATCGCCGCCTCCACCCCGCCGTTGTACTCCACCTGACACACAGCATCTCACAGACCACCCCCACTACACGGAGCATGTAAGGCGACCCGCGCGCACCAACGATATGGTACGGCAGAACATTAAAGTATCAACACGGCGGCCACCGTTTAGTTGCCTCCATGTTTATGAGGTCTCTCTACACCGCTTAACACTACAATTTACCATGTTATTTAGTTAATTTCTTTTTTCGTTGACTTACGCATGGATCATAAACATGGACGCAACTAAACGGTGGCCGCCGTGTTCATACTTTAATGTTCTGCCGTACCATATCGTTGGTGCGCGCGGGTCGCCTTACATGCTCCGTCTAGTGGGGGTTGTCTGTGCAACATCTCTAAGGTCGCTTTAGACACACTGACAATAATCCTAGAGGATTAGGAGGAGGAGTTTCAGATGATACTGGAATATTAGATTACCTACATACTTTACTCCATCCGTTGGCTTCAAGAGTAAATTAAAAATGAGAACTAGATTAAATACTAAATTATTCATAGTAAGTCCCAACTCATAATACAAAAATAGGGAATATTCTTAATATCGTTTTCAGGCATGTCAAATAATATATGTAGATACTTTTTTATGGAATGTGTTTTTTTCAGCTCCGTAAGTTTCAGTTCAGTTTAAGGGGAGAAAAACTGGTCAAAATTTGGCCACAAACAGACACCTATATACACAATTTTTGAATAATTCGTAAACATCGAAACGGTCCAGCATAGAAAATTTCCTTACGATTCGTTGAGTTTTGGAGGAGGAAACAGTCGAGAACGAAACCTCGACTTGTATGGAAAATGAGTGAACGAGGAATGACCGGTGCTATTTTCACTTAATATCCGGTTTGAGTATTCATTCATCCGTTAGGGAGCTATGGAGCCTATGGAGCCGATATTAGGTAACATTAAACTGTAATTCATACTCATTTACAGCTTCTTGGGATGACCTTATCCTCCAACCTGAACTTCGGACAATACATTGCATTCTTGGCGTCACGAGAACGTGCTTTATCACGCCAAGTGCGGGACGAGCGGTCCCCTCCACACCTCACCTCCTAAATAGTAGCACACTTCACTATAACAGCCCCTTAAATATATATACATATATACGTATATCAGCTATTGACTATTTTTGCTGTACCGTAAATCGGCGCGTAGAATTGCCCAATCATTAAGTTTCTAATCACATTACGATTGTTCCAAATTGTTGTCAAAAACTGTAGTAGGTACTGTTTGATATACATAACTTGTTCAATGGTTGAATATTGGCGGGAAGAAAAACGTTTTTGTAAGAATATGAATGACACAGTATAGCGCGAGACAATAAACAATTGGTACCAATTAAAATTAATCTAGACGGTGGCGTGATCTGACTCCGCCAGACGCAAAACGCAGTATATTTTATAAACTTTGTTAAATAACGTGCTAAATATATAACTACAAGTGTGAACATCGAAAAAATGCCACCAAATATTTTTTTCTCAAACACGCAATGTAATGTCGTCATAACGTGCGTTATAACAGGCTTCGAAGTATCACGTTTCGGACGGAACAACCCTAGAGAACTGTAATAGTAGATCGTACGACAAGTGCATAAAACGCATCATTTTACACGAGACGTTTATCCATCCGAGCGAGCTTGCGAGCGAGGATGAATATAAAGTCGAGTGTAAAATGCGTTTTATGGACGAGTTGCACACTCTACTTTTCACTTCGATTGCGAGGAAATGAAACTGTATCATGTAAATAACATATATACACATATCATACACCTACTTAAAACAAATTTAATTAAAATGTAAAGTTACTTTAAAAAGTAATAAATGATAGTACATAAAATCAAAATCAAAATCAAAATCATTTATTATTAACTATTTGTTTACATCAGCTTGTCGAATCCTCCTTTTAAGTTTTGCACTTGTGGTAGGAGGTATTCGCTCTTTCATTCTTAGTGATAACAAAGTTAACAACAAAATGTACTTAAGTATTTTTTGCTGTTATATAGTAGTAACTTAACCTAAAGAAATTGGTGAACAAAGGATATAATTATTGTACATTTCAAGTGCTGATTGTGTATGAATAAAAATTAGAAATTGTGGGTAATAGTTACAAATGCATGCTAATGTTAACCATTCATAGTGGTTGCAATGTTTACTTAAAACTGCATCTATCTTTGTGTGTTATGAGTGAAGGTATGTGTGCGTGAGTAGGTGTATGAAATGCGCATGTAAATATGTAAATAATATATTTATTTGGTAGTTAGGTATGTACAAGTAGCTAAGTATAGTGATCATTGCAATAGTTGTTCAGTTTCTTCGTAGTTTTTACTCTTTAACCATATCGTAATTTGTTTTTTACACTCTCCATATGTTTTGTTGTAAATTTTAGTTGTTCTGTTAATTTTATTGTAAAGGTGAATTGATGCCAGACTAAATTGTCTTTTTGCAAAGGAAGTTCTACCTATAGTAGGCAGCTTAATTACCGAGTAAGGGTTACGTTTATTTATTATGCTATTATTTAAATTGATGTTTTTATGAACCTTTAAGATAGAATTTAATATATATAATTGTCTAACCGTAAGTACGTTAGCTTCTATGTAAACATCTGTAGTACTACAACGTATATTTTTGCCTAAAAGTACTTTAAGAATCGATCGTTGGGCCCTTTCAAGAACTAAAAGCTTAGTTTTGTGGGTGCCTCCCCAAATTGGTAAACAGTATAGGACAACAGATTGCACTAAGGTTTTGTAGATATAAACTAATAGCTCTTTATCGGTTATATGTCTCAAATATCTGAATAGCCATATTAGTTTCCGAATTCGCTTAGCTGTTATTTCTATTTGTTGGTTCCATGAGAGTAGCTGATCTATATGTATACCGAGATATTTAGCGGTTGTAACATGATTGAGAATAGAGCAAGAACATGTGGTTTTATTCGAACAAGTGTGGGCAATCAGTTTGAATTTTGTTTTATCTGGCTGTCTGGAATTCAGAATAGTAAACGTGATGTAGTTGGTTTTTTTAATATTCAAAGTAAGTAAATTTGTTTGTAACCATGTTATTACTTTCGATAGTCCAGTCTCAGCACGGGCGTATACCTCCTCCCAACTATCTCCATGGAAAAGTAGCGCGGTATCATCTGCATATGAGATAACTTGACCATTTGCTAATTGAATATCTGTAAGGTCATTTATATAGACAAGGAAAAGGGTTGGACCTAAGACACTTCCCTGAGGGATACCATAGTGGGTGGAGGATTCGTCCGTGCTATAGATATTATAGTTTAATTTAACGCGTTGCTCCCTGTCATATAAGTAGCTTGAAATGAGGTTCAGGAATTGACCACGAATGCCAATAAGTTCCAGTTTACGAATAAGGATGGGGACAGAGACTGAGTCGAACGCTTTTTTTAAATCTAGAAATATGCATAAAGACTTTTTTTTCGTCTCTAAATGCTTCGTAATAGCATTAGTTAACTCTAGTACTGCCTCATCAGTACTTTTTCCTTCACGAAAGCCAAATTGTTGCGGTGATAAAAGATTGAATTTGTTTAGATATTTGATTATTCTATTGTTTATTATTTTTTCCATTATCTTAGAGATAGAAGGGAGAACCGAAATCGGCCTATAATTGTTGACATCCTCTTTGTCCCCATCCTTATAGATTGGGTGGATAATAGCCCGTTTAAGAGCAGCGGGGAAGATTCCTTGAGTGAAGCAGAGTGAGCTTAGGTGAGCAATAATTGGGACTAATTCTGATTTTGCAGATTTTATAAACATGTTCGGTATGTTATCCCACCCTGTGGCCGATTTAGTTTTAATATTTAGAATCAAGGATTCAATTTCCTCGAGATCTGGTTCAATTATTCCAATCGACGAGGAGCGTGACTCTAAAGAGTTTAAATAAGTGCTAAGATTTTGATTTACCGTTCCTAGGGGTATAATTTGCTGTGCTAAGTTATGTCCAACATTGACAAAGTGCTTATTCACTAAATTTGCTGATGTAAGAGGAGAATCCGATAAGTTAAGTAGCTCGTCATTTTTGCTTTTTGTTTTATTTAGGTTAGTGATAGTTTTTATCGAGTTCCATAGGCTTTTATTATTATTTTTTGTGCTATCTAGAAGGTCTCTCTCATATTTTTCTTTTAGTTTTTTAGTTAAGTTATTACAGTAGTTTCTATAGCGTCGATAAGTGATCTTTAGTATTTCGTTAGAGGGGTCCTTTCTGAGATTGTTTTGTAATTTGTTTCTATTCTGAATACATCTTAATACACCAGGAGTGATCCAGGGCTTTAATATCCTTTTATTTGAAGGAATATTGACTATTTTGGTACTGGTGGCTATTGCTTTTTGAATTATTTGTATTAAAGTATTAGTTAATAAATTAGGGTCCTGAATTTTTAGAAGCTCATCAAAGTTGGTCCTTTTGAACAAAGAAAGCGCATTAGAATAGTCTACCACCGTTTTAGTAGCCGCCTTTGATGCATTTGGTGATTTAGAATAAATGTTAAGTAAAGTCATCAAATGGTCAGTTACCGTTGTTTCAAGTACTCCTGTCCTTGAAAAGTATAAGTTGGGATTTAGATTTATAAAGATATGATCGAGGCAACTGTTTACACGAGTATTCAAGCAATGAGCGGGTAACAACCCGTGTGAAGCTAACATGTTCAAGTAAGTATTCGTCGAATTATTTTGTAAAATAATATTTATATTTATATCGCCGGTGACGATGACATTATTACATAGTTGACTATTTTTTAGATGTAGACCCAGTGATGAAATAAAGTTGCTAGTGTTGGTATTTGACGGCGATCGATAGATGCATATTATTGTAAAACACGGAATCGAAATTTGAAGGCATGACGCATCAATCAAGGCAATCTCCTTAACCTGATGCGGTATTAAATTATTTATATAAACGACGACACCATCATTTTGTGTTACTTGTTGAGTGGTATAGTAGCAAGAATAGTTATATTTTATTGGTAACGGTCTATTTTCGATTAGTCGACATTCCGTAAGGACTAATATATCTGGGTCCCATTGAAATAAACTTAAGTTTATATCTAGGTTGTCATTATTTTTATAAATACTTCTAATGTTTTGTGTAATAATGGAATGTAATGGTTTATTTTTTGGTACGTGCTGCGGCAGATCTGTAATACTACAAGTAAAGCTTTCATTGTTATCTACCTCGTCTAATTCGGTTAAAATATCATCTTGCATCATAAAAATATATATGTAAAACGGTCAATGTTGTTTATATTACGTGTATGTAGGGTGGACTGGGCTGTATATTGATAGTTGTTATATGGGAAGAGTGGTACGTGGATTCTAACTTGGCAGGTAGTAGTACAAATACATGACACAGATGACACAAGTAAGCGTTGTAAGTGGGCGCGTTTATTATTTAGGCAAATCAAAGGTATATATGACTGGTACTGTATACGTTTATTTTCTGATGAGCGTGTGTTTATTTTAGTTAAGTAATTAAACTTGGTAACGGAGTGTAAATGGACAATAGGTTGGCAGGTATCTGTAGTGCCGAGAGGTGTAACTAACAGTAAACTAGCAATATGTATGTGTAACATAGGATATCTAGACACACTGTTATATAATATGGTTTTTATATAATTACATACACTTAGCTTAACGGTAATCCGATTACTTGAAATTCGGTATAGTCATTCACTAAATAGTCTTTGCACCTGTAGCTCATTAGTGATCCATATCACAGGTGAGTCATCCGTTTTACGCACGAAGATACGGCCGTTGGACGGCCAGCAGTGTTTATATTCCTTTGACCTCTTAAGGTCTCTCGCTAGAAAGTATAGTCTAGAGGCTTTTGGCGTCAGTCTTTCATTAATAAAAACAAGTGAATCCGGGGTTGTGTCGATGCCGAGGTGGGAGGCTCCAAGCTTTTTGTTTTTATTTCGGATGTTGTACGACTTGGCTGTTTTGAGCACCTTGTCCTTAGTAATTGTCGAGTTGAATTCCACGATAATCGTTTTTTTTTCTGATTTTCCTTTAATGCTGTATATGTCACAGATGTCAGAGTTTGATAATACAACATTCAAATTACTGGCGAGGGTATTAACCATGCCGAGTAAAGATTCCCGCGGCACCTTCTCGCCGAGGGGTACATTTTTGATTTCGATCATTTTGTTATAATTCATCCTCAAGCAGTCTTCAAGTTTTTCCTCTAATAATAACACTTGTTCTGTTTTAGTCTTGAGGGAATCTTCCAAATGCTGTATTTTTAATTTAAGTTCACAGTTCTCCTCTGCAAGGAAGTTGATGGAGGCCTCAATCTTTGCGTTGGATTGTTGTATTCCTTGAAGTATTGGGAATAGCTTGTTCATTTGTGTTTCGTGTTGCAAAGCAGAGCTTGTAAATAACTCTTTCATTTCGTCGCGCAACTCTGCGATTTCCACGCTCCTGGTGTTTTCCAGCCTTTTTCTTTTTGAGCGCAGAGTTACTTGGCTGAGAGGGGTATCCTCATGCGGGCAGTTAGCGAGCTCCGGCTCGGAGTTATATTTCGGTGATGACATATTGAGAAGAAGACAACAGCACCGCTTGTAGCACAGATGTCCGTTTGCTTCGAGTCGGGCGCAGTCGGGCGCAATCGTGACGCGTCGGGCGCAGTCGGGCGCAATCGGTACGCGTCGGCGGCGTCGGCGTAAGAGCAGGAGGCAAATTATGAGGGAGGTCTCGTTTCCGCGAGGTGGGGCGCGGGGCCGCTAACAGGACAGACCGACACGATTGCGTCACAGCGCATTGAACACTTGGATTATTTGTGATATTTAATGCACGCAGAAATGTAAATAATGCACACACGAATAGGGGCGAAGTTTCGATCCACTTAACACCAATTTCACGGAAATATTTTAGCGCACGTCTGTTCTAGGCGTAGGTTTGGACGAAAGAGGTAAAATAAAAGTTACAAGTTTATTTCAAGAAGTTTTATTGTGTACTTTGGCTGTTGGTATATTTGCCTTGGTCTTAGAATACTAACAAAAAGAAATAAAATAAAGAGTTAAAACCCGTTCCAGACCTTCCGATCCGATCCGATTTATCGGAAGAAATCGGATAATGTGTAGTGCAATTGTTAGGATCTTATACACTACACATTATCCGATTTCTCCCGATAAATCGGATCGGATCGGAAGGTCTAGAACGGGTTTTATTGTATGAAGTTGTTTTTTTTTTTAACTGTTTCTAAGAACCTTTTTCGTGTGGCTGTTGGACCGATCGCCTTGGTCTTCGACGACGATTTTACTTTATGCTCTAGAGCATAAAAAGCGAATTTATGTCGCCTACGCACAGCATAAAGTCGAACTTTTAGAGCGAGAGAAGTGAAAAGTATTTTATAATACTTCGTCGAAGAATAAAAATGTCAACCTTTGGGTAGTGGTAGCGGTGATTTTCAGGTAGAGCACTATTCTGCCTGATGCAGCGCTAATGCTGACCTTGACTTGATCGTATCTCTGGACGTGCTGCCACAGGAGCTGCACGTAGTACTGCGCGTGCGTGAAGAGCGCCAGCGCGACCGCGTATAGCGCCGACCACGCCTGCACCGGGGGGCGCGCGTACGCGGCGCGCGCGTGCCGCCCGATCAGCCGGCTCGCCGTCGACACCTCCACCCGGAACGACTGCTTCTAATGGAGAGATATACAACACTAATGAAGGTATGTACCCACAGACAACCCCCACTAGACGGAGCATGTAAGGCGACCCGCGCGCACCAACGATATGGTACGGCAGAACATTAAAGTGTGAACACGGCGGCCACCGTTTAGTTGCGTCCTTGTTTATGATCCATGCGTACGTCAACGAAACAAGAAATTAAATAAATAACATGGTAAATTGTAGTGTTAAGTGGTGTAGAGAGACCTCATAAACATGAACGCAGCTAAACGGTGGCCGCCGTGTTGATACTTTAATGTTCTGCCGTACCATATCGTTGGTGCGCGCGGGTCGCCTTACATGTGCCTTACATGCTCCGTCTAGTGGGGGTGGTCTGTGTATGTACCTAATCGTTTTTTCACGTTAATTCAGCAGCAGATTATTAAAGACAACCTAAAATAAAGAGACAGGCCAGGAGCATGTTCGACATTGATAAACTTCTGATTACTCGTAAAAATATTATCTATCCATATGTTTTTTTTTTCACGTTAACATAGAAGTTTGATTTTTTCACAGTTTCAAGAGACTATAGACCTGAGTGTATGGCTCTATTCCAACTCGATACCTCCACGCGTTCCCAATATAAAGGGTCTTAACGGACGGACGTACGGACAACAAAGTGAAAATGTGGAACCTTAAAAATGTTAACAACAGCCTCTTACTGGATAAATCAAAAGCAAGATACTTTCTTTGCAATGCAAATAGTCTTTTTAAGTATTAAAGTATTTATTATTTTCTCGTACGATGCATAATAAAATGTTGTATCTAAATTTCTTATTTTGTTGCTGCGGCGGAAAGTCACCACAGTTTCTCAAAAGCGGCATTTGTTGTTCTGGGCGTTAAATACTTTAGGATAATTAATAGTGTAAAGTGTCGCCATCTTAAATCTTAGTTACTTAAATTTAACATTGTTGAAAAATTGCAATATTACGGTGTATCAAATCTGCTAGGTAGAATTTACCCAACTAATTAAATGAATAAGTATATGTAAGTTATTTAAATGAACATAGTTACCTTAGCGGATAGCATAGATTGGTCCTTAACCGGCTGCAGATTCTCCTGGAAGGTGCTGATGATGGACGAGCGGCGGTGGAAGTAGATCCCGAACAGGACCGGCGGCAACCAAAACGTCCATAGCGTAGCA
This sequence comes from Apotomis capreana, assembly GCA_947623375.1. NCBI lineage: Eukaryota > Metazoa > Arthropoda > Insecta > Lepidoptera > Tortricidae > Apotomis > Apotomis capreana. The sequence continues at coordinate 24,562,741 of OX392498.1, read as the reverse complement.
AATATCTGAGCTGGAATACAATAAAGATACAAATGTATTCAAACTTGTATTCATTATTTATATATTTATATTAAGTAACTATATGCGAGGAAAAAGTTGATTTGGCATTGAGAGGACCAATAGGTGCACCTTGTTTATTTTTTTGTTTAAGTAGGTACCTAGGTACGTAAAATTTCGTTAGATCAACCAAAATATTACTCTTATCCTTTTAACCGCCAAAGACGGCAAATCACGTCGATCATTAGCTGCGCCCCAGACGACACGACTGATTTAAACCTTGTACCTACTACTTGATCGTGTGTGTACACAATACCTTAATATATATAGTAAAACTGTAAACATTTCAATAATAAAAATTGGCGAACGAACATTTCTGCACTGTTGTTTAGATATGCTTCATAGAATTATAAAAAAACCAAATTAATGCATATACACTCACCATTCTTAAAAACCACATTAACACCTAAGGTTGTGGCCCATGAGCATGCTTGCATGCACTCTGGAAATGTGTCCTGCTGTTGCGCTGATCTGGACATTGTGACTGAACATACCTACCTTGGGCTAATAATAGACAGTAAACTTAATTGGTCTCCTCATATTGATCATGTATGTAGTAAACTCAGATCTATATTATCCAAATTATCTATACTTAAAAACAAGTTGCCATATAGCACTTTAAGATTGCTTTATATGGCGCTAGCCGATTCTGTCATAAGCTATGGCCTATCTAGCTATGGTAGAACTTATAAGACACATCTAAATAATATATATAAACTACAACTAAGATTATTAAAAACTATTGTACCTCTTAAGATAAAATATAAATATAGATATAACTATGAAAGTCTGTTCAAGTACTGTAGGGTGATGCCTGTACATGACAAAGTAGATCTAGCTATCGTGACCCAATATATTAATAATATCCCCTTGTTAAATAGAAGATTCAGACCAGAAAATTTACGCAATCTAACAAACATACCAGCATTCACAATTCCTCCTTGCACTAATGAATACGGCAACAGAGTATGGACGCAGGCCTTACCACGCGCGTTGAACAGACTTCCATGTGATTACGATTATGATAGTAAATCTACTAAACAAGTTATAACCTCGTATAAAAAAATGTTAATAGATAGCCTTCCCGATTAGTAAGTATGTATATAATTGAATATTGCAAATTTGTCAATATACTATATTTTCCTCTACTTAGGTTCGATATAATCTTAAAAAATTAAGATTAGAGTCTAAGCTGTAATTTTATGTCCGTTTTATTGAAATAAACAGTTCAAAATTTTTTTTTTTTTTTTAATTAACTATTTAAAGATAACCAGAATAGGCTGGGTACGTTTCCAAAAGGGTTTGTCGTCACATATATCTATAGCAAGTCAATAGAATCCTGTTAGTTAGAACAGGATTCTGGTTACCAGTACGAGGTCTTTTTAGGGTTCCGTACCCAAAGGGTAAAAACGGGACCCTATTACTGAGACTTCGCTGTCCGTCCGTCCGTCCGTCCGTCCGTCCGTCCGTCCGTCACCAGGCTGTATCTCAACAACGGCGATAGCTAGACAGTTGAAATTTTCACAGATGATGTATTTCTATTGCCGCTATAACAACAAATACTAATAAAAAAATAAAAAAATATTTAAGGGGGGCTCCCATACAACAAAATTGTTATAGATTATATATAGGTATAGGTACGGAACCCTTCATGCGCGAGTGGGGCTCGCACTTGCCCAATTTTTTCAGTGTTCATTTGCCGCTATATATAACTAAAACTAATGTCAAACGTAGGTATGTACTAGTTTGACACATGGCGCCTGGGTCCGCACCGGGTCCAGGGTTTTCCGTTCACGAGCTGAGCAGTCCAAAGTTAAATTAAAGACTATAAATACCTACTGTTATGAATTATATATGAGGAAGGAGATTTATATATATACTAGCGACCCGCCCCGGCTTCGCACGGGTGCATGCATTATACATATACCTAAACCAACCTCTTGAATCACTTTATCTATTAAAAAAACTGCATCAAAATCCGTTGTGTAGTTTTAAAGATCTAAGCATACATAGGGACAGACAGACAGCAGGTAGTGACTTCGTTTTATACGATGTAGTGATGATGTATACGATGGTTTGGGTTTTTGAGTAGGCAAGCCAGTCTGCGAATATACATAGGTACACACAAAACACCTAGCCTCTGATTTATTATTCCTACCTAAATAGTACTTACCTATCCCATAGGGCATATCCCGTTTTTAAGATATTCAATAATTTGGAAACTAGGGTGTCTTCAAATTACATACTTATATGTGCCTATATGTTATACTTATGGTGAATGTTCGGTTTAATAACGGTCAAGGTCCAGTCATAATCGACGTTCATACAAAATGTAGTATATATACGTATGAGAATAAGAAATGTAAAAACCCCATGACTATAATCTCTTTTTTTTTAGTGCTCGATAACATAATCGCCATTGCTAATTTAAATTTAACGGATATGACACGACTTTGCGCAACACGTGCGGCCAGCTATGCGCGGTACCGGTACGTGTGTCTCGCTCACTTTTATGGCAGCCGCGTTGGGATCTATCGCTCAACCGCTCGCCGCGCCGCTGGTCGCGCACTCGTTATAGTTTGAACCTAACTCCTTATATGTTTATTTACGAAAGTTAAGCAGCGTTTTATTATACTTACCTGGCTTTCATTTATAATCGTAGGATGTAATCTTTATAAGAAACTATTTTCATAACATGATTTTAGAAAAGGATCTATATTTATTAAATTACCTGTATTAATTTTGCATAATCACGCACTGGTTCAAAACATTCGTTATCAAAATTGTGGCAGAGATGACGATGAGAAGACTCGACGTAGTCACCCAAATGCTGCACAGTGCAGTTGGGTGGATCAACTTTTTCTTGCTGTTATTCTATCCGTGACCCAGGGGACAATAGTGATTACATTTCTAAGAAAAGTGTTGATAAATTAATGGTATTGTCAGGAGATAGTCTACATAAGAATGGGCTTATAACTGCTTAAATTACAAAGCTTTTGCTAAATATAACCACGGAAAATTGTAGTTTTAAAAAGTGACCCAGGGGCATCACCATGGCAACGAGTGGCAGAAAATAGTTGATTGACCCAGTTGTATAAGTATATGCCTTGTGAGAAAAGGTTATAGTTACCGCTGAGGGTAATGTAGTTGAGCTGGCGAAAGTCCATGATCTGCAGGTGCGTGAGCAGCTGCGAGGTGACGCCGGACACGAAGCGGCCGACGAGCGCGGCCACGCGCGTGTACGACGACACGCGCGGGTACTTCGACGGCTCCACCTGGCATTCATTCGGTTATAAGCTTAATTCTAATATCATGTCATGACATCTCATAATACATTTTACCAATGTAAAGGGGATATATTCAGTTATAGTTTTTTTTTTTTTTATGTCATATGGGGCAAACGAGCAAACGAATCGCCTGATGGAAAGCGATTACCGTCGCCCATAGACACCTGCAACACCGGAGGAGTCACAAGTGCGTTGCCGGCCTTAGTATGAAGGCTTTGTAATCGTGTTATGGTATTGTCCGGCTTTGCGGAACTAGATTAATCATCACGTCTATGTATTATCGTATTTGGGTGATGTTATATGAACCGGAGGGGATTTTTCTGTTTAAAAATGAAAGATTTTCAATAAGGCAAAATTGGCTTTTGTGATTATGAATAAATATACATACCTACCCCTTTTAGTTGATCATTTACAAATTTAAATTGATATAAATTTAACATTACTAGAAAAGTAGTTGATTATACCAAACAAAAAGTATTTTACCTTTGCATACATATATGTGTAATAAGCGACTTCAGTGGCCATGTACAGTCCAAATAAAAATTGGGACACATAGAGCCATTCTACTTCCGTTGTCCATAATAGTATTGCATATATCGTAATTCCAGTCAATCCTAAAAACAAGTACATATAAATAAATAAATAAATATTAAGGGACAATATCATACACAAATCAACCTAGTCCCAAACTAAGCAAAGCTTGTACTATGGGTATTAGACGACGATATACATAATATGTAAATACATATATAGATAACATCCATGACCCAAGAACAAATATTTTGCACAAATATTTGCCACGGCTGGGATTCGAACCCGGGACCGCCGACTCAGTAGGCAGGTGTCTACCAACCGAACCAAACATCATCCTCCTAGCCTTTGTCCCATTTTTTTTTTTTTTTTGAGAATGAATTCTCAATCGGGGTCGGCTACCTAAATCCCAAGATGTGGCGTAGGCACTAGTTTTTACGAAAGCGATTGCCATCTGACCTTCCAACCCAGAGGGGAAACTAGGCCTTATTGGGCTTAGGTGGTTTCCTCACGATGTTTTCCTTCACCGAAAAGCGAGTGGTAAATATCAAATGACATTCCGTACATAAGTTCCGAAAAACTCATTGGTACGGGCCGGGTTCGAACCCGCGACCTCCGGATTGAAAGTCGCATGCCCTAACCACTAGGCTACCACCGCTTCTACCAACCGAACCAAACGCGTCGTCAAAATGAAATATTCTCATATTCATTCATTCATTATCATTTCGTCAAAATGAAATATTCTCACACATTTAAATAACAATTTAAATGGATTATACGATATGAGTAGCAGGCTTTATAGTGAACCACTGCACTGATAGATATTTTTAAATATTTAATGCCCTACTGGCACATCTGTAAAACTATCTTTACACATTAGTCCCATCTGGCAAGCATGTAAAATGAGCTGCAGAATTGCATGGCCCATTTATGAATGAATACATGCATTTGTGCAGCTCATAGTACACCTTCATTTTTAATTCATATTTATAAAATGGGTAGTTTGCACAAATGTAACAATGACAGAGAAAAATTGAGGTTTCTCAGTGAACGTTTGTCAACAGTAACCAAATCGTAACTGTAAAGATTCCGAAATGTCAAGAAGGCTCCAATAATTAAATATGTGATATAAACCGTTTAAATTGTTTTATTTAAATACATATGAATGAAAAACGTTATGTTCAGTGATTATCAATGTATATATCAGCCTGATATCACACATTCAGAATTCTGTACCTGAGAAGCAAACACTGTAAGTGCCTCTGTATCGCATTTATTCATCATATTTTATTTAGTTACTAAAGTGGTACCTATGCAATTTTTTATGAAAACCTTTGCTGCTAAGTATGTATAAGGTTTCATGAAAACTATGTCCGGATAATTAGCAATGTTATGTGTCTCAAAGACGAAACATCCATGGAATGCATTGTCGTTTTAAACTTAGGATATCATAAACAAAGAATACATAATATAACATTGTTTAATATTAAGTTTTATTATGTATTAGCGTTCACATCAACGCGTTTATAAAACAATATTGCTCTAAAAGAAGAGAACATGTTTAACTTTTTAAATTTGTTTAGATTTTTGCAAATAGAGCCAAAACTGGTACCTTTTAACAGCATCCACTGCAACAATAATTTAATAAAATATAATACGCACCTGAGAGGATAATAACGGACTTGAATCGCAGAAAGTCAGTTATCAAAAATATTACGACCAGAAGGGCCATATAAGAATAAGTTGAGACAGGATAAATATCCACGTACAGCTGCTCGGAGGTCACATTTCGCCATTCCCCAGTTAAGAAGTCTGTAACGAAGGGCTCCGACGGTCTAATCTCACGTAAAGTTCCAAAGGCGCAAAGGATAAGAGTTATTTTAACCCATTCCAACATTTTTAATACGAGTCAAAGTTTTCCGAAAATATTAAAGTGGCGTTTAATACATAACTGGGTTTCGTATACACATAAGACTCCTGATTCTATATGAAATTTTGTGGTCAAATTTAAGTTCTAAATTTCATTTGATTCGCGCTAAACACTGCACTTACGTAAATCTAAGTTATTTTGCTTACTGATCAAAGACTACAATGTAACATTACTGACGTATGTTTACTTCGTTTACTCTGATTGACACTAGTGACAGTGACAGCATTGGCAACTAGATTTTTGAATTTTTTAATTGACAACTAGAGGTTTAGTGGCTCCACACTACTCGCTAAGGCTGCGTCCACACTTGTATCATTTCGCCGATCTGATCCCCGTCGCGTATCATGAACGTTAGTGTGGACGTCGCGCCGTCGCGATCATGGTTCCCGAAAGGGGACCACGTACCGGAAGACACCACGTGGTTAGGTTTTCAGTTATGTCACCCGCTCACGGAGATATAACCTACATATGACTGTGCTTGTTTTATGATCATAAACAATAATCTAGAAAGATCGCTGTTCAAGATGTCCGCTACTCAAGTAGGGACGCGGCTATGTTTATAGAATAGCGATATTACTGTCGATACCAATTCCTCTATCTAGTCGCCGTGTGCGATTGGCAACGAGACATAAATGGCAGTAATGGTCGTAATGGTCGCTCAACTGTGACTCGTTGCCATTTAAAAAAAAATAGAAAGAGTAATTGGAGCGGAACGAGCGAAGCGAGCGAAGCTCCCATGGATCGACTCGAATGGACTTTGTAACAATGCGCAGATCTCAGCGAGTTCTCAACCGATTTTAGACATTTTTGTTTTAAAATGCACAAATTAAATTTCGCTAGGTCGTGACGAAGAGAAAATTTCGAAAAAAATAAAATAAAAAACTCCGCTCCAATTTATGGTGCAAGCTTAGCCGGTGGCTGACTCTGCATCGACCTAGTATTTCATTAACCAGACTTTAAAACACAGGCTGCGTCCACACTTGTATCATTTCGCCGATCCAAGAATCTAAGATTCTTGCGCCGATCCGATCCCCGGATCCCCGTCGCGTATCTCTTGAAAGGCTTGAAAGGAAACACAAGTTGAGGGAAAGTATTGAAACTCCTTCGTCTACGTTACTTAGCAACCTGTGTTTCAATGGGTGTCATTACCGATTTTAATGTTGTATTGTTAATAAATTATTAACAATATAAATAAATATTTTCTAGTTCTAAAGTTATCAAATCGCTTTCATTTAAACTGTTCTACAATAACAATAACCACTGCATGACTTCAAAGACTTATAAAAAAAAAAAATTAATTATATTTCCGAACGTTCGAAGTTATGTCAAAGATGCTGTCATTTTGGTGAGTCATGGTCATGTCAATGTCATTGCCTTTGTAAAACATACGTTATGACTATGTTATGACTGCTCGCTCGACTCGACTGATGTTATGAATCATTTAGATTAAGTATGTCATATTTACTTTACTGATAAACTGAACGTGACTTAATGTGCTGATGAAATAGTTCTGATTAAAATTGTTAGTGTTACTTAAATACAAAATATGAAGGGAAGCAGAATATGTTGAAGTGCGAGCATTGTGACAAAGTATATAAGTATGAAAGTGAGAGGAAGAGGCACCAGGAGAGTCATTTCCCGCAGTTTGAATGTACAGTGTGCTCTAAAAAATTTAGCTTTCTGTAAGTACACAATCTGTTCCGTTGTTCAGTGTATTCACGTTGACAAGTTATATTAACTTTAGCAACTACTTTTAGCTCAGCTTTGCGACGGCATCAGAAACAACATGAAAGAAAGGGCAGCGTGCAATGTAATAAGTGCGGAAGGAATTTCCGCGATGAAACATTGCTTAAACGACATGCTCAATATGCACATACAGGTAAATATTTTAAATTATACTTGTTAGAAGATCATTTAACTTATCTTCTATATTAGTGCTTAGTTACCAAATTCTAGCAAAAGGGTAGTAGATAACTTTGAAACTCCCGAGTGCTTAGATACACTATAGTCACTAGTAATGATGTATTTCAGCACTCTGAGATACAGTTATACACCTTATTTCTATAGAAGTACCTAACAAAGCAAACTTGGGTAGTACCAACTACTTGAATTTCAAAATATTAATTTGTATTATGAATAAGTAATATTGTGTTCATTTGAATGGTACTGCCGATGGTGACTATAAGTACTGATAACTGGATATTACCAGATTCATTAACTATTTGTAGTTTGAATATTATCATAGAAAGCTATGGTCTTTAACACTGGCCGTTCTTAGATAAGAGGATACACATTCCGACAGTAAAATTTTAGTGTATTTTGTACAATTAGACTACTACTGAATTGTAGAATTGAATGATTTATAGAAATTAAACTCTCATTTTACTTTTACAGGCACCTATGACTGTTTACAGTGCTCTACAACATTTAACAGTGAACAAGCACTGCGCTTACACTCAAAAATACACAAACCCAAATCAGAGAGAAGATTTCGCTGTACATTTGAGGGATGTCAGAAGACATTCAACTTTCCTCATCACTTGAAGCACCACGAGCTCACCCACACCAACAGCAAACAGCATTTCTGTAATGTTTGTGGAAAAGGTACTTATATGAAACACAAGTAGAATTAGAACTATTGCCCTTGCCTTCACATGATGCACAACACACTCTACTAGCTGGGTTTTTATATGAGAGTAGCATATTTGGTTTATCTGTCTGGATCATGCATTTTCATTACATAACAGTGTTGTAGCATCCAGCCTATAAACCATCTGTAACGGCGATCCGTTGCTCGCTTGTTGCCTGTAAGAAGGACAACAGCCTACAGTTTTGTGTTTGTAATGAGGCCAAGGATAATGATTTTAATTAATGAATTGGTAATTTATCGAGGAGGAAAATTAATTTCAACTACTTTTAGTTCACTTGTGAAAAGAGAATCAAGATACAGTTACTAATTCACTAGTGCAGAAGTAATCAATGCAATCTTTAATTAATGTTTCAGGTTTTATTCAGTCTCACCATTTGAAAACTCACCTTAAAATTCATCATTCTGAAAATTGGTTATCTTGTGCTGAACCGGGTTGCAAAAAGATATTTACTACTAAATATGCACTGAAGAAGCATGTGTTGACACATGATAAATGTATTGATGATATTCCTACAGGTAACTCGAGGATAAGGCAGTATAATATTATAATACTATATAACATTTGGTTTAGTTTATAACAAATATATTGATTGATATACATAAATATTTTTTCATCACATTTGCTCGTAAAATACCGTATTACATGCAGGTGTACTGAAGGACAAAGGCCTATATAGTTCCCGCGGGAGTTATAAATTGTTATAACTCCAGAGGGAGTTATGAGTTTAGTTTTAAAAATATACTACACACTCATAGATTACTTCAGACTAAGGAAGTTTCAATCCAGCCAAGGTTTTTTGTTGTATCAACAAAACTTGCCTACCAGCAAATTTTATTGTGTATTGAATTAATACGGTTTATGTAACTGCATTATATTTATGTTTTAAAATTATTTAAGTATATTTTGTAATAATTTTATTAAATTTAATTTTGAATTATCATTGCAATCTGGCAGTATATCCCGTCAAGTTTCTAAACTAAACGCAGTTCTTAAAATTATCTGTGGTAGACTACAGAAAAAAAAAGAAAAAAAATGTTATAAAATTATTAGTAGGTACTAGTACTTTTCAGTTTTGTAACAAAATTACTGTTCAGTTTTCAGTTTTATAATATCTCGGTGTTAATTTTGCTGCATAATATTGTTAATGGTAGATGGTAAGATTCTGTATATAGGTATTTGTTTTTTGTTTTAAGCTGATCGCCATTTTGCCAATGCCGTTTTGCAAATTATAGATAATAAAAAAAACATGTACAGAAAAAAGTTGGTTGTCAATCGTTTAATGTATATTTTTGTCTTATGTATTTGTTATTTCCTCCCAAATGTTATGAAAAATATTGTGTGTATGGCGGGTAGTAAGGGGATTACAAACTCAGGACATTAAAAGCCCTCCGCCTTCGGCGTCGGTCTTCTAATAGACCTTCGTTGGTAATCCCCTACTTACTACCCTTATGACACAATATACTATTATTGTATTCAAGTAAATTTAACTTAAGCTAACAATGTTTTTTTCCACAGATATCAAATTGGACAGTGGTATATCATCTGATTCTAATTCAGCTGCTAATGATATACATGCCAAGCGCGATGCTGAAGGTAAGTTATCTTGTAACAGTAGTATTACTAATTTGGCACTGTTAAAAACTAGGGGTGCTGGCTCATTTGAATGTTCGGATTAAGTACTTGATTGTATTGTATAAATATTCATAATCTAATAAAATAACTAATATAGTAGCACGACACGACGTAGGAGTAAACATAGATGTAGGAGGAGAGTGCCGGATTATTGCGTGTATCGGACCATTGAAGTGCCGGATTTGTGACTCCTGTATTTTCATCAAAGCTTTGTTTGAATGTCTTATAAAAATAAAAACCTAGATTGCTAAATGGATATATATGTAAAACCTTAATCATAACTTTTTGTATTGTTCCAGACAATGTTCTATGTGCCACTTGCGGTAATTTAATATTGCGTTATCAACTCGTAGATCACAAACTTAATTGTAGTCCGGCCTCCGAAGAACATCTCAAATGTAATAATTTAGAGAATACATTACTTGACTATGGCGGCAACGTTGATCTCCAAGATTCCTCCAATAGTACTTATCATAGAGCCGAAGGTACTTATGCGGTTAACGTAAAGGCGGAGATTAATAATAGAAGTACGACTAGTTTTACTGGCATGCATCATTGCAGTACTTCTGATTATAACACTGCTGCGACTGAGAGTAAGTGTATATTTGGTACTAGAACGAACAATCACACCGTAACCACGTGTGTCGGGTGCAGCTGCTCCGATGGGCGACGCTCACCTGGCTCTGAAAGCCGAGACAATGCCTTATCGTTGAGATCAACGGCCTCATATACGTGTAAAAATAACAATATGCCTGAAATAGAGTACAGAAAAGACGGAATTGTAAAAATCAGGGAAACATTTGATACGGATATTATAATAACGAAAGAAGCACCGGAAGAAATACCATGTAAGGTGAGAATAGAATCAAATGATTTAAAACACGTTCCTTTCAATAGTTGTAAAGCCGTGTTAGGAAATTGCATAGTAAGTGAAGATGGGAGCGTCGGGGAGGGGTGTTTGTGCGCAAAGATGATTGTAGATGAACAGCAGATGAGCGCACAAGAAATAGACGAGTTAACCCCAAATCCAAATGCATTGTGGGTGTGAGGATCCTTCCTAATTCTTCTTTGAAATTCTGATATTATTTTTTAACAATAACTGTTTTCTGTGATAGTGAATAAAGTACTTCTATCATCGTTGAAATTGTCTTTTACGTACCTACCTATCACCTACTTCTAACCTTCTACTTGTATGAGATAGGCTTATCTTTCAAATACCTTAGTCGTTAAATGGCAACTCATATTCATAGTTATAAGTGAAACTAGGCTAGATACTAATATGGGGCTCTATGGACTATGGCCATTTTGATACATCAGGAATCAGCATAACTAATAGGAAAATTTGTTGAGAAATAAGGGTCTGTGGTTATTTAAGTATGTACCTAAGTATAGAGTTTAGCTCGAACGTTCGCATGACGCACCTATTCCCCGAAGGGCGAAGCAAAGAGCATATAATCACTACGTTGGGCGAAGTTTGTCAAGTTGCTGTTCACCCATGAGCAAGTAGCGTTAAAATTAGCTTATAAATTATAGGTAAATCACTTGACAATGAGTTCTATGGCGCTTGAATTTGGCGCTAGAGGCGCTAGTGAAGACTGAGATCCATAGAAATATCAGGTGCACTGAACCATTTTTGATTACGGGCTGTTTATCGCGATTATTATGAATTACTTATGATAATTATGAATATAGGTACCTAGTGATATTCCTGGTTAACTTATGGCAAACATTTACTGTGGGTTTACCGGGAATATAAATAAAATACCTATGAAAATGTACTAAATATTTAACATTGTTTATATTACAATAAAAAAAGTTATTATTTCTAACAAATATGACTGTGTCTAATGCAGTTATGATTCGTATTAGGGAGCACCCGCACCGCGAATTTTTTTGTTAGATGACAGGCGAATGCTCGCTGTGTTCACCGCGCGTGAGCAACCTAAATGGCCCTTAGTCGCCATTGCAGTTAGTGAGCTCAAAAACTACAGCCAAATACCCGTCGTAGTGATGATGATTTTTGTTTTAATAATCCGAAGACACTTGGTTGCCGAGGCTAATCCAACGATAGGTCATTCCGACTATTTCTATGATTATAATAAATAATTTATATGCAAAAAGACACCTAACTCTTCTTAGTAGAAATAATATTTAATGTGACCTAATTTACAAAAGGAGTACAATAAAACAAACAAATAAATTAACTTTTAGATTTATTTACAACATAATTCTTTACAATTTCAACCATATTATACACAATATATCTACGTTAACAAATACTAAAATAATAATTACAGTCGGACCTCGCTTCTGCACATATCACTTAGCAATATAAGTAGGTACCTATCTACGTCTAGCTATAATAGCTGGCAACGGCAGCCATCATACGAACTGCCCAGTTTCACAAACGTTCATTTAGTTTAATGCCTCGGTAAATTGGGTGTAACTTTTATTTTGCCGGTTCTAACAATGGCCGTAACTCCGCAAAAATATGATAGTGTTTAGACAAGTGTTTAATGCTTATTATAACCGTTTGTGCGACTGGGTGAATTACCTGCAAGATATCACATTACGGCATGGCAGAAATAATATTTCGCTTTACATACAACTCTACGCATATCTATCTAAAACAGCATTTCCTAGAAGCACCTACTCTTAATCCAATTCCAGTGAGTAACAAAAGAAGAAGTGTAACCTATAATATTCGATCATGATATAGGTTTTATTCAATTATAAAGTAAATAAACGTTTTGTTTCTATATATATATTATTTTACTTGTTAAGTGTGGGTTACAACACTAACGGTACTTAAAAGTAAAATGAAATTTTCGGTATGATATCCTAATTATTGGATGGACACAAGGGGTAGACTATACGGTCATATTATATACATTTCTATATAAACATCTGCGTCAATCGTATTCGCATATTTCGATACATAGTTACAGGTATTATTTATCTTTACATTATACCTAGTTAGATACGTCACACATACACACATATATATATATATAATTTATATATATATAATAGTCGTACTTACCTACCTAGGTATTAATATATACATATATTTATATTTGTATAGGAATATAGGTTAGTTACTTGTTCATCAAGAAATAACAAACCCGGAAAACACGACAAGAAATATGAATTTGTTTCGTATAATTGCACAGTGTGCCCTGATGGATACAGCAAACCCTGTGACAACCAAAGCCTGTAGCGGGCTCCCCACCCCTGGCGCGGCCAGCGGACTCGGCCTCTCATGAAGACGTAACCCTTTGACGTAGTTTGTCTACGAGTATAATAAAGTACTCGTAATGACTAACTTATGTACCAGTAAGAGCAATTTTCAGAAATTGACTTTTAGTGTGACTAGTCAAATGTGTAAGTCATACAGCTCACTTTTTGAATCAATTGCATATAATTAACAAGTAACTATAGTCTAGCAAGCCGATTAGGGCGAGTTGGCAATCCTTTCTTTTGACTCCAATGACTTTTATGGACTTCCTTAATTTAATGTGTTATACCGCTGTTTAGGAGCCAAATATTCTCTACATTGTTACTGCAACAAAAAGTAGACTAGACTATAGCTATCCACGTATATCGAATTATAAGTGAACTAATTACACATAGGTAATGTCATCATGATTCATGAATGACTACATTGGGTGTATATATGTAGGTATGGTCATTTTACAAATATAATCTACCTAATAATGTCAATATACACCTACGATTTTTTATTGCATACCTATACTCGTATTATGTGATTCTATTTGGTTACGTCTAATGTCCTAATGTCGTTTAGTTCCAGTATGTTTTCACTCTTTAAGTCCTTTTTCAAATTGTTTTCTTCATCATGGTTCTGCTTAATAGGAACTACACTCAAAAATTCCATGTCACTTGCGTTTGTCGATGTGCTCGTCGTCCTTTTTTCAGTCACCGGAGCTGGACTAGATGCTTCATTTTCTATATTATTTTTCATCATAATAGGACTAGGAGCAGTTGTACGCTCCCTATCTAAATCGTCAGTATCAATTAAAAAAGTTGAAATGGGTTGCATGTCTGGCTCGTTCTGGTTTTCTGAAGATACATTCATGTTTGTTTGTATAATTTGAACTTCACCAAGTTTCACTTCGGGCCGGGCAGTTGTATTATCGGTAATGTTCAACTCAGTCGATAAACTATTTTTTCCATTTATTTGACGTTCGCTTGGTATTGAATGGTCATCATTATTTTCATTTTGTGTATCGTTGAGATTTGTAGGTTCCAAGTCATGTCCTTCTTGCAATTTCTTTACAAGACTTTTATTATTTTCTATTTCTGGTAAAAACGGGTTCATTTCTGTTTCATGGTCATCATACTCCGAGGACTGGGAGTTAATATGTTTCGTCATTGGGAAGGAGTGATTTTTAGGGTTTGATATTTCATAAATTGTAACATTGAAATTATTTATTGGCGTAGTATTATCTGGCATACTTTCGGCACTTATGTTCGTTGGTGTGGTGTTTTGTAAAGTACTGTTTTCTAAATATTGTGTTGAAATTAAGTACTTCTCATTGTCGGATTCCTCCCAAACAGGAGCTGGCTCACTTTCATTTATATCTTTTGGCGCGCTTGTTTGATTACTATCGGGACTTATTACATTAGAATAGTTTGAAATCATTTCGGCTGTTTTATAAATGTATTCACTAAGTGTGCTGGATTCAAAATTATCGTTCGGTTTTTTAGTTTCGGCAGTGTTCTGAGTAAGAACTGTAATATTTTGCGATTCTTCGTTTACTCGTTTTACGCGAAATTCTTCGTTGTTGTAATCCTGGGATACATACATAGGCACATCTGATTCTGCTGTTTTACTGGTAACTTTGTCCATATTATTTAAATAATCTGGTTCAAAATCGTCGTTTATTGTTTCAGCATTTAGTATGTCTTCAAGTTTAGCTTCTGTTGTAGTTTCAACCTCTGGCATTATATTATCTGAATTTTTTACATAATTTACTTCTGTTACAAACTCTGTTAACCAATCCGAATCGGTTGCGGTAGCATTTTCTTGAACTGGTTTGTCAGATGTCGCATGGTCAACTTCTGTAGTATTTTGTTCATCAATTGATTTTGAGGAACGATTAAATAGCGAATTGATGTAACCAAAAGAAATGTCTGAGTTGTCATTATTTTCTTCATCAGTAGTTCCTGATCGCTTATCATCGTCGGATTTTGTTTCATTAGTGTTTTTATTGTTCAAAAGACCGATTAGGTGTTCATCTTTGTCCATGTCCTCATCTTTTGTTGGCAAATCATCCCTAAAACTATCCGTCACTTGATGATCTAATTTACTGCTTTTAGTATCGTCTAAACCTTCGACACTGAAATTGTCCTCATTTACTATATTATTGGCTGGTGTAGTTTTAGTGTCTTTCTCATCGTTTTCACTAGGAACTTCATTGTTCTTTGCATTAACTTCAAATGAAAGCTCATCTTCGTTTATATTTGCAATAGAAGTAGGTTTAGGGTTTGCGGTGGTGAATGTTAAATCTTTTAAAGGTTTTGAGTCCGTCTCAAGTGTTTGATCAGTTGTAGAAATAACTGTTTTATTATTTTCGTATTCAAGCCAATCGTCATTGTTAGAACCTGTAGAACTTAATTTCCCATCTTCTGGTAGGTAAGATTTATACGATGCCTCATTTATAATATGAACATCAGATAAAAGTGGTTTTGTAGTTGTGCTTTCATAATTTTCATTACTTTTGACATCTTCGGATCCGTTGTTAGTGGATTCATTAGAGTCATTATTTTCAATTGGTTTTGGTTCAGATTGAGATTCGTTTTCCGAGACGTTTGTTGGTGTTGTATTAGTTCCTGACTCTTGTTGTAGATTTGTGGTTAAACCTGGTTTAGATTCAAGCTCTTTTTGTGCTGATTTTGGGTCGGATATGGATGTAATGTCAGACTCTAATTTTTCCATTGCAGCGTCAGATGCTGGTTGCGTATTCAATTCTCTGTTTTGATCGTGTGTAGATTCAACTGCTGATTCGGTATCTGGCGTAAGTTCTGTCGCTAGTTCGGAGTTACTTTCTGTTTCAGTGTCATGTTCGTTTTTAGAGTTAGATACTGGATTTAATCCTGTTATTAGAAGTGATATGGTCGACGATTCGGGTTCTGGCTTAGATTCAGTTATTGGTTCTGCCGTGATTATTAGTTCGGGTTCGATTTCTAAATGTGTTGGATTATGCTCCGAGGTAGATTTTGCTTCCGACTTAGATTTAAGTTCTGCCTCTACTTTCAATTCAGGCATTCCTTCTATAGAATTATTGGTTACTGCTTCCGAAGAAAACTCTGTTGCCGGTTTTGAAGATGGCTCAAGGGCTGTTTCAGAGGATTTAATCGCCCGTACCAAAGATAATTCCGGTTGCGACTCGTGTTCAAGTTTTGGTTCCGCCATTGGTTCTGGTTCTGACGTGGGTTCAGGTTCAGATTCTGGTTTTAACGAAGGCTCCGGTTTAGAATCTGAAGAAGATTCAGATTCTGGTCTTAACGAGACATCAGGTTTATGTTCTGATGAAGGCTCAGGTTCTGGTTTTGATGAAGGCTCAGGTTCAATTTCTGATTTTGATGAGGCCTCTGGGTCAGGTTCTGATGAAGGCTCGGGCTCAGGTTCCCGTTCCGTTGATGGCTCAGGTTCGGGTTCTGGTTTTGATGACGGTTCAGGTTCCGTTGATGGCTCTGGTTCGGGTGCTGGTTTAGATGAGGGCACCGGTTCAGGTTCTGATGCTGGCTCAGGTTCAGGTTCTGATGTTGGCTCAGGCTCAGGCTCTGGTTTTGATGAGGGCTCAGGTTCAGGTTCTGATGCTGGCTCTGGCTCAGGCTCTGGTTTTGCTGAGGGCTCAGGTTCAGGTCCTGATGCTGGCTCAGGCTCAGGCTCTGGTTTTGCTGAGGGCTCAGGTTCAGGTTCTAATGCTGGCTCAGGCTCAGGCTCTGGTTTTGCTGAGGGCTCAGGTTCAGGTTCTGATGATGGCTCCGGTTTAGGTGCTATTGTTGGTTCAGGCTCAGGTTCTGGTTTTAAAGAGTGCCTAGATTCAGGTTCATAAGAAGGTTCGGATTCTGGTTTAGATGAGGGTTCTGGTTCTGGTTCAGACGTAGGCTCAGGTTCTGGTTCTGGTTTGATATGCTCACTATTGCTTTCATGGCCAAATATATGTGAAAATGTAAGATCTGGATCAGTGGCTGTGGTTGTTTCTAATATCACATGATTAGTTTCTTTCCAGTCGAAAACATTATCATCTGTGTGGTGTGCTCTATGCAAATCTTGTGCAGAATTAGTTTTGATGCCGTCAGTGGAATTTGGTTCTGACTTAGATATACATTTGTGAGGATTAGATGCATCTACAATTTGATCTTGAGGACAACTGCACGTAAAATCTAAAATGCTTTCGTCGAAGTTGCAGACATATTCACAATTGTTTTTATCGATTTGACATGCATCAAATACTCTCCTCACCTCCACTCCGTCATCGGTAACGTGGTAGCCGTTTATCATTCTACTATGTCTTATTAGATATTTATTCAAGTTGGCCTTGAATTCACTGGGAGTTAAAGCATTTGTTGCATCGTTGTTAGCCTCTGATTTCCAGTGTATTCTGTACGTTACGATGTCCGACTCTTTTCTGAAACAAATATATTTCGCAAATTAATGACAAGTCTTACAAAACTTTCATTACCATTTTCGATGCTTGACTTTTTCGAAAATAGTAAAGTAGTTTTTGAAAAAGTATTCTATAAGTACTTGAGTGTTCTTTAATCACCCAAGGAAGGTTCGATATTCAAGTAGGTAACTTTTACCAAATTAACATATCTCGATTATCTGCATGGTAAAAGTTTTTTGGTCTAAAACATTTCGTACATATAAAATAAAAATGGCGCTTAACTACTTCACCAGAAAACAGACACCGTAATTTTATAATGATTATATCTAGTAGGAAAGAAGTTAATAGAAATAATTACAATTGAACGTTACCTAAAAAACGATAGCTTTTTAGCGATAATGTCATCAATTGTCTAAGCGTTTATGTTATTTGCTTTTTGGTACTGACTGATGCGAGTAGGTAATCCAATGAAATCAATAATTTATTAATAAGTACCTGGGCTTGATAAGTTCGATTGCAACGTCGTTCTCGTTGTTATTAGCTGCGCCCATGTCGTACAGGGCTTCCCTTAGTCCTCGGATAAATTTTTCAGTAAATTCTTTGTACTCATTAGTTCCAGGATCAGAAATCGCAGCTGTAGATTCTTCGTTGTCTAGCTTAAATTCACCCTCCATCACTCTGGGTACTACAACATAAAAAGGTATAAATAAGCAAAATCAGGCGTAAGTTCAGCAAGTAGCAGACAATTTTACTCCAGGCTTATGTCAAATTCATGCTAAAATTGTCAGCTACTTTTGATGCTGACTGTACCATTTAAAATTACAATACAATTTGATACATACCATACATTCTGAGATCTCGATCATTATCGTCTTCCGAATGGTTGTAATCATCGATACTTCCAGTAGTCGTAGTTTCGCCTTTATCGTTATCATCGTGTTGGTTGTCAGGATTTTGTGCATTCGAAGTATGTTCGGGATGATGCTTGTGGACATGGTCGTGATCGTGGGCGTGGTCGTGGTCGTGGTCGTGGTCGTGGTCATGGTCGTGGTCGTGGTGGGTGACCTGCCCGATGCCACCGAGCGCCCGCGCTGAACTGATGGATGCGTTGTACTGTTCTACAGGCGTCGGCGAATTTGTAAATAGAACCCCAGCTGTAAAAGATATAATTATTATTTAATGAATGGAAACTAAATGTTACATAAGAGACGCGTTCAATGTACCTAACGTCTATACGTTTGGTACTAGGTACTTAAGTCTCAGCAAGTTTATGAGATGTGGTTGGTCATCATTAGGAATATTTATACGATAGGCTAGGAACGAAGCACTACGAAATGTCATTTTAACAAAGTCGAATATTCAGAGGTTGGTATGGAAATGGGCAAACACTTATTTGATTTTTTGGTGTTTTAGCTTCAGTAGATCAGCTATTATACAGTATCATGACGGGGCAGTCCTCTACGATCTACGACAACAGATGTGCAAATTGCTATTAGACGTTATTTTGTTATGGTTGAGACGCATCTTTTCTCTGACAATATTCTTAATTCTTCAATACTGTGTTGTCCTCGCCGTCTCAGGAACAAATGCAGACTAAGACCTTTCGCAACACATGCAGACTTTAATCGTCAGGGTAGTATATGTATAATTATATCGGGCACTGTTGATATGTACGTCTTATCAATCAATCATAGGTCTTTGAGTCTTTTACAGACTATACAAACTGTATGTAGAAAAAACAACGTTTTTCATGGGTATTGTGGTATATTTATACAATGCATACTCGTATATCGTTAGAGGACCAGTGCAGAAAACAAATATACTTACTGGCGGCGAGCGCAATGAGAGCTACTATGGCGGCCACCACAAGGCCCAGCAGTGTCCAGCACAGCGGCCGCTTGCAGCCACCCTTCTCGCCGCGCTTGTCCGCGGTTACGTATAGCTTCTCGCCTCTGAAAATAGGGATAATACACGGCGTGAGTTTATTTTAGTTTAAATTTATTATAGAAATTTCGATCAAAAGATTTTCTGGCTTGATTTACATACCAACAATTCAGGACAGATAGCTACACGATTCGGTTTCATAATAAGGAACATATATTTTCAGTCAGACACTAGTACTAAGACATTTTATATAAGTTATCGCTGTAATATTACTTTTTTATGTGCTGTTATTTGGCACAGATCTCGTAGGTAATCGTGAATTGTGCGCCGTTATAATGTATAGTTCGTTAAGCGCGCGATAAGCGCTGAATGTTGACGATTTTTATTCATAGTTATTAACGATAAGTTGGATTATTTCCATATATACTCGTACCTACCTAATATGGACGAACAGATGCTATCTGCATGTCGTCATGAGGCGTATCTAAGGCATCAAAATAAGTACGGGAAAGGACAGATTAAGTAGTAAAGATTTACTATAAACCTTATAAAAGGTAATTGCAACTTTTAGGTCAAATCAATGCTTTTCGAATTGCGATACGAAAAATGCTCTTAGAGAGGCTTGCTCATGTTTTGCGTGATAACTTTGCCTAGTTCTTATAATATGATATGAGTGCCTGGATTAACACATAGGCTACCTTTCATCCCCAAAAAAAGTAGTGTTCCCGGGGGATGATCGGGTGGCGCAGCTAGTATAACTTAAATCTCAAAACTGTCTAAACTTTAACTTTAAATCATCAATCAATATATAGAAAATAAAATTATATTTGAAGGCAATATAGAAAAGACTGGATTGCATGAATTGAGTGCCTACCTATAATAAAAGTAGGCCGTCATCTATATAATATCACTTTATCTTATACACATAACTAAAACTAACACTAACACTAAGTGGATCTTGGCCAAGATACCTACACTACCTACTTGTAATTATGCACATTTTACTTATTAGGTACCTGATTAAATACGTACTGCTATGCTCGTAACTATACATATTTTCCTAATATATTACGTGTATTTAGTATACATTAGAAGAGCGCAGTCAGTTGCACTGCAAGTGTGATTCGTTTGTCACTTCTTCGCAGGTTTTTACTGCAAACCGATGCCTTCTAGTTTTAAGACTGATGTCAAAATCACCCATTATACCCAAAGTAACACTACCTATTGCAAGTTATGAAAGATTCCCGATAAACAATTACCCTCGCTTTTTGAGAACATACGAGTAAGTATTTTATCATATCATTTTGTAGGAGTGATGTGTATCAATCAGTTAACGTATGCCAAAATACCTACCTATCTACAGCTTAATTCTAGCAACTGAAAGTCTAGCGGGAGAGGGAAGCTGCGGATGGACAGGGAGAGGATATGGTATAGGTGGTATATAGGGTGATAGTAGAATTACACTAGGAAAGTAGGAACCCTACATATAATTCGTGTTATTTTTTATGCGTATTATAAAGTAACGGCATGCTTTTTACTCTTGAAAAATTATACAAAAAAGTAAGGAACAAAAACGACACATAAAGTAATTGTCATAACGTAACCTCACCAGAAGTTTACATAGTTGCTAGTGTTGAATGTATGTCGGGAGCAGTCAGGTCGTGTTCGTTTGCCAGGAGCGTGAGCTCGCTCCTCAATCCGGAGGCGAGGTGAGCGGTCGGGGGTCGATGTCCTGCGCATTGTGCCACGCTTGCCCGCCCCGACCTCCCCCACCCCCACCTGGCCCTAACACTAACACTGCTGCCTGCTGAATACCTCAACACGCCACACTCGCACGTGTTATGCGCACAACTAAACCATATCAAATACCTAATAACAAACTGACTACTGATATTTGTTAATACATACATAACCCAAATTCATTTAAATCTTTGGTAACCTTTTGATTATTCCTTATAATGCGTCTAATAATTCATTCAACGAGCGAATGTTTCTCTATATAAATATATCTCTTTTCACTAACAATCTATGAATGGTACAAAATAACAAAGTTTACGCAACCTAGTTAACAATGCTTATAGTGTGACAGTGATAGGTACATATACACAATAGGATCTACATACATACCTACCTATCTGCCTACTTTTTAAAAGTTCAAATCAACGTTGTGACCTAAAACCCGCACCTAATAGCAAATAGGCTAGGTTATTTCTAACCAAGCAATATTTTTGTGTTTGGAGCTATGTGACACTACACATAAGTATTGTACCTAATGCGAGTGTGTGACTAGAAGCATTCGGTAAATAAAAAAGGTCAGGAGTGGAGATAATGGAGAGGGGAGGGCACCGCGCGTGCTCTATTTGTATTATGCGTGGAATTTGTTTCAGTCGATCTCGGCTATTGTCCGCCGGCCATGAATATGCAGCGACTTTCACAAAACAAAATGAAATAGGTACTTAAAATATAACGCGACTTATTTGTTGTTTAGACACAATTGCTTAGTAAACATAAAAGAATGCTGGCGACTCGTTAGCTTAAAAACTTTCTGCCGGATTTAAGAGAAAAGAAAAACTGTTTTGTAACCTAAAATTATGTTATGAACATACATATGTACCTACTTTCTGGTTTCAAAATGTTTGTAAGATACAAACATTAACATGACTTATTCGTTTTGTTATCAGATTAAAGCAGCCGTCCGGCCGACACATTAAGCTCGTTGTTTAAGTCGCTTTATGTATAACATTATACCTACATAATATTTTATTACATTATCTTCTAATAAGGAAACACCACAATGTTTTTATTGAACCACGCTAGTGTAAAGCTTTTCAAATAAATATGCAAAGATCAACACACAAAGCGTCTCTATTTTCGGAGGTCTTCTGGCTTTGGGGTCGGGGAGTGGTTGATACCGGGTTCGTTTAGCGATTGCTTCCGCCAGGTTACTAATAGAGGTAGGTACACTAAATCCAACTGTTTCTATTCTATAAATTATATACGTCAATGAAACTTTGTTTATTTTATCTTGGCACTAGAAATAAGGATCTGCCGAGACCTGCCAAAATTTAGGGGTCTTAACGTTCCGGGGGGTATGGGCGGGGGCATATTTAAATTTTAAAAAGATGTACATTTTACAAACTGGGCGAATGGAATGAGACCATGAACATAAAATAAAGGTCATTTAAACACGTACCTTTTTCGCTCTTTTCACAATGACAATAAAGAAGGGTATGAAAGTTACGCGTTGCGTTTCAGATTCCTTTACAGTCAGCATCAAAAGTATCTGTAAATTTTAGTATGAAATTTGACATAAGCCTGTAGTAAAATTGTTAGCATTGATGCTGACCGTGCTAACTTAAAAGACAAAGGTAATTTGGTTGACACGTTTCTGTGAAATTTTTCGTTTTTGTGACAAGCTTTTATGGCCGACTGAGCTTTTCTTTGAACATCCGTCAATTGCTCACTGAGACGATTCTAAAGAACCCAAACTCGGTAGGATTGCTTTAGCTATTACAGAGTTTCTTGTGCCACCTATGGTACCATACTATTGTGTTGTGGCATAATCGCGACAAACGAGCTGCTGCGGGAGTAGTGATGTATATGTCGTTACCTATACTGTCCGGTTACTGTCACTCTATGTCGTTCACGGGAATATAAAAGGAAATACGAGAGTGCGCCTGCGATGCGTCTCGTTCATGCGAAAGACTCATCTTTTTTAATCTATCACAGATACCTACTTGATTTTTGGTGTTACTTTCCTTATTTTCTACAGTCGACGCAAGTTTTCCACGGGTGTCTATCATTTCATCGAAATTTCTTACGTCGATTTTCATGTCATCGAAAACTATTCCACGAATGTCTTTTAATTTTTTTTTCTAATCACATAATCATCAATTCATTGCTTTTCGAATCATTGATCAACTATTCAACGTAAATTGTTTCGAATTTGTCTCAAATCGTAGCTTAACTATTCATCGAATTTACCTTTCATCGAAACATGATTCACAGATGGCACGTCCCATTTATTATTACTGCCACGAAAAATGTTTCATCGTAGTAACGTTACGGATCACAAAAAACCTAAACCCAACCCAACCAAGTCGGGTTTCAGGTCATAAAAAAAAATAACCTAAACCTAGCCCAACCAGGTCGGATCTAAGCCAAGTCGGGTTTCAGGTCATAAAAAAAAATAACCTAAACCTAACCCAACCAAGTCGGATCTAGCCAAGTCGGGTTTCAGGTCATAAAAAAAAATAACCTAAACCTAACCCAACCAGGTCGGATCTAAGCCAAGTCGGGTTTCAGGTCATAAAAAAAAATAACCTAAACCTAACCCAACCAAGTCGGGTTTCAGGTCATAAAAAAAAACCCTAAACCTAACCCAACCAAGTCGGGTTTCAGGTCATATTGCCACGAAGAAGAAGAAGCGTATTATTGAGTATAGTAACACTAGTGATTCTATGATATAATAAGTATGGCAATTAAAACTTACGTTAAATCAAAATTATAGTAAAAGCGATTCGATGAACGACTACGTCGATAAACAAATAAAATAATGAAGTGAAATTCGATGAGTTGATTCTTGTGTAAAAGGTAATTCGAGCAAATGTACAAGCGATCTAACGAAGTTCGATGAATGATTCCTAAGTTGTAATAAAATTCTGCGAATAGTGTTATGGGAAACGATAATCGATGAAACGATTGTCGGTAAAGTGATGGATTACCGTTTTCCACGTCATACTTAAATATCGCTGAAAAGTCAAATCTAAAATGTTTTCCCATAAAATAGCAGAAATGGCGTAATCTCTTATCAGAGGCCAAGATTCCGTTTGGGTTGCTGAGCTATCGGAGTAAGTACCTAAGTATAAGATAGTGGTAATATTTAAATATTATAATTCGTAAATCAAACACGTAAATAGAATTGAAATGCCTGCGAGGTATATAAGAGCAATGTTTATGCACGGTTATTTACTATAATTTTATTTTATTAATTTACGTTCGCATGTTGTTTTTTTTGCTTTTCTGTTTTGAAATAACCAGCGTTCTGAAGTTTTTACTTCATACCAATAAAATAATATAGAGTGATTGCCATATTTTGTTTTCTGCTGGATGGAAATAAAAGGGTACTAATTAAACAAGCTTCTTTTTAATAGCATTATTCGATTCAGAAAATATAAGTTACCTTCTAAATTACTAAGTCAGCCACAACCAACGCGCGTCTGAATAATAATATCTCAGCCACTAGTTATCTTCTTTGTAAGCCACTGTAATTGGGTCAATTTCAACAAGACGCATTTTTTGTATCATTTCGGTGTGATTCTTTATTTTTGATTATTTTTAAGTTTTTTAAATGTAAAGAGATACTTTAGACTATATTATTAAACATATGTAAAAGGGACCCTGAAATCTGAAATAGTTTTCGAGATATTCGAGATCGAATATGAAACACACAACGGAATGATAAATGTACACCAGGATGATAAAATAAGTGCACCGCAATGAAATTTCATACGCCGGAATGAAAGAAAAGAGGCATATTATGAAAGTTATTTTACTTTTTATATTCGCAATATATATTATATTGGCATTACATAATAATATAAAGATATATCTTAGTATTGTATTAAAAACCAAATAAAAAAATATTATTATTTCAACAATATTTATGAAAAGTGAAGCTACTTTTGATGTCATTCCGGTGCTTTTCTCATTTTGGTGGGGTTTAAAGTCATTTTACTACACCGGAAACACCGGAATGAGAATGGTGGAATGAGAAACACGACATATTTTTATTTCTTAAAAAAAAAGTAAGCCTTATATATTAAAACTAATTAAACTCTTGTAATGACGAGTGTACTTTACGTGATATAGATAAATTTCAAACCACGCAGTTAAAAAATAAAGAAGCTATAACAAACTCCGGAATGACATTTTTTTTGTCCCCTGTCCACCGCGATGAAATATTCACGTTTATACAAGCCAACGTATTGCCACTATACACAACCGGCCTCGTCGAGCGCCGCAGCTTGACTAATTCTTTGAAGTGCGCGGGAGATGGGGGGCGTACTTGATCAAATTTGGGAAATAAATCGGTTCGAAACATTGTCGGCGGTAATGAGAAGTTTTCTCGGGACAAACGTATATGCACTTATTCAAGGGTATACAAAGGAGATATATAACGGGTATTGTACTTTTTTCGTTACCTATTTATATGGTAATAAAATAATGGTAACAGATTTTCTTTGTCATGCATAGTATTTGACTTACCCGGCATTTTACAAACAAAACCGGCTTGGGGACAACCCACCTTGATGAGAAATTTGGTCTAAATATATTTTTTTAAATTATTATATATATTAATATTTAAATTTTAGCTGTTGCCCGAGGTAGACAATGGCGGGCTGTTTCCGAAAAAAAATGGTACTTTATTATTCAACCTTTCTGCACCTGCGTTTTCAGTCTTGCCGTCAAAAAATACTGCTTGGGAAATTGACCCAATTGTAACTTAGCATGGTGATTATTTTTTAGCATCTAAATTTGAGGCATGCATTCAAATAGCAAACTTCTAAAATATTATTATATGACACCAAAATAGCAACTCTATTAGCTTCTAATTTTATAACTTAGTATGTTTAAAATGTAAGTCATCCTACATTAATCGATCGTAAAATTTACCTAAAATTGTCATCAAATAGTATATTAAAGCCACTATTATTACATATGAACTATTGAGGAGAGAACAAAACAAAATACTTAAATCTCATTTTAGGTTAGGGTCGCAGTTCAACCTAACACTCCTCCTCGCTTCGCTCGTCGTCGTACCTAACCTAAGCCAAGTCGGACCTGCCTTAGAACTAGATTGTTGTGGGTTACATACCGTTTTTTTTTTTTTTTATGCACACTACATAATGCGAATTCAATATACTATTTAAAGGTATTTGCAAAACTGTTTTACTGAATATAAAAAAAAACTAACCTAACCCGGCCGAGTCGGACCTTAGTGTGCAGTGCGAGGATAATTAGTTTTCGAAAACTTTAATTAATTACACATGCACCTATCGCAATATGAACGAACGAATGACAATAAACAAACATGGCGGGTCGTTCGGTACAAGAATCGAATGGCGCTCTCTGATTGGTGCAAATGGCCGTGGCTGTCATGGCGCGCACTCGCGCCAAATCGTTCCTACAGTGGCTATTTTCATGATAAAAGAATATGAAGTATTATTTTAGATGTTAAGTTATAATATATGATGCTGTCTATTGAAGCTCGAATATATAATTTTTGAGGAGCTTGTATTGAAGCTGTAAAACGAAAAATGATGATGAGTTAAAAATTTCGTGGCTGAGTTAGTAAATTAGATGGCAATGTATAAATCAGGAGGACAAGTAATAATAATTGTTGATTATGACTTGATGCTTTCTTTAACATTTTTAGTTGGCGTTGTAAAGAAGATGAATTAGTTTATTAGAGGCTATCTCATATTCCCGATGCTTAGTTATTAAAAGAGAAGTTCGACCAAGTGGCCAAAAAATAAAATTGCGGCCGGATTTGTTATTTCTCGAAATAAAATTGGAAACGTAAAGCTTAAGTCCATTAAATCTTAGCACACAGGGATTGTATTTTTGATAAAAAGAAACACTAAAGTTTTGTTTAAAATTATAATACTTATATGTGTTAATAAAGTTGTGTATTAAAAGTAGGGCTGTATTTGTTTATACATATTATTAATTTTTTGTAATTAATATTTTTTGTAATTATTATTCAGTCTTCCGGCCAATCATTCAAAGTGCAGCGTGGCGTCAAACAAGGGGACCCGCTATCTACAAAATTATTCACAAGCACTCTAGAGGAAGTTTTCAAGAGCCTGGCAGTTTCCTGGGAAGCAAGGGGAATAGTAGTTGGTGATAGAAGGCTTTCAAACCTTCGTTTCGCGTGGTTTCGCCGACGACATTGTTCTCTTTGCTTCTTCTGCAGAAGAGTTACAGCGAATGCTTAAAGATCTGAGCACCGCAAGCCTTCAAATTGGACTTAGAATGAATCGTGTAAAGACTCAAGTAATGACCAACAGCACGAAACGTAGGGTCGAGGTAGACGGGCAGATATACACTATGTCGATGAGTACATTTACTTGGGCCAGCTAGTCTCTTTCAGCAACAGACAGGATAGGACAAAGAAGTCAAACGCCGCCCTGGAAGAGCCCACTGGCCCATGAAAGAGTTCATGAAGGGAAACCTTCCACTGTCACTGAAGCGGAAACTTATCGACATGTGTATTTTGCCTGTCCTAACCTACGGTGCCCAAACATGGTCGCTTACTGAGAGCCAAAAGTCCAAGTTGAAGGTTTGCCAACGGGCCATGGAGCGCAGCATTTTAGGGGTGAAAAGGACGGATCGCATCCGAAACACCACGCTGCCCTGAAAAACGTGCATAGCTGTCGTAGGTAGCAAAACAGCCAGGCTCAAGTGGGATTGGGCAGGCCACGTTTGCCGTATGCATCCAGAAAGATGGGCCAGCATAGCCACTAAGTGGGTGCCCAAAGATGGACGACGCAGACGGGGTAGGCCCAGACGGAGATGGCGGGATGACCTGGACGCATTCATCAGCAACTGGCTGGAAGAGGCACTAAACAGGGACCGGTGGAAGTCTGAGGGAGAGGCATTTGCCCATCAGTGGGACCAAAACAAAGGCTAGTAAAAAAATATATATATTGCAGGCACTGCTCATGTTATTTTGTTAAGATTGATATTGAAAGAAAAGAAGGTTGCTTTTCAGGCGAGGTGCCTGAAATGCCGGTTAAAATATCATTACATACACCCTTCGTATCAAACAGGTTCTCTTTTAACAATACTACACATGAAAGGAATAAGTGACCAATAAGTTTTCTCTTACCTCATATACTTCCTATGCTCGTTGACCGGTACAAAATATTCATCATACGGGTTCGTCGCGTTCATGTCCACCTCGACATCTTTCTTTTTGGCATTCCCATTTTTAGGTTGCAGATTGATGAGTTCTAGGTTGACCGCTTCTAGAGTTTTGGCGTCGCCGTTTTGTTCTTTGCTGTGGCCGTTCTGGTGCGTGTGGTTCGAGGCAAAGGAGTCGTTGTGGTTGGGGTCGTCGTGCTGGAAGCCGCGGTTGTCGAAGGCGCCGGGCGAGGGCGTCGGCGAGGGCGGCGACGGCGGGCGGTGCTGCGGCCGCGCGGGGCCTCCCGGCGACGCTGAGCGGCTGTGGCTATCCATTACCCTTGGAGCTGACTGACATCTGAAAGTATAAAAATAAATCATTTAAATCCGACACCAAAAAAATCTTAAAATAAGTGTCGGTCAAACTCGTCGGCGCCTCTGGCGACCCGAGAGCGGGGTCATACCTTGCACAGCGAGTGGGTTTGTGCATACAAAGAGGAAACGCGGCCAGTGCTCTAGGGACAATACCCCGGGCGGCTCCTGTTCTGGAACCCTATTTCTTTTTTAAGTAGCTCCTTAGTTTTTTAACTTCTTTTTATGTATTTTAGTTTTAAGTAATTGTACATATTGTTTTAATTTTCATTGTATCATATAATAAGTACATAAAATAAATTATTTTAATAACATCTTTTTCTCAAACATGCAATGAAATATCGTCAGTCGGCTTCGAAGTGTCAAGTTTCGGGCGGAACAATTCGAAGGAACTGTAAAGGAGTTTCATACAAAATTGAAGGCCTAGGCCGGGAAGTAATTTGTTTTTATTTTAATGTAAACATGATGGCGTCTGTGTTTATGAACAGCTGATATACCTAATTATGTTTTTCTAGTGGCTACCCATTCAGCCATCGGACCAACAATATCCGTGTTAATGCCTAGTACACACGAACTGATATTAAGAATACAAATCTGTATGATTCAATGTTTTGATGAATAAATTTAAAATACTGTCTATACGTAAGTCACCAGAGACCATAGACAATATTAAAAATCCTCTGCCATTATTTTATTTATTATAGAAATTAAGATTCTTATTATCAGGTTGTGTATAAGGGCCCTAATATTCGAGCACTACACACGAGGATAACTTATTAAAGAAAAAAAATATAGAGGGATTGGAGGGAAATCTAAAAATACTTTTTTAAACATGGCGTCTGTGTTCATGAACTGGCTGAACAGCTGAATTATGTTTTTTTGAGTGGTGTATTTTTTTATTTCATTGCATATGTTTGAGACAAGCACTATACATGCCTTAGCCGTGAAAAAGGCTTGCCGGCTTCGTATCACTAGACGGCCTCCCTTACTGTCCGCCATCTATACCTACTCAGCCGGCAAGCCCTTATTTCCCGACGTCTGCAGTAATGTACTATTAAAACCTGTGTTTAATTTGACAGTACTACATAATATGTATATTATAGGCATTGTGGTAGCGCTCGTTGTGGTTTCATATTTAAGTAACACTAGAGAGTGTTTGTGACTTCGCTCACGTGAAAGAAGACCTCATAATGTCCTATTTTGTTTAATTGGATTACAAGCTGCCAGCGCATGTTAAATAATTAAAGTCCCTTTAGCCGTTACAGTGTAATGAAAATGAGGCCCAAAATTAAATGCATACAACTTTTCATTTGCATATGCTTAAATACATGTGGATAAAACGTATTCACGAAGCCTATAATTTTTTTTATAAATATTAAATATGTCCTGGTTATTATTAATATTAATCTAATATTTATTGATTTACTATCGGACCCGGGTGACGAGTTTACGGGAACCATCCAAGCTTACCGCTCCGTAGTTCGCGTTTTACTCTGTCATAGACCGACTCTCTTTCCACTCTCCTCCCGCCCTAAGTCAGACTGCCCCGGTTCAGTCTATTCATGACGCAGTCCATGCGCCCAGTGCATGCCCAGTGCGCCCGCGTCACCGTTCCCTAAATTACTACTGATGGCGTGGAGATCATCCCACCCGCATAGCACCCGCTACTCCCACACAAAGTAGTAAGTACTGGTAGGGAGGACTAACCAGCCCAGATACAGTTCAGATCATGTCTTAAAAAAAGGATAGTAGGTACGAAATATTTTGCCTCCCCTCTTTTACGTAATGGAATTGTAATATAAGGCTTGTTTAATTCAAAAATTTATCGCTTGGTAATTAATTTATAATATAAATTGAATTTTAAGAACAGATACACATTCTTAAGGTACATTGTTAAAATAAAATAAATAAATAAATATTAAGGGACAAACATACACAAATCGACCTAGTCCCAAACTAAGCAAAGCTTGTACTATGGCTACTAGACGACGATATTCATAATATATAAATACATATATAGATAACATCCATGACCCGAGAACAAATATTTTGCACAAATATTTGCCCCGGCCGGGATTCGAACCCGAAAATATATAAATACCTATAAAATATATAAATGCCGACAGAGTAATTGTGTTAGCAACTGTTCTTTAAATTGTGAAATTTATATTTTGTCTCTGTAATAACGGTTATTGTAAAAAAAATACAAGAAATAAAAATATCCTTAGAAAAATTATTGTACTGATGCAATAACATTTTTAATTAGACCTGGTAGTAGTGGTAAGACACAGTAGTAAGAAACATAATTCGACTCGTAATGCATATTAATTTAACAGAACTAATTTACAAACACATTCAAGTATTAAAAAATACAAGTCAAGTTAAGAAGCCGACATACATTGAGTGGAACATGGCTGCACCGGTGAGGTAGAGCTACTCGTAGATTATGACCAAAATAGTGGTCTGGGCGAGGTCACGTGACCTTACTAAAGCACACGAAACGAGCTACCGACTATCAAGAGTGCCACAGCAGCCGTCCTTAATCCCAATACCGAAGTGGCGCTAACGAGGCAAACAACCTCTTACTGTGCCTATAGTATAATGAACGTGCGCTACTTGCTTAACTGTGATGTAATCTCAAATATACTACCCATTTCTCTTTAACGAATGTTTAACAACGGATTGTGAGCTTTACTCACAAATGAAATGTATAAAACGGTGTTCTTGGTTAATTCATGAAATTAAAAACAAGCCTGTAAACGTCTACGATACGTAAGACTTATAGCACGATGGAGAGACTTTATAAATGGTCTCTATACATTCCAGTATGAGAGCAGCCTCACCTCGCAAAAGTGACTGTACCCGGACTGGGCTCCCGCGCCGGGGAGCGGCAGGGGTTGTACCGCGTGGGCGTGCAGCGCACGCGCCCCCTGTTCTTGAATCGCCCGCGCCCGTTGGGCACAAACCTTCCGCTTCCGGGCATCATTGCTAATCAGTAATCACATTGTTCTCACTACTTTACTGATAAACTTGCCATAACTATTTATTGAGTGAAATCGAATGGAAATAGTTGCCGCAACCGAAGGATAATAATAGCTTGAAACCGATTTATTGACGGCACGCGAAACAGCGCAATGTCGCACGAATGATCTCCGCGAAGAGAAGAAATGTAAACAATAATACAGCTGCGGTTGTATCACCAATGCTTCTAAAGGGTGATTTCTCTTCACAATATTCTTCTTTTTTAATATTTTAATCGAAATGAGAATAAATTGAAAAATATAGACCTAATTAAGACAGCTTATGCAAAAATCAGTCGGAAAATGTTAGTACAATTTTTTTTAAATAATGTATATTTAGATAATTGTTGTCTGTAATAATAGCTGTATGTGGAAATTAACATCCGCATGAATAGGAACCTGGAGGCAAAGTCTTAGATTAGACTAGACCCTCAATATAATCGCTATTGCACAAGTGTAAGCGCAATCCTACGAATTGATTATGAAACTATTGTTATTGACTACAAGTACATAACTATGCCACTATGCTTTAAAAAATCTTTACAATAACCAATAAATACATTTTCTTATTTCTTGTACTTTTAGACTTCCCTGTGCTGACGCAATTCCCGAAAGCTTTCACTGTACAGAACTAATGCCAAGATACGATGCCTTCACAATAACACACCACACATATTTTATTATATTAAGACATTAGTCCTTAGTGTATCTGTGCATACTAACTTGTTCGTTTGTTTTTCTCATTTGCTCAAAGGTTAAAAGGTAAGGTAATTATACTGGAAGAGATCCCTTATAGGGATAAGTTCGCCTTTGTACATGTTTTTATTTTTATTTTTTTGAAGTTTTGTGAATTGTTTTTGTGTACAATAAAGTGATTACATACATACATACATACATTCACACCATAACGTATATAAGTATAATGAATGTGTCATATCATTAATATTATCTCAGATTCTATATGCATATAATCAATCCAGGTATATATCAACCTGTACGATATACACGTCACGTTCAAAAAGGATGACTTCATACTGAAGGAATTGTTTATTTAGGCTCCACCCGTGATCACCGAACAATAGAGATCAGATCTGAGAGAAGGGACTGATTTTAAAATGGATTTGAAAACGCTAATTCACTTAAAACACACACCTACGAGTAGGGCACATATCTACATAACAGTTTGAGGTAGTTAACCTTAATTTACTTGTCCCGATTATTTTGGTTGTTGTCACTGCAGCCCGTCTACGTCTAGGCTTACATTCAGCTGGGCACACCTTTATCGACAATGCGGAATGCTTGGTATCCAGTTGTGAAAGGCTGAGCGGAACCTCTGACGGCCTTATATCAGTTGAGCCGGCGTCTGCCTTCTATGTACATTGGCTGTACTTTGCACGGCAGTTATTACCAAGGTATATCATCTGACACAAATAAAAATGCTGCTATAGCGAGTCAGCAATCGGTAAAGCCCTAAAATATGAAATAGGTCAGTAGGAACTAGTAGGCATTTGTCCATTGATTAATAATTGGTTTAGTAGCGGTCTAGATAGTAAGGATAATCTTATTGTTAAATAGAATTTCCATATATACATATTGAAAGAAAAGAGCTATTTGGATTCCAATTATACTAGAATAAATTATGTAAAGGCCACCGTATCCAATTATTTGTCAACGTGTCTAAGTGCCTATATTTTAGGTGCATCAAGTATATACTAGGTTACTAGCCGGGTAAATAAGTGACAAAATTTTAATTTGAATACTCGAATACGGTGTAGAATTCGTCCGGCTGCTGTCAATCAGACTATTGGCCTGAGAGTTCATGTCGGCATCGGCTTCAATTGACAACATTTCATATAAAATAGTCGTAATTTGTCTAAGGAAAAATGACGAGGTATACATTTTGTAATACTAATTATTGTCAAGAAATAATAATTACCGAAAGTATAAAAATTACGAGAAGTAATAAAGACTAACTGATAATGGTCTAAAAGTAAAAATGTCGAGACTTGTAATTCTGAAAAAATCGTAATATAGGGATGTACAACGGCCCCTGGTCTAGATAGGTTAGGTTCGTTAGCCATCTTCAGATGCCCGAAGGGCAAACAAACACATAAATAGATAGCGCTTCGCGGGGCTCCGTCAACTTTAGGCAAAGTGAAATGAGTAATTTTAATACTTCGACTAAATACGATTTCGACATTTTTATTCTTCGACGAAGTATTATAAAATACTTTGTTATTTTTCCATATCGTCATTATTATAAAGCGTTTCTTGACATTTTTATGCCTCGTAATTTTTCCTTACTGACTTTAGTCGCCTAAAGGGGATAGAGTTGTTGTTATTGATCTATCTGCGAAAACAAATAATCTGTCAACAATCTCAACCAAAAGGTCATTAGTTTTTTTTATATACACCAGACTACAGTACCTAACCTTTCCATTGTGTCACAGTTTTGGAGTTACTACATTTTAGAATGAGTACATTTTTATAAATGAATAATTAAATAATTAGTGATCCGAGCAAACATACAATCACAGTGATTACATTCTCTTTCTAAGCGGAATACGGAAAAGTAATAAAGTTGTAGTCTTAAAACATATGAAATGTTGGCAATTGAGGTGTAAATACAAATAAATCGCTACGGACTGACTGATGACTAGAAAATGCGATGCGGATATCATCATATCATCGGAGCAAGGTAATCCCAGTGCTTGCCTGAAGAAGGATGAACCGTTAGTGCAAGCGCAGCGTGGGAGGTTTATTATGGATTGTTATTGTCCACGCCGGAGTCCCGGACGCCATCAAGCATCTCGACGCGTATTACGACTTCTTTACCGTCGAAGAGGGGGCATTATTCACTCTCGCGCTCTTATACGCGACTAACGACAGGTTTGGTAGACAATGCAGATAGTTGCACTGTCCAGCTTTAAACGAAGTCCTTTAGCTTTGAACATTGAATACCTTTCCTCTTTAAAAAAGCCGGCCAAGTGAGAGTCGGATTTGCGCACCGATGAAAACACTGAATATGGCTGTAACTTTCCGTTGCAAAACTGTTGCGCCCATACATCGACATAGAGGTCGCGGCACAGGTCAAGGTTAGTTTATTAACTGCAAATAAATTTGTAGATAACCACAAAAATAATTTAACTACAAATTTAGGAAGTTTTTATATTATTCTTGTCAAAATCCATGATTCTAGGTCAACGGAAAGCGCCCTACAGAGTTTGATTCCTTTGTCAGTGTCTGCAAATGCAGCATAATCGTTCGATCTTTTGATTGCGTGACTTAGATGTTTTATTTTTTCACGGCTCCAAGGGGTAGCGGATATTTGATATTAATTCCATTCCAGCTTGATACCTCCAAGCCTTTTTGAGAAAAAGAGGTAGACACGTACACAGACGACGGGTAGATAGACGGACAACAAAGTGATCCTATAAGGGTTCCGTTATGGCCGATGCAGATAGGAAATTTCAGGCATTCTCATTCGTAGGTTTGCTGGTAACAACACATGCAGGCGTGCCATGCCCAGTTCGAAGATAGGTTCAAATAATAAATGTCCGGATTTGTTAGTGTCATTTTAAACTATTCATAATAGAAAGTGAAAACCAGAGCTTTAAGTTTCTAGACTAATTAGTGAGATGCGAAGGCCAAGTTGCATTAAAGACCGTGACGCATTGATTCTACCTTCTCCAGCAACATCGCATTTCCATATCTTAAATGACTTCGATATCGTTTACTTAATTAATTACTAAATTAAACGTAGAAACTCGAAATGCTTCATTTCCCTGCTAAATTGATACTGATTACATCACTCGTCTGTCGGCGCAGAATAGACAATAGTAGTAGTTATAATCCAATCTCTTTTTATGCCGAGTTCTAATCATTACTTAAGTAAAAAAACACTCGCAATATCTACTATTTTTGTAATGGACCTTCATCTTCACCCGCCATAAAAAGGGCCTAATGCATGCCTAATGTCATATGTACAGATACTTAGTATAGCACAGCAACCATCACCTGACGTGCATATACTTACATATAGTAACTAGTACGAGTAATGGTATCTAATGATCTAATGATAATACGAGTACGCTACTGAAAGGATTTTCAATGATTCTTGTCTCTAGGTATAATAGCAAAGCGGCCGTATCGACATGCGAGTATAGCAAAGCAATTTAACTAATTAAATTAGAATTATTGTGCAGTACGTAAATAAGCAGAATAAGAATCTTAATTTCATTTGGTAAAAGCGCTACACTCACCCGTACCTAAGCATAAAAAATAAAAATTTAGGGTACCCTGGTTCAAACATGGCTTACTCCCAAACTATGCAATACTTGTACGATGGGTATGCCGATGTACATAATATATAAATAAATATAATATAGATAATATGTGTTCTATACGCGCATTTCATGTAGTTCAGTCTTCCCTTGAAGCTCCGCGAGTTTCTTGGCGGGGCGCCCGCCCCGTTGAGTAGTTTTCGGATCGTGTGAATTCGTTTTACTGGTCTAGAACTCTAGACTCATAAGCACATGAGGTGAAGTTGGCGTGCGGCGCACGGCTGCGCGGGCGCGGGGCGGCCGGCTGATTGTGCTCGCGTGGTGATCCGTGGCGCCGCGGACGCTACAGATTTCGGCGCAGATGCTATTGTTCTGCTGACTAGTGAAAGGTGAG
Source organism: Apotomis capreana (assembly GCA_947623375.1). Lineage (NCBI taxonomy): Eukaryota > Metazoa > Arthropoda > Insecta > Lepidoptera > Tortricidae > Apotomis > Apotomis capreana. The sequence goes on along the minus strand of OX392498.1, from coordinate 24,526,153 downwards.
CCGGATGAGCCTACCGATTTATCAAAATGAAACGCTTTGTTATTCACATGTGTTTAACTTAAGTATATGAATGTGCAGTAGTAGCTTTATCTTTACTTCGCGGGACTACAGAAATCAGAAGTTTGTTTGAGATCTTTCGCTTTTGATCTTTTGCGTTTGCGCTTTGTCGATGTGCTTAATTCAAGTCATTTTCTGTATTTCATAATGTGTTTGTGGCAATAACAGACATATCAACGAATACCTACTTGTATTGTTTTAAATTCACGTAATAAAAAGAGTGCTGTTAATATGATTACATCGTACATCGTGCGCAGGAATTCGTCGCTTCATACGTGAATTTAGGTGTACCTACTATTTTTTTATAGATCTAAATAAATCAAAATGGAGAGTTATATCGTTTTGTGCTACTTGAATAAGTATTTATCACAGCGTTAGGTACTTATAAAATCTTGCACGAATTGGTGTAATATTAATAATACCGCATTTATATTCGTAACGAAGACCTTCAAGGCCATACGCGCTATATTGGCATCAACCTCGAATTAACAATCATACAAATGACTTTTAAAGTGACCACAGCTCGATCAGAGATTCTCCGCGAAGCGCGTTGCAGTCACTGTTCGATATTAGGTAATTCCGATCAGGTCGGCGCGGGCGCCTCCGCTTGCGACACGAGGGATCTATCTGCATACAATCGTGTCACCGCATAGCGCGGTGCGGCGCGCGAGTGCTCCACCGGGCACAGCAGATGTGCAATGCCATTTACTCCGTTGTAGACGTCGCGCGTCGGTTAAAAGTTATTTTTTCAAACATGCAATGAAATATCGTCATAACGCGCGTTAAAACAGGCTTCGAAGTGTCATATTTCGAGCGGAACAATACGAGAGAACTGTAAAGGAATTTCATACAAAATTGAAGGCCTAGGCCGGGAAGTAATTTCTTTTTAATTTTAATGTAAACATGGCGTAGTGTTCATGAACAGGCTGAAATATATTTTTTATTTTTCTTCCAGTGGCTGAATGGGTATCGGATTAACAATATCCGCGTATGTATGAAAATTGTTGATAAATAAATTTAAAATACTGTCTATATGTAACCAGAGACCATAGATAATATTAAAAATCCTCTGCCTTTATTTTATTTATTATATAAATTAAGATTCTTATTATCAGGTTGTGTATAATGGCCCTAATATTCGAACACTATACACGTGGACGACTTCCGAAAGAAAAAAATATGGAGGGATTGGAGAGAAGATTATAAATATTTTTTTTAAACATGGCGTATACTGTGTTCATGAACTGGCTGAACAGCTTCGTATCACTATCCGGCCTCCCTTACGGTCGGCCGTCTATACCTACTCAGCCGGCAAGCCTTTTTCACGGCTAAGGCATGTATAGTGCTTATCTCAAACATATGCAATGAAATAAAAAAATACACCACTCAAAAAAACATAATTCAGCTGTTCAGCCAGTTCATGAACACAGACGCCATGTTTAAAAAAGTATTTATTTCCCGGCGTCTGCAGTAATGTAATATTACAATGCTTACATAGTTAGGTGACGTAAATCCTATAAGTACTTACAGGTTATTCACTCCACGTTGTTTTTCAGAATTTTAGCATTAGTTATTTTCAAGTTAGGTACAACACGTCAATAAGGTTGGGTACCTTTTCACCAGAGATAAATATGCTATGCTACGTTGCTATGGATGGATGTGTTTTTGATATCCACCAATCATATTCATTGGTCCACATAGCTTAGCACTGGCGGAAAAGAGTTCAACAAAGCTATGTTTTTTATATGGAAAGATGCGTGGTCTGGATGCGTGCTTATGAATGGTCGCGAGTGGTGCAGTCTGACGCAACTAGGAACACATAACTTTTGTATGGACTTTACGTGGCAAACCATAACTCGAGCAGAGCATCTTCCATCTTACTCGCACAGCTAACTCGCGCCTGTGTATCTTCATAGCGCGTCTTCCTCGAACGGCTACATAGCTTAGCATTAGTGGAAACGGCCACATAGTTTGGTAGCGTAGCTTTCGCATCCTCGCAGCATAGCTGCATAGTACATCTTCAGTGGAAAGGCACCTGTCTGTATCGTAGAGACGAGGGCGGGTACGAGAATTGCCAGAGCGTGACAACGCTATTAAATTTGCAGTGTTTGATACTTTACTTAATGATAGTTATGAATGTTTTTCGTGCATCTGAGCTTACACACCGGTATAAATAATAAATACGTTCCTAACGACAGCTCTTCTGATTTTAAACGTGCTTCCTAATTGAACTGTGAGTTCATGTCAAAACTGTTCTATTGATAGCGTAATGCTTGACTTTACTCATACTTGTGCACACACTAGAGTGCACGAGGCATAGCGTAGTGAGTCTTCAAATTTCTATGATGAAAAATTCGAGATACGAGAGAGATTGCGTCTCAGTAGGCATACCTAGGCATAGTCTGGGAGATACAGCTTAAACCTGAATAAATGGGATTTTTTGGATAAGTAATGTTTCTATGCATTAGTCACAACCACGCTTTTATAAATTACGTTAAGTTAAGACAAGAATTTACGCTATGTGAGTTTGGCTGCGCGGGCGCCGTGCGACCTCTGGCGCGCGCGTGGGATCACCATGCGATTGTTTTCGCGCCGCGAAACGTGTGCTCGCGTCGCCCTCGCAGAGGTTGAATTACAAGTATCCCGCGCAACCTCCGTAACTCCGTAAGCTTATTTACAATTGTACGCTTGAAATAAATCACTTAATCGTACACACCAAATGTGCTGTTCATGTTCTATTACCTTTATTACTTTTCAGTAAGTAATTCATGTAAAATAAAACGAGTGCACAGGTCAATAACTTTTTAGATATCGATGTGGTTGTAATACTTGTAATGTAACGATTTGATTTGATAGATGAAGTTTTATTATCAAAGTTTGTTTGAATCTACCTTTAATAGGGTTCTAGATATGCAGTCGATAAAAAAAGGAAAAAACAAACCTTGCTCAACCGGGGTTTTTATTGTTACCTAACCCGGTAGAAAAAAACGTACGTGCTTAGGAGCTGGATAACATAATTTATTCTTCTTACATAATGTGTAAGTACTCGTATAATTCTATTCAGATGCAATAAAAAATGTTGACTAAACGAAATTTAGCGTAATTTAAGTATTAACACGTATTAAGAGAAAATATTACTGCTATTTTTTCATACATTATGGCGTCGCCTACAGGTGGGGTCCAGATATAACGTTATAATATTATACCGTTATACGTTTTTTCCAATAATATTTGACGAATTTTTGGAAACTGGATGGGACGAAATTTTTTCGTGTCGGAATGTTTCTATTTATGCGTGCTTTCTACTATAGGTACATTTTGGCCGAAAAAGACAATATATCAATAGGAGAATATAATAATACATACAAAAATTGAAACTTTCCGACATAGAAGGTTGTTTTGCCATTAAATTTCCAAAATTTTGTTACGGCTAGTTAAGTTTTGAAGAAGAACACAATCGGGAAGAATTACTCTTTTTTTTTGTAAACCTCTTAAAGTTTTGTCAGGTTAAGTGAACATTATTTTCATATCACCTTATAGGATATTTCTTTTTAGGTATTGGTACACAACCATTAGTAAGGTACAAACCTTACACGATCTTCGTTATAATTTATAGTCATAGTAACCAACTGCAATTCAGAGCCTTGGCCACTTTGGGTGGTGTAACTGTAAAGCTAATGGTCAGTGACCAACGGAAACATAAGACGTACTTAATGAGAACAGTTGTCGGGAGGTAAACGAACCCTGACCGCGTGGGAACTCGCCAATTGCTTCGATTTGCAACCAAAAATTTTTCATGGATTCTGGATTCTAGGGCATTCGATATTTAGGTAACCAGCCTTTATATCTGCGGAGTACATCTCTACAGTTTTAGATATATCACGTTCACGTTTCTACGTGGCGGTGGGAACATTTAACCAGGTAGGTATATGACTAAAGTGCTATTTAAAAATGATCCGCTATTATTTAGAAAAAAAGTGTTATTCAATTTAGAGTGCGCGTTGAAATCTACAAATATCTACCTAATTTTGTTATTTTTTTTTTATTAAAAGCTTTTATTTAACTTGCAATGTATGTATGTAAGTATGTTTCTTCGGGTGGAATCTTTGAACTCAATTTTGAAGTAGATATCTTCAACCGATTGAGCTGAAATTTTGTATACACGTTTAGTTTAAATGACAATGCACGATATGGTGTGTGACATAATTTTAAATCCAATATGGCGGACCATCCAAGACGGCGGAATAGATATTTTTAATGCATTTCTACAATATGGGTATCAAATGAAAGGGCTTGTTGAGAGTAACTCGAAAAATAATGTGACGTCATTCTAAATCCAATATGGCGGATCGTCCAGGAATACCTAGTTATTTTTAATGCACTTCTGCAATGTGGGTATCAAATGAAAGGGCTCATTGCGAGTAAATTGAAAAGAGAGCTCCAAGCTGAAATAAGTTTGACTTGTGTAATTTAGTGAGATGGGCGTCCTCAGCATTGATCTGCAACCTGTCTAGGAGAAGGACAACTCCAAAATCAAACTCGGAACTGTGTTTCGTCACGCGCAGACTGAGAAACCTAGCCAGCAATAACTAAAAAAAAAAATTAAAAGAAAAAAAAAGGTTTTATTGCGAAGTTTCATTACCTATCAGTATTTAATTAAATTGAAAATATAATAAACTTAGCAGATCAATTTACATAAGTAATTAAATTAGTACTAGTTTATCTACAAATCGCGCGACAAGCTTTTATTATCATATCAATTGAATATAATGAGGTTATAAGTTGATAGTTAAAATTTTTGAGGAAAAAAATATTTTTTTCTTTTTATTGCTTTTAAATAAGTTTTTTTATTTTTATTTTAGCTTTTTATTTATTCCGAATTATCCTACTATTATGATGAATTACTTTAACCTTATTGTGGCAGGAATCCCTCCTGGTTTCAATCAATTTACTAATGTCAGCTATGGGGCGAATTTATAACATTGTCTACTGTTTCGCACAAAAACATGAATATAAATATAACAATAAATATCAATATTCTTCTATTGGTCTATCGTATTAATTTTACACAAAAATACTCTTCTTTGTTATAAGTATTTAAATGCACATTAATGCTGGCGAACGCGAGGATAGTATGATTGATAATGTACTGTACCTAGAGGTAGAGGTTATAATTCTAGACCTATTTAAAAGCTGCGATCACTGACAATGTGCCACTAGCCATCGATGGCAATTCTACTGACTCGGCCCGGTCGCGACAAAATATGAACAATATGGAGCAATGCAAGGCCAACAGCCGGCGTGCCTGCGCCGGCTGATGAAATATTTCTCATAATCGTGATCGTGATCATTGAAATGACAATTCAATAAAATATTCCGCCTAAGGTGTGCCTTTTGCAAAGGCACAGTCGCAGACTGAGAGCTGCCGCAATCTGGGCCACAAGTGGCAGCCGCAACTCGGGCACGTGGCGGGTGGACAGTAAAGTTGCCAACGGCTAAGTAACTCAGGTGGAGTGAGAAGGGGTTGTCTAATTACTTCGATATTTTCTTTGCGTTTTAGTATTTGCTAGACCTAACGAACATCACTCGCTTGTAGCCAAGAAAAGTTGAATTTTTCTAGGTTTTGTTGAACGTAACGTTATTTTACTTTGCCAAATATATTAAGGATAGACGGTAATTTCTACGTAATTAGTTTTCTCATTTGATATTTAGTATTGTATTGGTAACTAAATAGGCGTCACTTCACTTCAAAATTGCTTCTAAGAATACAGTACAGAAGAAAACAGCCTTGGCAATGGTTGAGACTATGTAGTCGCCGGCGCAGCACAGCTGCGTTACGTTCGGCCACACATTGTCAAAGAATTCGGGCCGGAGACCAGTCACGCCTCCGTGCAGCACGACGCCTGACAACACAAAGGTCACGAATGCGTACACTATACTCGTACTTATAACAAGCCGTAACCGTCACCTTTCATTATATCAAGCAACAGTGGACTTGTCTCTTAGGATGCGGTAGTTTTTAACGCCCGACGAATAAAGAGGGGTGTTATAAGTTTAACATGTGTATCTGTGCGCTGTGTGTCAGTCTGTGGCATACCTCCCAAACGGACGAACCGATTCGAAAGCGGTTTTTTGTAATCCCTTGCCCATTTTTAACCCACTGATTAGGGCCTTATCTTATATATAATTTAAGCGATTTTATTTTAAATTTGAATTTAGGTTACCTACACATTACTGGCATTAACAGATAAATAATAAAACCTATAGATGACCTAAATATTTATTATTAGGTTATTATTCTATCCTAATGAAGGTTATTATTTAATTGAAATTATACACAAACAAAAACGACATAAATAAGTAATAATTTGTCAGTTTTGAATTATCGGTGGACGAGGTTCGGACCGGGACAATATGGTGTAAAACTGTCTGATTGCATTTTGGCTTGCTGCGTATTTAATATATTTTTAAATTATATACGCAAATATTTAACACACTGTATAAGGAACGAACTAGTAATACTTGGACGGTCACCTTTTTTACTGACAATGTGTCGAGTGTCGGTGCCGCGGTGCAGAGATCAGGTGCGCGCGGCCACGGTGCGCACGCGACGCCTCGCCTTCACCGTTACTTCCGCGCTCACCGGATACTAATATCAATATCGCCGACAATCTGCTGCAGGTTGCTTACTTGATAAGTATAATTATTGTTATTGTTCGAATATCACTACCTTTCAAACGGCCTACAAAAGTGACATGCGTACATAGTTCCATAGTCATGTTTGTAGGAACTTTGATTATACCTACTCATACAGGTAGGTAGCGATACTGAGAAATACATCGTATGTAATATTTAGGTAAACACCTTTGGGGACTAGCTTTTCCTCGCGGCTTCACTCGCGCACGAGGATGAAATTTGCCCATACATATTTTGTATTCCTACTTATGAATTTTAATTCCTACCCTTGTAAATTGTAGCCTATGTCTTATTCTGATATCTAAGCTATATTACTGAAATCTTGGAATCTTTTATAGAAATCTGTTGCTTATGTAGCTTCTGCATGTAAGTGGGACATACATTCGCGCAAACTTTCACGTTTAAAATGTATTATAGTATAAAATAGGTAAGTACAAGATAGTTGAGCCATTTTCAAAAAACATGTACCTACATAGATAGTTTAGGACTTTAATAAAAACAAAACTTAATTGATTCCTTTGTGTAACGATAACTACCCATATAATATCTTTTGTATGAATAACTTTCGTAATACAAAAGACGCGACCGCAATTTTGTTTTTATTAAGCCTTTTGTTTTTTGAAAATGACTCAGTTACGACATAAATATGATATATATATGATATAATTACGACAAAATAAAAATTATAAAAAGTCGGCAAAATACTTGAATCTGATGAAGTGATGAATAAGTTTACTTTCATGACAGTAAAAATTATAAAGAATTGTTAGAAAATTTTAAGATGATGCTGCAATAGAGGATGTAACAGCTGCTATTCTAAACCGTTACCCATCAATCGTCTCACAAATTAATTTGCAACTATTCTGCTGCCAATCTTGGCTCAACCCGTTCAAAATGTGCTTCGTGAACCATAAACTTTAGATTAAATAGATAGCTGCTGAATGCGGCCGGCGACTGTTCCCTTTCGACGCATAAGACCACAAACGCGAAATACCAACTCTACGCAAAAAACCACTTTAGCAAAATACCAACTACGCAAAACACCAACTACGCATAACGCTAACATGAATTTAAGCAAAATACCAATCACGCTAAATACCATATATATAAAAAATAATACTATAATAATAATAAGCCCGCAGGGCAGCTTGTGGCGAGCTGTTGGGGGTGACGACCCCACGGACCCGAGATCTCCAGAGATTTGGTCAGGGTCCTCGTCTCCGGTGTGCCTTCATCGGTCGGAGTGGAAACCCAAGAGGACCCGTAGGACTCTCAGCTCTGGCTTGCCTTCATTGGCCGTCCAGAGTGGAGCGTTGGAGCTATCTGCTCCAGGGGTGGAAGTGTTAAAGGGCATCACGCCGCGAGTAACTTCGGAGAAAGCGCAACACATCTCTCGGCACCCCAGAGCCCTCACGCTCGTGTTGCTTCCGGCCGTCTTTACGACGGCATTACGGGACCCACCTAGTGAGGGGCGAGTCACCACCCGCCATAGGTAACAGTCGCACTGATGGTTACGGCGGGTGACATGTTACTATTGCAATAGGCCAAAGAAAGAGTCCACCCATACTCCATTTTAATAGCCCGGTTTTTTCTTTTCCGTATCAATGCAATACGTAGTTCAATCACCTGCTGGGACCTGTTCATGGATGTATCATCTTATTGATATGATCAGGAATGGGTCCCAGCAGGGCTACAGCCACAGCCAATTTCTCCAAGGGGCCTCTACGAGAGATGGGCATTATTCGAATAATATTTTATTCGAATAATCATTTGGGTGTTGTTCTGGATGAGAGGCTCACATTTACTGAACACATACGAACCACTGCTAATCGAGTCAGGAAACTAATATACACTTTCAAAAAGTTGCGCCACGTTATGGATAAACCACTTCTCAAAGCGACCTACATTGCCCTTGCACAATCTGTTCTTTCCTACTGCATCTCAGTCTGGGGGGGCGCTGCCAGTAGCCACCTGATTCTTCTTGAGAGATCCCAGCGCTCATTACTGAAAGTAATGCTTTCAAAACCAAGAATGTTTTCTACCCGCAGTTTATATAAAGAGAGTGAAGTTCTGACTGTGCGACAACTCTTCATCCTTAGGAGCTCTATCATAGCCCACAAGCACATTATTAATATGCCAAATTATAAAACATTGCTTAAAAAGCGAACATTCTTATTTCCTTTACCATCCTTCAAGACCTTCTTTGCTAAAAGGTTCGGACATCAAAAAATGTTTAATTAGAGAGGCTAAATATAAAGTGAAAACCTGGCTGAGCACCTTAAGTTATACTGAAACAGAGGCAATAGTATCACTCCAATAGACTCACACACACACTCCCACAAGTTTACACTTACTCATTATGCATTCTCACACCAAGTACCCCAACATACCGCATTTTTGTAAAAGTTTTAATTTTAATTATGTAAAATGTAATATTTTAAGCTTTTTCTTCTTTTTAATGATATCTAACACTAGTAGCACATTTTATCTTTTTCCTTATTTGTAAAATTCTTATAAATAAATAAAATTCTTTAGCGCCTAGCAATAAAATTGATGGGCAATCATCACAAAGTGCCATCCTGCGAGACAGGCGTAGCCTAGTGCAGGTGACACGGGTAACTTTATATTTTCAATTACATTACAGTGATATCGATTAAATTTGTTAAAACCATGTACCTATAAGTCTTTCCACTGTTTAATAAACTATTTTGATTTTTTGATTTTTGATTTTTTTGAATCCGTGATATTTTCATTCGCGAATAAATCATTCGACCGCTTTACAAATGACGAATGATTTATTCGTTATTTTTATTCGAATAAATTCACGAACTAACTAGGAAGAATCGAACTTAACTAGGTATCTAAACATCTAAAATATTTATTGACTGAGCGAGCGAAGCGTCTCCGTTTCAGCTTGGTGAAAAAATCGTTGTCGCCTAGAAGTCGCATTTCTCAACCGATTTTTTTTATAGCCTGTTAGGTGTCCCGCTTATGAGCAAAGGCCTCCCCTTTTCTTCACTTGACCCTATTGCAAGCGCGGTTAAGCCATTCTCTGAAGAACACGTCCAGATCGTCCCGCCATCTCCTTTTCGGTCTGCCTCTGTTCCGGTACCCATTTTGTGGAATGCTTTTGTGGTGCACTTTTCCGGGTGCATGCGGCATACGTGTCCAGCCCAGTCCCATTTCAGTTTTGCGGTCATGAGACCCACATCTACTATACCAGTTTTGGAGCGTAGTTTCGGGTTTCTGATTCGATCAGTCTTCCGAAATCCCAATCCCAACCGACTCTATTCAGTCTAATCAGTTTTAATTTTTTTTTTTCAACATTGTGGGGACATGAAAGTGTAAAACGTAAAACTACCCCACATTTTAAGCATTAAAAAATTCTATCAAGTGAGTTGACCTCCACTTACGAGTACATTGCAACAAATAACACGAACAAGATTTAACATAACTTGTTTTACTGTATATTTTAGGGTTAAAAGATAAGCACAGGTAGTATAATAATAATAAACAAGGGATTAGCGTAAGGAATGGATTAGTCACACACAAAGCTAATAGTAACTTTCTAGCCTGACTTAGAAAGAGATAGCTACATGAAAGAGCGAGAAAACCTCATTTTCTTATCAGTCGTTTACTTCTGAGAGAAATTCACTACGCATAATTGATATTTGTCAGTTATTAAGTTACAGTGCATACCACAGTTCCCTAATAGTTCTGAAGCTATCACGTCGTGGTATATATACCACGTGGTATTATATTTTTGAAAATGAGTGCCAACCAAGTTGGGCGTTTGAAACGCTCCGATATTCCCCCGGCTAAGATGTGCAGTATATCATAAAACATTTATCTTAGTTACACCAGTAAAGAAAATGTAAGGCAAAAATCATATTCCGTTCCGTTAGTACAAACAACAGTTAGGTTTAGTATTTATTTTTTCGAGAAAAATGTTTACCTAACGTATTTATTCCAATAAATAACAAACCATATTTACTATAAACAAAAGGTCATAATAATAACTCTATTGTGAAACTTAAGCTCCTTAAGTTAGTTTAAATCTGACTTATACTCCTTGTTACTTGGGTCACAGAATTATTCGTGACAATTCATTCGACGAATAAATTATTCGCGATAACTTATTCGGCGAATAATTTATTCGAATGACGAATAATCATTCGTGGTTTTTATTCGTCATTCGCGAATAAATTGGTTATCTTTATTCGTTATTCGTCATTCGATCGTCATTCGAATAAATTTTGCCCAACTTGGAATTCCATATCCCCAAGCAAGCCTTTCAAAACACCGGGACGTATGCGCCCGAGACTATGAGAGGAGAAACAAGAATAATAATAATACCATATTAAGACTTTTTGAATAAATACGAAATAAATAATAATACCTAGGTCCAACCACACCAAAAAATTAACAAAGGCTCAAAACACCACAAAACGACCGGTTGGTGTTTTGCGTTTGTGGCATTTTACGTAGTTGGTATTTAGCGTTATTATTTTTATAAATCCGCAAAACGCCAAAAATCCTCGGGTTGGTATTTCGCGTTTGCGGTCTTATGCGTCGAAAGGGACTGTTCATACCTATTTTAATTCTGACTAAATCAGCAAATATTTGACTTTTGAGTTTGTTTCATAAGTACTTGTAGTTTACTTTTAAAAACCGGCTAAGAGCATGTCGGGCCACGCTCAGTATAGGGTTCCGTAGTTGCCCATCCATCACAATAGACGGGCTTAAAACAGCGGTTTTAAGCCCGAGGTTTAAATAGGTACTTTAAATTACGTGAAAGATTTCAAGATCTATAAAAAGATCGTAAACGCCAAAGTAACTGTAATTAGGTACTTATTACCTTATACGCGCCGGATTGAGCGAAACGTATTAATACAGTATGTTCGAAGTATAAGGACACCGCGCGGCACTTACGTCATTTAAAAGAAAATTATGAATTTTGCGATCAATCAAAAATGGCTCGACTGATTTTATTCAATATAGTTTTCATTGAAAGTGCTAATAAGGCCTAATTTTTATGAATTTTTCCATAATTTTTCGACCCGTGGTTGAAAAGTTAGAGGAGGGGGGGGACGGGAGGGACGCTACTTTTTAGATTTCTGGAGCGAATATTTACAAAACTGCTGACTTTATCACAAAATGATGGAAATCAATTTTTTTTAAAGCTACCTATTCAACGACACCCCACACACTAGTCATCATCATCCTCCTAGCCTTTGTCCCATTTTTTGAGAATAAATTCTCAATCGGGGTCGGCTACCTAAATCCCAAGATGTGGCGTAGGCACTAGTTTTTACGCAAGCGACTGCCATCTAACCTTCCAACCCAGAGGGGAAACTAGGCCTTATTGGGCTTACTTAGGTGGTTTCCTCACGATGTTTTCCTTAACCGAAAAGCGAGTGGTAAATATCAAATGACATTCCGTACATAAGTTCCGAAAAACTCATTGGTACGGGCCGGGTTCGAACCCGCGACCTCCGGATTGAAAGTCGCATGCCCTAACCACTAGGCTACCACCGCTTCACCCCACACACTAGTGTTGGAACGAAAAACAAAATCACCCCCACTTTAGGTGTACGGGAGGTTTAACAGGTTTAAAAAGTTTTTATTTTACCATTTTGTTGGCGTGATACATACACATACTCATACAAAATTTCAGCTTTCTAGTAATAATGATCACGGAGCTAAGCCGCGGACGGACGGACAGACAGACAGACAGACAGACAGACGGACAGACGGACATGGCGAAACTATAAGGGTTCCTAGTTGACTACGGAACCCTAAAACAGATTTTTAATACAATTCTAGAATTTGTTAATAGAATATAATAATGATTTTAAATGCAAAATATATGTTGGTTTTGAGCCTCATTCATGCAACAAAGATATAATATGTCATTTCTTCAAAAAGTATGAACACCGGAGGTTGTCTTGATAACCAAGGAAAATGAACGGTTCCCGAATTATGATTTTTCTTATATGTAAATAAATTAAGTAAAAATTAAAATACGTTTTCCACATGGCCGAAGCCCATGGAAAAACATGCAGAATGATAAAAAATAAAACAAATGATATACACGTTATTCTTGTTTTCTGAGTCAGAAATGCAAATAACAAGTCTGAGACACCAGTATGTCATTGCATTAATATTCGTTTATCTGTTTCAATATTCTCTTAGGGTTTCCCGGTTATTACTTATAAATATCATAACTTACCTGAACGGATTATGTCGAGGACTTACATGTTATGTAATTCGAGCTCGTGAGTGTCATATTTGAATACGGCAATTACACAATTAGTAGTCAATGAGGATTTGGGGGTAAATTTTGTAACGGTTGAAAGTTGTTTAATACTTGTCATAAATCGAGGCAATAAAACTGAGCAAATATTTGCGAAGTTGCGCCACCCGCAATGATCTCTGACGGCCAAATACTGCGATAACACGAAATGAATTATTTTCTTGTCTTATTCTAAATCGCCAATTGTATTCAAAAAGGGATTGAAGAGAATGACATACATATAATATATCGTCTCTAAAGATTATCTGAGAAACCTAATCATTATGTACCTAAGTAATAAAAAAAACGAATAGAGGTATAATTAAATATTTATATTCGACGTAGATGGATGTAAAATAACAGACAAAGCCAGTTCAGTTCAACCTTGTGAGTTTAATTGATGTAGGGAAACCCATTAACATGAGTTTTGTACTTATCAACCTACAAGTAGTCAAGTTACTTAATATGGCATATACTCGTTATTCCCACCCGTGCTTTGTCTTTGAAATCACAGAAATATTATAAAAGCGAACGATGTTGCGAAGTGTTTGTTATGTTCGTTACTTCCTTACGTTCAAATGGCTGGACCAATTTTGATACATTTCGGTGTGGTGGTAGCTGACACCCCGAATTAACACATTAAGCTGTGATTTAAGGTTATTATTTTCCCGAAAAAAAATTTATATCCCCGTGGAAAGAGCGGTCTGTAATAATCGTCGAAACATAATATAGTTGTGAGCAATTAGGCTCTTAAGGAGACGTTAAATTCCTTCTTCAAAATTATTCGGTGCCCATTTGCCAGGAAATGTTTATTTTTACAATTTTATCATTATGGTAGAAGTCTCGTCTTTCCTATCTATAAACATATCTGGAAATCTACTATACCTAATCTTAATAAAAGATGAAGTTTGGTGTACCTTCAGACTGTACATTTTAGTGTGTCTGATAAACCGCTGGTAACATCGCAGGGCGCAGCTAGTTATTTTTATAATTATAATGTTTCGGTGGACTGAGTTAGTACGTTTAAAACTATGATTAAATTAGTCATAGTTACGATGTTTATTTTGCTTCTCCGGGTGAAGTAACATTGCGATTACAATTTATTGGGAAATTTAAATAAAGGATTATAGGAGTATTACCTTAGTCAATAATATTTGAAGAAAAAGACAAACGTTGTAAACAATTAAAGTATGTAATTATCAATTAAGAAACTCATTGCTTGTGCTGTTGCAAATTTAATATCGCAACTACTTAATGTCAACCCACATTAAGTAGTTAGTACCTAAGCATCACTGTGCACAATAATTGTAGTGACAGAACGCGACGCCAACAAACTGTTTCACAGTTTGCCGCACATTCAGTGTGGCGGATTATCCCTAAGGCAAAGTAGGCACGTGCCTAGAGGCGCAAGGCCGCAAAGGGGCGCAAAGGGCCGCAAAGGAGCGCAAAGAGCCGCAAAGGAGCGCAAAGGGGCGCCGCCGATGAGGTTTTTGCCTAGGGCGCTCTCGACCCCTAATCCGCCACTGCGCACATTGTAAAGTATGTGCTAATATTAATGAATAAATAAAAAATAAAAAAAAACAAAAAAAAAACATTAGCATATAAAGGGTGACTTCAAATTGGTAATACAAAATTAATTGAATACAAGATCATCCCTAATATAAATCCCTGTGCTAAGTTTCATGTATATAAAATAATAAAAAAGTATCTTATTTTTAAGTCTTAAATTATGCTATTTTTTAGGCTTGTTGCGGTTTTCCTACCATTGCGATTTAAAATAAAGAGGTTTAAAGTACTTCAAATCAACACTTTTCTCTTTGGTTATCATCAGACATAGCATTTAAGAAGTAAACGTGTTTCGATTACTAATTGTCACTCGTCAAAGAAAATAAGCTTTTCCGTAAGATTTTGATTTTAAAATAAAGCCTCGTCTTTACCCCGACGCTAATATTCAAAGAACACACCCAATGTTATCTTTTTATTTTACACTGCGAAATAGAGTGCTTACTCGGGAATTAATTCAATAAATATATTGTAAACTTCGGTTGACGTAACTTACGTAAATAAAGACGAGTGACAGGTATGTCAGTTAGCTATTGAATTTGGGGTAACCATTAGGTAATCAGCCATTGGGACTTTAATTATTTGTTTTGTTAGAACATTAACAATAATTCAAGATACATAATTTTAAGAATTGACTCAATGTAATATATTCTTTATCAGTTAAGTGAGCCACAATAAAGTGTTTTATATTACCTACCAATTTGAAGACCCTATATATTATTCGATATCGTTATGCACGACTTGAAATATGTACAAGCTTAATACACTTGGTATCAAAATACATATACTGCTTTCCATAAACACAAATACAGTCTTGATAATTTTAAAATCTTTGATTATTGCTGAATGCTGAATGAACAAATGTCAATTGGGATCTGGGTTCAAATAGTATCTTAAATTAGGCTCGTTTTGCTTTTTCCTCTTATAGGTATTTGTACTTGCAAGGGTTTTGAAGTATACTTGAAGCAAACTTCTAACGCGAGTAGGTATTGCGTTTGTATTTGTTTCGAAAATATCTTTCAAATTGCATTGAAAACACATACCTAATTATATTTAAAAAAAGAAACGCTATCCAATGTGCGAAAATACATTTTGTAACAATAAGAACATAACTGCCTTCAATTACATGAAAGTATATACTAGATATTAAATAAACAGTATACTTAGTTACTTACGTAAGTACTCTCATGATCCCCGTATGTGTTCGATCATTAGTTTAGTTATTATCCAATTAAAAAGATATCTGGTTACATAGTTTAAATATGTGCTAACATTAACTTAGACGTTGATTTAGTGTAGCAGGTACGAGTTGGTAGCTATACCGGGTGTTTCCTGTAATAGGAGCGATAAATTAAAACATAGATTCTTCGCTTGAAACTGGACAACATATGTTAAGCAACTTCTGAAAATAACGTGTATTAAATGATATTTTGTAGAATAATGTTTAGACAAAGAAGCAATGAATTGCGAAATGTCCGATATTAGTAGAGTGACAGCTATGTCAATGCTCAGGGAATGTCAATGTTGGACGACGTACCTACATTGAAAATACTATTTAATTTGTTTGAAATAATAAAATTCTGAAAACTGACTTTTTTTAAAGTTACTGTACAAATGTTGTTCAATTTGAAGAGTAGAATCTATATTTTAATTTATTGCTCCTATTACAGTTAACACCCGGTATATACTCGTTGTTGGAAATGGATAATTATTTGGAATACATTATATGAATATCGGCTGGGAGGAAATGCTTAACGCTAACTTATATTAGGAATTAGTAAATTTAAATTATATTCAGCAACAACAGGGGCTGAAATCTCTGGTGTAAGTAGAAAGTTGGCTGAACAGTTAACTGCATTACATCACCCGGCGGGAGAGAGCTCGGGCAGAGCACATGAAGATGTTGTGTTGCATAACCCATTAGCCTGATTGATTGGCAAGTGCATGCGAGCCGATGAATATTTCTGCTTTGGTAGCCTCTTGAGTGTCAACCGGAATTATCACACGTCGTGTTCAAATGAAATGTTTATATTGAATCTGATTATCGGATGGATACAACTACACGTGATCTTGCTAGCTTTCGGTTTTATGTCACCGCTGTGATGTCATTTTCACTTGACTAGGCTGATAGGAAGCGGTCATCGGGATTCTATCGTAAAATTCAGGATATTATCGTATCGTTAAATTGTTAATCAAGAGGATGGAGTGGTAAAAGTGATCAGTTACCATTAAGACGTTAATGGCCGAAGGAGCTTTCGCATTTCTTTCCAATCATGGTGTACCTACTTCTATCTGCATCCAATTCACTTTTTCCGATAGAATCAGTTATTTTTTTTATAGCAAGTGGTGGCATAAAAAAGGCTTCCAAGTGCGATTTGGTCACACGCACCGAGGGTTTCGTACGGACTATGACAGCTATTGCTCTAATTAAAATAGATAAACTGTAGTGAGGGACAAACTTAACTTTATCGTTGGATAACTGTTTTACGTACCTACTTTAAATAAAGACTATACTTAATTTACTTTTACTATGATTTAATTACAAATGTATAGTTTCATATTTTTTTCCTATAGGTACCTTCTTTTACTTTTTGACAGTTCCATGTCAACGGAAAATACCTTCATCATCCCCCTAGCCTTTGTCCCATATCTTTGTAGAGAATGAATTCTCAATCTGGGTCGGCTACCTAAATCCCAAGATGTGGCCTAGGCACTAGTTTTCGCACGGAAAATACCTTATAAATTTTAATTCCCTTGAAAGTGTCGAAATATACGCTTTTTGCGGCTTAAACGGCCATATCTTAAAATTGGTTTTTTAATCGTTTGGGGGAGACTATAGACCTGAGTATATGGTATTAGTTTCAACTGGATACGGACCTGTTCCCCAGACTGACTTCCCAGAGGTCTTGACTGACAGACGGTCGGAAGAACAATAAAGTGATCCCATAAAAGCGTTCAGTTTTACGGAACCGTAAAAATAGTATAAATGGTAACATTCAGTTGTTGCTAAACATTTACAATTGCTAATAAATAAACTGACAATCAGTTTATTTATTAGCAACAGAGGATTAAAAGTCCGCCCGCCAACACCGGGGAATTGACGGCTGAAGAAAAAAACCGAGAAACAATTTAAAAATAGTCATAGAAAACATATAATAGGAAAGATCCATTGACTCTAATTATATCTTTCTTTCTTTTATTTTTTTCTACGGCTATTTTTTTTTGATGTTATTGTGCCTTTTCTCTAGCCGTCAATTACTTTACTTAGAGCTAGCAATGTGCAAGTTGCAGAACATTCTCAAAACGTGGAAACGAACAAGAATGTTCTGAGAATTTTTAATAACTATAGAGCTGTTATGCGTCCACTTGTTAATTTGTAAGCAATGTAAGTTGGGTTCCTATATTGATAAAAGCGACCGTGGCGACGTCTTATCGAGTGCGAGTGTACGGCGCAGCGGCACGGAGGCTGCCGGAGCTGAGGTCGACATGCCGAGGCAGTCACGAGCCTGGCGCAGTCGACCTACAGACTTGTTTGCGATTTCACTGAGAAACTGTGTGCTTTGACTTGCACGTAACTGAGTAACTATTGATTGTGAGAAGCGCTAATGAATGTTGCACGATAGTTCGAATTTTATTCATTACGACGACAAGGACGAATAGGTTTCGTAACATTCCCGTTGTAGGATTTCTTTTTTTTTACTTATATAAAAGTAATAATTTAATAATAATTTATTTCCAAACACATCTTACAAAAGTTTCCTTATAACTAGAAGTTCTACTTCCTAAATAGGTAACACCTGTGCTTTAGGATAAGCAGCGCTCCTCCCCGTAAAAAGGCTTGATGTTGTACATTAATACAATTAAAAAAGGTAAAATAATTTACAAGTAAGACCAAATATTAGTAAATAAAATATGGGTCTTAATAGGTATATAATTAAATAGACTTTTCTATTCCTAGTGTAGTGTATACACATCTTTATATTATAATAAAGTGTCCCCGCCACCTGCCCGCTCCCGCCATTACTATCACCGGGAGCATCGGGAGCGGGCAGGTCCACAGTAAACCCGTTGTTTTATACTTTTATAGAATCACTGATAATTTCCTTTATATTTGTGTTTATTTAGAGAAGCAAAATTAATATAGTGGCTATACTTAAATTGTCATTAAATGGTTCATGTTTTTTCATTTAAACTATTTGTCGTGCTTACGTGGAGAAAAACTTATCGGTGGAATCATATTCATGTCCGGGTTTTACCTACACATAATACAAGTGCGTATCTTATTGTTAGATTTAGACTTTACACCACATGCATGCACAGTTTCCTGGGCTTATCAGAAACGTGCCTGACATTCCGATTCCACATCACATTATGTCTTAGGTAAGTGCTTGGGCATAATTCATAGTGATAGTAAAAAATATGGAATTATGTCAAAAAAATACGTAAAGAGTAATCTTAATTTCAATTTCGTAGTTATATCCAAATGAACAGTTAAATATGTATAATTAGAGTCGATAATCTGGATTGTCAATCGATCGATTAGCCGGCATTCTCGGCGCGCCGCCGCCGGCCGCCCGGTGCCCGCGCAGAGTGCGCAGACAGATTGGCTGAGGAACGGTTGCGAAAGCCGTTCTGCCTTATTTGGGAGCGCGACACCGCCGCTTACCGCAGGCCCGTACTTTCAGTGCTTGCCTATCTTCGGAGTTCGAGTCCGAGGAGTGGCCGACATTACGTCAATTTAATAGATTGTAAAACATGTATTATTCATTGTTAAAATATTGTACAACTTATTAAATCAGCCCATTTTGCAGTGATCGGGTTTATCGAGCGATATATATTTCATTGGTTAAGCACCTGTTACTAACGTAAACGTACATAACATAGGAACGCAACGGATAGTAAAAACTTTATAATTTATCTATCTACATATAGATATAAAGCGATTAAAGCGACCTTTCGTAGGCATACTGCCGGTATAATTCTAACAAACATTTTTAGCGAAATAATAAGCACAAGACCGATTCGACGTAGTGATACGAGCACCAAGTAAACGGATTCAAATTCGGACAGTCATCTACCGCGGAGGCTGCCTGCGATGGCGATGGCGGGGTCAACGCTTGTAAGAACAGCTTATCGAATTATTTTAAGCCGTGAAGGCATACCTTCAGTTGTTATTTCCACAGATCGTTTGTGATTTAAAAAAGATCTTACTAAACGTAGATTTTAGTGTGCAGACCTTCCTTTTTGGGTAAAAATTGCATTTCAAAGCGAATAACTGTTCCATTGTTCAATATCAAATTAAAATACACGTATTCGCTCTTGACACAAAAACCAAATGCTTAGAATGTATGTTTATTCGCACAGTATGTTTTGTCATCACATGATAATCTTTGCCAATAATAATTATCCACTTTCGCGTAATACGCAACCAGTGTCGCGTGTGTGCGATAAAAACCATCCCGCTCAAGATGGATGCGGTCAGCGAGAGTTGGAGTTATGTAAAGCGCGGGAACAGGTCCGGGTGGGATTAAAACTGGGTCGGGCAGCTTTCCTCGCAGGCGCAGGTCCCCGACCCGCCGCGCTGCAGCCGCCAGCTGCTGCGCACACGCCGCTACTGAGGACTCAAACGGTACCCTTCGCTACAGAATCCGACCTCAAGTACAACGTACACAAACCGCCTTCAGCATTTTTTGCAACTTTTATGAGCATGACGTTGATGAGAGGTCGGCAGATTCACATAGGACGCCGGAAATCAGTGCCGGAACTCGCCATCATGGTGACAGGGTCGAATCTTTGCGATGTACTGCGCACTAGCGGCTATAGATAATAGTTCTGTTTGTGAATTCTCAATAACAAAGAGCACTGTTGTATTTAAAATTACATTTCGTGACACGCAGTTGTTCGATTCCTTTAAATATGGAGCAACTGAATTGGGAAATAATTACAAATTAAGAGCAGTGTAAAAAAAAACAATGGTCGTTGCGGATAAAATAAACAGAGATCTTGTTTCGGAGCTTGGTGTGATTGTTATCTTCCTGTGGCCGACAATTGCTCGCGCAGGTGACTGCCTAATGGGCTTCGGATAATTATCATTTTTGAGTTTTTTACAAGACGCCACATGATATTGGATTTTGTAATGAGTTTAAAATTTGCCGTAATGATGACCGCGCTATTACGTGGATTGTTAATGCCTGAAATTATTTGACTCATAGAAACCATGTAGTGCGCGGACAAGGTCATGGACTACCAATTGCCATCACGTGGAAACAATTTTAGTTTGTCATCAAATCCGCTGTCGGCTCCAAGAGACGATTAGAGGATATATCTCTGATCATTTCCCCATACCAGTTTGCATTTCGTTTGCACCTGACAACATCCAAACTTAGCGTATTTGTGTTACACAAATCGAGGTTTCGTTCTCGAATATTTCCTCCTCCAAAACTTAACCAATCGTAACAAAATATTAGAAACTGAATAGGAATGGTCTATTCTGTCGTACCGTTTCGATTTTTGCGCAAATTAGAATTTGCGGCGGAATTTTGGTCAAAAACAGACAAACGAAACAGTCCGACTCAGAACATTTCCTAACGTTTCATAATGCTTGGTTATATATATTCGAGAAGGAAATAGACGAGAACGAAACTTCCATTTGTAGGGAAAAATTAGCAGTGATATTTCGTCTTAAATATAGGTACTGATAACGTTTGAATTCATATTGTTATAACTTGGTTTTCATTCTTTAAGTCAGCGTTGAACTCATATTTGTTACTAGCTGTTGCTCGCGACTTCGTCCGCGTGGAACCTTATCTTGAAAATTTTACATCTTTATTATTTTCAGATCTCAGCAATGTTGAAATTGCTAAACGTGTTTTTTTTTGCAATTTTTTACGAAATAGTAACGAACCCTTCGTTCGTGAGTCCGACTCGCTCTTGGCCTTTTTTTAGTTTTTTTCGGTTAATTTGCTCTAATTACGCGGTATCATTATGAAATCAGGTACATCTACGAACGAATAGATTTGGGAGAATCAACTTTTAAGTGCACCTTGTTGCTATGGTTACGCAAAATTTGTCCCTCGGACAACCTAAGCATTTTTCTATGAAACAGTATGAAAATCTCACTTGGACAACGGGGTCAGAGTAAACAACACAAAAATGTTAATTTACCCATTTACTAAATTCGATGAGTTTAAGAACGACGCGACGTTTATAAATTCTTTGGTTCCGATCCGAATTTTCAAAAACGCCGAAATCACTTTACTTGTATTTTAATAATATGCTCTTATATCAAGTTTCAAGTCCCGCACTCAAAAAATTTTTGATCTCCATACAAACTTTCATAACCCCCTTATGGGTAAAATTTTCAAAAACGCTGAAATTCGTTTTCTAATATTTCTAATTAAATTCCTTTATACAAAGTTTAAAATCCCGCAATAAAAAAAAAATTGGAGTTCATACAAATTTTCAACCCCTTTTTCAAAAACGCTGAAATTACTTTTCTTGTATTTTTATAATAATGCTTTGATATAAAGTTTCAAGTCCCGACTCAAAAAAAATTTTTGATCGTCATACATATATTCAACCCCTTTTTAACCCTTTTAGGGGATGAATTTTTAAAAACGTTGAAATTAGTTTTCTTTTATTTTATTTTTATACCTTTGACGAAATTTCAAGTTGCTAGCTCAAAATTAAATTTGAACCCCAAGACAAACTTTCATCCCCCTTTTAACCCCCTTAGAGGTTGAATTTTTAATAACGATCAATTAATGTTATGTTTTTATTCTTATGTATGCCTTTATAAGAAGTTTCAAAGAATTTGTAATGGATTTAAATGTTCAACCCCTTTATTTTAACCCTTTTAGAGGTTACATTTTAGAAAACGCTGAAATTACTTTTCTCGTATTCTAATAGCATGCCTTTATACAAAGATTCAAGTCCCGCACTCAAAAAAATATTTGATCTCCATACAAACTTTCAACCCCTATTTTACCACCTTAGGGGATGAATATTCAAAAAACACTGAAATTTGTTTTCTTCTATTTTATTTTAATACAATTTTTAGAAAGATTCAAGTTCCTAACATAAAAAAAAACTTGTACCCCATACAACCTTTCATCCCCTTTTTAACCCCTTTAGGGGTTGAATTTTTCAAAATCGCTTCTTATCTCTTGTACAATTTCTAAATACAACCTACTGTGCAAATTTCAACTCTCTAGCATTTGTAGTTTCGGCTCTGCGTTGATGAGTCAGTCAGTCAGGACACTTGCATTTATATGTATATGTACATATATATAGATAAAACTTGGTTTTCATTATCTAAGTCAGCATAGTGTTGGAGTAGTAGTTTATGATTATGACGGTATACGGCTACGTACTGTATATAGGGGGGGGGGGTAACATATTCATCTTTTTTCGGGGGGGTAACATATTCATCTTTTTTTACTACAGATAAATCAGTTCCTTTGTCTAGAATTCTAGAATGATGACTATTATTCCGACTTATAAGTTTATTAATAAAATTTAAATTAATGAATGTATCGAGCCTATCCTAGGCCGCTAAATTATGCCAATGCACCGGGTTAGAATAGGGATTTCCTAGGCGTAGGTGATATTAGGGAAACACAAATTACTATTAAATATCCATAATGGGCAGGACAAAAGTACTTAAATCTACAGCATTCGCTAAGCATTTTAGTTACCTATTTTATAATTTAACCCACTTGAAGCATCTCTGTTTGGCGCTATGGTTGACTGGTAGAGAATACCATTTGGCATTAAGTTCACCATTTGTACTGACTTTTGTTTTGTGCAATAAAGTGATAAACTTAGGTGCATTAATTAACTGTAACCAAAACTCAATGATTTTGTGTCCCTTCTTTATTTCCGTATTTTGAATTTGTTGTGGAGGATTAACGCAATAAGTAAAGTAAACACTTTAGAGCCGATTGTTCAATCACCAGATAAAACATATCTGTCAGATAAATGTTGGCTGTCACTTTTCTTTTATATGACGGGAGAAAAGGATAGCAATAATTTTAACTGGCAGATAAATTTATCTGGTGATTGAACAATCGCCCCTTAGTCACCTATCGCCGACGACGGTTGAGGTAAAATTAGTACTATGTAAGTACATTTATGTATCATATTTAAGGCCACACTAAACTATCAAACTATCTAACGATGGCGTCGATGGGGAAGAGCTGGCTAAACCACATTTTTATAATTTGACACAGACAATTGAAGTTGTGAAATCACCTTATGTCTGTATAGGTAGCTAAAGTAAATAAATAACAACAAATATTTGGACCCAGCGGTTTTACCCCTGTTCAGATATGTATCCCATATTTAATGGCCGTAAACTGAAAAAAAAATACTTGTCCCTTGCCCCTTCATACATATGAGTATATGAAGTAGTTATTAAAATATAATTGGCGCTTGTTTGCGGATAAGGAGCATTGCTTTGTTCGAGCATGGCTATAAGGCGATTAGTGTCTCCCACCTACTTACAGTTACAAGGTTCTTAAAGCGTGTCCGACGCTGTCAGTCAATATGAGGTCGGTTTTATAGAAGATAATAGGACTAATAGAGTAGGTTTTCATAACGATCAGTACATTGAGCGCTCTCATAACCAATAGCTCCAGAATATAAGTTAAACAACATAACGTGATTTCACGTCCTGCTAGTTAGCCAGCCCGCCCGGCTCTCCCGAGCGTGACTTCGTTGACGTGACTTCTACTATAATTTGCATCTATAATTGCTAATTGAGTCGTGATTACAAGTTTTGTCAAACGTTACTGGGTTAGCAGTTCGAATTTTTGCGTAACTATTGGTATATGTACGTATGTATGTAGCCATGAAGTAAATATATGATACCGTATTTCGAATACCGTCTTCGATGTTATTTCTTTACATGATTCTGCACGTTCTCCATAGCAGACTTCACATGTCTATCTTTGCAGTTATGGGCAAGCTCTTTACTCTTAAGCGAACCGTTCATGTATGCAGCATTATTTAATAGACTTTAATGAAAACAAGAGCTTAATTGTAGAGTTCCATTACTAATATCAAACTGTTGCATAGATGTTCACAGTGTTAAAAGGGGCAACCGAGCTTGTCTGTTGATTTAATATCTTTTAGACGGATCGAACAAATATTTGTAACCTTGATAGTAATTTGCCAACTAGAGCAGGATCGCGCTCTCGGGAATGCGGTGAGTAGGTAAAACTGTCGGTCAGCGATTTGGCAATGTGACCTTCCCTCGCTCACGCGACGTGACCGCCGGCGCGGGCGCGGGTCGCCCGCGTCACCCATCACCCACTACAGGTTTGGCGACATCGCATATGATATTGCCCAGTATTGGAGTATCAAAATCTTGCCAGACAGTTGGGAAATCGCTTAACAACATCATCGGACTCTTATTGTTGATGCAACTTACATTAATTCAATTATATATTTTTAAATTAATTATCTCCACTTTATTTTTACAGCGTTTCATAATCCACATAGCCAAAGAAGGAGTACGATTACTTAAATATTGCGTCAATTCAAAATACCGGTCCCGATACAGTGAATAAATTAACATTTAATACAGGTAATATCGTGCATATTATAGAAAATTATGTTCGAATTATTATTTCATACGACCTTGTACTGATCATTTGAATATTAATGTTGAATCTTGTACAAGTGTGTATGGTGAGTCGGTTGGAAATTTGAATGAACGTAAGCGGTCTCCTGCGTCGCCGCCGCGATGCGTGCGTCGGCTCCCCGGAGATGTTGACGCAGCCACCATGAACGGTGCACTCGAGAAGCGCATTTCCTGTATATTTTGTATAAAGGAAATATTCGTCATTTAGGTAACATTGGGCAGTATGTCTCTCACGGGGATTAGGTATACCTGGGAACTCATCACTACTTGTCAATGTGTTTACTAAGTCGCGTCGTGCTACTTGGAATAAATTCGCTGACATACGATATGCGTCGTAAATATTACTTGCCGCAGCAATTGCTAACAACTGATGAGCAAACACAACTTACACACGTGTCTCGTGTTTAACGATACATGAATTAAGCATGCGTAATTATGATAATAGGTACGTAAAAAATATTTACACTCATGATCATTACTTAAATTTGCGACTTTGGACAATTCACCAGATTTAATTTGTATGATAAAATTTCATGTTAGTGCAATCATGTGGCAATGGTGATTAACCTACTATCTGTGACTTTGGGCGGCGAGGCACTTGCGTTCACTGTTGTATAGGAAGGCGACTACATAATAATGAAATTCTCAACATACCTTGGACAGCATTTAAGTATATCTCAGCTCTAATAATACAGGAAAAATAGCATATTTCGGAGCCAAAATATGTACATCAATGAAACTTTGTTTATAACATTATCTTGGCACTATAAGTGAGGATCTGCTGAGCCCTGCCAAACCAGGTACAGATTAGTTATGAAAATATAAAAAAAACAATTGAAAGCAGCATCATCTAAGAATCGGCCTTGTGGAAAAATTTACAGTCACAACACACAAATAGAACAGTGGTGCAATTTCCATACTTAATCCGTCTTAGTACGAGTAATAGTCCGATTTTCTGCGCTGTGACCAATTATTGGTCGCTTACGCTCTTTTAGAATGAGGAACTTTTCGAATGAATTGTTCAATTACAAGGGATATTTTCGGAAGCGTAAATGTGGTAATATTTAATTTTGTATCTTTTATTTGATAAAATCGAAAAAAAGCCCGGTTAAAAAATTTAATGCAAGATCCAGGATGGAAAACGTCCATATACGAGTACCGTAAAACCGTCCAATTTTGCCCTTTTGGGTAAATGTCCCCACTGGCATACCTAAATAAAAAATGAACAAAATGATCGAATTATTTCATCAACAAATAGATGAACGGTACGTATTTATATTTAGCTTCAAAAGTGGATACTTAACCTATTTCAACATGTACACCGAACGCGGGGACATTTGCCCACTAGGGCAAAGTTGGACAGTTTCACGGTACATATACTTTAGCCTGAAGTGGGAGAATGTGCATTCCGAAGGAGAGTTCTCTAATATTTGAATGACGCTCTATATCACGTTAGGATCCAATTAGACGTAACGAGTGTTTTAACTGGAGCTTAACAGGAATTAGTCAAATCGCCGGCTACTCTCGTTAGTTACGCCGAGCGTCGGCGACGGTTGCGGCACGGCACCTATCGATCATTACCGACAGCAGTTTGCGTAATATTCGCTTCAATATGTAATACGGTGTGGACACGATGCGCGTGCGCGTGATCTGCCGGCTGCTCCGAGCCCGTGCTGTATCTTCTCCGCGAGTGGCGCAACGCTCTCTTTGCGTTTGAAACGAGTGCAAACTCTGCTGCCACGAGGGGAAGATACTGTCTTATAAATTATTCAAGAAAATCGAAAATAAAATTATTGAATAAAAAATTATATAGAGCGTTCGAATTCACTAACACGATGGACAGTAAAAGTGCGAATTTAGTCATTCCTTGATTTTGAATAAGGCACTTTTATGTTAGTCCAAGATCTTGCCCCAAACATATGCACAAGCACAACTTACTACCATGTCGTTCATTTTCTTGATGAAACAAATTTTGTAGGTAAACAAAATAAATAAAAATAAAAATCTATTGGGTAGAACCAAAAACTTCGTGCTTGTTTCCACTTTCCCCGTTTCCTTGCCAGGTTTTATTATATTTAACTAAAGTTTCTTTTACTTTGTTCAATCTTTGCTTCAGATTTATAATTTATGAATTGAATGGGTTTTATGAAAATAAAGTTACATCTCAAAGCTTCAGGATCGCCATTGTCCATATTGTATATTTTGTTTATGTATTAATGAATAAAGGAGAAGTGAGATGTAGTTGATAAATAATGATATTTATGAATTTTATGTTTATATTGTGCATTGTGCTTGCGCATGACCCTGACGTGTGACTAGCTAGAGGCGAGTTCGATTCGAACAATAAACGAAAACGTCTTTGGCATGTCGGGCGTGCAGCGCACACGGCACAGCGGTGTAGTGTAGGTGCAAGGCAGTTTAATGCGAAAGTAAGCGGACCCGGCGACCGGTCGGGCGAAGGCCGACGGGCGAGCGCTTTTGTCTAACGTCCCGGCGAAAGGCACGAGCGGCGGCGAGAGCGAGCGCGTCCCGGCCGCGCGGAGCGGAGCGGTCCGCGCCCGCTGCCACAGTATGCCGCTGCAGCCGACTCTGCTCACTGTGCTAACGTTATTGACTTTTAGACCGATCACTTCGAAAACTTACAGTATTGAATCGAACTCATCCTGGCTCTATCCCTCGTCGACGGAGTAGTTTGTAAATTATTTATTGTATGTACTTTTACTACAACCGTAGTTTCTTTTTTATTATGTTAAAAGTTGTGAGAAAAGAAATGTTATTGGAGACTAGCAGTTGGCACCTTAATATTTAAATACGGGTAAGTAGAATTTTGGCCGATGTGCCACTGCAGATATCCCTTCATTATCACTTCAGCCCCTCTAGCACAACTTTGCTTCGCGACTCTTGCGCTCGACATAGTGTAATCTAAAATGTCGTCACTCTCTCACAGTACCGTATAGAAAGAGATAGGTATATAGATCGTATGTAACAGTTCTGATCATCTATGGTAGTTTCTATATTCCGCATTCTTTCATAAATAATTTTGCACTTTTATGGATTTTAGCAAAAAAAACGTTCTTAATCGAATCGTTCTTTACTTATACCATGGCCAATAAGCAGAAATGCTTTGGAAAAAATGCATACTGCACCATAAAACCTGGAGTGCCTCTCACTCGGGCTTGTCGGCTTTACATCGCGTTGTCTTTATCGCATCCTGTGGGCCTGCAGAGGCAGGCTTGCAACAAAACATAACACATGGAGACATGGTTAGATTTTTTATTGTAATGTTTTTTGTATACGAGTAGGACCCCTAAATTTGAGCAGGACTCGGCAGATCCTCATTACTAGTGCCAAGGTTTCATAATTAAACAAAGTTTCATAATTTTCCGCCAGACTGACGTACAGTTATTGTTACTTATACCTAACTATATTAGTGAAATTTAATTGAAAAATCGCGCTTGCTTAGTCGAACTAGCCTGCGTCCTAATATATTTAATCCAGTGAATAAAGGGGTTTTACCTTACAAACGGTCCGGTAGTTTTGAATTTTTGATATGTTGTCTAGGATGGTTAGTCACTGTTTAAAATGCAAAATGCACAATTCCCCTGCCTCCGCGCCCGCCGCCATACTTATTGTAAAAACCGCCCACTTTTTCAGATTTTTGCTTATACCTTCGTTTCGGAGCATTTTAGCTAGAAAAGAGCTTAGAAAATGTTGTAGACAATTAAATTTAATATAAATTACACTTTATATTTTGTTTCAAGGACAGATATTTACGGTGATATGCACATTTAAAAAATGTACGAAATCATAATTTCCAGTAATGTATAAACTTCTGGCTTATATCTTCGTTTAGGAGCATTTTAGCTAGACAAAACAGCTTAGACAATGTTGTAGAAAATTAAATTTACTATAATTGACATTTCAAATTTTGTTTCTAGCACAGATAATTACGGAGATATACACATAAAAAAAAAGCTTTTTTCTAGATAAAATTCTCCTAGAAGAAGCTATTTTGCCGGTTTTTTTAATATGGCGGACGGCGCGGAGGGCGGGAATTGTGCATTTTGCATTTTAATACTAACCATCCTAGACAATATATCAAAAATTCAAAACTACCGGACCGTTTGTAAGGTCACCTCCCGGTACTTTAGTCTCTTCTCTATTCACCGAACTAACTGTATTATACTAGCTTTTGCTTCGCTCGCACAGGTCTGGAAACGTTTCTGTGCAATTTACTTCCGTTTCATTGTTACTTCAGGGATGAATTTCCAAAAATGTTCGAATATAAAATTTAGCTATTCCTACATAAAATATTAACATCCTGCTTAAATAATCTTTCGTTCGCCATACCAACTTCCACTTCCTATTTAACTATCTTAGGGCCTTTAAGTGTGATAACTTGCGATATGCGAGCTAGTTCTCTATACAAATAAGTGTCGCGACTCGCGGCGAACTCGCTGCGTGATCGCCTTCATACAAAATTCGCCCGCAAATCGCAAGTGTGATAAGGCCCTTAGGGGATGAAGTTCATTAAATGGTGAAATTTGTTATTTCAATTCTTTGATAAAGAGTTTACACAATATTATACTTCTTATTTTTATTAAAGCAGTAACGTCTGCTAACGTAAACTAAATGTTGTAATTCAATGGCTCTGGCATCTGATTCGGTGGTCCAATTGGGAGGACGCCCGTGTTGGCCCGGAAAGCCGTTGGAAACGCAGGTTCGAATCCTGTCCGAATCATTAAATTTTTCAATTTTCGCTTCATTTGTAAACATTTATTTTACGTTAGCAGACGTTACTGCTTTAATAAAAATAAGTAATTCGGGTGTAGCACATCGTTACTATCGATTCTCAACAAATTTGAGACGATGGTGCCGACGATAAAGTCTAAATCTTTACGGTAGATGGCGCTACGATGCCACCCTAAGGCATGTCGAAGCAACTGGTTGAAAAATTCAATGGCTCTGACATCTGATTTGGTGGTCCAATTGGGAGGACGCCCGTGTTGGCCCGGAAAGCCGTTGGAAACGCAGGTTCGAATCCTGTCCGAATCATTAAATTTTTCAATTTTCGCTTCATTTGTAAACATTATACTTCTTATTCAAATAATGTCATTTTCCTCATACTAACTCTTACTGTCTAAGTTGAATTCTCAAAAACGCTGAAATCAGTATTCTCAGTTTTTTGATGAAGAGTCTATACCTACACGCAAATTAATGCACCCGTTACTCAAAGAAGGCCACGTTTCTCATGCAAACTTCTACGTTCTATTTAACCCCTTACGGGGATGAATTTCCAAGAATGCTGAAACTTGCTTTCATCTAATTAACCTATACACGCAATATCACTCTTTAGTCTTTACTCAAAGAATCCCAAGTTCCACATAATAACTTTCAACTCCTACTTTACCCCATTAGGTGTTGAATTATGAAAAAGCTCGAGCAGAAAAAGCAGTAGCAAGGAGCGAATTAAGTTTTTTAATCTCAACAGAATAATGCATACCTTAAATAAATTAAGAATATTATCTAATATATTCTAATATATTTTTAGAAAGGATTTTAATGTGGGTAAATTTACACCACATTTTTTAATTGCTATTAACGCCGTCAAGACGTTGGACCGGTAATCAAAAGATACCGGGTTCGGGTCCCGGTGTGCTCCACGTATGGGCGCGTTTTTCTTTGCGTGTTGATCTTTGTATTAAAGTAATATCTAATATTATATTTTATGTTTAAATGGCGCTTGTAGAATTTAGACTAGAATAATCCCTTTTTTTCATAAAAGGAACACGAAGTCATGGACAGCAGTCATAGCGGCGCATAGTAGGTATAATAATATGCAAAGCGCAATATTTTTATGAATTATATACCCATTTGTTTTGTTGTCGCATATTTAAAGAATAATAATTAATACGATGATGAAGAAGCGGTTGCCGCAACCGTTGGTGGTGCAGCTTCCTACTGAGCCGGCGGTCCTGGGTTTAAATTCCGGCAAAGGCAAATATTTGTGCGATGAACTTGAATATTTGCGCCTGAATTAGGGATGTTCTATGACTTAAGTATATATTTATCTATTTGTAAGTATGTATATCGTCGCTTAGTACCCATAACGCAAGCCGTCTTGAGCTTAATTTGGCACTAAATCGATTTGTGTGAGGTTGTTGTTGAGTTGAGAGTTGACATTTATTTTTTATTGTAAGGAAAGAATTTCCAAAATCAGGTCAGCAGGCTATGGAGTATGGAACATAAGCGGTTACAATATGTCCTTCCTTAAAATGAAAACTAGAATGTAAACTTTGGATAAAAAGAAAAAGCACCATCCCCATATCAGACTAGTACATTGTTTTGTTAAGAGAGAATATATATACTTTTCACATATTAGTACCTACCTATGTATTACTCACTGTTCTTTAGGTCGATGAGAACATGTTTAGAACAGGATCTTAGCACAGGTGCAAGGTCAAGTTTAAGGATGTTCACATTAGCCTAACGTTTACATATAATAAAACATTATACGTATATATCAAAAGATGAACAGACCTATTTGTTGCAATTCTTTTTTACTCTACTAAACATAAAAACAACGATGAAAGACACACTAACTCACTCTTCTCAGATTTTCTAAACCTTGGTGCAGAAAATAAGTCGTATGTTTACGTCGAAAATAAGAAGGGTCTGCGGTTCCTGCTAATATTTAGACACCTTAAAACACTGTGTTTAGAGGTGGAAAAATGTTGATCGCAATCCAGTAATCAACGTTAAACCCGTTTGACCGTAATTAGTTCCCAATAGAAATCGATGTTACTCGAGCGCATATTTATAAAAGATACCCGGAGTGTATGGAGTCGCCAGTGACGTCACGAGCCTGGGGTATAGTTAGTACATGATTACATGAAAGTAACGAAGTGGACAATCTTAAATAAACCTCTACTGGGTACAGTGTCCCGGCCTGTCTCGGGTACATTTAGGAGAAACTAATTACGACCACGCTTCGCTAAATTAATTTACATTTCGAAAATTATCGCTTGTATATATTATCTAAGTAAGCACAAAGTTTACAATTAGCAATAGGAAAAAATAGGTATCTATCATAAAATAGAGATGATGCAAAGTTCTGAACAACATATTGATTCCGATGTCAAACAGTCAAACACATGTATGAGTCAGTCGAGCTGAGGTAAGGCCAGATTGGATTAAAAATGCTATTAACAGTTGGAACCCGGAAGCGATCGCGACCTTGCTTTCCGTTCGGCTCCACACTCTCCGTCGCGACAACTGCCGACCCGCATGCATTGGCCCTGTACATTGCATGGCCCATAGTAGCTATACCTACTACCTACAAGAATACGATTATGATATGCATTAAAACTTGTTGGTATAATGGATGGATAATTCAGAGAGAACGGTGAAATTAGGCCTGAAAAATCTTTATATCAAGGATTATCTATCTATCACAAGTTCAGTTTTTTCCGTTTGCTAAATTTTTGTTGGACCGAAAGACAAGCAAGATAAGTTTTTTAAACTCTTAAAACGTATTTCAGGATTGATGTATAACTAATTTAAGATAACGTAATAAGTTCTTAATGGCAATATTTTAAACAAATTCAGAAAAAAATACAGTTGCAGAAAAGAAATCGACCAAACAAAATTAGGCAAACCAACGTTTTGGAATTGTGTTTTCAATGTACTATTATGGACTTATTATGGACTGGTGCATAATTAAAAGTAAGTGCAAGGTGTACAAACCGGAAAGATGCCGCCGGTGCATCGCGTTGCGCGTGCCACGGCCAATATTGCTTAGTGAACTATTGCGAATACAGTTTACATCAACTCAGCCGGTACATTATACGTCTAATTTATTTATTAGCTGTAATTACCCCCCCCCCCCCCCCCGTAAACGGCGAACGATTAAGTACCATCCTCTACGACTTACTTCCGATCCCTGACGCAATATACCTAGTTTAAACGAATACGATATAAATCTAAATCAATTTTTCCCTTAAAATAGATAAGTATACACTAAAGTCGTCTAATTGCGGATGGATTGTGAAGGTTATTTTATAAGTGTAAGTACTGCGCGCGTAGCTGTACATTTTAGAAATATATGACCAATACCTTATTCTTTTTTTTTTATAGATATAGGCATCGATTTCATTTAGAAACACCAATGCGATAGGTTTCGGACCATTGTAGTAGAGGCACAAGTAGAGGACTCATTCAACTCACATAATATTGAAAAGTAAGTATAAACGTCTGTTATACTTCTGACACTGTTATCATTACACGATCTTTTCAAAAGCTCACGTAGTGGAACTGATAACTGATTAGTGATTATGATAGGTTTATTTTATTATTTACAATCTTGAAATATGAGAGAATAATAAAAATTATATCTATAGAAAATTACGTCAAACTATAATTATAACTAGGAATGTTACCGAACCCAATATGGAGCTTAGTAGCGTACACATACCTACTCTAATAATTTACCACTCATTAATAAATTATCGTTATAAAAAAAAAATCTTTCATTTCGAGCAACACTAACTCATATAAGGTACTCGATACAAAAATAGAATATAACACATTAAATTACTTTCAAAATACATTACAAAACAAATCTTGTTTAAAGAATCATCTATGAGGCTTTCTAAATCATCGTTGGAAAGATGGAGCATTTTTGAGTGAGTAACGAGTGATACGAGTAATACAGTGTAGAAAAAATGCTATGATTGTTATGTTATGGCTACATATGACAGCTGGCATTTAATGTTTTGCTGAAGGATAATCCTGCCCATAAAACATATCCTAAGGTTCTGAGTAGTGGGTTAGTTTAGCAGCTGAACTTAAAAAGTGGATTACTTCATATCTGAAAGTTACATAGCTGTAAAAGTGCTTTTTTATAATTATTTGTACAACTTCATATATATGGAAAATAATAATAATAGTGATAAGTAGTGTATCTAACTATGTTACCTATCTTACTAAGAGTTGAACAAGAAACGATTTTAGGCGAGGCTTAATGTGGTGACGTGTACTTAGTGTTACCATGATATTAAATACTTTCGGTTCAACTTTCAGTAAGTAGTAAGATTCCGATTAGTGTTGATGTTGATGCAAGATAAATATCATACTACTGGTTTCATCCTCCTAATATCGGCCACCTCGAAGAAGCCGCCAGATCAGATAATAGCACTAATGTTAAACTTGTGACAAATTAGCTAGGTGTCAGACATCACTCGATAGAAAAACAGCGCTTCAAATTGCTAAATATTTAGGTCCTTCGGCCGATATTTCTATATGTAACTAAACGCTTTGTCGAGGTGAACGATACCTACGCGGAATTCTGCTGTAATATAAATTACAACTCTTTTTTATCTTCATTAATTAGGAAGGGGTTTTGTCACACAGTAATGGCAATTGAGGTTGAGATACATAAATGATTGGCGAAGTCTATTCTAGGTGTCAGTTACACAAAGCTTCGCATGCCAGTTATTATGGATGTCGACTGCCGTTTTATAACAACTGCCGCTCGCACTCGAGACTCCAACAAAACTGTCCTTGTGTAACTGAGGTTTTATACAAAAAAGACAAGTCGCCAGATAGCACATTCGCTGTAATGCAAGTCGCAGTGGGCGTGCATAGCAGTCGCAGGAGCTCGCGCACCCTCGGGCCGCGCGGAAAGTAAAAGGAGGTTGTGGTGTGACGTAACCGCCGCCACCGCACACCTGAACCGTGCTGCGGTCCTAAAGCTCTCGGGAGCGCCTGCCCGGTGCCAACCCGGTCAGCTATGTCCCTTGTACCACGGGATTTGGAGCCAGTGATCCCGGAATCAAGTCCCCGACTATATGTAAGGCTTGTTGTTTTGGATAAGATATTAAATATAATATATTTTTATTTTTCCATGATACTAGTTTTAATTTATGTGCTCATACTACCTGTAAAATAACGTAAGTATCGTTGTTTGGGTCTTCTTTTTAATGTACTTAGTACATATTTGGAAATATAATTATATAATGACAAAAAATACTCGTGTCTTTCAGAAGTTTAAGTTTTTTACGTAGAGTATAAAGAGATTGTTAACGACACCCGAAATGTGCCGGTCTGTAATTTCAAACAAATATCCGTGTAGGTACCGATCGTTTGACCCGAGCTTCTTTAAAAAGTTCACGCGAGACGTTTCCGTGCGTCGAGACTCGTTGAAGTCTTTTATTAAGACGCTCGACTTGATCACGACTAATATCTCAACGCCTGAGACTGTAGAGAATATAATTAAATGAGCGGAGTTTCCTGTTTACCACGGTTATTTTTGGTGTCTAACTCGACGATATTAACATTTTTTTTGTTGGAGACAATATCTAAATGCAAAAATTAAATTAGCTGGTCATTATATGTATAACTCAACCATAGGTCACAAGTTAAAGATAGAGGCACAACAAAGGATAATATCCATAAACTGAACACGCGATCGTTTACTAATAAATACATGAGTCTGCATATAAAAAAAACACGAAGGGACATAGCAGGTAAACGTGAGTATAATCTAAACCCCACGGCAAGAAATATTGCGAATCATGAATGAACGAACTAGCACCAACCTGTCGAAGAAGCGCCACAGAAATCCCACGTGCACTGAGAAATCCTTTAAAAGTCCGTTACGCAGTCACTGTCCGAATGTAATTTGAATGAGGAACGGTTGGTGTGCCGGTGGCGGAGGAACGTCGGCGTCGGCGGCGCGCGCACGAATGGCGGCCGGCGCCGGCGCCCCGCCCGCCGACCCCTGCCGTGCCGGCCAGCCTGCCACTTGCAATGCAACCGAGCGCCTGTGCTTTCCTTCGCTAAACACATAGGCTAAACATCCACTTCAATACGTTCAACCTTATTCATAGTTAAGATACCTACGTGTGAATTCCCGTACCCGGTGTAGGTGCGTACATTACTCGTAGGTACATATATAAAAATGAACTTCATCATTGTTGAAATTGAACGTGGATTTCAATATTTATAATTTGAAATAGGTTGTTGTTTCCCTCTAACGTACATCTCATCCTCAAAGCACCAACCTGCAGCTTAGTACTCCTCCTTGTCTGAGCTTTTCTTAACTAAATTAGATACGAATCCCACATATCCACTGAATGAATTTAATAAGGGTTAATGTGTACCTATCATCGCGACACATTTTTGAAAAAGCACAGTTCAGTTTAGTCACCTTTAGTAGAGAACGGGTAAATTGTGACATAATGTAAAATGAAAAATTTCAATAATGATAAAAATATAAATAATTACCTATTACTTATCTGGTTTTTAGTCTTTTATGTCGGCATTTTTTGTTAGATATTGTTATCCAGGTTATGCTATATATATGTTGCAAACAGATTGCAATTTGTAAGTAAGTTCGATTAGACGAAGTAGCATCAGCAGGGTTTTTTTTTTTTTATTTTTTTTTTTTTTTTGTATTTAAATCAACAGTTTTTTTTTACAAAGTTTTAAATGTTGTATTGCCACTTTTGGAAACCCGGGAGGTTTATATAATAGTGGCAAGGTCACGCGGTTCGGTCCGCATCACTATTCATCTTAAGTATAAGTAGGTATATAATACTGGTGTAGGTATATAATTGGTGTTAAAATTGTCCGTTACACCCAATTAACTTGTTTTAACTTAGCGCAAGGATACGCTGCTGTAGAGAGGCACATTCTCTTCAACTCGTTCATTAGCTAAATTAAACCCAGTATTATTTTTAGAGGTAAGTACAAGGTCAATACGTTTTCGTTCGATATAGACTGTAATCCTATTTTATATCGATAAGTCAGTCTTACACATGTCGTACTCGTAACACAATCCCCACGTCATGTTTATTGTACGTACGTACCTACTGGTAAAATCTGTTATCAGCGAATATCGTAAGAATGTATGCGTAGGTAAGTGTTAACGATTTTATAGCAAATCCCGCATAATAGTTTATTTATGATACAAGTGTGTAAGGTAGGTGATTTCAGGAGAGTGAATAAATGAACACGAGTCATATCTATCTTACACACGACTTTTATATTTACCACATTTTTTAAATATTAATTTAATAATTAAAATTAATTTTATACTAAACTACAGATATTTTTTTTATTTGATTGGAACTAAAAATATGTTCAGACATTTTGTTCATCTGATCTGATCAGATCGGACAGTTCAAGTATGGTAGATTATCGTGCTTTATCGTCGTGGGCTCATTCCGTCATTTACATTGATCATAAAATTAAACGTGTTTCTCATGTTTTTTACAAGCTTTTATTTAGCTTGCATGGTATGTTTAAAGTAATATGTTTGTTCGGGTGAAATCTTGCAACTCAATTTTGAAGCAGATATCGTCAACCGATTGAATCCTCTTTAGAATCGTCTCAGTGAGCATTTGATGAATATCCAAAGAAAAGTACAGTCGGCTATAAAAGCTTGCTACTAAAATGTCATTTTTGGCAGAAACTTTTTCTTATTTTACAGTTGTTAATAAATCCGAGCATGTTATTAAAATTACGGTTACTGCCTGGTATTTCGTAAAATATTTTTTCTACGCCAGTACTTTTTTCAGTCATTTATATAGTTACTAACTCTAATATAAAGACATAAATTATGAAAGTATGTAAAAGTCTATACTCTATTGCCCAAAAAAACACTGCTAAACGATGTTAATAATGTCGCCAAAAAAGCATCACTAAGTATCACAGATTACAAGATAAACAGCTGCATTCACACAATTTGCAATTAAAAAAAAGCTTATTGTACTTAGGCATTGCTGCCAGCTTAAAAAAAAGTTTTTTGACAGATCTTTAGTATAGTGAACGTATACCTTTAAAAAAAAAGTTTATCAGACAATTTTTTTTTTAATTTTGTTGAATCCGAGCGGGAACATGTAATTATTTTCTTTGTTGTTTATTTGCATTTTATTTATGAAATGTCGAGTCGCAGAAAAAGTATTGTATGCAACGTTGTATAAGTAGGTCAAAAAAAACCGGCCAAGAGCATGTCGGGCCACGCTCAGTGTAGGGTTCCGTATTTGCCCATCCTTCACAATAGACGGGTTTAAAACCGCGGTTTTAAGTCCGAGGTTTAAATTACGAGAAAGATTTCAAGCTCTATAAAAAAGGTCGTAAACGCCAAAGTGCTTACGGCACTTACGTAATTTTAAAGAAAATTATGAAATTTTGCGATAACTCAAAAACGGCTTGACCGAATTTATTTAATATAGTTTTCATTGAAAGTACTTATAAGGTCTCATTTTCAGAAATTTTTCCATAATTTTTTGACCCGTGGTTGAAAAGTTAGAGGGGGTCATTTATATAGTTACTAACTCTAATATAAAGACATAAATTATGAAAGTATGTAAAAGTCTATACTCTATTGCCCAAAAAAACACTGCTAAACGATGTTAATAATGTCGCCAAAAAAGCATCACTAAGTATCACAGATTACAAGATAAACAGCTGCATTCACACAATTTGCAATTAAAAAAAAGCTTATTGTACTAAGGCATTGCTGCCAGCTTAAAAAAAAGTTTTATCTTCAGTGCATGGATGTCTAGTATAGTGAACGTATACCTTTATGTATAAGTTCATATTTTTTGACAGATGTTTAGTATAGTGAACGTATACCTTTAAAAAAAAGTTTATCAGACAATTTTTTTTTAATTTTGTTGAATCCGAGCGGGAACATGTAATTATTTTCTTTGTTGTTTATTTGCATTTTATTTATGAAATGTCGAGTCGCAGAAAAAGTATTGTATGCAA
Organism: Apotomis capreana; assembly: GCA_947623375.1. Lineage (NCBI taxonomy): Eukaryota > Metazoa > Arthropoda > Insecta > Lepidoptera > Tortricidae > Apotomis > Apotomis capreana. The sequence continues at coordinate 24,487,121 of OX392498.1, read as the reverse complement.
CGTTGTATAAGTAGGTCAAAAAAACCGGCCAAGAGCATGTCGGGCCACGCTCAGTGTAGGGTTCCGTATTTGCCCATCCTTCACAATAGACGGGTTTAAAACCGCGGTTTTAAGTCCGAGGTTTAAATTACGAGAAAGATTTCAAGCTCTATAAAAAAGGTCGTAAACGCCAAAGTGCTAACGGCACTTACGTAATTTTAAAGAAAATTATGAAATTTTGCGATAACTCAAAAACGGCTTGACCGAATTTATTCAATATAGTTTTCATTGAAAGTACTTATAGGGTCTCATTTTCAGAAATTTTTCCATAATTTTTTGACCCGTGGTTGAAAAGTTAGAGGGGGGGGGACACTATTTTTTTTATTTTAGGAGCGAATATTTGCAAAACTGCTGACTTTATCAAAAAATAATGTTTGGAGACCCCTATTATTTTTTATTATTTTTAAAAGAACTATTCAATGCCGTCCCACACACTAGTGTTGGAACGAAAAAAAAATTCACCCCTACTTTAGGTGTTCAGGAGGTACCCGAAAAAAAATTTTTTTTTAGTGTTTATTTTACCGTTCTGTCGGCGTCATACATACACATACTCATATCAAATTTCAGCTTTCTAGTACTAATGATCACGGAGCTAAGCCGCGGACGGACGGACAGACGGATAGACGGACATCCTAGTTGACTACGTAACCCTAAAAACGCTCGTGGCATCTTTCTTACGATGTTCGCTACGCTCACATCGTAACCCATGCCACTCGCGTTTTTTGCCCCCTCTTATACAAGTTATGGTAATTGGTGTAAATTTTTTGAACTATAAACATAGTGCGTACTTTCATCTCCTTACCCTTGCGCGTTTCTAAAATGTCTCCTTATAATTAATTACACACGCATGTGGAGGACGGGGTATTAATTTTCTCGCCTATAAAGTAAGTATCGTAGTCTGAGTCCACTATAGTGGTATTTGCAAGAAACTTGTCTAGTTTGAACTTGTTCAGCTTTATTCACAGAGAATTTTGAAAAAGAGCAGTGACATAACACTCGGCGGCGGCGCGCGGCGGCGGCCGTGCGGCTGCGGGCGCAGGCGCAGGTATGCGCTGTTATCGCCTGCGGCGCCGCACTACTCGGAACCGAGACCGAGAATCATTACCCGAGATTGCCAATCGATTTACAAGGCTTTCGCTTAATATTTTGATTAGTCATACTTACTTATAAGGCGAACCGGAGTAAAAACGGCCTGTGGGCGGCAGGTTTTCAAAATTTCGTTTAATGATGAAGTCGTTTAAGTCTCTAGTACCTATCAACCTGTGTCTTTTGAACAACAAAAACAGATGATGATATATTATGCGACAAGTCAAGTCACAGTGAATAGTTAGCTCCTACATAAAGCTTTTACGGTGGCCGACCTCTGCCGAAATCACCGATAAATTGAATTCGAATTGAGTCCCTACGAGATTATGAACGCTATAAAATCCAAGACCAAGCAAGAGGTGGGGTCTATAAAGATACCCCGGAAGTCTAAGGGTCCGTGGTGTCGCCACTCACCAACAGCTCGCCACAAGCTGCCCTGTGGTTGGCTGTCCAAATCACATACCGTCACTGCGCCAACTCCAACGCGAAAATTTCACTTCCACCCTCGAGTTAAAACTCTTTGCCCTCTTCCACCCTGACCAGCCAATTAAGGCAAGCCACCCAAGCAATTAAGGGTTCCCGCGGAGCAGTCGGGTCCGTGGGGATGCTACTCACCAACAGCTTGCCAAAGCTGGCCCTTTCGACAATTTAATGGAATGTAAGATATCGAGCGGATGCTGTCCCTATCCGTGTCATGGGACGCACACAGAGACAGCGCCCGCTAGGTGCAACAACTATTGATCGAGCTATGGAATCGAAATTATACAAATTGGGCTTTGGCCATGAAATGGAGCACTGGCTCATTGGGCTACGGATTGGAAAATCGGGCGTCTACCAGGAAACAAGTCTCATGTGAAATGGCACTTGTCGACGATGACTCGCCTCCCGCTTATTATTATTCATTATAATCATTATTTTTTGCCATACGACAAATCAACAATACCTAAATTTATACATGTATGTAAATACAAAATTACATGTAGAAAATTATAGACGATATAACAAAATAAAGTAAGTTTTTTGATCTGTAATACTTTCTTCGGGTCGTATCGGGAAGTCAAAGAACTGGCGTTAAGTAGAACGGACTGGAGAGAACTGCACCGACAAGAGTGAAACTCTTAAATAATAATAATAATAATATTTCTGCGTATAAGTACATTTTGCATTTAAATTAGAAATCTTGTGGTCTACCTAATTCAATGGAGAAAAAATAATTTCGCGGTGTCGTTAATACGAAGAATCACTAATTTTACACTACTTTTTAAATATTTTTTTTATTTCTCGTGTGTCGGATATTAGTTAACTATTCCTATTACTGACTTCTTCTGAGTCTAACTTGTTTGAATTCAAAGTCTGACATTAATCTGAACTGTAAATTGTGTGGCAATGGCAACATTATCGCATACCTACCTTACGCGTTTCACACGCGTAGTCGCGCATGTTTTTATATTTTAGTTTTTAAATATATTTTCTCCAACTTGCTTGGAAATATTCCCATTAATGTAGTAAAACTGGACCGCGAAATCGTTCGTTATATTTAGAAGGCGTTAATAAAAATAAAAAAAATATATATATTATTGGCCTTAGCCGGGAAATCAATATTATTTAAATAAGAGTATTAAGTAAAAAACACACCTTCCGTTTATAACGTCTCATACAAATGAGGGTAATCTTAATGTGGCCGGTTACTGCATTTTTACTTTTAATTTTTTCAAAGACTTTGATAATTCACCATACAGCCAATTGTCCACTAAATTAAAAAAATAAAAACTATTATAAACTTTTTAATTGTTCTCTGCGTTTAGTTCTTGCACTGAACATTTTTTTGCTCTGCTACTGTCAATGTATTTGAAATTTAATGTCGACAAATTTCGAATAACGGACAAACAATTTAAATAATAATCTTATATGCGGTTAATTTATTTTCATGATTCTTAGTTATTTATTAGAGATTTCTCACGAAAGTTTTAATTTTAATAATATGATGATATAATGAGTGAGTTGAAAATTAATAAGTGTAACCAAACGTAAACAAATAAAAAATAAAACAGAAATAATTGTGTCCAAATCAATATAAAAGTTATTTTGAACTTATAATCTTCCCCGAATGATAAATATGGTATGGTTTCTAAAAAAAAACAGTGTGTTTAGAAGTTGTTAATTTAACTAAAATGTATATACATATGTGTGTATGTGCATATTTTTTGTTATTGTGTTTTCATATATATTTAATTCTTATTCATATATTTTGTTTTAAATCAAACATATGATTCGGACCCGAAATTTTATTCCTATTCCTAAAAAAAATAAGTACCAAATGAACTTCATGGTACTGATATATTAAATTAAAATGTAGATTGGTGATTATTTCCAAGCATATTTGGAGAAAAGCACTATACAAGCCTCGGCGGGAATGTCAGTTCGCAGATTCGTATTATTGAAGGACTCGGCTACGCCTCGTCCTTCAAAATCATACTCATCCACGAACTGACTTTTCCCGGCCTCGGCAGTAATATACTATTTTTCAAAAATGATATGAAATACACACGTATTACCGTACGTACCTCTGTACTTACCTCATATTACAAACGACCAAGTGGTAACATATCAAAGACTTATTAGAGGTGTGCAGTAAATTGCAAGATTTAAAACTTGGAATCAGTAGGTATTTGTCATGTTACAAGGTTATAAGGTACATTGCTACCAACCGCGGGCCTGTAATGGTTGCGTTTGTCACGCGCCACATAAATGACAAAGCATCTGTCACTTTTCGTATTTTAATGAAACAAGTTAGACGCTATATCTATCAGTACATTCATGTTGTTATTAAATAGGTATACATATATTAAAGCACAATCGCACTGAGCATATGATTGCACAATTATAGTATTGGGTAGAGTCCTAAATGCATCATCGCCATCATGCCTCTCGTGTACCAGAACCAGAACCGGGCTAGAGTTTATACTAATTCCAGAGGGTTCTTGCTTAGTAGCAATACCTAATTTGTGTAAGTTTAAAAAAAAAAAAAATTTTTAAATTTCAGCTGTTTATTTCTTAAAAATTATTTTTAGTTTTACAGAGCTTAGAGAAAATCTTTAACTTATTAAGATTATAGTACTAAGCCTAAGCATACCACTAGGTATAGGCTCATACCTATTCCTAGTAATATGTACTCAGAATACTAAATACACATATGTATATTTATGATTCTGTATTTTTATTATTTAACATGTTTTTGACAATATGTTTAATATACCCTGGTTTATTTAAGTTATTTATGATACCATCCATGACATGGGTGGGGAATCCATTCAGTGTATGAGGTAACAGGTTTGTCCATACTCTTTTACCATATATGTTAGTGCTCCTAGGAACTATAAAGTGTTTACTATCCTCCAGTCTTCTCAGTCTGGTCGGCCTCTCATACCTGGTTAAATCTCCCACCCTGTCTTTATATTCTAGTATTACAGCTAATTTCACTTTATCATATATATTTAAGACTCTACAGTGACTGAACAGGTTGTCATAGTTGTTTCTGTACTTATGTTTAATTTTCAGTGGCACAATGGCTTTCAGGAGCTTGATTTGCAGGTTATATATACGTTGCAGGTACGTTTTGAACGTTCTGCCATAGCTAGATAAACCATAGTTAATGACAGAATCCGCCGTAGTCGCAAACTACGATTGCTTGACCCTGACGGTACAGATCGATACATCAAATACCTATACCCAATAATGAAAAAATATTACTAATGCAAATAATTGACGTCCTTTCGCGATTTCGTGAAGAACTTGGAAATAAGATAAGAAAATACTAGCTACATGTAGCAGACGTGATTTCTCACTTTGTAAATTGGTTTCACATTCAAGTTTGTTTAGTCCAGCTTACAGCTATAGGTGTCCCCACACGACTTTGACCAGCAGGATAGAAAATTGTAATATAAAACGCGTAATCTCTCTCGATCGTATGACCTTGCATGTAGGTGAGACGTCGCAATGCGGCGGTGCAGGAAGTGTCGAGGGTGGCGAGCAAGTGGGGCTGCGTCGCGCGCCCGCTGCCAGGCCGCGGCGGAGCGCGACCGAGCCACTACACCTTACACTCACTACACTTTTAATACCGCCGTAATCGATACATGTTTATGTAGATGTTATTGGAGCATTACATTTCTATGATAATACTCTTAAATCCACCTCGCCCTTAACTATTTTATTTGGGAATTCCAACATAATCTACCTTCATATAAATACCTTATACGATTCGGTAGGTCCTAGGTACCAGTCATCACACCACTCCTAAACGTTTTATTTTTTGTCTGATAAATGCCCTAATAGACTGATGAGGAGAGTGGTGTGATGACTGGTACCTGCCTAGGACCTACCGAATTATTTTCTATCTCTTAGTACATTGTCTACATAATTTTAAACTTTATTTTTAATAAATCAGTTTAACTTAAAAACATTTTTTACTATTTTTTCAATATTTGCAAATTATATCGCAATGGAGGCCCAGGGTTTGTTCACAGGGTTGTTGTCCGATGTGACAAGACGAGCAAATAAAAGATAAAAATGTATTTAACTTTAACTTACAATTAAATACCATGAAATTTAAATAACAGTTATATTAAATATCCGTATGTCTTACATTGTTTCCCCCGTATTTGCTCATGCGCCTACCTGAGTAGCTCGTGAATGAAAGGATGTGTGCAGAGAAGTGAATCCTGCCTAAAACAACACGGTGATGTCACGAGTAAAGTAGGTACTCCAGCTATCGACGTTGTTGCCACAAGGACGCTGCCACCTTCTTTACTATACCTATACCTACCTAAATACCTAGGTATCTTAGGAATGGTTTGAATTGTTCTCATTTACGGTCTTCGCTGGAATGGCAGTCGCTGTTAGCTAGGTGGCCGGTTTCGTTGAGAATGACTAAATTGGCATTACATACTATTCGAGACTAATAACCTATAATATAGGTAGGGCTAATTAAACATCAAACAAAAAAAAACACTTTTGTTTAAATAGTTATAACATTATAATGTAGAAATTTAAGCCAGAAAACTACGAGTAGTTCTGTATTGTATTTCTCAAAAACTTTCTAAAACTACATAAAACCTCACAGTATTTTTTAGAATACGCGGATTGCCTAGTAGTTGTCAAATTGTGGGCTCAAATCGAATATAGATACAATACAATACAAGTAATTCGTCCGATCTCGAACGGCGAACGCGAGCCCCAGCGTCTCGCGAAGAACAATGGGAGGCTAACTATTAGGCGCGCGCGGGGAGCGTCCGTTGACGAGCTACAGTCGCGGGCGCGGTGACTCATCGCTGCCAACAGCCAACGGCCCAAACTTCCTCAGTGAGTAGTATCTAATATCCCGCCAACGAACTGTTTTAACGTACATTTTCGCTACAGACACTATAAAAATGTAGATCAGTTGTGAGTTGTCACTATTTTGTTTAAAGTAAATTATTGTGAGTAGTTATTTTTAAGTGGTTGGTAAGTAATGTAAAACGATGCATAATTAATTAAGAGGCATCAATTTTCGATATCACTTGTAAGTTGTTTTTACATTTCGCACTTCAAAGGAGTTTTTAGCTTTATTTTTATTGGCTCTTTTGCTGTAAGTGAAGTGAGTGCGTAAAGCGTAGCCTCCATAACATTGCCACCCCAAGTCCCCAACGGCGACTGTGACCAAGGACTTGCCGCGTGTGTTATTCTAGTAAAAAATATGTGTACCCGTGTAATAAGTAGTCCTACCCGCCTTTACCTTGTACACCCCGTGAATTGCACGGATTATTATTTATTATGACTATACCGTGGGTTTTTTCCGTGTGGGAAAGATTTGAATAAGAGTAGAGATAAACAGATAGGAGTCTCAGTCTAAGAAAGTATCATATTATGCCAAATAAATAACTACCCCTCTGTGAATTATTATGTGAGTTATAATTATGAGTAATTATATGTAAGTATGTGTATTATAATTTATGATATGTGTGTATATGAAATGTGTGTGTGTGTGTGTGTGTGTGTGTGTGTGTGTGTGTGTGTGTGTGTGTGTGTGTGTGTGTGTGTGTGTGTGTGTGTGTGTGTGTGTGTGCGTGCGTGCGTGCGTGCGTGCGTGCGTGCGTGCGTGCGTGCGTGCGTGCGTGCGTGCGTGCGTGCGTGCGTGCGTGCGTGCGTGCGTGCGTGCGTGCGTGCGTGCGTGCGTGCGTGCGTGCGTGCGTGCGTGCGTGCGTGCGTGCGTGCGTGCGTGCGTGCGTGCGTGCGTGCGTGCGTGCGTGCGTGCGTGCGTGCGTGCGTGCGTGCGTGCGTGCGTGCGTGCGTGCGTGCGTGCGTGCGTGCGTGCGTGCGTGCGTGCGTGCGTGTGTGTGTGTTGTTCAATTATTGTTAAGATCCTATTATATCCAACTACTGATTCCACTCGTGTCTATCTTCAACTACCCATCAATGCCGCGGCTTTCATAACGCTGACGTAGACTACAGCACCGTAGTTAGACACATCTAAAATGTTCAAGTACTTTTTTATTCGACCAATTATTCGTCAGGTAGAAACCTGCTTAAGTACATTCTGTGATACTAGATACAGGTATTGTACTTGCTGTTTAAGTCAATCCTACTCTTTGGCTAATGGCGCACCGAAAATCCCGAGGTATGATTATGACGCATACTTTTCATGCATTGAAATGTAATTGAAACGTACACAGGTACAAAACCTTTTTCAAGAAATGACTTATTGGATACCTAATAGTGGAGCGTTTTGGAATAAATACTTAGTACGTGGATTGGTCCGGTTTCGGCACGATTGTCGGTGTGTGGTACCAGAATACGTATGAGATAAACCACTTTATTCTTTTACGATTATGGCTGCGTGACATTTATTTGGTAACGTGTCAAGGTGTTTCCGTTAAACCAGTCGGGCCAGCAGAAAGTGAATTCTAAAACGTAGGTACGTCGTTCATTAGGTTTTTGTGGTGCCTACTTCATTAGGTACTCGGCTTGGAATGCCCCATTGCATAATAAACCAGAAGCTGATTAGTCGTTTTGGTGAAACGCATTACATACTTTATTTGTTAGGCACACTTATGCAATGTCACCTCTAATATGACTCCTGTTTGTCTTACCTAATTTAACATTATCGAAATAAGTAATACTCGTGGTGGCAATTCTGCTTAGCAACAAACGTATTAAATGCAACGTAAATACACCTAATCTGTATTGAATGATAAACGGGACCCTATTCTCAGTCGTATGTTAGTCTACTTTGTCTACGTATGATGCTTTACCATAATGGCAAATATTCTAGTAAATAAAAAACAAATTCTCTATAGAAGAAACTCGTATGAATTTGTCTATGAATTAGGATGATTAAGGTATTTAGAGGTATTGATTTTTTTCCCGATCCTTAATCCTAATAACGTATCCTACGTTATTAGGATTCACAATCTACGATTACTTTCTTTTACCGTCATATAGTTTTTTAAATATAATTATTTAAGTCCTCAAAGTGACGTTTGTTAAAATTCCGAGGGTATAAGTACAACATTATCTTGGTCTACAAGGACTTGGTGTATATGTCGCAGTCATCTGGTTGAATCCGCTATTTGATTGAATGACTAGCGCCTTCATTAAATGACAACATTCAATTGAATGACTAAAGGACAACTTGTCAAGTTGTTTAATATAGTAACGATCAACGTCTTGACTGAACGTCATTTAGCATAGTCGTTGAATGGGATTTAGCCGACTTTGTAATGACATAACACACCTTATCATGATTTTATATTGTATTTTAAGTCTTAAGATAGGCAATACTGACTATTTTTACCAACTAGTGATTTTAGTGTTTCAGATAGGTAACCATCTAATCCTGATCACCTTTCAGAGCAGATCCGACTCGGCCGGGTTAGGTTAGGTTAGTTTTTTTTATATCCCTAAAAACATAATTTCAATCACCTGACTGATTTTACGTCTGTACTGTTCAAAGGGCTATGTTACAATCCGCTAACTAGTTGGACGTTGAGTGACGCTTGTTCAATCAACGTTCGGCCTAGTCATCCAGTCAGCCAGTAGTCATTTAATGAAGGCGCTAGTCATTCAATCAAATAGCGGATTCAACCAGATGACTGCGACATATATACTTTGAGGAGGAGGAATAAAAATTAAAAAGTAGTCGTGACATTGACAGTAGGTAGGTATTATCAATTTGCCTTACTCATTTCTTGTAGATCAAAGTAATGTTGTATTACCTTCAGACTTTTAGCATATATGCCACATTGGGGACTTTAATAAATATATCTTGAAAACTATACGACTGTAAAATAAACCATTCGTAGATTCAGAGTCCAAATACCGTATACCTACTATCGAAAACAAATACTTAATATTCAAATGATAGCCTTAAAATTTATTGAAAGAAACATGTTTTGGGGTTGTTACGCAATCTGCTTTTGTTGGGTCTTTAACATTAATTGATGGATGAATTGGTAAATATTTTGCATCTCTAGTGAGTGTACTTGCTGGATCGTTATAAAGCAGTTTACTGAGAGTAGATCTGCTGGTAGAGTTACCCCGTAGGTAGCTGTCAGCTGTTCACTGTTTACAGCAATTTTAACGAGGTTGTGCTTGCAGGCGCAGTAACGTATGATTATTTTTATACTCGAATAATTTAATCTGTCAATTATAATTTCTCAGACAAAATCACAATAAACCACTTTTTAATCCTGTAACAAAATTCTATACCTACTCTATGGTACCCGCTACAGAACTTTAATATTCATAAGACATCTCTCTACTCGACTCTATAATTACAAAAAGAGAACATCAGCATATTTGATAAAAAAAAGCACGCTACTGATTCGTTGAAATTACTTATCAAAAATGTAACCAATCACGAGGCACTCGCCATGACCATCGCGATCATGTTTTTTTTTAATCAGTCAGTTTGAGTTGAACGAAAAAGGTTACATCAAAAATAAAAATTCATAGGGATTCATAGGGGAATAATGATTAAAGTAAAAATGTTTTTCTGTGTTTTGCTTGTATAAGAGTAATGTACCTATGCAATAGTTACCTACACAATTAGGTCTTAAAATCTCGTACCTTACTTAGGCCGTTCGGCAAGCCTCGAGACCTAAACGCGGTACTCGACTTTAAGAACCTTCATTGTGCAACGATTGCATAAAATACTATTATGCTTTGAGAGGCTTTTGAATGGCTTTCGCTATCAGCTGAAACGGTTACTGACTGCAACAAATAGTAATACTTGGTGCGGTGTCAACTCAATCATAAAGTACATGATTCCTATCTACGTAGTTACATATCACTAATCATTTCAAAGCTGGAAGATCAAAACTTTGATTCCCGCGAGACTGTGGTCTTATACACGTTTTACTTGCATATACTTGCGGTTTCCTTCACAATACGATTTTAGTAGGTACTTTACCTACGTCTTTTATCTGTGCTCTAGGTTTTATATAAATCCGTTGAATGATTTACGCTTAATTTCATAACAAACATCTGAACATCAAAATCTCCAATTTCCAAGCGCCTTAAAAACATCGCGTCCATACGTAATATTATCCCTTATACTTAGGTAGTGCCTCGTCGTATTACGTCAAATTAGTTGATGGTGCGCCACAGCCACTACGTACAAAATGTAGATATGTTGTACATATTAGGCAACGCAACCGCTTCAAAATCTTGAGAACAAAAAATACGTTTTTCCTTTTCAATTCTATGATTTGCATGCAAGTAATTTTGATTGAGAATTACTTTGACTCACATACGCCTTATTTAGTGTCGGTGGGACCCGCGGCTGGAAACCCGACGCCGCGGTCGTGACTCAGGCCCGTTTGGCGGGTTTCCTATAAGTAGACCCCTAACTGGGTACCTACCTTACTGAACTGCACCGAACTCTTTGTTGACGAAATGCAGCAGCGACGAACCGCAGCCTTTTTTATAAATTCTGCTCGGGTAAAAGTACTTGAATCTGCAGTTATCTTAATGAAGATAGGACTACATATAAAAATAGGCTCGTACTTAGAGCTTACCCAAGTAACGATTATTTTCCGCTTGATAGAAAAGGTTATCCCACCAAAAACATTTCATGTAAAATTGGCGGCCAAGACTCACATGCTCATAACGCTTTCGCTGTAAAAAAGTGGTCAGATCCCTCGAAAAGCCAAGCCCCTAAGCCCTGAGTTTACTAATCCTACACCTTCGCTTCAAAAGTATGGCTTGGCCGTTTCATAGAGTAACGTACATAAGTCCAACGAACCGTCTGGCCCATACGGTATCAAGAAATTAAGTTTATGTCTTCATGATAAAATATATTAAACTTAATTCCTTACCATATAGGCCGGACAGTCCGTTAAACTTATTTACGGTACTTTATGAAACGGCCAAGCCATACTTTTGAAGCCAAGGTGTAGGATTAGTAAACTCAGGGCTTAGGGGCTTGGCTTTTCGACGGATCTGACCACTTTTTTTACAGCGAAAGCGTTATGAGCACGTGAGTCTTGGCCGCCAATTTTACATGAAATGTTTTTGGTGGGATCTCATTTCTTTTTGTAAGGTAATTTTTAATTTTTATGTTTTTTTTTGTGCTGAAGTGTTTCCAAGTAAGTAGTAATAATAATTGTGTATTTAAGAAATACTTACGTTTAGCCCCATATATATATAAACTTTTATCCCCCATTATGGAAAGCCCATACAAACTTTCATCCCCTTATTTTAAGGGTGGGGGGTGATTTTCTAAAAATCCTAGAATGTGTATTTTATTTATAACAATGAGCCCAATAGGTATAAATTTTCAGATCTCTAGTATCAAAATTTGCGAAAGTCTCATACAAACTTTCATCCCCTAGTTTAAGGGGTTGGGGGGAAAAAGTTCCAAGTTTCAGAATTATTCTATTGTTTGTGTACTAAACCTAGCTTACATACCAAATTTCAGCTTTCTAGGTCATCGGGAAGTACTCCAGAGGTTTTGATACGTCAGTGAGTGAGTGGCAAAATTGGCGTATTTTAAGTACCAATAAAACCTAAAGTATAAAAGCTAGATCAATGAAATTAAGTACATTTCATATGTTTCCTGACTGCATCTTAACCTGTGAATTTGGGCGCTCTGGTGTTAACTGGGACGAAACTATGAGGGTTTGAAAATGAGACGAAACGGTTCGAGAAAAGGTAGGTAGTGCCCCGCCTCTTTTTTTTTCGTCTTGGCGGGGGCACTACCGTGCCCCCAGATTTTCGCATTAACATAAAACTTATTAAAATAAAGCGGATTCTGAGGGTTTTGCCAGCGCCTTGGAAGTTGGAACCAGTTCGCTGACGTAATCCCGAGGTGCGAGTGGAGGCGCTTTTGTTCGCTACGCGTGTGCGACTGATTCACTGAAATCTCCATTCTTCCGAGATTCAAGGAAACAGATTTGCCCTTACTAGCGAAACAAAGAAAGAAATATTTATCATTATCGCTATTATATAGTTTCTACCGTAACCTTATACGGGGTGGAGTGAAACAAAGTATAGACATGGAGGTAATTTGCTTTAAATATGCATTTTAATCAAAGTTAACATTTACTGTAAGTACTGTATATTTGGTTAAACTAAATTGCATGAAAAGTATAGCAGTAGTTGATTTAATATTATAGAAGTAGGTAAGTGTACCTTCTAACCGACCTGTTATACACAAAAGATAAGCTCACGACTTATAATAAAAAGATAGCGATCAGGATGACTAAGAAGAAGCGAAAACCGACCAAAGGCTTTGTGATGTCATGCACTTACCGGTCTTTTGTTTATTTTTGGGGTTCTGCATATTAAATAATAAGTATATTACAACAGCTAAGAATTATACGTACATAAATATCATGAATCGGTCCAGTTTTCGGCCTTCATTTCACCTGTGTGCCTTATTTTTGGTATGAATTTCAATAAATAGTAAAAATAATATGCTAATGTCAATGAACAGTGACAGTGATAACTGATAACTAGGGTGGGTCACGTTTGTATGGGAAGAAAAATAATACTTTTATTTGTCTAGGCATAGCAAAAAAAATGTAACTCATAATAATATAAACTAAATACCAAAATCTTACAATTGGATGCTATTTAAACCAAACATACAAAGATAAATACTTTTTAGATGAAACATTAGCATGTACCTACCTAGTTTTGTCATAAAACTAAAATTAATAATAAGTTATACCTACCAAAATTGCATTGATATTGTTGTTGATCTTTTGCCTCCGGATCTATTTTTTAAGTTAGTATAGAAATGCCCATATTAAATGAGCGTTATGAAGTCTGTTTTCATTATTTTAAATTTGGCCCAATATTTTAATGTATTTTTATTCTGAGTATAATGTGAGTATAATAAGTATGGCATCACAAACGAAATACTTACAATAAAAAAATATATATACAAGGCCACTTTTTTTTTAGTGCTCCATACATTAGGAACTTTTTTCTGGAGTAGGTAATCCGGAGGCAATAAAACGGAAATAAAAAAAATAAATAAAAATATGTATCCATTAATGGCAATATATGGCACCTTTTTTCAACTTTGCCCGTTAGAAATTAAAAAAAATGACCCACCCTAGTGATAACCCAATCGAATAAAGTTCGCATAGTAAACTTTCAAAATAAAATTTAGTACTTAGGTAAATAGCTTTTCATAATATTGGTGTGTTCTCTGTGAACTGTGAACATAAAACATGTACAGTGCGTGTACCTACATGTACATTAGTCTTATAGCGCCACGGAACTTTCGTCAGTTGTCTGTGCAACTATAGCCTATGGTATGGTCGATTTTTTGTTGGAGAATAACGGCGTGTGTCAAGTGACTCAATTATAATTTCGCCGGGATGGCCCACAAAGTTAAAAGGATGTATATATATTAGTTAAACCATATATCAAATCCAACTGCTCTCACTATAAACAGTATAAACCTACTTTGGCACGAAACAGCAATGCTAATGTATTAGAGTCTAGGATTGCGTGGTCAACCAATCATGGCAATACTACACGTAACCTGAAATTAACACGTTATAATATAATACAATTCAAGGCAAATGTTGTTAAAAGTAGATTATGACCAAGCAAACTTTTTATTAGAAGGGTGCTTGCACAAAAGGACCAACGTCGGTACCGATTCTCGACGGCTGTTGGTGGTCTCATTGGGTTGAAACTAATGAGGAACTAATGGTTTTGTTTTGTTATCTATAAGATATATTTTTTCTAATTTGGGTCTCTCCGAGATAAGAGTGTATAGGCTGTTGCTGAACCAGCGAGCTACATCTTCGACCCCGTGGTCACTTACCAGCTGGTGATATTGCGGTTAATCGACGGCCAGTTTGTGTATGAAAATTTCATCTTAACTCATATGCTCTGTTAACGACAACTATTGTGATTTAATTTTTTATTACCAACGTATTCGAATAAGAAATTTTAAGATAAAAATTTTTTGGTGATAGATACTTATATTATTATTGTACAAATGGTATCCAATGATTTCATAATTGATGTTTCACAAAGAACGTAAACGTTGACAACTCCGCCATTCGCAAATGAGTTGTTTCAAAAAATATTATTTCGCAAACTGATCATTACTCGAATTATATACTCAGGTACTTGACGAAATATTAATTTCACAAACACTGCAATTGCCAAATGAACGTACCTATGGCAAAGATATGTTTGATAAAAAATTATGGTTTGATGTATACTTTATATAAAATAAATCATAAAAATCTGACTTTCATCTGGTTTATTTTGAAATTATGGACCTTCTGAACCCTAAGAACATTTTAAGAAGGAGAGCCATATTGAATTTTAGCGCAGGGAGAAGTGATGACGTCATCGATTTTTTGTGTGGGATTTTGACATATTATATGTTCTGAATCCTATCATATATTGAGTATTGAAAGGCTTTTATGTACTGTCGTGTATCTTAATGTAGATTTGTTTGATAGACCCTAATGTAGATATGTCTACACGGTTCAAATTATGCGGATTGTCTTGGAAAACTAGAGTCGAGGCGTTTCTGTAGAAGGACAGCTTAATAACAAATTTTAGGTACGTTGATGAAACCTTTCTGTTTGCTAGAAATAAAGAGAAGATAAAAACTCTTCTATATCGCCTTGAAACCACTAGTCTTGGACTTGCTAATAACACAAAAAACTAAGATCATATAGTAGAGCAGGGCATGTGACAGCACATCCACCCAGAAATGCCAACTGTGAAGTTGTACACTATTACATATATCTCGGCTCGTCCGTGTCAAGTGTTGGAGGGTGTGAGGAAGAGATTACGAGACGTTGCGCTATCACAAGATCCGCCGTGGGGAAGCTAGATAAGATTTGGAAGGACAGGCGAATAACCAGGAATACCAAGGTTTCTCTACGGAGCGGAGACGTAGACTCTAAGGTTAAAAGACAGACGCAAAATTGATACACTAGAAATGTGGTGATGGAGGCGTGTGTTGAAAATTTCTTGGACCGCTTTTCGCACAAACGTATCCATCTTTCGTTAATAATATTTCAAGTAGAGGCTTTCGGCGACTGTAGGTACAATTGCGAATTTTAAGATTCTATTGAAGTATTTCTAAGAAACTAGCAATCCACGGAGCGTCTAGTATGCGAGGACAGGTTGGGAGCAAAAGGTCTCGAGGGCGGTCTTCACCCGATGGAAGGACTTGATTAAGACAGCGACAGACACCAGCATTTCAGTGTTCTCGAAATGCTGCTAATAGATAAAAGTCGAGACAAATTGCGAAGACTGCCACCCAAGTCGAGAGGATCGAGGACGGAGATCAGCTGTGGACAAATACGTCATCATCGACCACGACCACTCTGGCAAGGTGAGACGACTAGAAAGAAATAGGAGCAAACATTATTTTTTTGCGCCGTGTCATTATCGGTGGTACTTATAAAAGGAAGGGTTTTATGTGATTTTAGAATGGCGTTAAGGACGTTAAGTTTCCTCACGGAGACTAAATCGGAAATTTTATATAGGTCACTTGTCGGAAATCGTTGAAGTAAGCTGCGGTGAAGTAATTTCCGTGGTTTTTTCTTTCTTGGAACCTAAAGAACACCTACCGCATACTACTGCAATGAGTGGATAGATAGGTATTTGATAATAGTTTTCCGTTTATTACGTCCAGGATAAAACCTTCTAACTACCTTTATTAAGGAAAAAATAAACTATTGCGAAATTAACCCTGAGGTTTCATCTTCAAGGTAGAGATGCAGTCACCTTGGAGAATAAAAGCGGAAAATCGATTGAAGGTATTGAGTGAGTAGGGAATAACCATTACGTGCACGAAATATGAAAATCTGAAGACAACAATAGAGACTTTAAAATGTTCAAATATCATCAGTTCTCAAGGTAAACATTACACGCAAGGCAAGGGTTTGGATTCTTATAAAATGAGGATGTATTTCTAATGTAATTTATACAGGGTGGTATGAAATGAGGGTCTTTCTCTGTAACTTTTCGAATCTATTTACTCGATCCACTTTTAGTATAAGTATGACCAACAACAGAAACGAAAAGAAATTACTGTTCTTATTAATAACTAATTGTAAGTATGTATTATACAATACAGTTTCAATAAAATCGTCATTCATTCCAATTCCTGACCACTTCCCTGTTATGTGGAACACCACGTAATGCGGGTTACGTTATTTCGTCATAAGTTCATAACCAAGCTTAATCTATTACTAATAATGGCATGGCATCTACCATATTATAGACTATGAGTGGCAGAATGTACCAATTTCAAAGATCATTTCTACTTAAGTATAAAACTAGTCAACGCTGTTATCATCAAATTAAATGAGACGCTTTTAAATTATGTATAATCTAGTTTTAGCAGACACTTTTAATTTTAAATGATGAATATCCAGTTTTAGTAGTAGGTATATATCGAACACAATAACAGATTGCGACGAGGAGTGGCTGAGCGTCTCCGTGGGTAAGTAACGCTGTTGACCTTTTCCTAAACACCCGTGGAATGTAACCTTTCGGAGCCGCGGATGCGCCGGAGACGTAGCCCTAGAAAACGATGATTCCATGGGAAATTAAAAATTCCGCAATATTTCAAACGTGTCAGCATTGTCAGCAGATAGTATCAGCCGATTTAAAAACGGCGGCCGATCTGATTTAAAGACGAGGCCTAATCATAATGTGGATACGGATCGGTGGCATGTGTGTTTTTGATAGGTACTAAGAAATATTCGAAGATTTCAGCGGTCTGTCTACATGTAATGCGTTAGTCCGTTACCTTTTAAGTTAAATCTACGTATACCCGTCTTATATGAATATAAAAGTAAGTAAGGTCAGGCGGGGTAAGGGAAACACACGGGGCAAATGGAACACTTGGAAATATTTTCCATGTAATAGATTTAACCCTTTATTTGACGTCGTATACTGTGAGATACATTCACAAAAAAAAAATCTACACAGTCTTCCGAAACATCTAAGTGAAAATTTAATATTTTATCTGGTCACACAATTTGTCCTAATTTAGGCAAAAATAGTTCTGAGTACTGGTAAAATTTTTAACCGACAGTCGAAGGTCAAATTGGCGGACCTGGGGAGTGCTCACACGCTTCGCAAATTATTTATTACTTTTTAAAATATTTATAGCAATGTTTTGGGGCGAAATGCGGTTTAGGTATAATTGTAAATGTTTGCCATTGGATTGTGTCAGATTTTAATTTCGATTTGTACTAATTCCCACTAACTGCAATCGCCTAAAGTTGTTTGTATCTCACAGTATACATTGCCAAGAACGGGCACTAAGGCAACTAAACATGTATGTATACCGTGATATACTTTGCCAAGAACGGACTTAATTTGTATGTATACCGGGATATACTTTGCCAAATATGAGTGCAGCTTGGTTTTGGGGTGTTTTTGCTTTTTTCTTCCTTCTTTGCTTCTTAACAGCATGTGGTAAAAAATAAATCCGCATAATATTGTCCCTCATACCAAATGCGATGATAAAAAAAGAGGTTCAAGTATTTAGGGACCTTTCTTCCCCTGAATGCTCGTCTTCAACGCCATCCTTGGATTTTTTGCTTGGACGCTTAAATCTACTATGTAGCTCTGATGAAGACGTCACAGAAAGAGTTAATACACAAATAGAGTCTTGTGGCGCCGAAGAAAATGTTCCTTTGACCCCAACAATTCAAAAAACGTGCCGTTCATCGACACAGGGACCAGACTTTTTAAATATGCCCTTAATTTCTTCATTACCGTCCCTTCCATCTGTAACCAATGCTACCCCTCGAGCCACACCATCGACCACAAGAAAAACTCCGGCTAAAAAACGAATTGCCCCAGTGGCGAAGCTGGCTAAAAAAATTAAAAAGTTTAAAAAGTAAAAAGCAGTATTTCAACATGCAGCTATACTAGAACAGCAAGATGACGGCGATTACGAAGACATACCAGACGATTCATCCCTTGATTATTTTAACAAATTCTTTTCTCCTGATATAATACCTATCCTTCATAACAGAACAGACTAGCATTTACTCAGTTGAAAAAAACTGGAAAATCGATTCAATTAACCTAACATGAACTTGTGGATTTTATTGCCATACAAATTATAACGGGAATAGTTGATATGCCAGAAGTTGACAACGGTATATTGCCTGAAATGCAATGTAAAGCTTTGTTTTTTGACAGGGAAAGACCCCCGAAAATGTTTCCCGAGCTTTCGCTCAAAATAAAATAAAATTTCTAAATAAATTGTTTTGTTATTTAAAATTACCTTTCTGTTGCATATTTGACATTGTATATCACAGTATACATTCACTTCACTTCATTCTATTGGCATTGTATACTGTGGTATACATTAGTTTTCGGGAAAACTGGAAAAGCTAGATTTTTTTTACTATTTTTTTTAATCACATATTATACCTAAAAGACCAAAAAAAATAAAAAAATACAAAATGTACACTTTTTCTGTCTTTGCCAAATAAAGGGTTAATAAACATAAGACGATCAACTGCCGCGACACTTGTTAATTTTCTGCCCAGTACTTTTTCGAAAAAATCGGATCCACCATACATACTTTGATTTATTTTGAGTGTTTCTCTTATCCCAATGTGTTTCTCTCCCACCTGACCTTACTCATAATAGTCACCTTTTCATGGCTAAGGTAATAAACTAATTTTGTTAAAACTAGGCTCGTAAATGTGACCTGGTAAACTTAAATCGACCCCAGGACTGGACGTATTAGTGAGCGAAGTCAATATGTTCTTTTAGTATTGTATGAGCAGTTTTAATAAAATTATTACACTTTAAAAGTAGCGCAGCCTTGACAATATTCTACATAAACAAATAGTATGAATATTGTCATGTAGGGAACGACATCGGCAACATTTTCAACCGACTTCAAAAAGAGTACCTAGATTCTCAATTCTATTGATGAATTGAATGATTTTGTTTGATTTTGTCAAATGTCCCAATAAAATTATACTTAACCAAAGAAATAAAATATAGATACCTACATAGGTACTTATTATCTTCAAGTGTAATTGGTTATCTTTAATATTCAATTTCTTCAGATTATGTTTTCAGCTAGAATGTATACAATGTGTAGTGAATACTGTTAAGGAGAAATCACGCCATCTGTTAGAAAAGTACGTAACATTTTAGCACTGGCTCGACTCGATCCGCACCGCGACGTGACCGCGCAAACATGGACGGGACGGAGAACAACTTTCTGACTTACGTCGCGCTTTTAGAGCAGTTTTGGATGATCCAGTTAGTGGCAATACCTGAATGCAAAACACAGATGGCGCTGTTATTCCATTGCCAAGTTTAGTGAAGATAAGAGGCGTACACAATTTTTAATACTACACATATTTTGAAGGTATTCAGTTTAGCCTTTTTATGTAACCAAAATTGGCTAAGCATTTTTAATAACAAATGTGGGACGAAATAGTTGGTTTGACTTGCGTCAACCGGGGTCAGGTGAAGTCATTGACACGACACGACGTGAAGAGGTAAGTTGATTGTTCTGTAGAGACTATTTACTCCACTCCATATAATTATTATTTTCTTCAGAAATTTCTGTCTGTTTATATGTAGGTATAGGTATGTATTAGCGAACTGTATGAAAACGTCATTATCATCACTTATTATATTATAAATCTGCGTCCCGAGACTGTGGGCTATTAATTTCTTCTAGCAGTAGATCTTAATGGGTCTTGAACCAAAAGTCTACGTCGTTTAAGACACATTTATTTCAAAAAGGATTGATGAAAATAAAAATAACAGGTAGGTACATTTACAGTGGCAGCATAGTCACTAATACTTATAATAGGTATGTAAACAGCTTACATAAAAGTTTACAGTAAACTGCAACGTTTAGTCATGTGAAATGAACATACAAAGCAGAATTCACGAGTACCTAAAAACTATAATTATTACAATGGCCCATAAATTAAACAATAAAAATTAATAATAAGTAATGTCAAGCATATCAACAGTACTTAACATAATTTATAACTTTTAAAAGCATATGAATATGAGTTGTTAAAAAACACGTTAGCCGACCTACTATTTGCCTGTAGCGATGAGCTATTCAAAAATACGCCAACAGGTCAATTTGCCTGTCGCGTTTGCCGTGGCGTTGCCAGATTTGAATAGTATCTGTCTATGTACATATACAGGGTGATCAATGGGTCAGTAGGAAGAAAACGAAAACTATAAGAGTTAGAGAAATTAGTTCTTACTAACAATGGCGTCCATTTTAGATTGAATAGAAACTGCATCCATTTTTTTTTATAAATCTTACATAACCGGTAATCGAACCTGGTTAAAATTTTGTAAGTAATCGCAGGTCGTATTGTTTCACTCTTTATAGCGGTTTTCACGGTTGCTATATGAAATAATGTATGAGATTTACAAAAGGAAAATGCAGTTTTTATTTAATCTAAAATTGACGCCATGGTTCCTAAGAACAGATTTCCCTATCTCTTATAGTTTCTGACTTCTCCCTACTGACCCATTTGAATTGATCACCCGGTATAGTGATTGACTAATGTAATGTTATGGGAATAAGAAGTTTACTTGGATATTTGAAATTGGCGAGAGATTCCAGTTCTAGAAACTTTTATTTGCCACTGACACTTTATTTTTACAACCGGTCAAAATCCATGGAATAAGACATGGATCACCTATTCGTGTTTAATCAGTGCAATGGCTATACAATGGAATATACCTATAGCGCTATAGCTTCACATGGAAGGTAGTAATCGTATTACATAGGTACATGTCTTCCTTATCTACCTAAATTATCTAAATTGTACTTAAAATGAATGATGAAAGCCTCCATTGCGCTAAGCGTAGCGTAATATTTTTGTGTTCTTATGAACACAATAATATTACGCAAAATAAAATGTTCGGCGTCGTAATAAGTTTCTTTCGATAATCTTATATAGCGTAGTGATTGTGTATAGGCTAATGAAGATAAGTTATGTGACAGACATGGTGCCGCGGAAGCGCATGTCGAGGCTGCCGTACGAGGGGCGGTAGCGCGGCGTGCGCTGGCTCCAGGGCGAGCGGCGGTTCTTGTAGCTGGAGCACGCGATCAGGCTGTTCATGGCCGGCGGCCGCGACTGCTCCACGCTGATGCCGCGCCGGTGGCTACATGAGAAGATTACATTATTCACAAGGTATCTAAGAGACATGTCAAAACAAATTCAAAGGCTCAAAATTAAGTAAATTAAATTAATTAATTAATTCAATCGAAACTAAGTCAAATTGAATGATAAGACCATTCCATACCACCACCAGCACATCGCAGGACTGTCATTTTTTCTATCAAAAAAATCCTTTGATACTCCTAATAAAAGTTTAACGCAAATACTCCGGTTCGTTGCGCGCTATTGTTAAACTATAGGTACTCTACCTACACGCTCGAACGGCATATGCCGCAGGAAGACGTAAAATGGTTAGTAATACTTGCACAAAATATCAATAATATTTAGCATTAGTGCCTGAGACGTAACTGATTACCGTCAATATGTTCCCAGAAATATTGAATTAATTTATACAACTGCATTAACACACACCGACATACAGTGGCGCAGAGCAGTAGCGTTAGCGAAAGTTAAGACATTTTTGTTGGTCTGGCTTCTATTCTAAGATATTGATCGGTATCGACGTCTAGCCCTGGCCCCTGTGGCAGCTACGCTACTGAGAGACATAGTAAAAGAAAGAAATGGCAAGGGGTATAACCTCTTGGCGCGCTGTATGATGGGCGGGTACTCGTCGCCGATGAGCACACTGCCGTCCAGCGTCCCGTCCATCTGCAGCAGGTCGCCGGCCGACACCGACACGTCGAGCTTGGACTCGCGGTCGCACGTCCACAGGAATATTATCACTACCATCATCTAAAAACGATTCAAATTAAATATGATGTTGATGCTATTTCAATATGTGTACTAACCACAAAAGTATTTACTATTATATTTACAACGTGCTGTTCAATAGATAAAGTCTTATTAATCAACGTTTTTTAAGAAAATTTGATTTGTTTAAATAGTGTAATCTTTAGCAGTACATCTCTTGGAGGAATAAACTACTTTTCCACAGGTTATTCGCTGATGGTGCTCACTACAGACAAATACAACATAATTTTTACAAAACTAACTCATTTAAATACCATACAATTTTACAAACAGGCCACAAGCATCCTATTGTTTGTACCTCTAATTCTATCAATATTTAAAACTTCGGTAAATACTCCACTCTTTTCGGAACTAAAGCTTTGATTCAGGATATATAAATAAGTCTGTAATTTGTATCTAACTTACCACTATAATATTGATTCCGAATATAAAGAGCGTGGAATTCTTAAAGCCGATGGAGTCGAACAGCAGGCCCGACACGGTGGGCCCGATGAACGCGCCCAGCGCGAACGTGGACGTCCACATGCCCGACACCAGCCCGTACGTCTCTATAGAATTGGGTAATCCGCTCGCACTGAAATATAATACAATTACATTATTTAACTGTTCAATATTACGTAAGCACGGTCCACGGCCAATTTTCAAATCTGATTTCCTTATCACTATCCCAAGAGAGGATCATTGTAGAGCAGAAGCGCTGAAAGGAACTGAACGGTCAGTAATACTTTTTTGAAATCATCTAGTGTTTCCTGCGTGAACCTTTGTAATGTGAAATAAAGCTGCATAAAAAAATAACAACACAACAAAAAACAATCACACAAATTACTTGAGCCAGTACCTAGTATAAAAAATATTATTAGTTATAATTCAATAGTCAGATCGAATCCTGGAAAGTCAGTACTATGATTTGGAGCTCGGAAATATTTGACTTCTGGCCGAAGGGTGGTGTTTCGGCAGTTCCGGGGCAATCTGCCGAATCCTACGCCAGATCAGACGACGCAACGGAGCCACGCGGTTACGTCGCCTAAATCAAACTAGATTTAAGTTTTTATTTTTTATATTATGTATAATTTTTGTAGTTAACAGTGCCTTAGTTTAATTACTGTAATGCTGTGTAAATAATTTGAATAAATAAATAAATTTGGATAATATCGAGGCTGCAATCCTTAGAGTTACTCACATAGCGGTGCCGAGCGCGTCGGCGAAGGAGGCCACCAGCTGGCTGCCGATGCCCAGGCCGTGCAGCACGAGCCCGGAGACCGTCACCCACAGCAACCTGCAGGAGAAACATTCAATATTACACGGTTTGGATCGAAACTGGCAAGAAACTGCGCAGGATCGGGACAAGTGGCGTACTCTCGTTTCGGAGGCTAAGATCCTGTTTGGGTCACTGAGCCAAAATAGTTAGTTAGTTTTTGGATCGTTTAAACTTATATACATATTTTTTACTCCCCATGTACTTTCGATGTATCTTGTTACTAATTCCGAAACATGCAAAATTCTCGCAAATTGTGTTGACATGTCTTTGTGTTTTCTTTGTTTTCGAGGCGACAAACCATCTGGGATTAACCTCTTAATGAAATGAATCTTAGTCTCGGATAGTAATAAAACTAAAAGTCAAACTATTATTAACAAGATTATTTCCAAGACGCGAGACGTTGCTTGAAAATGTGGCTAAATCTAGTACCTACAAATCTCTTTATATTTAATTGTAAAATTGAAAACTGTCCATCTAGGTATAAGCCTTTTAAACACGACAAAAATGCGTCGTGCTATACTAATGTGTATGAGTTGTCAGTTACGATAAAAATGTATATGATTAATTGAAGTAACCGGTCAAATTACGTTTCACTGTAGATGAATGGCGCGGGTCCTATCAGCAGGAAGGCGGCGGCGACGAACAGGCAGCCCAGAACGGTGACGTATTTGGGCTTGATGGAGGGGCGGTCGCACAGCCAGCCCCACGCCGGCGCCGACAGCGCGTACACGCCGCCGTTGATCACGAACATCAGCCCCAGGATCATGGGCGAGAAGCTAAACTGAAATCGTACAACGATAATAGCTGATTCTGGGTTTACGTGGGCTGGTTTTTCGCAACTCGGCATTTTAATAACGCCCATTTTGCGACTTAAATGTTCACTTTAGTGCTACTAATTATGACTACGTATAAACATTGTGACTTTGTATCCGTAATGGTACAGCACTGAAAGCTAAGAGTCGATGGCAGAATTTGTTACGTAAGACAAGTTTTCGATATGATCTGGACTCTACAGAACATTGTAAATAAAAGTTGGCCGAGTATTGGTACCTGTCTTAGGTGTGGCTCCAGCGTGGCCTGCAGGAACCCGATGCTCATGCTGGTGCACATGATGCTGATGGCTGCCAGCAGCACGCCCGGTATGCGCAGCAGCGTGAAAATGCTCGCTACATCGGAATAACATTTCCTTTTGTTACACACGTAGTTTTCAAATGCGAAAATAAGTAAATAAATATTAAGGGACAATCTTACACAATTCGACCTAGTCCCAAACTAAGCAAAGCTTATACTAGATGACGATATACATAATATATAAATATATAAATAACATCAATGAATTCGACAGGCCGGAATTCGAACCCAGTATGCAGAGGTGCACTAAAAACTGCGCTAACCGCGTCGTCAAAAAGTCGACTACGAGTAATAGTAAAATAACGCGCATTAATTTTTAAAACAATTTGGCCAGCTTACATTATTTGTCTGTTAGCAAAGAATGGATATTATTGGGTGAAGCTAAGTGAAGTAGTCTTACGGCCGGTGGGTCTGAGATCCTCGTCGTCGTTGCACCTGGGCAGCGCCACGCAGCTCATGAGGGCCGCGCAGAAGAGCGCCGAGCCGAGCACCGCGAACGGCAGCGAGTACCCGCCCGCCGCGTACAGCGCGCCGCCCAGCGTCGGGCCCACGATCAGACCCAGCCCGAAGAACGTCTCCAGCGACGCCTGCAACACACACACAAGCAAAACTGTTTGCTCGATTATTCATACTTACTATTAAAACTGTTTATAACTACCTACCACTGGCTGAATTAGTTTTTATAAACAAAGTAACGAGTAATTAAAATTGTGGTACCTATATTTTCTTGACCAAAATTTTCCGATACAATTTCACTCTATATGCTATGCATATTATGTATATGTATGTTATTTACATGAAATGTTCTTATAATGGGAAAAATAACAATATTTTTTTGCTATAGCCAGCCCCGTGTGTGTATGTTTCATATAATAGTATAGGTACTTACCGCTGTCATTGTCAATGTACCATTGTTACGGTATTTTTAATAACAGTTTTTAGTACTAGTAAACATTTGTTCTCCGTTGTTACTTATATAATGAATTAATGAAGATATAAGAAGCGCATAAAATACGAATGTTTGCTCTGACATTTGGCATTGCTTAATAAAGTTTCGAGCTTATTTCATTGACATAAATACATTATTTTGAGATTTGTCAAGTGACGATACAATGCCTAGAATATTCCTTATTATTAGGTCACTTTTTTATACTATCAGTGAACGTTAAAGTTTGCACGCGGTAACTATGCCGTCGGATACAAATGAGGTCCAAACTTAACGTAACTTGATTACAAATCGAGGTGTCGTTCTAGACTGTCTTCTCTTCCAAAACTTAACCAATCGTAATATAATTTTGGAAACTGAATAAGAATAGTAATATTCTGTGTCAGACCGTCTCGATTTTTGCGCAAATGATTAGAGAATTTGTGTACTAAGCTTGCGTATGTGGTTGCATTCATTTTGATTGCTTAAAATCGTCTATGATAATAAGTTTTTTATATCGCCAAAACTTTTTTCACACAGTGATTTGAAATGAGCTCCCATAGTAACTATTGTAGTATGTATATTGAAACACCTTTCTAATGATATATGTCACGTCGCTATTAGTTCTTGGACCATTTTGTCCGGTCCGCCAAATGTCCATTTACAGACGCCTAGTACCTATACCTACACAGTCCTTAAATTTCGTAACGATTTGGACGTTTTGGAGGAGAAAAAGACGAGAACGAAACCACGATTTGTGTGGAAACAATTGCAGTGGTATTTTATGTTAAGTTTTAAATTTCGTTTTCCTTGTTTGTCTTTGTACTATCCACATTACAGAATGTATTGTATTATAATATATATGCACATGTTATTATCGCTATCGTATTTGGTACTGGCAACGTACTCGTGTCAAAGAAGTGATTAATTGAATGATGGTTCGTCAAAAGATAAGCTATTCCATCAATTCTTGCGGTCTGATCTGTGTAAGTGGTCCAAGATGCTGACTACACTATATTGGATATAATCTAAGTTTAAAATAAGAGGTCACTCTATCAGTCAGTGCGGTAATTTGACGGATACCTAATTAGTACCTATTCATATAAGAAAAAAAACCAGCGATTGGCAGCATAACGGGAATGGCGCAGTAACAAGTAAAACAATGATAGCGCATCGTTTTTGTGGCACCAGTGGAACATTATCTGTCTCACGTTTTATGTTATCAAGTATCACGTACAAACATGACAGCGACGTTATCAGGGAACTCCTTCGCGATGATGGCGAAGGAGGCGGTTAGGAAGGCGGCGTTCCCCATTGCCTCTACCATGCGGATCACGAAGCTTAGTGTGATGAACGGCACGTGGCCCTCCACTTTATCCAGCAGGCTGAGAACACACAGACACAACATTTAAGTAGGTTGAAATAGTATACGAGCAGCTGGTCCTCTTTAATTACTGATTATTTCCTTATACTTATAGTCCTTATTACGCCAAGCTATGTGAGAAACTGGGGAAGCCGATGGCTGAATAATGTCAATGTCCCTTCATTATACTGCTTAGAAGCGAAGGATTATCGGTTGGCAGTCTTTGATGAGTTAAATCTCACTAGAGGTAAGATTGTGATTTAATAAAATACTAGAAGTACTATAGAATTTAGAGAGAGTCGTAAGTGTTCTGTTTCTGACGATGTGTTATACAGATTCTGAGTTTTACTTCTTCTCTCGATATGATGTCCAAATAATGTAGGCATGTGATTATTGGTATTCATTGATTACCTAAACTGTATGGCGGCAAACGTTAGTGGTGGTGACCCCGCGGCGAGGTCATGACGTCACGGATATCGCCACGTCCAGCACCCCCACTTGACCCTAGTGCGCAGTACCGAAACGAGACGGCACCAAATTAACACGAGATATTAAAATGTTTTGTTTATACGCGGCGTCTTGCTGTTAATTAGCAATATGTATCTTTAACTTATGTTAGATATTTAATAGTGAAGCGATAGGACTCCTTTTAAGACTCCTTTGGAGTATTTCTTAATTTTATTGGAGTTCATGGCTTAACGAGTATATACCACAAATTTCCCAAGGTTTGACTAAGTTAGTTATGCCATCAATATGATGTGTCGTGTGATTGTGATAATTCAACCACAAGCCGGGAGCTGTCAGCCAAAACCTCAGAATTTTTAGGAAATCATAAAATTTACTGTCTCTGTCTCACCGTCTCAGCTAACAATTCTAAATAATTATAAGAAACACTTATTGATATTTCTTTTGTAGTCCAGTGATCACATTTGGGTTAGTTTGTTATTTCAATTTAATTGACTATTAGGTTGGGATAGGCTGTTATTTTGATTTTATTTGCCCCGAAATTCATTGTTTATCACTGACTATAGTATGGTATGTTACCCAAAAAGTATGGCGCATGTGCCGGTGGTGAGGATGCCGCCGTTGAAGAGCAGCTTGGGCCCGAGCCGGTTGAGGTGCGCGCCGTACAGCGGGCTGACGAGGAACACCACCAGCTCGAACACGCCGAACACCAGCCCGTACTCCGTCGCCGTGCATTCTTTCCTCTCCGCCTGCATCAACGAACCGACATAAGTATACTAAGTATTATTTAATTTTCAAGATTACACAAGATCCTGATCTTGTGAGCATGGGACCCACTAGAAAGTGTGGCCTTTAAAAAAAAGCTCCAAGTCTGTTCAGCCGTGTTCGACTAATCGGGGAACACAGGGTTTCGGACCTGTAGGTATTAATTTAGATCGAGAGTGTATTCGTAATACAAAATTAATAAGATTAAAAGAGACTATCAATCTAAATATACCTATATGTATAGGTACTTATAGATAGAAAATCCGGAAATCACCGGCTGGTGTAGTAAGCTTACTTTACCTGCGGGGCTGTGAATGCTGTGCTTGAATATACGAGTACCTATTGAGTTATAAATTGTGCCATCAAGGCCCACTGGCTTATCCTCAGAGAAAGGAGTTAAAATTTACCACGATATTGTTTTACATATATGTTTAATATTAATAACATTTTATAATTGCTATGGTCCAATAAAATATAAGAATATCAAACAATCATTCATTTTGTATTTATTATCATATTGTCGTATGATAATATAACAAATGGAGTATTTTGAAGAATAAATAATATAGAAAACTAGCATTAACCCGCGGCTTCGCCCGCGTTCCTATACAATATACATTATCCAACGGGAACGATGCTCTTTTTTTCAGGTTAAAAATTAGGCTATTTGTTAATGTTAGGGTATTATCTGCTTATCCCTCATGCATATCCGTCTAGCCGTTTTATTGTTGAAAAACTTGAATGCAGTTATTACGGCTGCAGGAAGTTTCCTGATGACTACTCCTCCAGTCCCGCCGCGCCGCCCGCACTGGCCTTGACGACAATCGAGATGGCACCAAATACAAATTTAAACATCTATTAGGTTTAAGTTTAGGTCGTAACTCTCATATTCTTGCTCTTCTTTATAGTATACTTTTTCATCCTGCAACTCCCCGCTATCTCAAAGAGCGTTTCACTTATCTCATTTCTGCTCGATCTGCCCAAAATTTGCTCCTTGCCGTACCTTCTTCCGTCTCAAAATTTTATAATAATTCGTTTACTTCTGTTTATGAAACTCCTTGCCTGTTAGCTTAAGGCGCGCTAAATCTCTTGTATCTTTCAAAGCTCAACTGAAAGAACACTATCTATCCCTTTCATAATTCGTATTTTATTCAAATGGTCCTATTATCTGTTGGCTGAATGTATGTATGTATTTATGTATTTAATTTTTATTATATTTATGTATTTATTTGTTTTTTATGTATATATTATTATTATTACTATCCGATTTTTGCACCGCCTAATAACAAAATCTTATTTTTTCAAGTTCTCCACTACCCAAAGGTTGTCTGGAAGAGATCGCTCGTTAGCGATAAGACCGCCTGTTGTTTACCTCTAATTGTAATGTCTTGCATTGTATTTCTCCTGTATATTTTATGAGGTGTGCAATAAACTCCTGTGAAGTTTCGAATATAAATAGTCTAATCTTGTTTTCCCATACAAACTTTGGATGTCTCTATTTCACCCCCTTTAGAAAAATCGTTTATTAGTGCGCCCCTAGACCTTATAAGGAACCTACGTTCCAAATTTGGACTCTTTAGAATCAGCGGTTTTGGGCTGTGCGTTTAAAAACGACACCCAGATTTTTATACATTATTTAGACATTTCTACCCCATCGCGCCCTAACATGAGAGATGGTATTACATGTCAGCCACGTTGAATTTTAAAATCATTATTTTTTTAGTAATCAGCGACCCGATAATCCATAGAAACCAACTATTCGCTCTTCCCTCTTCCCTCTTCCTTCCGGGATACAGCGACCCGATAAACCATAATAACAATACCCATGTTGATTTTCAGACTTTGTCACCACATTTCTCCCTTTTAGGGGTTGAATTTTCAAAAAACCGGAAACACGTGTTTTCTCATTTATTGTAAGAAATACTCCTGTGAAGTTTTGAATAAAATAGTCTAACTAATCTTGTTTCCCCTTACAAATTTTGTACCCACATTTCTCCCCTTTAAGGGGTGAATTTTGAAAAATTCTCTCTTAATGCACCCCTACACCTTATAAGGAACCTATGTGCCAAATTTGGACTCTCTAGAACCAGCGGTTTAGTATTTAGACATTTCAACCCCATTTCACCCCAACAGGGGAGATGGTAATTCACGTCCGCCACGTTGGGTTTTAAAATCGTTGCGGTTTTCGTAATCAGCGACCCGATAAACCATAAAAACAATACCCATGTTGATTTTCAGACTTTGTCACCACATTTCTCCCTTTTAGGGGTTGAATTTTCAAAAAACCTGAAACACGTGTTTACTCATTTATCGTTAGAAATACTCCTGTGAAGTTTCAAATAAAATAGTCTAACTAATCTTGTTTCCCCATACAAACTTTGGACCCCTATTTCACCCCTTTAGGGGGTGAATTTTGAAAAATCCTTTCTTAGTGCACTCCTACACCTTATAAGGAACCTACGTGCCAAATTTGGACTCTCTAGAACCAGCGGTTTGGGCTGTGCGTTGATATGTCAGTCAGTCAGTCAGTCAGTCAGTCAGTTTCTTCTTTTATATATTTAGAAGATATGATAATTATTACAAATTGAGTGGTGCATTTGATGACGACGATATTGAAATAAGTAATTAAGCGCCTAAACATTGCAACGTGTCAATGCGTTTTGAAGTGGCAGTGCTCTTATCATCTCTCTGCTGAGTTTACCTATACGAGAGAAATTTATTAAATACCGGGATATTACTTAAATTAGTTATCTTGACACACTTTATAACTAGAATGTTAGAATGGGCTTGTTATCGTTATAATTTAAATTATATTCCGTAACTGAGAAGCAAAACACTGTAAGTGTTTTGTTAAATACATGGTTATTTACAGTGTTATGCTTCTCAGGTAGAGAATTGTACTTTGTCCTTTTCTTGTATGTGAAATGAAAGTGATTAATTCAAGAGCAAAAGCAGATTTACTTTTGACATCGTCTACGTCATGAAATAACACAAACCAATCAATATCAAATCTTCAATGAATAGACGCTGAATAGACCACTCTCCCTCAAGGGTGGCTCCAGGTGGCAGCTACGCAATGTTTAAACCATAAATGCATTTTCAAATGTGTTCAAATGTGGTGTTGATCTCTTTTGTTTGTATCTTCGCAGATTTGAAATAATCCATCAACTAGAGTCATCCACTGTCGTTTATTGAACAAATAATATATCTGTTAATGTATACCTGTTAGAAAATTCAGAATTTGCACATGCTCTGCAACGTAATTCAATTGTAATTTGGTATTGGTATTTGGTATCGTTTTGCGTTCGCGAGTTACTAAATATTTTTTCAATAGTTATATACGACCAATACCAATATTTTTTCTAACCACCTATTTTGCTGACGATGTCGCACAGTACATAATAATTTAATTAGTGTGAATAATATACATAAATGGAAGAGTTAGCATATGCTTTCGTCTATTAAAAGCTTTAGTTATACATAAATAATAAATATATTACGAACTCGCTGAGCAATAATTTAAGTATAGGTATTGAGATGTAATTTTTTTATTTTTTATTTATTTATTATTTTGACAAAGAACCTTACATATATATAGTATCTTAAAGTTTACTGCCTTTTTATTTAAATAAAGGAGTAATGCTGTTGAAAATTTATTGTGTCGCTATTATTAATTAGTACCAATCATTTTAGCTTTCATGCCTTTCGACGTACATACGTAAAATATCATTGTTCGCTTGGTAGCCCTGCCCAGTAAAACCTTGGTTACAATGATAAATAATATGTGTGTAAGTATCATCCGTAAATAATAAAGTATAATAACAGCCGTGCACTGTTCAAAATTAAAACTATATAATAAGTAATATGAAAAGAATAGGTAAATCAAAACATCGATGTATTAAACCCCCCTAATAAAATTTGTGGAAAAATGTAGTAGGTATGGGTTTTCTTTATACTAACCTCTTGCGGGTAGAACGGTGCCTGCAGCGCCACACATATCGCATTACAAAAGTCTGCTATCGATATAACGACTATTGTCATCCACTGCCTTCGAGAAAACATGTAACCCATTATGAATAATTATGTAGGAAAACAAATAAATAATGTTCCAGTTCCGTTGCAATTACTAAAAACGACGTAATATCAATAATGAATTTCTGTATTTTGGAACTATTTCCATAATAGCTCGTAAATATTTCTTCCAGTTAGTTTTCACTGCCTTACACACGTTTTTAAAATAATATCAATTAAAATATATAGGAAACGTATATGTATCTTGAAGGCGGGTGGGCCACTGACTGTTCTGGATAAGGAGCTGGTGTGATAACCGGCGCGAGTGAACTCTCGACCGTATTAGTGCGCTCACCAAACACTACTCAATTAGGTAGGGATTGCTATCTCGGCCTTATGTTTTCCTAATGGTGCTGAATAATACATTTAAACATTACTTAACTTTGTAATAATCAGTATAACACTTGGATCGACCAGGAGCTTCTAGGTAATGTAGAGAGGAAAGGCCACTTAAAGGTCACTTTTTTAGTTTCTCGTAAATAACTCGTAAACGGTGGCCCATACCAAAAAAAATCTAGTACAGAAGTAATATACATGAAATTCTCTACAAAAAAGATTATATATTATACTACATTCTATACGTTACAGTATGTACTTTTTCTCTATATGGTATTTCTCTACTTTTATCAATATTTATTGCGATATGGAGGGAAGAAGATGGATAATATAAAATAAACTTGTGTTCTAAGTTCTAATCTTCTTGTTCGTCGTATCCTCATGACTGAGGGACGTGACGGCTGTGGGCACTCTTGCTGACGCTCTCCAAGCCGCAAGGTTTTGGGCTTGGTGCATGCTAGCCAGTAATGTCGCTCCAGTTGCCGATGTTACCGCGTCCGCCCATCGCATTGGCATACGTCCTTTACATCTCTTCCTTCATCTATTCATTTGTAAAAAATGCATTTTAGATCTTCACATTAGGCCATAATATTAGTAAAACTATCGTGAGACATTATTATAAGCCTGGGACCTAATTCGAGAATGCTGGGCCCTAATTCGACCAATTTTAGGGAGATGATGGAGATCTCTCCATTTCATCGCCATCTGTCACTTTTGACGTGTCCCTACTTGACAAGTGGCGATATCCCTATAACATCGCAACTTCGTCAATCCGGTCGCGCTTGATTTTCGTTTCCTTTGTATGTGACGGCATAAATAACAGGCGCATACTTTAACTTGACTGTGTAGCAAGTGAAATTAGTCAGTTACGTTTCGTTCAAAACGGAAATTCATATGCATGAATAGCATTTCTGACAATCATTAATCGTCTTCGTATTTCCGAAATTGAGATGAGATATGTCACTTGTCAGCTCATCGCTGTGACAGCCAGTGAGAGTGTGTATTTGGCTGTCCGGTGGCCAATCTTAATTGATATCGAAAGTTACATTGAGTGTGGTTTTCTCGTAAGTACTTTACTTCATTTGCTGCATACGAGTATGTGGCCCTTGCCGGTTAGACTGTTGCCGACCGATCGGCTAAAAAGCAATACATCTATTGTGGCCTTCTTCAATTTGTTTGTTTTCTAACAAATCATTTCAATTATCATTTTGCTGAACAATAGTTAGGTAGTTAGTTAATGATAACTGCTTACCAGCGATTAAATATTATTACCAAAACATTATTATCAATGTTATGCTCTAACATAGCTTATTATCAGCTAGGTCCACGCAGCAACGTTTCTCAGGTTAATTATATAGTTCGCATTAAACTTAAGTTACTTAATCTTAAACAACTTGATTACAATTCAAATAATTAAAATTCCTATACAATGAGATAAGGAACTAAAAACTTGGAGCTCAGTATAAGATAGCAGATTTGATGCAGCTCCATTCTTGTAGTGATTTTCAAGTACGTCTTCTTTTTCCTTCATACAGGAGTATCTGTGACTGAGTTCATCGATACCGATATAGAAAATGTCCGCAATCTGCACAAATATTTGTTTATTTTAATATTTCTACGGGGTATCATCTCCCTAGTTTTTTGTCGCACTAACTAGAATTGATTCTCCAAGTCAAGAAAGAAAAGGGAGGTTCCCTAATAGCTTTAATCAAACAAACTATCTTAATCGCAGGTATTTGCATACGGCGACTTTTTGTAGCGATACTGCTCTCAGCAATCGCGCTGTTTTGATTGAAAATCGCTATACTGTATCGATGCAGACGCGCGACTGTATCCAGATTTCAACTGGATTGGTCCAGTAGATTTCGATGTAAATTGGCTGTGACAGACGGACAAATAGACATACAGACAACGGAGTGATCTTATAAGGGTTAAGTTTTTGCTAAAATTTCATTCCCAAACAAATTTAATTTGCATTACGTCAAAAATTCCATTTAGGCATTTGGTCTTTTACAAATGCTTTATTAAGACAAAAAAATATTAGACAATAAACATTTAAACAAATGCATTGTTATGATAAAACACAAAAGGGGGCCGGATGATAGGTTTTTTATGAAGTTATCGTAGAGAATACGCTAAAATAAGCGTTTTTTGTATGAAAAACTTTTTTCTAAACATGGTAATTACCACTATTTTGTGTGGATTATAATTTGATGGCGGATTGTAGTTTTGAAATGTTATATTATGTATACGATATAGGTATCCGCCAGCCACCACCACCACCTGCTTTTCCCTCTAGACCGCATTCAACGGAGAGCCACTGGTATCGTCGGCTGCCAGCGAATTTCACATCAGCTTGACTCCTTGGCGCTGCGTAGAGATGTATCTTTTGTCGCTTAACTATATATCGGAGAGTGTTCCGAGACATTGTTCGGATTGATTCCTGCCACATCTTTCCGCCATTCGTTCTACGCGACAATCCTATCATCCTCACCTCACCACTTAGTTGGCAGTCCACAACTGTGCGTTTTTCTGAAAATTTTCTGCCTCAGACGACTGCATTGTGGAATGAATTGTCGCTTGCGGTATTTCCGGATGGATACGACCTTCAAACCTTCAAGAAAAGAGCGTACTCCCACCTGAAAGACCCGTAACGCACTTGCGATTCCTCTGGTATTGTAGGTGTCTATGGGCAACGGTAATCGCTTTCCATCAGGCGATCCGTTTACTCGTTTACCCCCTATGACATAAAAAGACTGCGAAAGTCCAAATCTAGGGCTCTCATTGGTTAGGACGCATGCCTACACAGAGCACGGCGTACAGGGATAGCAGCCCTCGCCCGCGGTGGCAAATCTCAGGAGTCAGGAGCCGTGCGAAGCGGAGCGGCTGACAATCCTAAGCTGCGGAGCGGAGTACGGGCGACTGTGCTTTGCCACGCAAGGTTGGAAGGGCTGCTCTCCCCACAGCGCCGGAGCTACGGCGGAGTCAGTTTTAGTTGATTTAGGAGTCCATTGTTTTGGTAAATATCAAGTTTATAAAAATGTTGTCCATACAAAACACGCTTCTTCTAGGGTATTCTATACGATAAAGTAAAATAAAAATACGACGAGTAGGTACAAAACATTGACTATACAAATCATTTGCCATATTTCGTTTTCCGCAAAGCATGTTATGCCAGCTAAAACATTTGACTAAATGAAATTTGGTTAAAGTACCAGTTGGTAAGCGAGGCATTGCCTAAACATTCATGTGCCAAACATTAGGTTTGCGTAACAATTATTTGTCAAAAGTTAATTAGGCAAATGAAATTCTATGTTTTTTTTTTAGGAAGTCATAATTTGTCAAACTTATTTTGATATTTATCAATTACTAGACGTGCCCGCGGCTTCGCTCGCGTAAATGAAATATGTACTTCCTATTTGTAACACTTGAACATGTAATTTGTTTTTTTTTATTATATATACTTAATGAAAAAAGGAAACTGTCATTGCAAGTTAAATAAAAGCTTTTGAAAAGGAAACTGCGTTTAGTCCTCATATTTGTATTTCCGAAATAAAATTAATTATAAGCAAAAGGGATTCAACACATTTTATATTTGTATACTTACATGGACTGGAGAGTAATACATACATGTACAAATGTTACTCAAAGCAAATCTAATAAGCCTAGCAAAGCTTAATAAACAAAAGTAAAAATAATAACCATTAATAGGCAGTGCCGCTTCAGTAACAGACAAATCCGTGGGAAAAGAATCCTCTGAAAATAGGGAACAATCTAGATCTTCTCGAGAAATAAGCAGTAAGGGTCAGAGTATAGCAAAGCTGGACCGATTTTAGGACTAATTTTTTTTGTTGGTTTGGGCTTAAATTAGATTGAATCTAGTAGATTACGCTAAAATAAACATATTTTATTCTTTCAACTTTTTCTCTCAGATCGATATTTACCGAGATATTGGGGTTCAAATGCATAAACATATTTTGATGTAGGTACGTAATAATAGTAGACTATTTATGAGGGTCATGTAAGCAAGCATTTTGACGCTCCGCTCGCTACGCTCGCTCCGCTATACATGGTCACAAAACAAACCTAACCTAACCTACAGTTTTCGGTTTTCAACCCATGTACCATATTTTCAGACAGCATTTTTACCTTAAAAACCCCAATATCTCGGTAAATATTGATCTGAGAGAAAAAGTTTATTATAGGAACAAAACATGCTTATTATAGGATGTTTTAAAGGAAACTTTAATAAAAATGAGGTGTTATATTGACATAAATTTCACGACACCGAAATTTTTCTAAGTTCCAAAACTGGCCCACCTTTCCTATACCGCAACCCCTGCTGAGGTCTTACTAACCCAACATTATCGCATCGCATTCTACGCACCGAGATGCAGAACAATGAGTACATTGCCTTGCAAGGATATTTTTCTTGTGTTTATAATAATACATAATCTGTTAAATTCAAATTTAACAAAAATTAAACATGCTATCGCCATTCCTCCATCTCCCGAAACCGTGGTGGTCAATCTGAATAAAACCGTGATGGTCGATCAATCAAAATACAAATTAATAACATAATCACTTAATACTTTCAATTCTCGGCATTTTCATAACACTTTTTGCTTATTGCACAGAAAATTAAATTCGCTGACAATGACAATGCCGATGACATTTAGTTTGACAGAGAAAACAACATACGTCAAGCAAAGTGCGTAGTCATTACATTTCGAGTAAAAAACTTCGATATAACGGCGTACCAACATGACGCCAAAATTTTTGGCTACTTAAACTTAAGTCATATAGCGAAAAGAAACTTTAGGCTACTTGAACCTGAGCCATAAGAGCGAGAAGAACCGAGTATCGCCGGAAATGGACGACGGTCGCGAAATGAAGAATTTTATGAAGATTTCTTTAGCCGATTGTGAAGGTAATACGTAGTGAAAACGGTATTTTTTACGCTCTTATTCCATTCTCATATTTAGACAATAGATTTGAATAGTTTTTTCTGCGGTAACGTGCATCGTATTGGAGAAACGTGATCTAAAAGAACGTCGAGTTTTATAAGGCGCCATCTCGCTTCCTCCCTAGTGCGTTATCCCGTTCTGGCATTTTCAATTTTATTATATAGACTAGACGTGCCCGCGGCTTCGCTCGCGTAAATCAAATTTACTTCCTATTTGAAACACTTGAATATGTAATTTTGGGGTAGGGGTCGGGTTGCATAAAATTGAAAGGCGTACTTTTGATACGCATACGTGTATTCGTCATACTCATCATTACGCATAACTGTAAAAAGTCATATATTTATGCGCATAACGTTTTTAATCATAATGTTTAAGAACATACTGTGTAATGGGCATACAGTTGATGCGCGTAAAATGATTTAAGCATACTTTGTCATGGTCATACATTGATTACTCATAAAACAATGTAACCATACTTTATAAACGCATACATTGCAAAACGCATAGTCAAGTCGGTTCATCATTGCAAGTCGGTTCTGGCCAAGTCGGGTTTCAGGTCATAAAAAAAATAACCTAAACCTAACCCAACCAAGTCAGATCTAGCCAAGTCGGGTTTCAGGTCATAAAAAAAACCTAACCCAACGAAGTCGGATCTAGCCAAGTCGGGATTCAGGTCATAAAAAAAATAACCTTAACCTAACCCAACCAAGTCGGATCTAGCCAAGTCAAGTTTCAGGTTATAAAAAAAAAATAACCTAAACTTAACCCAACCAAGTCGGGTTTCGGGTCTTAAAAAATTGTAATTATCAATATTCTTTGAGTATTTAATGACAGGAGATGCCATGGACGGGCGACCCCCTCCGGCAAAATAACTGGTCAACTGGTCAAGCACGTTATATAAAACTACTTGAAGTCGCTTCACCGCCATTTTGCATTGATCTGTGTCGCGTGACACTTCTCTCTGAAAATGGTGAATTGTGCAGATATTTTCTTGTAAAAGGCGATCTGACAGCTCAAATACGTAACAAGATCGCGTTTCCTATCACAGGTAAGTATTTTTACGAAGTATTAAATGTGTATTAAAGTACAATCTCCATTTCAAGAAAAAAACCGTTGCGATACGTAAACGACAGAAAAATGTAAACATAAACGGTGGTACAGGGGCGAGGGATGTGACAAAGTCAAAACCGCGACTCAACATTTGAATGAATCATTCATTCATTCGATCACTGCAGTTCGTTTAATAGTTAGTGTATTATTAGATACTTGCGACCCTCCCGGCTTCGCACGGGTGCAAAACTGATAAATTATGCATGTATTATACATATTATAAACCTTCCACTTGAATCACTCTATCTATTAAGAAAAACTGCATCAAAATCCGTTGCGTAGTTCTAAAGATCTAAGCATACATAGGGACAGACAGACAAACAGGCAGACAGCAAAAAGCGACTTTGTTCTATACTATGTAGTGATTGAATTTAATAATAGGTATAGATGTATGCTATTTTTAAATCTTGTAAGGTGAATTAGAAATATTACCTTTCTCTAGACATACGATGTTGAAATTTAACATGAAAATGAAATAATTGTTTGCTAAAAGTATATCTAGGTAAAAGGAACATTCAATGCTGGGCTATGAGTATATGCGTTATACATATACTATTATTTATAGACTTTATTTCATATTCTTTCCATCTTCACTGCTGCCTCCTTATTTCCGTATTCTTCTTTTCTTTTATAGAATGAGAAATGAGGATATGCCGCAGAAGAACCAAGGTAACCGGCATAGCTCACAGGACTGCACGATTGAAGTGGCAATGACGAAGCCATGTAGCCCGGAGAATTGATGGCCGTTAGGTCAGCAAAGTGCTAGAGTGGCGACCACGTATAGGAAAGCGCAGCGTAGCGATCGTTGTGATGATTCTTGGGGAGGCCTATGTTCAGCAGTGGACGTCTGTGACTGATAGATAGATGAATCTATTTACTTACTTAATTATAACTTTATTTTATTTTATTTTATATGTGGTAATTCTAATTAAATTAATAACAATTTGTTTTATTGTTTTCTCTTTACTTATTATTTACTCATACCTTTAAATCACTTTGTATGTGGTTTCATATAATCACCTTAATTTTTAGATAGGCGTACGTTCTTTTCCTGAAGGTTATATTCACTGACCTCTTAACTACAAGCACGTTGGACTAAATATTCCATAGGGAATGACAGTTGTTTTCAGTGCCCATTCAAAGCATCCTGCGTGAACGTCTACTAAAATTGTCATTTCAGGCAAACGGTTCTTTGATCTGTGACAATCTGTGAATCTCTAATATTAGATCCATGGACGCTCACACAACTTGCACATAGCTATCGGCTCCAAAATGGTGAAAATGAAGTGGTTTCATTTTAGCAACAACAATATGAAGTCGAGTGTACTTGTTTTAGAAGTCCGTGATTGTTTAAGCCCGGAACAACCGCGGGCGACAGTTTTATTTCACAGTTTAGTTATGCGAGAGTGATAAGGACACAATAAATATAGACAGATATACCTACATAGAAACAAATATATTTATTGGATAACATCTTCAATATACAGAATTTACAGTTTTCAAATTTCACAATAAATAGTACCTATAAGACAATTCAGTTCATTCATCAAAATCATTTGACTCATTCTTCATATGTGTCCCATCACTATGTTTTTCTTATGTATGCTGCACAGTTACGTGAAAAGAGTATCTGTGTGCATGTCATTTTTGATGTGTTGAATTTTGCTGTAGTGTGCGTTTATCGCAACAGCAAAATTTGTGTCTGTTGAGTTATTCGTCTTTTGGTGGTGTGCTGTACGTGTTTACCTCGCCCCCCGCTAAAATTGGCGAAAAAATTTGTTCGAAGAGTTTACGTTATGACATCTCCATTTGTCTATGCTCTAAGTCAATATTATGTCTCTATTATGTCTTTAGGCTCAGTAATTTTCTGCCTATTGCCACCAAAATTGCACTCTCTCAAACTCTACTTCTTCTTATATTGGACTATGCTGACATAGCTTACCTTGACCTCACGGAGGAGCAGCTTAATAAGCTTGAGCGTATCCAAAACATCAACATTCGGTTCATATTTGGGTTACGCAAGTATGACCATGTATCCGACTTCCGGTCTCAGCTCAAGTAGCTCTCAATCCGTTCTCGTCGTCATTCCCATATTCTGTGTCTTCTTTATAATGTACTATTTAACCCCACAACTCCCCACTACCTCAAGGAGCGCTTCAGTTATTTGCGTTCTGTTCGCTCTGCACAAAACTTGGTTCTTACTGTTCCCCCTTCATCTTCTAAATTTTATAATGGTTCTTTCACATTCCGGGCTACTTTACTGTGGAATTCGCTTACTCTGGATATAAGGCGTGCCCAATCTCTTGCAACATTTAAAACCCTCGTCAAAAAACACTATTTGTCTCTCCCTTAGTACACTGCAATAATAAGCGCTCCTTTAACTTTGTGGCTCATACTGTTTTTGTTTTATTTATTACTTTACCATATATTTATTTATTATGTCTAAGTATTTATGTAAGTATATCTGTATATTTTTATTTATGTATGTTTATTACTTTTGTCTTTTATGGTAGTCGTTCATTTAGTCCTATTATATATATTTAGTCCTACGTTGTGTCTGTCTAGGAAAATAGTGGTGGACGTTAGCCTTTATCGGTAAAAGGGCCTCTTAATCTTTCAATAGAAAGTAATATGTTAAAAGACATACCCATTTATCTAACATAGTTTCTGTGTTTATTTTACGCTTGTTTTCTCTCACAAACCCGTTCCTACCCGTTATAGGTAAATACAATATATGCTAGGCTAGGCGTTTACGGAGTATAACGTTTTGGCAACAATATAGTTGATCGTTTTTCACTAATTCCATTCAAAAACATTAATAAAAATCACAGAGTTGAGGTTATGTCAACTGCGTTTGACATTTCAATTGAACTCGACGTACATGTCGCCTCACTCTATCGTATAAGCAAAGTGCGTAGTCATTACATTTCGAGTAAAAAACTTGGACATAACGGCGTACCAACATGACGCCAAAAATTTTTGGCTACTTAAACTTAAGTCATAGCGAAAAGAAACAGAGTATTGCCGGAAATGGCCGACGGTCGCGAAATGAAGAATTTTATGGACATTTCTTTAGCCGATTGTAAAGGAAATACGTAGCGAACACGGTATTTTTTACGCTCTTATTCTATTCTCATATTTAGACAATAGATTTGAATCGTTGTTTCTGCGGTAACGTGCATCGTATTGGAGAAACGTGATCTAAAAGGACGTCGAGTTTTGTAAGGCGCCATCTCGCTTCCTCCCTAGTGCGTTATCCCGTTCTGGCATTTTCAATTTTATTATATAGATAACAAACGAAATTAAAGTGTAAAAATAAAAAATAGATTAAAATTGAATTTTCTGGGCACCGATCGAGCTGAAATTTAGTATATTGGTAACATTTGACGATGGAGCAGGAACCTAATTCGAGAATGACGTTTGAGTGATCGCCAAACGTTAAATCTCTATTAGATAACAGTTATATCGCCATTGAACTGTCATTTAAATGCGATGAGCTTAAAAGTGACATAATATCTCATCTCAATTTTGGAAATACGAAGGCGATAATGATTGTCAAAAATGTTATTCATGTATATGAATTTCTGTTTTAAACGGTTAATTTAAAGTATGCGCCTGTTATTTGAAAATGAAAATGAAAATGAAAATGAAAAATGTTTATTTAGGTTTCTTACAAGATTATTACATCGTAAAAGGTTGGAGCCACCCACTAAGCAAGAAAATATGCTTGTGTTGGGAGACCCCGCTCTTCCGTAGCTAGAAAATATGGTAGCAAACCATAATAAACGATTATGTAAATTTAACTTTATTTTATATTTATGCCGTCACATACAAAGGAAACGAAAATTTGCGTCCGAATTGACGAAGTTTCGATGTTTTAGGGATATCGCCACTTGTCAAGTAGGCACACGTCAAAAGTGACGGATGGCGATGAAATGGAGACATCTCTATCATCTCTCTAAAATTGGTCGAATACCCCCCCTGGTTATTAGGATATTATGCAAACTAATGGAATGAACCAAAAAACAATTGCAGTTGTTTTAATACATTTATTTTATTATTTTCCCTTCACTCACCTTGCTGATTATTTGCATTTGCTGAAAAAACAATACTGAATTACAAAACGCCTACCAAATATGTTGATAAATTACTTCCAACAAATTCTTAATACTTGCCAAAACGGATGAATGCAAATAGTGTATCACAAACTATTGTATAAATAAAGCTAATATTTCTTTTTCTTACATGCTATAAAAATATGTGAACACCGTTAAGGTTAATTTCAGACCAAATAATCTATATTATTGTTAAATGGATGTCACCAATATTTTATATTATTACTTCCATTTTAGTCATTTTTGCTGAGGCAAAAAACTAACTGTTGACCGTGAAATTTTTTGTTATACCTAACATATTACTACTCACCCCAAACACAAGTAACTTGTTTATCGCTTTACGCATTCAATGAATATATTATATAGTACTTAAATAAATATTCGCTACTATTTAAATGCTCACCAAAATGGCTTTTATGCCCTAAAACTAATAAATATTAATAATAAATTGTGTATTGCGGAGACACTGTCATTGAGTGCCGTAAATAAAAATTTAAAGTCATCCTGCCGTCGTCGTACCTAACCTAAGCCAAGTCGGACCTGCCTTAAGGTGAAATAGGTAAGTAATGTTAGTAATCGTAGCCCAACCCAAGTCGGACCAGATATGGCAGTTAAACCGTGCGCGGTTTTCGCCCACCGTATATTATGTAATAGATCATAAGTTCCTTGTTTTAAATAAATTAAAAAAAAAAAAAACCTGCGCGGCTCGCTCTCTTCGCTCGCTCGTTAGGGTCGCAGTTCAACCTAACACTCGCTTCGCTCGTCGTCGCACCTAACCTAAGCCAAGTCGGACCTGCGTGGCTCGCCTGGCCGCAGGCCTGCCGGCCTGTGTGTCGCTTGGTGGGGGCGGGGGGCGGGTTGCGGGTAAATAAATAAAGGGAAGCTATCGTAATTTTAGATTGACAATAATATATTTTAACTAAAGGTTAGACAATTTGATTACACTAAAGCAAATTAGACTGCAGTTTTTGGTATTAATGTTGATGTTTTATGAAAACAATATTTGGTGAGCAAAAAATCCATTTTGGGAAGCAAAAAGATATACGGACTCAACGTAAAATTATTCTGGTGTATGTATATTGATTTTGGAATACACAATGCTTTAGTTTAGGGAGCTCTGTATAGAGTGGGTTTAATTTATATGGAGGTAATTCATTTTACTTGGAATTTAGTTTTAGGGTATAAAAACCATTTTGGTGAGCGTTTAAATAGTAGCGTTAAATATATGTCGGGGATCGGTGGGATGGCCGGTGCGATGTGTGGCAAATTAGATGAGCTATCCGATATAGTTGTGGACGAGGAGGTAGTTGTGAGCAAGATAAAACACTTAAGACTCAAGCAACTTGATTTATTCCTTAAATAACGACACATAAAATAACAGTTCCTGGCACAGAGGTCTGTAAGCTAGGGTATCAAAGTCTCGAACAGAATAGTATTTATTAAATTAACACTAGATTGCTGAGTTAATAATAATTCACTGATTCTAATCAACTTGGTAAAGCACAACGAAACGGGACAGTTCCAAGGCAGTAGTGCACTCGATGGCGTTGGTGACCCAAAGTGAAGTGTCCGCGTTCGCTGAGTGAACCGCC
The DNA here is from genome assembly GCA_947623375.1 of Apotomis capreana. Taxonomy (NCBI): domain Eukaryota; kingdom Metazoa; phylum Arthropoda; class Insecta; order Lepidoptera; family Tortricidae; genus Apotomis; species Apotomis capreana. The sequence continues at coordinate 24,442,467 of OX392498.1, read as the reverse complement.
AAGACTGTCTAACGCGCCAAAACTGGTTCAAGGGGGCGCTACTGTCGCCTTCCAATGGCGCGCCGGTTTCGTTGAGCTTCCATCCATACTCATGACCGTCTCTGACATATATATATTTATGTACATTTTTGGAGCGGAGCGAGCGAAGCGAGCGAAGCTCCCATGGATCGACTCGAATGGACTTCGTAACAATGCGCAGATCTCAGCGAGTTCTCAACCGATTTTAGAAATTTTTGTTTTCGAAGAAAAAAAAAAAAACTCCGCTCCAATCTATGGTGCAAGCTTAGCCGGTGGCTGACTCTGCATCGACCTAGTATTATTTATTTGTAACTACTTATGTACAAAAACCACATGTAAGCTTGAAGTAGGCCCGGATCTCCCGATAATTAACAAAAAGTATTCTGAAGCGAAAATCAAGCTAACGAAGACATTTAAAATGTTTGTTCGGAAAATCGTCATGTAAGTAGAGAGAGGCTTGGCGAGACAGGGTCACTAATGAGAGAGTGCTTCAAGTTGCGCAGGCTGGGGTATGTGAACCGTATGGATGCCACTCGCTTGCCAAGACGCACCCTGTTGAGCGAAGTTGTTTTTGCTAAGAGAAGAGTGGGGAGGCCCATGTTACGTTTTATAAGGACTGCACAAAGCGCGACATGCTTACGTTTGGCATCAGCCCTGCTAATTGGTGGGAAACTTTGGCTAACGAGCGTACCAAATGGAGAGCGTCTCTTGCCGGAGGCTGCAAAGCTCATGACGGAAGTTGGTTTCGGGCAACATGAGAGGAGGGTCACTTCACCAACTCAATCATCAAACGACCCCCTAATGAGATGTCAATCTTGCGGACGTCACTGTCGCTCCCGTATCGGACTGTATAGTCATTTCAAACACTGCCACAAAAACGCTGCATAAAATCATCTGATAAAGATGTAAAGGCCTATGATGAATAAAACAATATACATAGTTATCTACATATAGAAAATTTAGATATCTCATGAATAGAAAAATATAACTATATCTTATGAATAGTCAACAAGAAACACCAAATTTGGTATACCAATTAAGTAGATTCGAAATGCGTTGTCTACTTAAATATATGTATAATATGCGATAAACACATACATTCTACGAATATGAATATGTTCTTAACCAAAATGTATTATTTATTAAATTTTATATCACAACCCTGAACCGCGGTAGAACCATGGCAAATTAAAGAACAGTAGTTACGATGCAATTTATAATTTCCTCGTCACTGACATAGTTTTATACTTAGTGGGACTGTGTAATTTATTATGAAATTTATGTTGTTTTAAAACGATATTTGCCATACTATTTTGGAATGTGCCCCGAAATAATATAATAATACACCTATTTCGTCTATTATGTCTGCAGGATACACTTTTGGCTGCTTGTAGCGGTAAACGTTAATTTTTTTGTTTATAGAATATATGTTCTGATCTCATATGCTCTCTATTAGGCCAGTTGTATGCGCTATGTGACATGATAAAGTATCCGTCACATTTCCACTACATAACATAACAGATCAGAATGACAAAAAGACAGCAAACAAACAATATAAATGTAATGCTTTTTGACTAAATGGATGTATCCACTAACTTAACAAGAATCTTGATATCTCCTAGCGGGGGTGGTCGCAGGCGGAGCAGTTCCGCGACTCACCCCGCGCTAATGCTCGGCGCGAGCGCAGATTATCTGTAACTCCACTAACATTATCTCATGTGTGCGGGAAAATTCGACTAAAATTAAAACTGTGTTTGCGGCTCGCACGTGGTGTTTGGTATTTGTTTGACGGCGAGGTGGGGAGCCCGCGAGGGATGACGAAAATTACGCGAGAATAAAATACATCGTCTCTAGGGCTTTCACTTCAAACAAAATGAGACAAGCGCCCGTCGTCGGCCCCTCCGAGCATACGACCGCCACCCGCCCAGCGGCTCACTAGCATACGGCATCCGAATTATTCTGCAGATAGTAACAAAAATTATCTAATTTTTTTTTTGGCGTAATACATACTACTGAAAAGTGCTTTTGTGATCTCGAATTAGTAGACGCTTGTATTAGATTTTATTGTTTTACTGTCTACTACAACTACTACGCTTGTTTCGAAAACGATGATGGCGACGCGATGCCTGAAGAGCCTGCTGGTGCTGTGCAGCGTGGCTGTCATGTGCCGCAACGGACAAGCAGCTGAAAATGACAACTCTCTCACAACGCGTAAGTTTACTTCTTTTACAAAATACAAATATAAAATACCTAATTTTCATCACTAAATTGTATTGCATGTATTTCTAAATGCATAACATGTATATTAACAACTCGCGAATATTTATCTATAATTGTCAATATAGGCTATATGTACTACTACTACTGCAACTTACTATGCTCTTTTACTTGGCACAATTTATTATTTAGCTGTTGCATATGGTAATTTGTCTACACTTTTCATCAAAGAAAGTATACATTGATTCAGTATATTTCTTAAATACCATTTATACATGGATTCTAAATTATCTCACACGTAGCACACAATGAAACACTTTGGTAATATAAATATGAATATTTAATATACAACTTATTTTACAACTTTTCCAAGATAATTTTAGAAATGAAACTATGTAACTACGTATGTACAATAAACATAAGAACATCGTGTTCAGTGCTTGACAATAATAAAGCAAAGCTTAATCTTCATTTCAGTGATTAGTTAGGTACGTAAATGTGAAATAAATATTGCAAGGCTAACTTTTATATTAAATATATTTTATTTATCTTTATTATTAACTTGATATATAATATTAATCTGTGATATATATATGTGTTAATCTAAAACGCGTACTAAAATAAAATATAAAGTGTTCAATAACTGTCAAAATTTTCTTATATAATACGAGAATGCATGCACTGATGCGTGTTATGATTATGACCCTAGAAGTACACAAGTTGTGTGCTCTATTTTTCTATTAAATAGCAGAGTTGGAAGTACACAAAATATATATATTTATATACACAGTGTTTGGAATAACGATGTAGGAATTTTAGGAGTTGATACAGGGGTAATAGGAAGAGTTTGTCTTAGCCCAATGTAATGACATAAAGGTAAATTAATAAAGAAAAATTTAATGCGATCTACTACAATCGAGGCAGGATGTGGTATTTCCACATAAAAAAAAATAGAATAGATACAAAGATTCTATAAAAATATTTAACCCAATGTGTTAAGTTATTTATCAATTTAAAGCTAATTGACAGCCTTAGTTCTCTTTTTTTTCTTAGTTGTCTTTCAATTTGATTGTTTAATATCCTGTAAAGTATACCTGTAGTCCTATTCTTTGCATACCAGTACTATAGGCGAGGCCAATTTAGTCGTCGATTAAATTTAACTTAAGGTATATTAAATAAGTAAATGTGAGAGTAAGTCTGGCTGTCTGTTTCTTGACTTAACACGACTAAAACTGCTTTTAATGTTGACTAGATTTTGAGGTTTCGTAGAGCTATAATACCAAATATAATATAATGTCACGTTTTGTTTTTTAAGAAATAGCAAGAGGTGCGTAGAGCCATTTCAGCCATCCCATCGGCAATTTGCTACCATCATAATAGCTAGCTTAGCGTCATAGCCTAATTACGGGCCCGTGATCGTGAGGTTACTATGAAAATAATAGTTTCACCAGCAGCGTCTGCGCAACTGCGATGTCAAGGTTGCGTCACAGTTCTGTACACCAATGACCCCACCCACGCCGATTAACTCTATATTACTTTATTTGGATTGAGGGCTGATTTTTCCGATAGATAATATCCGACAACATTTACTGGCACTAACTATCCTTCCTTTTATAATTATAAAAGATAATTACTGTTCATTTTTAAGTCACGATTGACTTGTAAAGACGGTATCGCTACCTAAAAATGTAAATAGAATCCACTGAATATGTATTTCTGGAAAACGAGTAGCTGCATAACATAATTTCATATGTACATTCTATGTGAGAAAGACAATTTTATAATAAACCTAATTTATTTTCTCAATATGTATATATTATAATAGAATATATAATATAACATTTTATACTTTCGTGGTTTGAACACATAATTAAAACTGTGTATATATAATTTATTTTTACTAAAATTTTATCAGGTACATCATGTGCCGTATGATATGTATATGTAAGAATGTATATTCAAATACTGCATACGTATGTAACGTATGTAAGTAAGTAGGTACTAATATATTTTTAAGGATATTCTCACAGGAGAAGTAGAGTTTGTTAATCTATATTCGCTTACCAATATCGGACTCCGACCTTAAAAAAAGCATCCTGATGCGAGTCACGCCCGCGGTGACCATTAATATTTCATATAGTCCGTACATAAGGGCAGGCAAGGCTAAAACGGGTCATCTTTTACCCAACACATAACCTGAAGCGATATATTATTCAGATCAGGCCCTCACTCATTGTTTGTTTCGTGGAGTGATTCAGAGTCGTAAACAATTATCACGTGCTCATCATTGTGAAAAAAAAACGGCAAGGTTTATCATCTGGATGTTATAATATTTTTAATTGACAAAGGACGATTAAATAGACAATCGTTACGTGATATATATAATAATAATAATTTTACTTTATTTAGGCGGTTGATCTTAGCACATCCCCGAAGAGTTTTTAAAGGGTTTGTAAAAGTGGTTGTAATGAGATTGAGGGAAAATAAGTATTAGATCAAAGATAATCATTACACTACGAGTTTAAACCTAATCATACAAGTAATGGCAGACAACAAAGAGAGCAGCTATATGTGGAATTGTAAGGTCCTTCTCATGTTATGTTATTCAAGTAGACTAAGAAAGTGCGTGCTCTAACCATTACAGAATACTGCGTTGATAACGATAACGATATTTAGAAGATGAAGAAATACTATTGCATACGGTATTTTACAGAATCCGTCATCCTCGTTGCAAAACATTTTAAGTAAATATACGGAACAATCGTATATGCTTTTTTTCATATGTGACTAGTTTAGCAAACACTTATATTTCGACTCGTGACTTCTGAGGGAATGCGGACAGTTTTTAGCAGTAAAGTAAATAGCTGTAAATAGGATGGAAATATTTGCTTGGACCTTGATATATGCCTCGAATGTATGTACAAGAGTTTTTTCCTTCTAAATATGTGCGCCTGACGTTTGTCAACGCCCGCGCCGGCGTGTTTGCTCGGCGCTGTTGCGTCGCTGTGGAACCGACTCGTAATCGCTCAAACTGACCTTGGCACGAATGAGCTTTAAAATACTCGCATCCCTGGCGACTACAATGCTTAATGCGGCACTTTAACACTGTCACACGATTACACTCATTTCGGATTGATTGACTAAGTTTGTTGACAATGCAGTAAATTAACGTGTTCAGATCAGGTCAAGAACATCACGACGATTTGTGCGCTAATAAGAACGCAGATAAATATGGTGTTGAAGCACATCGACGGACATACGAGGAGCTAGCGATGTTGAAATCCTACCTAATATGCGAGTGATGCGAGATGCTTAAAATGCATTTATTTTACAAAACATATTGATCATATCAATAACAATCCGAATAGTTACGCCACATGTAATGACAGTTAGTAGGTACCTACTAATATGTTAACATCAAATGCGAGTACTTTGGGTTGTTGGTACCAAGATCTCGGGAGATATCAAACTGCTAAGTAAGGCGTGTATCGCAGAAAACCGAACACAATATAAAGGTAAGCCATTAATTTGAGTACCTAGGTACTTTTCGAAACCAATCAGCGTTCGCTAGTAGGTATATCTTTCGGCTGATTTAATGTTCTTTAGCACGCGTAAACCTTACCTACCTATACGTACGAAGTACCAAGCTCCACTTTTTCAGATTTTTATAGCTCTATGTGGAACTAATAGAAAGTACACGATCAACGTGATTTTATTTTGTTTCTTTCGAACTGTCACTGGGATGACATTTTACTATCAAATGCGGAAATTACGTACAAGCCAGTGGTCCAGTTACGAGTAGGAATGTTACAAAGAAGAAATTAAGAGTATATCTCATACCCTTTGATAAGCCCATACGTTAGGCATTGTTCTCCAGCATTTACGAGTAGAATAAAATAAGCTAATCAGAAGTATGTAGATTTGGTTGGATTCTTTCAGCCACTGCTGGTCTCGTCCATCTGTGCCGTTTCACAACGAGACCGGCGTTTGCGTTTCAGTTTGGATTGCACTATTATAAAGTTGCGTCAAGCGATCTGCCTTCATTACGTCACTTAGTGCAGCACTTACACCATTTTTTTGTCTTTCGACAATTTTTTTAAAGAATTAATTTCAGAATTTGTTTTAGTAAAATAGTCACGTCAGGTTTTTGGGTGCTCGTTTTCGCTGTTTAAGTGCTCTGCAGTTCGTTTTTTTTACAATGCTCCTGTGCCGCCTGATGATATTGATGTAAAGTAAAATACGTGTAAGTTGTTGTAAACACATGTATGTACTTACTCGTATATATATACAAAATATTAAATATATAATACACAGTACCTTAATAATTTACCAAGTATACTTGAGATGTTCAATAATGGATTAATAAATAAACGACATGTCGTTTACGTAATAATTAGTGTTAATAGATTTGACAGGTGAGTGAAGTGACATAACACTGATTAATTAGTAGGTATGTGCGAGGCATAGCTACTTTACTCACTCGCTGGAATTGGTTATCCGTAAAACATTGGATATTATTATAGGAGTTATATAGGAGTAGGTATAATCAGTATCGTTGGATTTTTCTTCCACTTTCTTCAGTACATATATTAGATCAAGGGCTCGTTGAGTAAGCCCCACCTTCGAGTACTGTATATTTCTTTAAATGCTAGATTGAAAATTATTAACACTATAAGTACCTATTTAATTTAAAGACACAACATAAAAGTTTCATGATAAAATACCTTTCCCTAAGTGATAGATTTTTTAATGATTTTTATTTGAGATGGTATGTTTTCAACCCACCTAAAAAAAACATATTAATAATTAATACATATCAGACAACCTCACACAGATCGATCTAGTCCCAAATTAAGCTCAAGAAGGCTTGTGTTATGGGTACTAGACGACGATATACATACTTATATAGATAAATATATACTTAAATAGATAGACCAACCATGACCCAAGCACAAAACCTGTCCTCGCCTGGACACTGGACCGCCGCCTCAGTAGGCAGGTCTCTACAAACCGAGCCAACCGCGTCGTCAAATTAGTTTATATCTGTCTCTTTTTTTATAGGGTTACTCATTTGGTAATAGTAGTATGAAATTTCAAGCGTTTATATTTAATTTTCATGAATTAATTAATATTACGGTATTCACAAACAAACATCCCGTAGGACCCCACATGCCGGCAAGTGAAATATCTCTTCTAGTGAAATGCTATAAGTGGGTTTGCAGGTCGCGGTAAATTAGCTGCTTATGTAACACGCCTTATGTAACCGCTGACCTTGTGCAAGAGTTTAGCATACGAAATGATTACCCGTTCAAGTTCAACGCTATTCTTATAATATGTTCGTTGGCTGCTAATCGAATTGAACGCGAAAAATATATCCGTCTTTCGCACTATAGTATCTATATACGAGTACACAATTATACACAACGACTATTTAGGAAGACATAATGAACTTTATTCTGTAAGTAGGTATACCTAGGCCACAAGGGCACTTTTGCATGCCTGTGTCTACCGGAATTTTACAAGAGGAGACCACAGTTGAGAAGAAACGCCGAAAGAAACTCAACTGTCAGTAATTTTCTCGTAATGGATACTTAACTAAGGATTACAATGAAATTAACATTTTAAGAATTTAATGCTTATACCTAGTCCTCGAAGAAAAACATACTAAAAGTGTGACTATTACTTAATAATTTTAGATTAGTAGGTATATAGGTGTGCTTGTGATTATTAGACGATAAAATTTCCACAATCTATGGTCTGTTGAAAACTGCATCACTAGATTCCACTAATCACGATTCGCTGACTCACAGATTTTGTTTCGGGACCGGGACAATTGAATGCGCAACAATGGATTGTACGAATTAAAAACGACACATTTCAAGACACGTGTGTACAAATGTGTGACCCGGGGTTATCCGAGCGTCGATTAACTATAGGTAGTTCGGTTTAGAGCATTGCAGTCTGAAGGTCAATGATTGACTTCAACTGCCAGACCGGGCCGCGAATTTACAAAAGCTATACTGAGAGGGTTCAGATTCGAACTGAACCAGATTAGCTTTTGTTGGGACAAAACTTAACAAAACCCTAATCTGGTACAGTACAGAAATTTACTGAAATCGTTTAGACTTTGTGAACTAAACTCATAAGGATATTGCTGCTACAAAAGCTAGTCTGTTGCGATCTAAAACTTGAATAATATTTTAGTAACGACCGACTCCGATTGTATTAAATAAATTACCGTTCATGCAAATTACTTAACTATAGGTACCTAAGCTTCTTTTTTACTTTTAGAATTATTTCAGATACTTCTTTTTAGGGCATTATTTAGTGTGAAATCATGATAAAATAGTTTAATTTATATCAGAAGGAGCGCTGTTGTAATCGCAGTTCTAACCTAACCTACTTTACTGGTATAGCAGATCGGTTCTGGCGCTTCGCCGACCGCTGCCGCGGTACGCTCGCTTCGCTCGCTCGGCTCGCGCGCTGTTGTGGTCGCAGTTCTAACATAACCTAACCCATTAATCTAGTTTACTGGTAGCAGTTCGGTTCTGCCACTTCGCCATCCGCTACCGCGGCACGCTTGCTCGATATAGACGTTACCGAACTCGACTAGGTTTTGTCGTTAATAATACTTGAAAGAATATAAGCAAAAAGCTAATACATTTGAGTGACTACTTTTTACCGTAACGGTATAGATTTTGTTGACTAATATGCGTAAACAAAAGCTCCCCGATTAGAATCTGAGTCGTGACTCAAATAGTATAGCTTTTGTAAATTCGCGACCGGGCCCGAATATAGTGTTATGTTATGGTAGATCTCCGGCGGCGCATTTCTCAGCTCACCTTGCCACCGCTGACCGCGCTTGCGTCAGCGCGGCACACTTCGCGACTTACATAACTCTCCCACGTGTAATCATTTCTTGTGAACAAATTGATTGCTGGTTAATAATACTACTGTTCTCTTGCTAAGTACTGCAGGTTGGTGCCGTATGCTGAATGCGCATCACAGTTACCTCGAATCCTGTAACGTGGGAGCACTCTAGCTGAGCACCCATAAAGATGTGATTACTGAATATAAATCTTCTTACTCTTTTAGTTATAATTGCATCTTTATGTTTTATTCATTAATAGGAACTCGCAATAGGCTTACTTCTAGAATGATGTCCCACAGAACCAGTGGAAACTCTATCTATTCTAAATGAATTACTTACGAAACATGTTAGACGTAGTAGGTAGGTATATTAGCGAGATGTAGCCTGACTAACTGATCTTCGAGGTTGCTTATCTGTTCCTTAAGATTGCAAAACCATATCAGTAAACATTTCTTTCTAAACAACGTGTGAAGCAACCTGACATTTTGTTTGGAGCAACTATCTGAATGCTCATTGCTCACCGGGGCAGGCGTGGCATTCGTCTATTACCAACCGACACACCAGACATTCCAACCAGTTGGACGGTTAGTACTTATTTTTCCCAAGCGACAACCTGGTTGGTAGGTTAATAGTAGACATTCCCGACCTGCACCCTGGCTGTCAGGTTGATAATTTTTTCTTCCCGACTGACCATCCAAACTGCCAACTAGGTGATCGGTTAGTATTTTTTTCTTAATCAACCTATTAAGTCGGCAACCAGGTGGACGATTAGTAAATATTTCCCGATACGCCAACCAGACACCCCAGCTGGTTGTTCAGTTAGGAAATATTTCCCGACAGGCCAACCAGACACCCCAGCTGATTGTTCAGTTAGTAAATATTTCCCGATACGCCAACCAGACACCCCAGCTGGTTGTTCAGTTAGGAAATATTTCCCGACAGGCCAACCAGACACCCCAGCTGATTGTTCAGTTAGTAAATATTTCCCGATACGCCAACCAGACACCCCAGCTGGTTGTTCAGTTAGGAAATATTTCCCGACAGGCCAACCAGACACCCCAGCTGGTTGTTCAGTTAGTAAATATTTCCCGATACGCCAACCAGACACCCCAGCTGGTTGTTCAGTTAGGAAATATTTCCCGACAGGCCAACCAGACACCCCAGCTGGTTGTTCAGTTAGGAAATATTTCCCGACAGGCCAACCAGACACCCCAGCTGGTTGTTCAGTTAGGAAATATTTCTCGACAAGTCACCCAAGTCTTCATACTAAAATCTAGCTGATAACCAATACTGGTAGGTATGCAGAAGTAGAGTTACAGACAATAACTGATCTCTTATCTAGGTACTGCCTACTTCAGTATTGATTTGCCTACAATACATATCAATCATATTAGATATTTAACCGTAAACAGTAGTACTTAGTGAAAATGTACAAACTTTATGTTTCAAAATATACTCGTATACAAACTTAAACAATTCTGGCACAATATTTTAATGTAATAAAACTCTAGGGGTAGACTGGCAACCAAAAAACTTCAAAACTGATTACGAAGTGGGTGCCATGCAAGCTCTCTTAAATGTTTTCCCTGAAATTGTGCTCAACGGCTGTGATTATCATTACAATAAGTCTATTTCGAAAAAGGCCAGAGAACTTATGCTGACGAAAGAGAAAAATACAAGACGAATTGTTGGTATATAAAACAAGATACCCTCGACCTCCAAGATACAAAACGAGTGCCATTTTTTTTTTAATATTTTGAAAAGTTTTGGCTTCGGAGTGAGAACTTCATAAAAATTTGGTCCGTCTTTGGGCAACGTCATCGCACTACAAATTTTTTGGAAGGGTGGAACTTTAAGTTAAATAGCAATGTGTAGATATCATTCAACTACTGAATGTCTTGCTGAATGACTCAGCATATTATGTTGTTTGCAGCAAGCAAATATTAAACAACCAATCACCGACAAAACGGAATATAACCCGCATTAAAAATGATATGTATATACTCAAACCGCAGAACCAGCTTTTGAATGGAGAAATTTCAGTTGGTCACTTTTTGCACAACATGAAATAAGGTTGTAAAGTACATTTAGAGGTTCCATTTTTTTGTTATTATAAAAATATCAAGTTATATTTTGCCTTATAGCTTACTACATTATATGATTTAAAAATACACACATTTTATTGTTTTTTTTTTCTAAGATTGAGCCACGAGTTGCTCTGTCAGGAAATATTTCCTAACTGAACAACCAGTTGGGGTGTCTGGTTGGCCTGTCGAGAAATATTTCCTAACTGAACAACCAGCTGGGGTGTCTGGTTGGCCTGTCGGGAAATATTTCCCAACTGATCAACCAGCTGTGGTGTCTGGTTGGCCTGTCGGGAAATATTTCCTAACTGAACAACCAGCTGTGGTGTCTGGTCGGCCTGTCGGGAAATATTTACTAACTGAACAACCAGCTGGGGTGTCTGGTTGGCCTGTCGGGAAATATTTCCTAACTGAACAACCAGCTGTGGTGTCTGGTTGGCCTGTCGGGAAATATTTACTAACTGAACAATCAGCTGGGGTGTCTGGGTAGGCCTATCGGGAAATATTTACTAACCGACCACCTAGTTGGCAGTTTGGATGGTCAGTCAGGAAGAAAAAAGTATCAACCTGACAGCCAGGGTGCAGGTCGGGAATGTCTACTATTAACCTACCAACCAGGTTATCGCTTGGGAAAAATAAGTACTAACCGTCCAACTGGTTGGAATGTCTGGTGTGTCGGTTGGTAATAGACGGTGGCATTTATTTATATTGCTTTGTATTTAAATGTCCACTGGACTTGAAACATCTGCAGCAGATGTTTCGTCAACCTTATTATTACAATTGAAATATTAATGATGAAATGTATAAAATTGATTTCATGCAACTATTTTGGAACAATATATATTTCCTCTAGTCTAAAATAACCTTGCTTCCTTAGAAAATATTAGCCTATATTTTACAATATTACACTGTTCCTACTGGTCCATGTAGATTGATGATGTAGTTTTGTTTATGGTTCTTTCGGCCACCACGGTAATATGTAACAGAAAGCTCCATCATTCATTATCCAAAAATGCAACAGAAATAAAACGGTAGTTACGCGTTTTGCAGCGGAGTACATCCTTCCATGCAGCCGCAGCGACCCCGCGCTGGACCAGTGCGTGAAGAAGTCGTTCAACCACCTGCGGCCGTACCTGGCGCGCGGGCTGCCCGAGCTCGGCGTGCCGGCCGTGGAGCCGCTGCTCATCGACCGGCTCGTGATGGCCAACGACGCCGGGCCCGTGCGCGTCACCGCCGCCTTCACCAACATCACCGTCGTCGGACCCAGCAACTACACCGTTACTAAGATCAGGTACTTTTATTTCCACTGGGTGGCTAAATATTGGAGTAGTACTGCGGGGAGAACCTATTACAGAGCCTCGTGCTGCATATCTTATTCTGTGAAACGAGGTAGTGCATCCTCGTAATTATACTGATACATATAACGTTTTATACTGCAAACACACTGTCATGCCCGTAATTAACAATAATAATTAACCCTATTAATTTAAGGTTTTAAATAACCCTTTGCCACTATTAGACAGCCATTGGGCTAGGGGCTCGCGCCATGCCATGGGTTAGGTAACTTGCAGATGGTCGTGACGCGGACGTGATAAGATAAACGATAAAGCATTCGTCACTCTCGCTTTCATGTACTTTTTGCAAAAGGACAAAAGTTTTATCAAATCGATATCATATATGTAGATTCAAAGGGCCTTTAACGCGACGTATACAAAATCACATTTTACCTCCTTGAGCTTCAGAATAATTTGCGTGATTTGGGGTAATTTTTTAAATTGGAGCGAATGTAATCTTTTAAGTATGCATATTTTAAGTTCACGATTTTTTTACAATAGAATGTCAGATTTCTGACTGTTTGTTCCGGGCGGAAAGTTTATAGGTTGGTATTGCAGAAGTGAAGAGATAACGCCCCGCCTCGGCTAAATTAGGCGACATCTGATGAAGTGAAAAAATTTATCTTAAATATTTTGAGAGAACACATTAAAATAGTAGATTAGTAAGTAAACAAGGTACCTATGAACGGCACCCATTTCACTCGTGATATTTTGGCGCTCGAGCAGAGTGAGAGCTCCAATATTTGGAGAGTGATTGTCTAGTTCCGAGTGAACATACTACTTTTTATTTCAAACATGAGGAAAGTAAAAAAAAAGTAATAGTAGAAAACCATATTTGTACCATACACAGCATGACACGCTGAACTATGGTTGATGTTTTTTGACATTGGAATAACCAATCAGATGGAATGTAAAAAACCGGCCAAGTACGAGTTGGACTCGCGCACCGAGGGTTTTTGTATTTGTTATCATTGCGGCAACAGTAAAACATCATCTATGAAAATTTCAAGTGTCTACATAGCTTTTTAAAGCCTACTAATCTTAAATTAGTATATACCTATGCTATTGCGATGTCAATCTTATTTGCAATGCGAAGCATATCTCACCTACATTTCATGCGCATGTTTCTTAAGTATACCTATTTATTATGCTGACATGGAATATTGATCGTGTTTGCTTGTGTAAAATTAGTGGTGCCTCATGAGGCTCTTGCATATTGCAGGATAGATATCTATGTTGTTTTCCGACTGAACATTTAAATACCATATTTTGTAATATTTCGGCGTCGCTCCAACGCATCTCATTCATAGTTCGCGCATTTGGGTCGTTGAATGCAATTCTCATGGCTGTGAGCTGTGGCGGCTTGCGCAAGCGCCGAGATCGCGGGTGAGACGCTCGCGAACGATTGCCAACGCGGGAACTATGCGCGCAGCGCGCAGGAGCACGCACCGAAACTATCAACGTTCACGCAATCTACCCGTAATTACTAATTACGTCGGGCTGTTGTCGCGATTATGATCTGTACACTTCTGAACCATAAATTGCATGTACGAGTAATTTTGCTTCTGTAATATGTTTTTTTTAATCATGTGTCTTGCGTTGCTAATACACGCCTAAGAAGTTGGGCGGATTTCAACTATTTTAAATTATACTGATAGCAACTGATAGATAGATATACCTACACAGAACGTTATACTTAAGGTACATTTACTTAGCTGCGGTGATGTAGAAATATGCTTGATTTTTTTCTTCTCCACACGCTCAGTTTTAGTCTGGTAGAAAGAAAGCAAAAGAAATGATGCTGTGATGTCAAAGAAGCGTTGGCTACTATCAAATATTGTTGATGATTGTAAACTGAAACCTGTGCTGTTCGTTGTGGCGCAGGTCCGACCTGAGCAAGCTGCGCATCGACATGGGGCTGGTGCTCCCGCGCATCGAGATCACGGGCCGCTACGAGGTGTCAGGCCAGGTGCTGCTGTTCCCCGTGCGCTCGCAGGGAGACTTCTGGGCTGCATTCAGTGAGATCCTATTAATATTTTATTTGGACATCATTAGGCTTAAAATTGAGGTACCTCATAGTAAATACCATGCTCTAGGTGTGTCCAAGTCCATAACATATTTACAAAGGAAACAATTTGGCGGTAGAGTGTCAAGTTCCGGCGTTTCCGCAGGCGGCTACCTGACATCACCAACAGCGTAAACACAAACTCCTCGCTGTACAAATGTGATCTCGTATTAAGTTTATTTTAATATTATATTCAATATGCATGTAAGATTATAAGGTATTTATCCATGGACCTTTGATTTTATAATTTAGAACTTATTTAGTATAAGTGTAGCTTTGCCCGTGCAACACTGTATGTTTTGGGTACCTAATGCTCAGGGGTTTTTCAACTGCTTGTTCTACGAAACTTGTGTTACGAAATTCGCAGCAAGCGTCGAGTTAAAAATTGGTGAGCTTATAACAGATTATAAGCTCACCAATTTTTTACTCTATGTTTTATGCAAAAATAATGTTTTTATACGGAGGGGGCCCATCAGTTGACAGCAAGCCAAGCCATGGAGCGGCGATCAACCACTGGTTCGGTGGGAGATTGTTTTAGCAGTCAGATAGAAACGTAACGTTCCTAATAAATAAAAAAATATAACGGCACCCCTAGTCTAGTGCGCTGCATGAATGTTTTGAACAAATTGGTTATTATACATTTGTTTCATCACAAATATAGGTGTTTGGCGGACTCTTAGGCAAAATTTACGTTGTTTTAAAGTCTATTGTTATATTTATATGGAACCGATGTGTAAGGAACATCATCAGTTGAAACCCGATTATAAGCGCGGCACGCAATGATCTTAACCACGACATGTTACAGTCGACGTGGCTGCCATCGCGAAGGTGTTCGGCAAGGAGATCGAGCGCGACAACGTCAAGTACATGGCGGCGGACCGCCTGCTGGTCGACTTCAAGCTGCGCAACTCCCGCTTCAAGGTGCGGGACACCGTCAACCATGGAAGCGTCATCGGTCAGTACATATCTATATCTACTTACATGTGTCAGTGTGGATAGGCGTCCACGGAAACCGATTCCGATTGTCAAACGGTTAGACTCTAGCCTATTTTTAAGCGTTTTAGTGCCTTCTCTATAACTCTTAGGGAAGATGTAAAGCAATTATGTTCTGATTGCCAAGGAATTATTTAGTTGGCGACTACGCCACGAATAATTTTACATAATTATATTAATAAAATCTAGTAAGATAAGTTAGTATTTGAGGCTAAGTTAAGATACTAACGTACATTTCGACACTTTTCTATGTATCTGTTCATAATTTAAACGTAGGTAATTTAAAAAAATAAGTTAAATAAAAATTATACAAATTTTCAAAGCATCCGTCACGTTTTGACAAAATACGAGTGTGCGTGACAAATGTTTTGACACTTATTTCTCACGTGATAAACGCAACCATCATAAGCCGCCTGAAAGCGCCCACTGTGAGTTGGGGTTTGACCAAATTTTGTTAAAAATTAAGCGGAATTGTGTTCACCATGTCCAAACTTGTAGTTAAACCTGCAGGAAAAGAAAAAATACAGTGCCAATCATTAAAAACTAAATTTTGGTAATAATATATGGGTAAACAAGCTTAAAACTAAAGAAATATGCAAAAAACAGCAAATGAACCTTATTTAGTCACAGCTAAAACTACGGTGCACGGTGGTATAAGATAGATCCTCGTCGTATGCCTATACGTAGATACGGTGTTTTGTTGAACCTTCAATTTGAGAATTAAGTAGGTTGGGGGCTTAGCTTGAGCTTGAGCTACACAGTTAATCATCATCTTGTATGTAATAGTTATTTGCGCAACAAGAGAGCAAAGTTGTTTTTTGTTACGAGTGCTGATTTTGAGTTCCGAGCAAGCGAAGGATTCTACCTTTGAATCACAAGCGTAGCGAGTGATTCTATGTTAGAAATGTTAGAATCCTGAGTGTAGCGAGGGACTCAACAGCACGAGATGCAAAAAACTTTGCTCTCGTGTAGCACACACAACTTTTCACCTCATCAGCGAGAACATATTCGACATTTTGTGCTTTTTCTTTTGCAACGTATGTTTATAGTCTTTGTTGCTGATTTCAATAATAGGTTCCTATTATCAATCATAAAATAGATAAGTGCTGCTTAAAAAGGAATCACAATATAATTTAATTGAAATTATAATCAACCAACCAACACGGTTATTGTCATTATTTGATAAAATTGGAAAATTTAGCAGATACATGACGTGTTTATTTATAAATACATATTATATTACGAGATTTTGTTTATAAATTGATTAATATTTTTAAAACACTTCGTAAAACACCAAACAAAATAAATGCAAAAGAAAATAACAATTACAAAATGAGCTCAATATTTTTTAAGGTACGTTTCGAATTTGCATCTATATGATAAATGGTGAAATTATAAATTATTATTATATTTACAATAAGCAATAAGTTAAAATATCTTATTTTATTTGAGTAATGATCTATTGTTTTATATATAAAAGGCACAATAATTTTAATATTCGGTCTGTAAATAAAAATATAATAAAGAAAAAGAAATACGTTGCAATTAAAACTTTTTCGGGTGTTTTTAATGATTTTTTATAACGCGTATCCGAACTGTTCTCAATCGAGGTCGATTCGAAAATCGAATTTCAAATTGATAAGTTTCTATCCCTCTCTTTTATATACATATGAAAGAAACAGAGTGCATCGAGATTCAAATGATTAGAATTTTATAATTAACCTTTGGCTGAAGAATGACAATTCGTGATCAGATATTGAAAAAATTAAAAAGCTACTTTCTACTCACGCTCGAAACAAAATCGCATTTTGTTTACTGTTATCTGACAGCAAAATCGCCATGTTTGAGCTGGTGAGGTGAAAATAACATTTTCACTTTTCATGCTCTTAAAATGTTACTTTAGCTCTACATATCGGGACTAAAGCTCCTTATTAGTCTCTAGGGATTAAAGTATTTTTAAGGGTTCCGTACCCAAAGGGTAAAAACGGGACCCTATTACTGAGACTTCGCTGTCCGTCGGTCCGTCCGTTTGTCCGTCTGTCACCAGTCTGTATCTCAAGAACGGTGATAGCTAGACAGTTGAAATTTTCACAGATGATGTATTTCTATTGGCGCTATAACAACAGATAGGTAATAAAAATAAAATAAAATAAATATTTAAGGGGGGCTCCCATACAACAAACTTGTTATAGATTATGGTACGGAACCCTTCATGTGCGAGTCGGACTCGCACTTGCCCAATTTTTTTTATTTACTTTCGAAACCCCTGAACAGCCGATCACGATGTTTGTGAATGGAGGATTATCGCCATTTTCAGTAATTGTGTACAGAAAGTTTTTGGGGCGTGGAAGTAACCGCAAAATGACAACTGTTAAAAAAAACGATTTAATATCATGAAACTAGATTAATTATTACGAATATTAATAATATTAAAGATGAATTCATTTTATTATGCATGGTCCATGAGTCCATATTACTCTTAAAATTGTTTTCAAGTTTGAATCTATTGGCTAAAATATCCTCAAAGCAGAAATCACAACCAACATTTGAGTCACGCCCATCAGCAATAGCATCGCGATGAGAATGAGCCTAATGAAATAACTATCGGCAACCTTTTTGAGGATAACTCTACGTCTCTAGTATACTCTCTAACTTTTACTCCGAATGAAGATATTGGCATACTTCTCAAACACAAACCTTGGAGACCCACCTTTATTTACCGGGGAAAACCATACATTGAAATGTAAAGAATTGTACAAAAATATTGTAATTTTATATAGAATGTGTTTTATTTTTCCTCGCATTCAAAGTGAAAAGTAGATTGTTTAACGCGAGACTAAACAACCATAATGACATTAATGAGACTCGCACTATTAGCTCCGCTCCTCGCTCTGATCGGGTAGCTAAAACATCTCGTGTCATTATGGCTTGTTTTAGTCCCTTGTTGAACAATCTACTATTTATTCATCGTCATCAAAAGGAACAAATACACGGTGTTAGGTACCCAAAAACTGTTAGGAATTGTGTTAAATGCCGATTTACAATTTATGTTACATTGCACACGTGAAATTGCTTATATACTTTTAGTAAACCTGAGTTAACTTATTTTCAGGCGAAGCTATGAACCAATTCCTTAACAACAACGCAGCGGAAATCATCGATGAGATGCGACCGGCAGCCTGCGTATCCATCGCCAAGCACTTCCAGGCCTTCCTCAACGCCGCGTTCACGAAGGTGCCGCTCGACGTCTGGCTCAAGCCCTAGGCCCCGCCGCACTCACCACGAAACTTCAAGCCGAAATATTTCATTCGATTTGAAAGTTTCCATTTTGTGACTGATGTTAGTTCAGTTACCTATCGGCTTTAAAGAGACAACGTGTTTGATCTTTACAGTTAGTTAACTATATACTATATGTAGTTAGTATTGTATTTGGTCCAAATTGCAAGTCGCATGATATTTCCAAAAATATTGCTGTTTCTGAGGAATCTCATAAACATTATCAGGAACACAATGAATGAGAAGAACTTTGTTTTAATTTCATTATTTTATACTCTTACGTTTAAATGGTTCATTTACTGGAAGATATTTTGTCGTCGCGGTACGTACATACTTACTAGTCTAAAGATGGTGTATATCTGTCTCGAGTCTCAAGATTTTGATAGATCCATCAACACGTTTCGAGTACTGTACTTACTTATTGGACCTGGCAGCCCTTGCGACTCGTTTGCTACATCAAGCCTACCTACAGGGAAAAATTGAATCAATGTTCTTGCTCGGGTGACTCCGGCCCACCAGCCATACCGAATTATAGTCCTTAGTTCCATCTGAAACTTATTACTCCAAACTTCTAATAAGTGACCAACCACCGTCTTACATTAGGCTAATTAAAATGAAATAAAGAACATTACAGTCTGTTATTCAACACTGTGGTTAGCCAGGAAGTGTCATTGGCATTTTTGTACGTTACGAATAAGACGCTTCATGTACTTCGGGTGATTGTTAACGTTTTACTGACTCAGGAAATGTATGCCAGCCTCTCTATTTTTGTTACCTCATTATTTGCTGCGTACCATTGTTCAAAGAGTGGTCTAGGGTACCGCAGATAATTATCTGTGTCATGGTTAATTGACCATGATTGTATTTAGAACGATATTCCTGCCGCACCGTGTGCTACATATATGTATTGCCTACGTTAAGCCATTACCTGGTTACCTATACCTACCATAAAGTGTATTAAGAGTTAAAAGAAACAGATCTTCAATTTTGATTGTACTTAGTACATATGTCTTAATCTTTATAGATACACTCACTACGACAGTGGTCCCGAGCTTAGTTAAGATGAAGTTTACATGTGTGGCTAAAGATTTATTTATTAAAGTTACCCAGTGTATACTTAAATACCTAGGCGTAATGAATAGTTATAAGGAATGTATTATCGATCGATTTTAATCAGTTCTAATTAAGGATTTATATGTAAATGTAGAGGTGTACTTGTACATAAAAATAAACAAAGACAAATATCAGACGTCTTTATTTCATAAACTTTTAATTCAATAAATACCTAGGATCTAAGTCCCTGGCCTATCTTAGTATTTAATAGGCTTAAAAATAAATAAATAAAAAAACACTTGGCACAGGACGGACAAATGCACGGAACATGATTATATTTTAAGCTCCCATTACCTTTTATATTCTTTAAGTTAAGGCTGAATGTGCGGTTTAGGTTTCTACTCAATAAGATTTATCTGGTGCTGATACAGCACTTAATGCGTTTTAAGCAAACCCAACGAGAAGAAAGAATGGTATCCCCTGACCCCTCGTACCATTATACTTAAAATGAACACGGCCATTAATCGAGTATTAATCGATTCGAGTATTCATTAAAATTGAACTTTTGGATAAGGTATTCTTCGTAAGCGCACTTAGTTCTTCACCGAGCCGCCAATGTTGAGTTCAGGGTCTCTGGTAACAGTTAGAGATCCAACACGTCATCGGCACGGAGAAGCCCGAATGCATGGTCGGCAATCGGCTTGAGGAAGTCCCGTAGCGCCTCTTCCATCGGCACCTGCAGCTCCTCCGCCAGCTTCTCCCAGTTCTCGTTCAGGAACTTGTTCATGGCATGCCCTGTAACAGTAGGCGCCAACGTATTCGGTTGTACATAAAGAACCAGATGAAATATAAAATTATATCATTAAAAATGTGTTGCATTGTCAATCTATTTCTGTAACTACACAAAAGGCTAGTAAGTATACATTAACAGCGTATACGTTGACTCATTTTAGATGACTTACTCGTATGTCGTTATGCAACCAGAACTGGGTAAGTGAAACGCTAAATAATACTAAGCGGTAATTAATTCACAAATGTCAACGTATGTACTGTTGCAGCATGAAAAACTATGAAAGTAAACTTAATGATACGGGTAGTCTCTTGCAGCATGAATTCTGTTTTTCATACTATACGAGTATACTCACAATAAAGTAAATTCTCTACATTAAAAAAAATAGTGCCTGCGACACCGATTCCGCACTCGTGGGCCTAGTAGCCCGAAAGTGCCTCCCAAATTCGGGGGAAGCCAAGATGGCCAGTCGATGAGTTTTACGAATTTGAAGAGAAGATGGTCATAGGATACTTTCTACGTGAGTACAGAGAATAAAAAAAACCGGCCAAGCGCGAGTCAGACTCGCGCACCGAGGGTTCCGTACAAACACTTTCCATAGGGATGGAAAGTGTTTGTACGGAACCAGTGGTTAAGTTAAGTTTGCACCTGGTATTTATTTTTATTTTTTATTTCATTTATTTAAACTTTATTGCACAAAATACAAAAGTAAGAGTACAAATGGCGGACTTAATGCCATAAGGCATTCTCTACCAGTCAACCATAGGGCCAAACAGAAACTAGCAGTTGGTGCAGGATCATAAAAAGCCGTGGCTAAAAACCTAAAACGAGACAAAATTCAATAAGTTTGATATATACATATATATTAACGATATACCTATACATACACATATATGCAATACAATACACATACATAAATACAAATATATATATAATATAATATAATATATATATATAATATAATACATATATATATATATACATATGTACCCCTGTAAAACACCATATAGACAATCAATCCTGAAATTCTTTGGAGAGATGTTTGCGCACCATGCGCTTGAAGGAGAATTTGCTCTGAGCTTTCCTAATGGAGAGAGGGAGATCGTTCCACAAACGAATTGCTTGAATCGCAAAGGAATTGGACATGAAACCAGTACGGTGAGAAGGAAGAGTGAGTTTGAGAATTCGGGAAGAGCGCAGCTCGCAACCAGGCCGAGCAGTTAAAAATATGAATTTAGATTTAAGATAGCCCGGGGTTGCTGGATCAAACAAAATTGAGTAAAGAGTGCATAGAATTTTTAATGACCTGCGTTCCCGGATAGGGAGCCAGTTTAGTTGACGACGAGAAGCAGATACATGATCATACTTCCGGAGGCCAAAGATGAATCTTATACAGTTGTTGAGCAACCGATCTAGCTTACTCAACAATTCCTGGGGTGATATGTATAGCGCCTGGTATGTATAGCGCCCCATATAAATTAGGTGCAAAGTTAGGTATTAAAAAAAAACTACTTACTAGATCTCGTTCAAAATAATTTTCGTTGGTAGTTTTTATAGTAATGTACATCATATGTTTTTTTTAGATTTTTCATTTTCTTATTTTAGAAGTTAGAGGGGGGGGGGACCAACTTTTTTCCACTTTGGAAGCGTCTGTCACGCAAACTATTCGGTTTAGAAAAAAAATATTTTAAAAACCTTGATATCATTTTTGAAGACCTATCCATAGATACCCCACACGTATGTGTTTGATGAAATAAAAAATTTTGAGTTTCAGTTTTAAGTATGGGGAACCCCCAATATTTATTATTATTTTTTTATTTTTGCATCAAAATCTTAATGCGGTTCACAGAATACATCTACCTACCAAGTTTCAACAGTATAGCTCTTATAGTTTCGGAAAAAATTGGCTGTGACATACGGACGGACAGACAGACGGACAGACGGACAGACAGACATGACGAATCTATAAGGGTTCCGTTTTTTGCTATTTGGCTACGGAACCCTAAAAAGAGTGATATAACTTATTCTTCCACGCAGACGAAGCTCGTGAGTACCTACTAATTTCATCGGATTGCACGAGTTTAGGTGCAATGGATCTCTCTCCCTTGTGATGTGAGCTGAAAGTTTTAAAAATGCTATACGTGACAAAACGTACCAAGCTCCCCATCACCTCCGAAGAGGTTGTCGAGCTGCAGCGAGGCCTCTCCGATGTGAAACTTCACCAGCAGGTCCTCGCAGCGTAGCGCGTCGGGGGCGGCGCGGCGCGGCGCGCGCCCCAGCGTGATCGACACCACGGCGTCGATGTCCCCTGCACAGGTACATACTCGTATATTATTATCTTATCTCCCTGACTGAGACGTCCCAATTGCGAGCGGCAACGGCATCTCACCAGTCTTCTTTTATTTAACTGTCGTAACTAATACTTATACAAAGTCAAGTAGGTAAGACTCACCACCATTGAGATGATAAAAATATTACAGTGTCAATTATAAATAGATAATAATTACTATCTGGGTAAATTGCACTTGAAGATAACTTTTCCTTTCCATCGACGATTGAATGAATTATCATGTAGGTAGACAGTAAGTGAACCTTTAGCTAACCGGCACAAATGAATAAAATATTTAAGTCAAGGGTAAGTCAATGAATGTCCCGACGATTCTGGGTTGTAATAAAATGTAGTGTTTACCGTATTTCCCAGAGAATTGTCCCTCTCCTTCAATGGGCAGCATCAGCAGCTGCCCCGACAGCTTGTAGTTGCCCTTTATCCGCAGCTCCGGGATGTACAGCGTAGACACCACTGTGTGCTTTTTGGAGTCTACTCTATTAAACACAATAGGCAAATTAATTGTAAACGTCGCTATGTTTGATATCCTCATATATTATTGAATGGGGACGTCTTGACAGTGTCAACGCCGGGAACTGTTGCCTTGTGCAGGTTACGAAAAAATATAATTATGTTATATATGTACGGGGAATACTACTTTATCTGTTAAAATTTTACAAAAAAATTGCTATGATAATGCTTAGACCAATTAAGGTTATAAAGATGTAGTTTTTGTAATCTATAGTGACTAAGATAAAAAACTGGCGTAAATATAATGCATGTTATTATGTACTGTCTCATGAAGTGAAATGTAAATTTCTTTTGAGATAAATAAAAATATTCTTTAACCCGAAGATAAAACCAAATATCGCTGTATACGCAGTTGATGTAAGGAGGTCTTATTTTGATTGTACAAGAAGTTGTAAGACGTGTTTGGTTCGCTTGCACTACGCAAGTTATGTAAGACGTTGGGTGTGTTGTTGCACATACTGGACGTCCTTGACGCGCATGGTGGAGGGCCCGCGCACGGTGACGTCGGTGTAGGACGAGGTGACGGCGAGCGGCCCCGCCGACTGCTGCACCGACAGTGCACCCACCACCAGCGGCTCGCACGCCGGCACGCCGAACTCGGCCACTCCTGCCACCGTAACACACACGACAGTAGTGAAACACTGCTTATAAATCAATAGACAGAAAATATATGCTGAAAATACTCGTCATATTTAAAAATAAGTGATTAAATCTCATACACGCAAATTCCCGATAGCATTCTCAGTATGGGGGTCTCCTTTTCAGCTTAATCTTCTTCATTACTCTTGATATCATAGTTAAGTAAGAGCATTAGCACCACATCATCCCTGGTGACGTGACACTAGCACTCTTGGGCCTTGCAACGGGGCAGAGGCGACACGCCACGACTTTTGATAATTATGGGTATACAAGTACGGGAATACATGTAAGGGCCTTATCACACTTGCGATTTGCGAGCGTATTTTGTATGAAGGCGATCGCGCAGCGTGTTCGCCGCGTCGCTTATTTGTATAGAAAATACGCTCGCAAATCGCAAGTGTGATAAGGCCCTGAAGGATATAAAATATTTACCTGTAGCTAATTGGGGGATGTAGGCGTTTAGAGCATCACGCAGGCAGTGCCCGAGTGCTTTTTCGTCCCGCGGACACACGAACCCGCCGACTGAAACATATGACCACAACAAATTGATGATCTTCCTTAAATTACAATTTCTAATACAATAGATTCATTTGGTAAGTAGATGTATTCATTTTCTTACAATTTACGAAGCCTTTTTGTATTCCTGCGAAAACTGAACAAACTGCGGTAAACAGCCATATTATTTGCCACATTTTAATAAAACAATATTAAATGAAAGGACTTCCTCACTCTACGGTAATAACAAATTAAGGCAACGTGATGATAAATCATGATATTTATCTTTTAAATAAGGAGCCGTTTAGTAATCGCTATAGAAACACTATCACATGATCTTATGAAATGATAAACTCATCACGTTTAATATTCTGTAATAAAATAGATTAACTGATTCTGTTCTATTATTAAATAGGCATAATTTCGTCATTATTTTAATCAAGTATATACCTACCAGAAAAAAAAATGATGATTCAAGGGTACCACTGTCGTATGCCGTTATATTTCACGTTTTTACAAGTTGCTATCTCTTGATATGGACATACTTAAAGCGGACCCGACCTATTGTAGGTTAATAGTGTGCAGTCTTTCTTCAGAGCTTGCAAAGACACACACACGGGTCTACGTTTATTTGCATTTTTAAGTTAGGCAAGAGCATAGATCGTATTCATATTTATTGGTAGATTGGCAAGTGTCACCCGCTCATATAAGGTAGCAAATAATAATAGACTTTATTTATCGATCACTCGGGTTCATTATTTGCCATCGCAAGAGGACGTTCGATTTGAGGTAGCTAATTGTGTAAACATTTTAATAGTTCGTTTAAATTCGTTCACTATCTGTGAATTCCTGTAATTGTCTCTGTAATTCTATTTCAGTTTTCCTTTTATATGTCATATTAGCTGTTGGTTCTCCTTGAATAAATAAATAAATAAATAAGGTAATGAGAATGAGTCATAGTGTTTGGCAGAGCGATGAAACCATAGCCTCAGCAAGTCAGCATGGTGTCACGGCGAGGAGCTTGGCGTGCAACACTCGCTCTATTTGTTTACCTACCTCGTGTTGCGGTAAGTGTGCCAGCGCGCGCGCCGGTTACGTCACCCCCCGTTACGTTATGTCGCATTGGCTGCGCTAAAAACATCTCATTCCGATTCATTCTTGCATGATGCACCGAACTACTTAACCCTCGAACCTACTTAGTGTGGAGGAGGTAATGACGATCTACGATCCTATAGAGTTTACATTTACAAAGTCCTTATCACGGGAGCAAAATCACTGCAGACACTCCATACGTGAGATATTTTGTTTACTGACGACAAACGATCGGTATAAAAAAATATTAGAAAAAAAAATGTTGTGTATTTAAACCATTGATACAAAGATCAAAGCTGTTAATTTGTTGACCGACTAGCTATAAAACAAAAATTATACAAGACATCAAGAACCTGTTAGAGGTTGGGAATGTACATTGTACAGCTACACGTTCAGGCATATATTTCGGGTAAGAGACGTTATATTGCGTATATGTTTTATGACAATTGAGTTTGTACCCGCAATAACGATGTATATTTATCACACGATGGAAAAGTGAGAACGCATCTTATCTTTTTGAGACGTGTACGAGTACGAGTACGGGGCTGTCGCATTCTTTATCATTTAAGTATCTATTGTGTGAAAAACTGTACCGTCGTAGGCGTGCTGGTAATAAGTTTTCAGAATATAACATACAGTTCAAAACTAGAAAATTGAAATTCCTGCGAAATGCCTCCGTTTCAGCTTGGTCAAAAATTGTTTCGTATTTCGGACCAGACGGTCGCGGTCGGGATGTGTGGATGTCCAGATGCATTCTAACTGTTTTCAGCTAGAATTCACATTTCACAACCAATTCTCATGAAATTTTGTGAGTAGGTTCGATAATTACTGTACAGAATGTTTTTGTCGACTCAGTTTTTCGAATATTTCAAAATAGCGGATTTATGGGGGTTGAAAACGTAAAAAAAATTAACCAGATTTACACAATTTTAAATGCATTTAATTAAGTAGACTATAAAAATTCTCCAGCTCATGTGGTTGGGAAATACTTAATAGCGAAATATAGAAATAAAGATAAATAATCTGATATGGTTCCTAATATTTTTGGATGGATCATCCTAATTAACTTTATTTAATTTTAAAAATTAGTTACCTACTGAAATATGACAAGTTTATTATAATGTATGCAACAGCATTAATTAATACATTAAAAAACGTTGGCACTTAGGTTCATTGTAACCTTGAACATTTTGATAAATAATCTTAGAGCACTATAATAAATAACTTTAAATAGAAAGATAAGTGAACATCTCAACAAGTTTGGTGCAAACCGCATATCCTTTACATCAGTGTTCAACTAACGTTTTGAGCTCCTGCTACACCAAGGAAATCGGTAAAATTTGGAGGAAAATTAGTTTTATTTTATCCATTTTCCGTGTGTTTTTTTTACTTTATGAAATAACCTAATTTTTTTAGGCACATCAACAAATAGCCACCATGGTAAACCAGTGTGCTACGGAACTGATTTACAGGAAGAAAGTTAAAAAAAAACGTTATTACGTTGATTAATTGTAGTTAATAATTCAATTCATCCTCTAAAAATTAAACGTAACATGTGTATACTACGTAGCTACGAATTAACTCACTAGGACGAAGTGTATCCTTATGGCCTAGAATAACTAGATAGTCTGGCTTAAGATGTGACAAAAAAGAAGGTAGCTTTGACAGCACTTGCTTGTCAGACTGTAAAGTTACATCGGCAGGTGTGTTAGTTGGGGAAGACGGAGTCAGCGGGCATGTGCTTGAGGAACTTGTTGGCGACGTCCTCCAGCACCATGGCCAGGGCCGTCTCCAGCGCCGGCTGCACCTCGCTGGCCAGATCCGCTGAGTGCATGCGCGCGATGTGCTCCGTTATCATCTCTGCAAACAACACTCTACTTACTCTTCCATTCGTGTAATGTTCCCTGATAAAGTTTGCTCATCAGCGATTAGACCGCCTGTTGTTTACCGTTCTTTTTTATTCTTGTATTTGTGTTACTTACGTAAATTAATTTTAATTTTAATTTATGTTATAATATAATAATAATTATGTATTACTCCATATTCATATTTGTATTGTCATCATTAAAAAAAAATGTTTTTGGTTAACTACTAATACTTACGTTCTGTATTAAAAGCTATACGAGTAGCATAACAAAAACTTATAAATTTATGACATAGCGTTCATTATTATTCTCTGATAATCGCAATCGTAACCATACTAACAATCATGCATATTGTGTAATCGTATACAAACTGACAGAGACCATTTCTAATGTTAATTGTTAATTAAAAGCAAGTTGCACATCAAATGTAACCGTGTGCGCTTACTTTGCAATTCCTTGTAACAGTGCATGTGTGAGAACACTGGACGAAATCAACTACGTTTAAAACAAGCTAATTCATAAGCATTACTAAGAATTTATATCATACATACTTAATTATTAAGATACTAAGTTAGGTCCATAATCCTGTGACACTAACACTAAGACAATATAGTAAACTTGTTGTTTGTTCGTCGATGGTGTGTTTAACAAATAGGTGACTAGAAAATCTTGAAATTAAGTATTTTTCGTTTGTTCTGTTATAACGCAGCCACAAAGTACAGAATAAGCGTGTCCATAACATATACATGCATACGTAGAGAGAAAAAAACTATTGATTTTATAGATGTAAAAGCGTTCAGAAATAGTGTTAGTTTCTCGGTTGGCATACCCATCTCTCCGGTGGTAGAGTGCGGCTCCATGAGGTCGGCGAGCAGCGGGCCGGCGCAGCGCAGGCGCACGCTGGCGTCGCGGATCACCAGCCGCCTGTGCACGCGCGCGCCCAGCGCCTCCATCGCGGCCGTGCACGCCGCTACGAACATGGCCATTTGGTCAACGGAGCCAAGCAGTGGGGTACAAAGTTAGGTGCTGCGGTGCTCAAGGGCTCCAAGCTCATCCTCATCTTGCCCTAGGGAATCCTTAAGTTGATTTGGGGGTTCAATTTTTTCTTACGCCACTTTTTCTGTGCCTCAAGCTTAGTTTTGCAACAACAGTTATAAATTCAAAATATATATTTTGCAATATAATAAAATAAATAAAATAATAACTAAACCTAATTAGAATTTAAAGTTATTACGGAACGCAGCCAGTCGTATGGGGACCGTACCGGTCGTGGGGGTTAGGGGATTTAATTTAGTTAAGGTTTTATTAATTGTAACTTCATAACTTACTTATACGACCCGACGAAATATTTTTTTTAATTGCCCATTAGAATTTTGCTGACTCAAAATTATGCCTGTGATGTCAAACCTCAGACAGGAGCAATCAGCCGTTTATAATAAACAGAGTAGGGTAGATCTGGAAACATTACAGGCCTCTGACTAAATTACTATCTTACGAAATACTATTCTGCAAATGTTCAATTCTTTACCGACTTCAAAAAAGAAGAATTTTCTATATTCGACTCTATGTAAGTACCTACTTATTTGTATAGCACCGTAGAAAGAGAAAGAAGAAAAAAAAACATTAAATTTACAGTGAAGAAAAACCCTTCATTAGAAAAGAGAATTAATGTTATTTGGATGACTAAATCCATACTTACTAAAATTTACAGACATCCTCCCGGTAGACTCCACAGGAAGCATCTGGAACTCCCCGAGTATCACGTACTCGCTGAACATCGTCAACAGAGGCAAGCTGATGTTCGTGGTGACCTTCAGTTCTTCTGGGTAAACACTGCAACAGAACAGAGCGTCATATCTTGGGGTCCGGTATGACCACATCTTATTTACTTTCACGATGTCGCGACTTGATGGCAACATACCGGATTCAGATGCTCGGATTCGTAGCAGACTAGAACTATGTGCTAAGATGTTATTATACATACGTCTCATTCATAAGTATAAGTATACAAATGTATAATTTATTAACGCGGTTTGGTTGATACTTTAGACGTATATTTTTCACCTTTGCTAATTTACGGTAGTAAAATAAGTAACCACAGACTTGAAATTAACTTGAGAATGAAATTAAACTATTGAAGTATAGTACAATTTTTTTAAACTAAGCTCATCCACTTACCTGCATTCACAATGACATTGTGTCTAATACAATCCTATCTGCTGTTGTTCTCGTAAGCGCCAACCAGTTACTTACAAAAAAAGGTTAGAACTACATTGCGTGGATATTGAATTTTCAACCTTATTCCTTGTTGAATAGGTGTAAAATGGTTGATGATGAGAGTTCATAGTCCTTTTTCGAGAGAATACGTTCTTGTGGAGAGTCGGACGGTTGTAAAATTCCAAAAAGTTATGATCACCATTAGTTATTCTGTTAGTGTATTTTGTAGTCAAATGTCCAAGGAAATAGAGTCGAGAGATATTATATTAACCTTCAAGGTGGTTACAATCTGCTTTGACTACGAGCTCGCTATCTTAATTTGTGGTTAACCACTCAATGGTATTCAGTTCTTATGTGGATGAGCTTAGCTTAGAAAATTTGTACTATACCTACTCAACTTACTCTAATTTATTGAAGGAATAATCAGTGAGCCCGTGCAGCGTGACATCGGAGAGCCAGGCGTCGTACTTGAAGTGCTTGGCGGGCACGTTGTGCTGGCGCAGGCGGATGCTGGGCACGCGCAGCGGCTCGAGCGGCTGCACGCCCAGCGCGGGCACGCCGCGCGCCAGCACGCCGCGCGCCTGCGTCACCACGCGCTCGATGCACGCGCTCACACGCGGGTCGCTGTAGTGGCACTCGGCTGGTAACATATGTTAAGTTTTATATGGATTTAGGTTTAGTTTTACTGTAGGTATTTTTAATTATGTATATTTTTAGTTTGAATATAAGAAATAAAATTAGTACGTTATAATATACGTAATTAAATATAAGGGGAATGCAACCTGCGTCAGCACCTTTGCTCCCTCACCTCTCTGATACGAGCTTTCTGGCCCCCAATGTCCAAGATCCCCGAATGCCAGTACCTGTATGTCTCATTCCTCGAACGTCAAGTCCCCGCATGTCTTATTCCTCGAATATCCGATCCCTAATTGGGGGAAATGACATTTTTTTCAATGCAGTTTAATTATGCATATCGCTATCAATTACTTAGGACAAGCACAAACAATGCCAAAATTTGCGCCATTCACTGTGGACCCAATATAAGTTTTATGAATTTTCCGAAAATATTGATATCTCAGAGGATATACTTTACTAAAATCGATTACAAATAATTTTATTTCAATTATTATAACCCGAGAAACTCATAGAAACATTTTTTGTTGATTCGAATTTTTCTATGCTTCCGGATTTTTATGAAAAGAGGGTCAATTTTTTTGAAAGCACTGGATTATAACATATGAATTATGAATTATATCAATAAATAAAGCGTTAGTTCCGAATGGCGAAAATGCATTGTGAACGAAAAAAAATTTTTTTTGGTGTTTTTGTTATTTAGAGAAAATTATAATTTTCCTTTGTAAAATTGGGCCAAATTTTAGGTGCCCGCCACAGGCGCCATCTATTGATTTTTTTTCCGTAACTCGTTTATTCGAATGACCTTAACGGACCCATGAGCCAGGTACCTTCCGGAACGGTGCATAGAACCCTTTAGTTTTATATTAGTTTAACTTATTTATTATTAATTTTAGTTTTATAGATAGTTTTAGTTTATTATAAAAGAGTTTTAACCTATTAAATATTAGTAATATTTTATATATTAAGTATATTTATATTCATTGACATGACAGAGTCGCATACATAACAATTTAAACAGATCAATGGTTCTTATTGATACGATAAAATATAATTAATCATTTCGATAAAGAGATCTCACAGATATGGCACGTATAGATTTGTGCCTAGAATGAAAATGCTATCAAAATTATAACGTCTGTCCTAACCAAGTTATAGTCTTATCCGTGATATGTCCATTGTCCGGCCTCTGGTGTTACATAGGTACTATGGGCTGCACAAATGCATGGCCCATTTATGAATGAATTCTGCAGCCGATTGTACATCCATGGCCAACAACTGCCGCTCCCCATTAGGAGGCTCGTTTGCCACTTATACTGCACAATGATTTTGACACTACTTTTACGAGAGTTACATACACATACAACTTATACATATATCTCATGATAAAACCTACATTCATGTCAATTAGTGTAATCGAATTGATATCGGTAGAGACTATAGAGGATTTTTGTAGTTCACTTAAAATGATTGTCTTATTTACTTTTAGTAGCTATTTCAACTATTCCGACAGGTTAGGTCAGTGTAATTAAGGGTTAATTGTATGGTTAGGTTTAAGATAAATAATATACGTTTTGGTAAACAATAATATAAGCGAGATAAGCTTTGATCACCGAATTTATTTGGCACAAATACAACTACCTTCTCCTTGTGACCAACACAATAAGTACCAGAACGCAGAAAGAAAATGTAATGAATCTTGAAAGTTAACAAAATATTAAGTTTTTGATTTTCTAATCACCGCGAGAAAGACAACAGTCCTATTTAATTTAATTCGCAGATTCGCAAACACTTGAAAGACCAAAATAATGCACCAATTCGCAGATCAATCATTATTGCGCTCCAACAACCCAGACTGAATTAGGAATGGGAGGATATCAAGTTAAGAAACATCATGTAAACGAAAATTCAACTGGAACCAGCAAGTTTTCGTAAGTGTATAAAACAGGATAGTATAAAAGCGTTAAGGAAAACAGTTTAAAAAAACACTGTTACACAATAAAGTATCGGGTAATAATGTGAGTTTTGTTGCTACAAAGAAATAATGAGTTTGGGAGAGTGATGAAACAAGCCATTGGTTCCTTTTAACTTACATAGCGAATTGTGCTGGTCATTTCCACCGTCCACTGTGTTGTTGTGGACACTGGCCGCCGCGCGCGCAGCGGCAGCGGCGGCACTCGCTGCACACGCTATAATTAAGACAAACTTTATCAACATTAACCCCATATTTAATTTAATACGTGGTGTCGTATGTGGATCTAAACTTGATCTAAGACACGCATAGAAGGATTCTGTATTTATAAAAGAAGAAAACTAGTTTATGGTAGAATATGCCATACGTGGAAAGGATTCAACCTCGCCATTAAGGTCTAATGCAAGTCGATGTAAATAAATCATCAATAAGTAAAATACAGAATATGTATAAGTACAATCTGATATTTTATTTATTTTTAAACTGGTATACATATAACATCACCTATCCTTGTGTTGTTCCTGTTTGGCTAACAAACAATCTATATTAATATTTTAATACCATACCTACTATATTTTTTGTGATTTTTGGAAAGGACATTGTAATCAACCATGGGTCAGGATGCGCGGATACCTTCTATTTCCCGAATTTAATTTGTCATAAATGTAGCACTTGCCATAATTTTCATTTGCCATAAACTTTTTATTTCATAAATCATTAACTCTTCGGGATTTCTTTAATACCTACTATTCATCGAGTAACTCATTAGGTTAGGTTAGGTAAATATGAAATACGGGCAAACGATACACACTGGAACCCGCCCATACAATGCAATGCTCTAAACCTAATTTCTAAAATGTGGGTATTAAGCGTTTATATTCATTCTTAAGTATGAACAAGGACAGTGTGCATCTTGTTTCAGAGAAATAATATCATTATCAGTTTTAATTACATAGTAGCATGATGTCAAAGTTCGAGTATTTTATATGTAACGTCGGTGGTAGTCAGCGTTGATTGAGTAAATACAAGTATTTTAGCTATTTATTGTTAATATAAATTCAAACCCCACAATGTATTTTGTTAAGCAAGGTATGTAGATTATATTTCACGAATTTTACTTCTTGGAAATAGATTTATTTTACTGCTAATTCAAAGAAAAGTCACGTGTGTAGCAATTTTATAAATTATAACTTATTTCCGATTCTGGAAAACATCTTTTAGAGATTTTCAGTGGATTATACTAAAAAAATGTTCTTATTTTAATTCTACAATCAAAAGTAAAAGATCTTTTCCAGATTTCGAAAACAGACTCTTACTCTTGCTATGACGTTTTATTCAGGCGTTATATTTTACGGAAAAATATATATATATTTACGATTACTGCGTTTTAGTGCGTAACATTTTGGTTTAACTTCTTTTTTATTTATTTATTTTATTTTAAATTAAAAAAACCATATAATTTCAATAAACCGCCGAGTAATTTGCAACGTTATTTTAAGAGTAAATATAGACCTTCTATAAATAAATTTGACTACCTATATGGGTTTATAATGGATAAAACCAATTGTCCTGATAGCTTAAAGCATAAACTTGTGAGAAATTTTAAGGCATAATTTAATTTAAAATAAGCCAAATACCAGAGCTTTAAAAATATACACTTAGCGTGTATCTAAAGACGTTAAATGCACGTTGAACAAAATTATTTAGGGTTCCGTACCCAAAAGGTAAAACGGGACCCTATTACTAAGTCTCTGCTGTCCGTCCGTCTGTCCGTCTGTCACCAGGCTGTATCTCATTAACCGTGACAGTTAGTTGAAATTTTCACAGATGATGTATTTTTGTTGCCGCTATGAAAAACAAATACTGAAATTAAAACTAAGTTCACTGCTTCCATAGTTTGTACGGAACCCTCGGTGCGCGAGTCCGACTCGCACTTGACCGGTTCTTTTTTCTTTAATATTAACATGTTTTGTATACACTATTTCGTATTATGAATGTTGACATGTTAAGTTTTTGCTTATTTTTAACTATTTAGGTTTTAAGCACTGCGTTGTATGGGCGGGTCCCAGTGTGCGATAGAACCTAGGATTCGTTTTGCAACGGTTCCAAAAAGATAACAATTGAAAAACAAGCTGATAATAAAATACGTCAATGATGGCATTTGTATGTCCATTAAAGAAGCCATTCAAGAACCATTCAGATTGTGCTTGTCGTCCTAAAAAGCGAAGAGTATTAGTCGGCGATAATGTACCTAATAGGAATTCCAGTGGTCCTATGGTGCTAGCGTTTATTCCACGACGGAGTAATTATGAATCATCCGCCACTATCCAATACTTATAGGAATGAGAGAATTACTGGTGTGCTGGTGGATACTTTATAATTTTATGTGACTTGTTATAAAGGCGATCAAGTGATCACTGATTATCATCATAATCCAGCTTGGTTACTCAATAATTTATAGGCTAGCTTACTGCTAATTTCAAAGATGGGGGGTTGCACATGCACATATATCTTTTACAAGTATTTTGACCTAGCATAACTGCTCCTACGAGTTTAACATGAATGGACACATTTTCTAAAGTTTTGGTTTATACATATACTCGTACTAGTGAACGAGTCCTTTTGCCAATATGTAGAAGCAGGAGATTCAACCAATTATACATAATGTAAAGAATATTTTATCCGAATGAATAATCGGAGCAGTTATTTTTACTATATAAACCATAGGGTTGTTTTGCAGTAAAATAGTAATGGAGTAAAGTAATGATTGGTAGGTCATTCATTCAGCATCCCTGAGTTCAGTTTCTTTGCAAATCGTAGTAATTATTCAATAATTAACATATGCTTACAAAATTGGGTGAAGTACGTGGTATTTCTTATGTACGTAGCGGTTGTGGTTGTTTTAATCACGATATTGTAATGTAGTCATGAATAAAATCGTAATAACTGTGCAAGGCACAACATTGACCGCGATTTTTCTAACGCGAGTTTTCAAGATCACGATAAGTAGGTACCTACATTTTATTTATTTACGCAGTGCGAAAAATAACAAACAAATGGCTTTTCTTACTAAAATAATTTTTATTTTACACATAGAGCTTATAAACTAGAAAAGCAGGTACACAAGAACTCTTTGGTGTCCATAAAAGGACAAAGAAATTGACATAATTATTATAAAAAAAATTACACAGGTACGCTTACGCACTAATTTGTAAATTCACATATTGGTGGTCCCACACAAACAGTTATAAAATATACTATTGAGCACTTTTGGTTTGTTGAAATAAAATTTAATAATACAATTTAACCTCGTGTATAACATTATACGTTTTTGTAACAGTCTTGCGTGGTTATGTAAATCCTATCCTAATCATTATGTAATTCATATCCTAAATATAGCTTATGCGGCCGGCGCGGGGTCATCTTCGAGGAGGAACTCGTGGAGCGGGATCTTGCCGAGCACCTTGTTGAGGAAGGCCTTCACGATGGCGGCGCTCGTCTCGTCGATGAGCGGGCTCAGGATGTCCAGCACCACGCCCGGGCTGGCGTTGAAGAAGTTCGCCGCCGAAGACGCTGGGAGGACAGATATAGATTCATATATATATACATTCGCGTGTATATTCTATTAATTTTTTTTATATTTATACTTGGACGTTTAGAAGAAGATGCCTCGTTAAAATTGACATTATTTCATTTCTTTCGTTTACTCTAACTGTCTATCTTCAATAGATTTATAGTCCCACTAAGGTATATCGATATTTCAAGGTAAGTAACTTATTATCATAATTCGAACCGACTAGTTTCGATTACAGCATTGGTTCACATTAGTCAGTAGGCATGTGAAATAAGTGTTACGGTTGTTTTCATAACGGGGTTATCGAATAATTTTCCGATCAGAATGCTTGCAATATCTTACGAATATAAGTTTCTAATAATAAGCTCGCGGATTTACCTGCCAGAGGTCTCTCGGTATCGCCGAAGGCTACTTGCCCGTGACCGATCTTCACCCGCGTGATGATCTTGTCGGCCTGCAGGTAGCGCACTCCTTCCTTCTCCACCACTTTGGCCGCGCCTTTTGCGATTACGGATATTCCAGCTGCAAATATTGAACAAGGGTAAAAATAGGTCGAAGTTAGTGCAACGGACCATTTCAAAATGCTTTCACTCAAAACGAGAACAGGCCATATAAGTAAAACTCAGAAAACTCATCGCGCGCTGTTAAGTAATATTCTATACTGAAAATCTAAACAATCAAAAACTAATTCCTAATTATTAATCCCAGTCATGAAGAATCTCTATACTTAACGTATACATTATTCAAATTCGTTATAGTGGCCCTTTGTCTCGGAGATGTTTTCCTCATTAGAGAGTACTTGACATTCCGATCTCAAGCAGTCGTTAACGCTACCTACTTCCAATAATAAGCATTATGAGATGCAAAGCAGTTGTGTGTGGTTTCCTAACATTATTCCTGTATTATTAATTTGCCATTTAGGCGTAGTGTTTCTGATACACAGCTGTCATAATGGTAATGCGACCTATTGTCGTAATGTAGCCCGCGGCAAGTTCGTAATGCAAGTGGAGTATGAGTATTGCAGGCATCGTGTTTCGGGGCAATAGATTTTTAATATCAAGAACTGCTATGATAAAATGAACTGGTTTAAATGCCAAAACACGGTTACACGATGACTAAACGACATCGCATCATCGTCATGACAACACATTTTATCGTGTAATAATTAGCTAATCGTCCAATAATTTGGACCAAAACACACTTGTATGTATATTGATTTTTGGATCATACCGTATGTTGTTCCTGATTTGAACTTTGAAAAGGATGAATAATTTTCGTATTGCGAAGAGTAGCTAAATGAACTTGGAGATACAGGCAACGGCAGGCTTTTGGTAGAGCAGTAAACGACCGATCGCTGTAAGCTTAATATACTCAGGGACAGGAATCCGTACCGGTATTTAATTTGAATTAGAAATAATCTGACTTCGCGTTCGCGCTTATCAATGCTATGAATGTGAAATAATAAGCAAAACCCAAGATTGAATACCGGCATTTTTATGGAGCCGAATATCGGTATCTAATCCCTTCTCAGGCATGTCTTAAAAACTAAAATCAAAAGAAATTTAATTCTGCTGTAATCACTAATACCCTGCAGACTTTAATTGGAGCGCTTCGATTCGTATACTGTCAGATTCGTATTCGTTCAAACCTGTCCAAGAACATTTCAAAAAGGAGCTGAAAGGGGAGTTGGATGTGTTTAGTTTAGTGCGGTGGGTGCTCACTGAAGTTGCCGCGCAGCTTGCCCTTGCCGTCGATGTCCAGCACGAGCAGGCGCGAGCCGCGCACGTCGTAGTCGGCCGTCACGGCCAGCCTCGGCAGCGACAGCTTCACCTCCGCCGCGTACTTGTTGTTGAGGTTCAACCTGCGAATGCCACGGCGTCATCGTGAATCAATCAGAATCTTGCAATAATTGATCTAATTCCAAACTTAGCTCGACGCTTTTATTCATATGGGAAGTAGATGAGGATATATGTACTATAAAAGCACATACATAAATACTTAGAAACATCCCGGTACTAATCAAACAAATATATTCCCTTACCGGGATTTGAACTTGGAGTTGCTTACTTGGTTGACAGAAACATCCTGAGGTCTGTCTAGGCTCTAGCTGAAGGAATTTTTAGAAGTGGCACTGTGGTGTCATGTATATCGTTGCTCCGTGACAACGTACCTAATAACTTTATTTATAAATAGGGTACTGTACAGCAACAGGTTCTTTAGTCGGTATTTGTATAAGTAGAGCCACGTCGTGTCTTTTCTCTCATGATTAAATAATACGATCCCCTACATACCTAAGAATGACTTGTTATCTGTTATTTGATTCTAACAAAGTTTATACGTTATTAGAGAACGTAAGTTAATATTAATTTGCAAGCTACACATGGTTATGTGCTCACGTGAAAATTGAATGTCTAGCCAACGATGGATTTGACATATTTTTATTGCTATTGTCGTATTGATAGTAAAATAGAATAAAAATAAAATAATTACACTTGTTTGCCTGTAGACTTCTTTGTTTCCGACTATGGGAAATAAAGCAGCAAGCGATATTCTTTCAATTCCTTGTGTTATATTCCATTTATCCCACTCATGCTTGATTTTCATGAATAGCACAGTAACAAATAAGGGCACTGATAAGATAACTCACTTGAGCTTTTCAATGACAAAATTGGCGCCACCGATGGCGCGCATATTCTTGACGACGGCCTTGAGGCGCAGATTGGGCGCCGTGCGGTCCAGCTTGAGCGTGGGCACCAGGAAGGGCTCGAGGGGCGGGATGTTGACCTCGGGGATGCCGGCCGACAGGCGCGGCCGCAGCGCCTCCACCGCCTGCAGGATGCACTTGTTGATCTCCGGGTCGCTCTTCTTGCATTGCGGAAAGTAGTCGGCTGTGGACAAATATGTATTTTTGGTCAAGTCATCGTCATCTAAATTTTGTGCAGCGCCTGGCAGATTTAAGTCTCGTTCGACCATAGCGCGGCTAGTATTGCGCTCATCTATCACATGAAACACATTAATTAATATTTTTTTGTTTTGTGTTATCATACTTAACTATTTTGAGTACTCATTTGTAAAATACAGTGATAAGTTGCGTTCGTTGATATTAACTAAATGCTATTGCAAACTTGGTGATGGACTCAAGATTACTAAATTTAGTTTTAATTAAATATATGCTCTATATTAAGAAAGTCATTATTATATTTAAATAGACATATATATATATATATATATATATATATATTGTGAAGATTGTTTTGATTATTTAGGTAAACAGAAGTGTTTCACGGCGAACCGGTGTCCGCGCGGCTCCGAGGAGCGCGGTGAGCGGAAACACCTTGGGCTCATTGCATTTCCTCAATAATATAAGTACAACCGCATTTAACATAATGTCACATAGCCTTTCGACGCTATTAGGAAAATCCTTAATTACTTATAAAATAAGTGATTGACGTTAATTCATAAAAAGAAAAATTAGGAACTCATATTATTCGGTATTACATAATTCATACATATAAGTATACATACTTGATTAATTAAATTTATTCGCTTTCGTGCATTAATAGGTAAATTCAATAATATTAATTCTAGAAACAACAATTAATTCGGCTAATACTTACGCGTAACTCTCCCTTGTGATGCCGCCAGACAGAACACCAAAGCCAGGAATGCCTTCATTTTCGTTCGAGTGGGTTTTTGTGGTATATTTCGATAGTGGATTTATTTGCGAAGTTTGCATCGATTGGGTGTCTGTTGGTAAATGTGCGGCGACGCCGAAATTTCTGTTATTTGTAGCGAGGGAGCGGCGCGGGCGGCGACCCTGCGTTGCGCCACGCGCCGCGCGCCCGCGTCGGCGCCGGCGCACCGCGCCACCCGGGGACCGCACTGATGATTACCTGCACTGGGTAATCTAACCCTCATCTACGTTTATTGAAATCATATAACCAACTGTATTATAGGTATTATTTCAAAAAATATTTAAATAGACATGAATTTACCTTTACGCCAATTAGGACAGATGTTAGGTTGTTTACCGGTCAGAAGAAAAGTTCGAGCGACACTGAGTGTGTGTGAAAGACAAGTGAATGGGTAATATAGCGTTGCAAATAAGTAATAAAAATTATATATATTTTTATTTTCACGTTTTTTTTATTAGATAGCCATTCAAACAATATCATTAAAAACGAAAATAAATGGTTTCTAGTTATTTTGAAAAATATGGCATAATTTAAGCGAAATATAGACCACAGGAGTAACAGTTATTATACAAATCTATACATTAATAAGACAGTAGGAAGAAAAAATCAGTACATTAAAGATATTTGAGAAAAAAATACGTAAAGTTCCATCACAACCATTGTGGTTGTCATTATTTTTCCAAATCGAAAAATTTAGAATATACATCACATATCGTCATGTTGTTTTTTTATTATTTTAATCATAGGTATTTTTCCTTGTTTTAAATCACTAAACAAAGTGAATACCACAATTAAAGAAACATTTTCACTGAAAACAATATGTTTACCATATCACCACCACCATTAATACATCTAAGTACTGCGCGATCAAATTAGCTCTGAAATTGATTCCGTTATATAACCGCGTCAACCGCGTTAAAAATTATCTCATTGCAGATACTACTCGGTTAGTGAAGTAGAACTGTGCCGCAATATCCGACGCGCACCCGGCATGGCTCGGCGCTGATTCGACCGGTCCACGGCCATATTACAGGAAACATTACTTACCTACCACATGTAATCTGCTGGGCCAGCCAATGCTATATATGTAAAAAAAAGGTTTTTAAATTACGTTTGGTTAAATTCAGTTCTAAAATTACGTAGTCAGTAGGACAATACAAAGTGAAGTTTGTCATCCTACTCTGGTTGCACTTATAATACGCACGTAAAATGAGAACTTTGAAATTTCTAGGGTTCCGTGCCTCAAAAGGAAAAAACTGTCCGTATATCTGTCAAGACCCTATATCTCCAAGAACCAAGAAGTTTGGCAATTCCTTCATCTGCCGAACTATTAAAGTATGGAACTCCTTGCCGGCTCATGTGTTTCCTCCTTCTTATAACTTGGGACCCTTCAAACGAAGCGTGAAGAAGCATCTCTCGGGCCAGCATGGCAGTGTCAACTGACTTGGCACCGTTGGTTTCTCGTCAGTTGCCATTGCGACTTGGGCTCCCCTTTTTGCTTACCATCAGGCGAAGTGAAGCCACTATGTTGTGCCGTTATAAAAAAAAAAAAAAATCAGGAACGCATGGGGATCGAGCATATACTTAGGAGGTCCACAGTCTCTTGAAGCTGTGAAAAAAATCTAACTTCTAGGCTAACGTAAAAAAAGGATACGGCCGTTTATGCCATAAATAACCAATATTTCGACACTATCAAAATTTATCGGGTATTTCCCGTTGACCTAGAACTATGAAATTTGGCAAGTAATACCACTTTACACTACAAGTATAGGTAAATATCTGATATTAATTGGTAATGAAATCATAAAAAAACATAGGGTTCATTTAAAGTACGTAAAATAGTTTTTCAACGATAAAGTTAAGTTTGTCGATCAGCACTGTTTATGTTTTCATTAGAGCAGTGCTGCCATTGTTTGTACGAAACCATCGGTGCGCCAGTCCAACTCACACTTGACGGGCTTTTTTTAAACTTGTAATACTGGTAAAGTACTGCACTAACTTAAGTGCCTTTGCAGTGACATGTGTATTAGCACTTTGCACACCTTTGTAATTATTTTGATACTTACTTTGTCATTATTTACTAGTGCACTTGGCGTATAATTACTAGGATACACGCTGAAACACATCTAGTTAGCACATTATATAGCTACAGAAGGGGCGGCTTTTCATTCCTCCATTGCGTGACTATTTTGGTAATATTTATCCTGGGGTGAACTTGGCTAGACACGCTGTGGCGTGTCTAGATATAGTATATAATGACAACTGTTTTGAATTATTTTGTATTATTTTTGCGGTGAGTGTAAAAAACGCGTTTATGACAATTATGAGAGAACTTCCTTGCTTTGTGTTTGTGTCTAAATCTAAATGGCTTTACCAGTGTTACACAAAATCTATTACCTTATGCCAATCATCGGCTCTATAATATTTTCCACCCAGCATAACCACATAATTGCGTACCTATATCTTAAGCATTATACGATTCACGCTTACGACGCCGGGGAGAAGTGAGCGAGGTACTGTGTTCCTTTTATTGGTGGCTTCGGCTGTTAAAGCTATTTGGTACCTACAGACATTTGTATCATACAAAATAAATTGTAATTCATCATAATTTGTTTAATTAAAAGCATCAATAGCCGTATCAAATCAACCATCATCATTGAAACCATATTTTACAAACCAGGGGCCCAATTCGAGAATGCCGTTGGAGATATCGCCAAACGTCAAATTTCCATTAGATAACAGTTATATCGCCATTGAACTGTCATTTAAATGCGATGAGCTTGAAAGTGACATATCTCATCTCAATTTTGGAAATACGAAGGCGATAATGATTGTCAAAAATGTTATTCATGTATATAAATTTCTGTTTTGAACGAAACGTAACGGACTAATTTCACGTACTACGCGGTCAATTTAAAGTATGCGCTTGTTATTTATGCCGTCACATACAAAGAAATGGAAATTTTGCGCGTCCGAATTGACGAAGTTGCGATATCGCCACTTGTCAAGTAGGCACACGTCAAAAGTGACGGAGGGCGATGAAAATGAGAGATCTCCATTATATCTCTAAAATTGGTCGAATACCCCCCCAGGGGCCCAATTCGAGAATGCCGTTGGAGATATCTCCAAACGTCAAATCTCCATTAGATAACAGTTATATCGCCATTGAACTGTCATTTAAATGCGATGAGCTTAAAAGTGACATATCTCATCTCAGTTTTGGAAATACGAAGGCGATAATGATTGTCAAAAATGTTATTCATGTATATAAATTTCTGTTTTGAACGAAACGTAACGGACCAATTTCACGTACTATGCGGTCAATTTAAAGTATGCGCCTGTTATTTATGCCGTCACATACAAAGGAAACGAAAATTTTGCGCGTCCGAATTGACGAAGTTGCGATATCGCCACTTGTCAAGTAGGCACACGTCAAAAGTGACGGATGGCGATGAAAATGAGAGATCTCCATTATATCTCTAAAATTGGTCGAATACCCCCCCAGCACTTCGTTTACTTTCGCGAACAACCTACTACCGAATGAATGCAGTGTTTTCCGTCATTTCATGCTAACATTGAATACCTACATCAGTGAAATCAGTTCCATTGATAAGAATGTTAAAAAACAGCGTGACATTGACAAATATACTATTAAAATTGAATTAGGTAAGGAAGTCTACCTTACTCAATAGTAATAGTCATTCATTATAGATTAATTCGCAGAATATTAATAGTCGTTTCAGTTTCCTACCTTCAGGCTTCACCTTTTCCCGAATACTTCACAAGATAAAAAAAAAACAACAGTGAAATGAATTGTAATTTAATACTACTTGGGTATTCTAAATGTTTTCAATTGTTTTTGACTCGTGGCTGCATAGTAGCAAATGGTAGTTTATACCAGGTGTGGGCTGTAACAGCAATAAATTAAAATATGGATTCTACTCTTCAAACTAAACAACATTTGTTCAGAAACTTAAAAGAAAAAGGTTTTCAGATGTTCATTATTTCAAACAATATGGTATTGTATTAATATATTGTATTGTTATAACTTTTTGGTTTTTTATGGTCTAAAGTATCCTATAACAAATCTGATAGCCCAGCAATTTTTTTTGAAATCGGTCCCGCCTTTAGGCGTGATGAAAGGACAATGACATGTGTTGGATGTATGTATGTAATATATACCATGGGGTCCCAGTGCCCACAAACTACAAAATGAAATTAGTAAAAGGCTCATTGAGTCCACTGGTGATCGAAGAGCTGGCAGCTTCCTCGCACAACGCATCAGCATTGCGATTCAGCGAGGAAT
The DNA here is from genome assembly GCA_947623375.1 of Apotomis capreana. Taxonomy (NCBI): domain Eukaryota; kingdom Metazoa; phylum Arthropoda; class Insecta; order Lepidoptera; family Tortricidae; genus Apotomis; species Apotomis capreana. The sequence goes on along the minus strand of OX392498.1, from coordinate 24,398,421 downwards.
TGCTGCCAGCGTCTTCGGGACTATGCCGCGGGGGCACAGTTTTGTAGATTTATTTTAGCTTAATTTAATTTACTTTACTTTATTTTAGTTCTGTAGTTTTAATTTGAATTTAATTGTCCATTTATATATTTTATTAAATTATATTTTTGCCTATATATACCATGTACTTATTCATGAGCATTTCCCAAAAAGTTTGTACACAATTAAGACAGAAAATTAAAGTCCAATATAATTTTCCTATTTTGTTACCAATTATTTTAGTAATTTTATATCAATGTTATGGCTATGTTCGGTAATTAAGGTACTGTTATGCTTATAATTTTTTTAATTATTCATAATCTGATATCAATGTATTGGAAATCACAATAAAAAATGGTAACAAAACAGGAAAATTATATTTGACTTTTATTTTCTGTCTTAATTGTGTACAGACTTTTTGAGAAATGCTCTCATAACAGTTATATAAAAAAAATATACTAACCATAACCATACTGTCAGAGTACGATTTCACGCAAAATCCGAACAGATGTATGATATAGTAGATTGTTTGACAAGGGGCTAAAACAAGCCATTATGACACGTGGTAATTATTTGGACGAGCGAACGAAGTGAGCGAGGCCAAATATATCTGAGTGTCATAATGGCTTGTGGCCCCGTAAACACTCTGCTTTTCACTTCGACTGATAAAAATAAAAAACTTGAAAATTTAAAATAATTTATTTTAATAAAAATTAAAAGTACCTACATTTTGAGCAATTTTTTTATATTTAATGTTACAGACTTTTCGTTGATTATAAAACGTGCTAAAATAAAATTTCAGTTACCTAATATTCCAATACATTGTAAATAAAAACTTTTTGGTTTATTTTTTAATTGGGTCGATCTGATCAGGTTGCAGGTTGGTTTATTTTATTTGTAAATAGTATGTAGCTGGCCGGTAACAAGATTTTTTTTCAGTGTCATAGAATTTTGTATGGGATTATATGGTTTCCTTTTAAACCCTAGGGGCTAAATGTACTATTTTAGCCCCGCTTTGCGAACTTAAAACGACGTACTTTTTGAGCAGGAGAAGTGAAAAAGATTTACAATGTATCTACGGGAATTGATAGCTGTTGCACATATGACATAAAGCCATATGAAGGTCGACATTATAAGTACAGTTCCGCAACTAAAAGTTTAGTCCCGTCAGTTTGGTATGATAAGTCCGCACTCATCAAACCAAACGGACTGAAAGTTCGATCAGAGGAATCTCAAGGTTTGTAGGGTACTTTTTATACGACTACGCTGAAGAAGAAAAAGAGCGTTATGTATGTTAACTATGCCTTTTTCCTCCTCCATAAACAAAGCTGCCAGTGCCTCATAAGATGTTGTAAATTATAAGCTGCGTACTATGTGCTTACCTTTTCTTGGGCCAGCTTAAGGAAACCAGAAGTAACTAGTACCTACCTACCTACAAAAGCAGGAAATGACATTTACGCATATTGTTGGTGGACTTTGTTTTAACTGCGAGTACGTTACTCGTATTTAGATATACGTTTGTAGTCGTTATAACGTTAAGGTTGGTTTAATGCATACTACTTTAGTAAGTACCGACTTTTGGCCACCCTTGGATTTCCGAGACTCCACAAGGGACGCTTTAGATTACTCGATGCAATCTAAAATTTATGCTTAGTGTAAGTTAGTAGGTACATATGTTGTAATTTTAGCCATGCATAACGGCATGGTAAATTGGTATCAGCTACCGAATTATAGTTAAGTAAATAATTAACAGTGAGGTATACTTTAATGTATACTTATATGTATTTTGACGACGCGGTTGGCACAGTTTGTACGCACATTGCCTACTGAGCCGGCGGTCCTGGGTTCGAATCCCGGCCAGGGCAAATATTTGTGTGATGAACTCGAATATTTGTGCTCGGGTCATGGATGTTATCTATTTATATATTATGTATATCGTCGTCTAGTACCCATAGCACAGATTATATACAAGTTACTACGTGCCCATAGTACAAGCTTTGCTTAGTTTGGGACTAGGTCGATTTGTGTAAGATTGTCCCTTAATATTTATTTATTATTTATTTATTTATGTATCAGATATGAGTACTAGGTGGAAAATAAGTAATTGTATTTCAATTCGTTTTTAATGAAACTAATGTAATATACAAGTCGTCTTACGAAAATATACATAAATGAACCGAACAAAAACATTTTAAGCGAGTTTGAGGTTTATTAATTGCAATATAAATACATTAACTAATCCGGTATTTATAAAGTAGATACAGTTGAATTTTACACCCTTAAGAATAGAAAAAATGGCCATCCATAAACACTACACCTACATGTCGTTTATTTTCACTACATTTAAGAACTTTAAACTGTGCTTATATGACATACCTACATAATTACTTTTCCATAAACCTAACCTGCAATAAACCATGCACTTGAAGTTGACCAGTTAAGAGGAACATCAAAATTTAATTAGCGTGTCTCTTTTCCCACAACAGATGGAATGGACAGGGGCGGTACATGCGTTTGGGGTTAGTTCTTTGTGTCTTTTACCATTTTACTGGAAATCTACAAGACCGATTTTGATGTACTTTTTCGCATTGAACGGTTATAACTTCTGAGCAGGTTCTTAGATAAGTTTTAGGAGATCTCCAGTTGGGTGCATATTGCGACAGCCAATGCGCCGTAGGTTTAAAAAAAAGGAACATATATATTATTATTTAAGTATACATTTATTTATATAAGTACGTATATCGTCGTCTCGTACCCATAACACAAGCCTTCTTGGGCTTAATTTGGGACTAGATCGATTTGTGTGAGGTTGTCCGACATTTATTATTTATTTATTATTAACTTCTCACTTAGCTGATATGTTACTGGTACATTATTATTATTGTCGGTTGACAATGAGGACCCGACTAATTTACATAAATATGCAAATAAAAATCATCCTCATTGGCAATCAGCGATGTGGTAAGTTTTGCTTGTGTGATTAGTATACAAAGTTAGAGCATTAAACCAACAGGAAGCGCATTCGCCGTATAATTCCAATTATAAAAGTATGGTGAAACCTGAGGGGGAAGGCAACGAGGTGTTAATGGTGGGTGTTTTTGAAGATACTCGTTCCACAAACATAAACATCTGGAAAAGTACATAGTACATCAATAAATATTTTATGTTATCGCAGCAAATTCTTAACACGGCATTACACTAGAACTGTAAGTCTACAAATCACCAAGTAACTAATTCTAACATCGGCAGTTTAGGCAAACAGTTAGCGAACCATATTCAAAAATATTATTATATTATTAGTCCATTTGACAAATCTATTCAATCACATTATAAAAACCTATCTCTCCTTTGTGACCATAAAACATAATTTAAACAGTCTATTTTGAGTAAATGAATCGCGTTATGCTCATGTACGAGTAACTACTTGTCTCATCCAATCCTTAAGGGGCATTACTCGCAACTAATTATTTACACACTTAAACTAAGACATAAGTCTAAACATCGGTAAACCGTAAGGGTGGCCATCTACTAATCCAGTAAAAAACAGCGTATAACGTTTGCTTAGTTTGAATTAGTTGTTGGAGTTCATTTTTAACGTTCACTGATAGCTAAATTTAAAAAGTTGGAAGCTTATGCTTATACGTTTTTGAATTTTTTCAGCTAACACCTAGCGAGATGGAAATCAGCAGTTTTCAGTTTAAATCCGTCTTATTGGACGCTTCGGAGTTATTACTCCGAAGGTTCACCTGTGCAGTGTTTCTTTTGTAAAAGTAACTGCGGTAGGGTAATGTTTTTTGACTTTTTTTATTTACATATATCTGAAAACTTCGGGATTGCTATTAATCACATTTGAATAGTTTTATGCACTAAATTATTACCATAATATGAATTACGTAATTTCCTTTTTTCAGTAATAATAAAGCTAAATTTTAGGAACAATGTTAATTGTACCAATGCATGGGCATAGATATTGTAACATTTTGAAAATAACATCCTAATCCATGTCATCATTTTTCAACACGCCAAAATTTAAAGATTTTAGAATTGCCAAACGTTGCCTTTCTATTTCACTCTAGGTATTTTTACTGGACTATAAAACGACAACAACTATTTGCAATCAATCGTCACCGATGTTTGGACATTACATAGATCAATAATATTTTAATTAACGATACATCACATGTTTCATATTGCAACTAATTAAGCGGCCGGCGGCCGTCAAGGGAAGAGTTCCTTGTAGGTGAACTTAGAAGTGATCTTGTTGGCCATCTCGGTGAAGAGGTCTGCCAGGCTGCGCTCCAGCACGGGGCTGATCTCCTGCAGGAAGAGCTGCGAGTTGTCGTTGATGACGCGGTTGGTGGCGGGCCCCAGCACCGGGTCGCCGTCGAACAGGTTGGTGAGGTAGATGGAGGACTCGCCCACGCGCAGCTTCACTTTGAACGGGTCGAACTTGAGGAACTCGTCTTCGCCGCGCTTCTCCTTGTGCCCTCGCATCGTCACGTTGCACGCGTAGTCCTCTGTAACAAGCAACAAATAAAAATTATAACATGATCGGTTCCCTAGTTTCAGTTCCATACAATTTGCTCGACAGAGCCGGCTCATTCCTCGGCGAAAAGATTAGCATGGCTATTCAGCGGGGGACTGTGGCCGGCGTCATGGCCACCCTGCCGCACGGCCTTGATCCGGGGGACATCGGTTTTAGTTAGGTTTTACTAGGATAGGTTAAGTATTTATTGTTGCTTTTTTCTTGTTCATCGTTTACATTAAAATGAATATTAAATCCTGTATTCGCTCCGCGTAAACTTATCTTCGAAGTTTATTGGTAATAACCAGTATATAATATACAAAGGTGCAACGTGTAAACCTTTGTAACTTTGTATCGTAATGTTATTATTAATAGTTAATTATAAATTCGCAGTTCTCTAAATATGTATAATACGTGCAATTACAGATTTATTTCCTACAAATAAAAATAGCAAAGTGTTCACTGTAAGCAATACGATACATATTTATGTATATAGATACAGGCGTTATTGTAAATTACTAAACCATATACCTAAATTATCTGTATAATAATTATTTATTTATTTATTTATTTAAACTTTATTGCACATAACAAAGGTCAGTACAAATGGCGGACGTAATGCCAAAATGGCATTCTCTACCAGTCAACCATAGGGCCAAACAGAGATACTAGAAGACCTAGAAGTGGGTGCAAATCAGAAATCTAATGGTACAGAGAGCACCTAGGGTACAAGTAAATACAAAATATATATTACTGTTTATACAAAAAAGTATGCTCTTACTGTAATAGTTTTTTTCTTTAATTTATTTAAAGTGATCTTTCTTTCAATAATTCGGACATAGGTACATGTATAACTTACAAAGGCAATTATAAGGTGGCACCTAGTAACTAGTGATATGGCTATGATAAGCATATACGTACGTATTTTTCATTAGATTTTGACTTTTATTTGTCTACTTAGGCATACGACCATTTTCGGAATACGGTAACCGACTTCGGTAAATATTCCATTAACTTGACACTGTCCCTGTATAACTGGTAGTTACAACCTCAACTTATGGCGACAGAAGTGACAAACTGTATGTACATGAAGTCGTGCGTAAATGCGGCGTCGATCGATGAATGCAAGCGCTGCGGCCGCAGGTAAAATGCGCTGTTCGTGTTTCACGGTTTACATCATAGTTTTGTGCATAACACATATCAATATCAGAACACTAGGGCTAGGAAGCAATAAAAAAAATCAAAGCATGTACTTAGATAAGCGATTTTTAGTTGAAGTCATATACGAGGATGTATGTAGATGTTCATATAAAGATGTGAGTTTGCACGATTCGGTATCGTGTATACACGCCCACGTCGTTTGCACGTTAACATCGTGCATCGTTTCCACAAAATGTTCAGTATTTTCCCTAATGACAAGTGTTGATATAGTATTTAGATTTTCCTCCAGTTGACCGATTACGTAGAACTTATTCAGGATTTATTCACAAATAATGTAGCGAAAATCAAGACAGTCGGTAAGTTCATAAGTTCATCAAGTTTGAGGAAATCAAACGGTGCATCTAATGTCACCCGTACCAGGCTACCAGATGAACACAGCGCCTGTATTGAGCCAGACCTCAGCCGGAGGTAACATCAGGCGAGCACGCTGCGCTAGGAGGGGGCTGTACTAACTGAAGGTTCCCGTGATGTTGCCCCGGCCCTGCAGCCGCAGCAGCAGCACCTGGATGTCCATCTTGTACTTCCCGTGGAAGTCCAGCTTCGGCAGTAACAGCTTGAAATCGAACCGGTTTTTATCCAGATCAGACCTGAAACGTTACACAAAAAGGTTACATATTATATCCTTATTTTTAGGGTTCCGTACCCAAAGGGTAAAAACGGGACCCTATTACTGAGACTTCGCTGTCCGTCCGTCCGTCCGTCCGTCCGTCCGTCCGTCCGTCCGTCCGTCCGTCCGTCCGTCCGTCTGTCACCAGGCTGTATCTCAAGAACGGTGATAGCTAGACAGTTGACATTTTCACAGATGATGTATTTCTATTGCCGCTATAACAACAAATACTAAAAATAAAATAAAATAAATATTTAAGTTAAGTTTGCACCTGGTATGTATAGCGCCCCATACAAATGAGGTGCAAAGTTAACGCAGCCAACCCGTTTGTTGTATGGGGGGCTCCCATACAACAAACGGGTTGGCTGCGTTAACTTTGCACCTCATTTGTATGGGGCGCTATACATACCAGGTGCAAACTTAACTTAACCACTTAAGGATGAAAATTGTTTGTACGGAACCCTCGGTGCGCGAGTCCGACTCGCACTTGCCCAATTTTTTTGAGTTTAGGCGATTTAAATGCGAATTACAGAGACTGGCACGGTTTCCGATGGTTGAGGAAGGATTTACAGGTTTAAAAATATAGGTAATGTAGTCTTGTATAGTTTCGCCCTAACTTATATGTAATTATAATGCAGCAAATTATAATTACTTATATTGAACTGTAATGTGGTTTATTCCAGCAATTCAAAAAATTATATTTAATTTTTTTTTTGCAAATTATCTTTTTTTTTCATTTGTAGCGAGGTCCTCCTATATAGCTATTTACATACTTAAATACTACGTCGTTTGTAGTCTGGCCTTGGTAATACGAGAATGTTACTCAGCAATACTAAGAAAATTATCTAGGTAGTCTAAGTTGTCTGAATACAAATCAGTGGGTATGAAGTCACTAAAGCTTGAATAATTTCAATCACGCACCTTCTAGACTGAATAAATAGTTAAAACATTCTATATACTTACAATATTTATTAAAACAAGTGGAAAAACTACATATCAATGATAAATATATTAAGTTCCAGACTGTCTGACAATAACTTCACTTCTAAAATCGCGCGCATAGCTACTGAATTAGAGGTATAGTGGATAAAAAAGAATTGCAAGGCAAATAACGCAAATAGCATACGGCTTTCGCAGCGTTAGTTACAGTCGCAAAAAGGTCGAAATAGAGTGGCGATGTTGCCGCTGGTCATATACCCTCGCACATGTAAACACGATTCTGTCTCGCTGTTATTGCAATACAGTCGTGATTCAACATCGACAGGTGAGATTCAGCATCGATACAGCCGCGATTCAACATCAGGATAGCGGGGATACAGTATCGATGTAGTGGCGACATTTGGTATATATTTGTAGCCTACAGTTTGAATATGAATTCAATGTCAATTCTTCGAATTTGACAGAATTCACGCAGAAAACTGGTTTTTCACTTATTTTCGACTGCACGCAATGAAAGCATGAAAAAGCTATGTTACTTTCTAGAACTCAGTGAAAAGTAATTTATTCACTTCAAAAAGTTGGATGAAATTATCAATATACCTACTTATATGTCATTATATGAAAAAGAAATATTTTAAAAGAAATAAGGCCACTTAATAAAATGAATGATGGATTGACACTTCAGACTTATCGGGTTCCGATTTATTCCCGATGGAAATTATCTATGCACAGCAACATCTCAGCTGCAAAGAACTTTAAGAGTTGAGATTCACTAATATTATGTTTTTTTTTTTTTTTAACTTATAATAATGAATGTACTGACTTGAGTGTCTGGATGATGAAGTTGCTGGGCCCTCGGACCTTGACGTCGTTGACGACGGCGGTGAGCTTGGCGCCCTGCGGCCCCCGCGCCAGCGCGATCTGGCCCAGGCTCAGCGGCTCGATGCCCGGCACCTCTAGCTCGGGGATGCCCTGCACAGTAACACTCCACGGCTCATCTCTACGACGCATCAAAATAACATCGATACTGCCATAGATAGAGCACGGATGCTTCATCCACGACGATACGATCCACGCGATCATGATATGCGAACAGAGTCTGCTTGTAAAGAAATATTAATACTTTTGGAACAATCTTGCATTAGGTAAGTAGAGTAGGTTCTGCTACATTGTTTAAATAAATCTATAAATACAAATCCAAAACGATTATTACATTAATCTAAATACGTGTTCATGTAAAAATCTACTCATGCGTTAATTATGAGCATAACTAATTACTCTGCATTTTCTCTAAAGTACCTACCTAAATTACATATACCTATACCTACTGCAACATGGTCGAATTTTTACGATCACTTCAACGACAACATTCGTACTCTTCAAATATTTACCATCATTTGCAGCTACCGTCTTGACATATTAACGTATTGTGAAACTAAGTAAGTTGACAATGACATACTTTCCAGCGTGCTGATGGAGCTCATATTTTCATATCTCTCTTTTATTAGAATGTGAACGTGTACTGCCGGCCCAAACAGAAACATTATGTGTTGCTTTTGACTTCATGTAAAGGTTTTTAGCGTGTATATTGATACCCCTGATAAATAATATAAATGATCAGTTAATAATAAAATATTAAGCATTCAATGTCATTAGGTACCCTTACCTACCTGAGTTCATCTTCCGAATCGGAAGGACAATATAAAAGTGACCCGGATTAGTTCAATAAAATTAGCTAAAATTTGGCAACATTAAAGGAGATGATGGAGATCTCTCCATTTCATCGCCATCCGTTACTTTTGACGTGTCCCTACTTGACAAGTGGCGATATCCCTAGATCTAGAACATATCGCAACTTCGTCAATTCGGTCGCGCTTAATTTCCGTTTCCTTTGTATGTGACGGCATAAATAACAGGCGCGTACTTCAAATTTACCGTATAGTGCGTGAAATTAGTCAGTTACGTTTCGTTCAAAACAGAAATTCATATTGCATGAATAGCATTTTTGACAATCATTATCGCCTTCGTATTTCCAAAATTGAGATATGTCACTTGAAGCTCAACGCATTTTAATGACAGTTCAAAGTTTTGACGTTTTGCGATTTCTCAAACGGCATTCGCGAATTAGGTCCAAGCTTTATCTATCAGGATATGTAGGTTATAGAGCAAAATTTAATTTTATCTATTCTTCCCCCTCTCCGGGGCGAGCGTCACAACACCCATGCTTAAAATTAATTGATTTACGTAACGTAACGTAACGTAAATCAATTAATTTTAAACATGGGGGCCAGTTTTCGGGCGCAAATTAGAAAAAAAAATAACTATATAGTGTGACCTATCAAATTTAACTTTGCTCTATAACCTACATATCCTGATAGATAAAAGTTGTCCTTTAATTATGCCAAATTTTCCATATTGTTTGAATCTAATTTTCTTTAACTATATCGTAGATAAGTATATGCATCTAATGAACATGTAGAAACAACATCAAATAATGATAAATTACTATGTATAATAGTAATGATTATTATTTTGTTGGTACAGTAATTTAAGTAAGTACAGTAACTGTGCAACTAAAGTATTAGCACGTATAGTTACTTATTTACCTAATTTGATTTCCCATTTCCTACAGATATAGTAAAAGTAGATGTATTACAACTGCACATTTTAGCACATTCATAGACAGCACGTCGCAGCATTCAAGACAGAAACGTAAATAAAGACGGTCGCGATACGGTACCACGTCGGTGGACGGCAACTGCTATATTCCCAAAACCAGCCCTCTGTCTACAAACGCAAAGTCATCGTTTCTGTATGAATGCTAATGCCGGTTATAGGTACAACGTTTTTGTATGAGATGTCTGCGTCGCAACATGCAAAATTTCAAAATAAACCTCCGTCTCCGTGAACTACTTAGTTAGAGAGAAATGCCTCGATGATACTGGGCAACGAAACCTAAGTACTGACATACCTAATCTATAGGACTGTGGTCCATCTAATAAACGTTTTGACAAACGTGCCGATTTCTGGATATGGCAAAGTTAATCGCATTACAGTATTATAATAGCTTTCAACTATATACCTACTTAATCGAAAGGGAAACTACGTCACAACAGCAGCAAATAACAGCGTTGTCAATAATGTGTATAATTAATTCCCTGAACTAGAACCTAGGGCCCAATTCGAGAATGCCGTTTGAGTGAACGCCAAACGTCACATCTCTATTAGATAACTGTTATATCGCCGTTGAACTGTCATTAAAATGCGATGAGCTTAAAAGTGACATATCTCATCTCAATTTTGGAAATACGAAGGCGATAATGATTGTCAAAAATGTTATTCATGTATATAAATTTCTGTTTTGAACGAAACGTAACGGACTAATTTTACGTACTACGCGGTCAATTTAAAGTATGCGCCTGTTATTTATGCCGTCACATACAAAGGAAACGAAAATTTTGCGCGTCCGAATTGACGAAGTTGCGATGTTCTAGAGATATCGCCACTTGTCAAGTAGGCACACGTCAAAAGTGACGGATGGCGATGAAAAGGAGAGATCTCCATTATATCTCTAAAATTGGTCGAATACCACCCCTAATTCGAGAATAACGTTTGAGTGATCGCCAAACGTCAAATCTCTATTAGATAACAGTTATATCGCCATTGAACCGTCAAATGAATGCGATGAGCTTAAAAGTGACATATCTCATCTCAATTTTGGAAATACGAAGGCGATAATGATTGTCAAAAATGTTATTCATGTATATAAATTTCTGTTTTGAACGAAACGTAACGGACTAATTTTACGTACTACGCGGTCAATTTAAAGTATGTGCCTGTTATTTATGCCGTCACATACAAAGGAAACGAAAATTTTGCGCGTCCGAATTGACGAAGTTGCGATGTTCTAGAGATATCGCCACTTGTCAAGTAGGCACACGTCAAAAGTGACGGATGGCGATGAAAAGGAGAGATCTCCATTATATCTCTAAAATTGGTCGAATACCACCCCTAATTCGAGAATGACGTTTGAGTGATCGCCAAACGTCAAATCTCTATTAGATAACAGTTATATCGCCATTGAACCGTCAAATGAATGCGATGAGCTTAAAAGTGACATATCTCATCTCAATTTTGGAAATACGAAGGCGATAATGATTGCCAAAAATGTTATTCATGTATATGGATTTCTGTTTTGAACGAAACGCAACGGTCAATTTAAAGTATGCGCCTGTTATTTATGCCGTCACATACAAAGGAAACGAAAATTTAGCGCGTCCGAATTGACGAAGTTGCGATGTTCTAGGGATATCGCCACTTGTCAAGTAGGCACACGTCAAAAGTGACGGAAGGCGATGAAATGGAGAGATCTCCATCATCTCTCTAAAATTGGTCGAATACCCCCCCCTGTTTACGGACATGCGCAGCTCACATCTAAACGCGATGACTAAAATGATTGAGCGAGTGGTTGCGGCTAAACGCGACCCTATACGTAAACATGGCAACCTCAACTTCCAACATCGTCTCTGCGGCTTCGCACGGGCGCAATGTTGATAAATTATGCATATGTTATACATATAAACCTTCCTCTTGAATCATTTTATCTATTTAAAATGCTGGATTCCTAATCACTACATAGTATTAAACAAAGTCGCTTCCTGCTGTCTGTCCCTATGTATGCTTAGAACTTTAAAACTACGCAACGGATTTTGATCCGGTTTTTTTTTATAGATAGTGATCCAAGAGGAAGGTTTATATGCATAATTTACCAGCATTGCACCCGTGCGAAGCTGGGGCGGGTCGCTAGTAAAAAATTAAAATCTAATCGAAGAACTAAACACGTGTGAATTGCGTCAGCTCAGTTACAGGAACAACAATGTTCTCGAAGCGCGGACGCCGCACCTGCCGCATCTTTATCACCGCACCGAGAAACAAAGGGTCTACGTGCCCTCGCTCTCGCCTTCGTAACACCAAATAATCAACCGCTATGACAAACTACTGTTCTATCAAGGCGGTAATGTGTATAAAAGTGCACGTTATTGTTTTTCAATGATTCTTCACTCAAAATGTCGTGGCATCGAGCATCCATATTACTGGCCTTCGGCTGCCTACTACAGGTAGGTACAATGCACTATCTCAGCACAAATTATATAGTTCGGTGAATATAGACGGAAGTACTAGTAGTAGAGTTGCTAAGCCGCGAAATTGTGCGCATCGGGTTACAAGCATGAAATTTCTACCACACATAGAGCATTCCGCGGTGATTATTTTCAGATGTGGAGGGAAGTCAGATTCGTCCTCTGCTGGCGGGAGAGCGGGGTGAATAGGACCAAGTACTGCTGTTTTTCTTTTTTTTTATTACTGATCAGTTAAGGCTGTTAAGGCTTGTGCGGCATCGTTTTCGTGTAAAACAAATATCAGCAATTAATTTTTTATGTTACTTAAGAATAGTTTGAAATAAAAATTTGGATATATTGGGCACACCTGATACAAAAAGTACCTTGAAAAAAATGTTGATTAAATCTTGCTTAGCCTGCGTGCTCTAGTACATTTTGCTAAGTCGCTAAATTGTGTGTATCGGGATACAACCACGAAATTTCTACCACAGATAGAGTATTCTGCGTCGATTATTTTGAGATGAGGAGGGAAGTCAGATTCGTCCCCTGTACGGCGGGAAAGCGGGGTAAATAGGACAAAGTAGCCCTCTTTTGTTTTTTTATTACTGATTACTTAACGCTACTAGGGCTTGTGTGGTATCGTTTTCGTGTAAAACAAATAGTAGACATTCATTTTTTACGTTATTTATTTATAGTACTATATAAAAATACGGATGTACTTATTTCCGAAATGGTAAAAATCACAAAAAGATTTTTTTATTCAGGGAGATAAATTAGTTATATTTCCTGAATATTTACAACTAAATAACGTATTGCAAAATAGAAAATTTAATCTAGTTTCTAAAAATATATACATGTTGGGCACTCTTAATACAAACAGTAACTTAAATAAATTGTTAATATTGAGATTAGCACGCGTGCTCGTTATACATTAGCAAAAAATAATTGTTTTAATAACATCAAACTGTTTTTCTAGGATGTATATGGTAAATATTTTATGTAAAAGCATGTTAATAATAATTATTTAATGTATTTAATGAAGCGAAATAGGATGCGTTCGGAGATTTACGTTGGTTAAGCCGACGTAAACATACATTTTAAGCTACTGTTTGTATGAAAAGTGCCCAACATGCATATATTTTTAGAAACTAGATTAAAAAGGCTTTTTTAAATGATAATAATAATTCAAAAATAATAACGAAATTTAACTAATTTACCTCACTCTATAAAAAAATTGTTGTGATTTTTTCCTTTTCGGCCATACACCCATATTTTATAGCGAACTATACAATAATAACATAAAAAATGAATTTCTGATATCTGTTTTACACGGAAACGATACCAAACAAGTCACTAGTAGACTGAACTGACCAGCAATAAAGAAATAAAGGAGGTATACTTGGTCCTTTTCACTCCGCTCTCCCGCCTTACAGGGGACGAATCTGACTGCCTTCCACATCGGAATCACTGGGGGACACTCTATCCGTGGTAGAAATTTCATGCTTGTAACCCGATGTGCACAATTATGTTAGAAAACAGCGGACTAACTACTCTACTATAGGGGTGACCTTACAAACGGTCCGGTAGTTTGAATTTTTGATATGTTGTGTTAAGATGGTTAGAGAGTGTTTAAAATGCAAAATGCACAATTCCCCTCCCTCCGCACCCGCCGCCATATTGAAAAAACCGGTACTTTTTTCAGGTTTTTGCTTGTACCTTCGTTTAGGAGCATTTCAGCTAGAAAAGAGCTTCAACAAAATTGTAGACAGTTAAATTTACTATAACTTACAGTTTACTTTTTGTTTCAAGAACAGATAGTTACGGAGATATACACGTTTAAAAAAATTAAAAAAATCGCAATTTCGAGTAAAATGTATCAAACTTCTGGCTATCTTTGTTAAGGAGCATTTTAGCTGGAGAAGAGGTTGCGCAATGTTGTAGAGAATTAAAAATTATTATAATTTACATTTCAAATTTTGTTTCAATGAAGGTTAGTTACAGAGATTATGCACATTTTAAAAACTGCAAAAGTCGCATTTTCCGGAAATTAGTCAAAGTTCTGGCTTTTAAACGCTGTAATTCAGTTACGGACTAGTCTAGGAAAACAAGTATCGAAATAAAACTAGCAGGAAATTTTATTGCTTATAAAACGCATGTACATTTATTACCGTGAAACATGCCAACTTTGCCTGCTTTTTTCGTAAAAACCCGAATTTCTCTCTTTTTTTCTATGACGGGATAAAGTTTTTTTTTGTCTAACGCATCCATCGTATTCATATGCATGCGTTTATTACGAGAAACAATTTTTAAATCTACATTTAACCAACTTTTTTATCAATTTTCACCTCGGGTAAAGTTATCTAAACTTTTGCCAACATTGCCCAAATCGATTATTTTCGTAACTATAGCCCCTACAACGTTAAGATAAGTATAAAATCTGGGGTAGTAATGGCGTTCCACGTAAATATCTTGGTCTTAACTATTCAAACACGTGTGCAATATGGATGGGCAATGTTACATAGGTATTTTATTTTACTCCATACAAGCCGAATCAAGCAGTTTGAAATTGTCAGGGTTGTCACTTTTGGTTGAGTAAACCATCTTTACCAATACCATAATCAAAATGAAAAAAAAAAATGTATGCTTAATATTGGGTACCAATAGTTAGGTGGTTATTTTTTTACTCCACGTTAGGATAATCTAAATAAAAATTGTCATAATTGAATATTCTATGTTTTTGTGTTTTATGGACATGACATGACATGACATGCAGCTACTGCTAAAAGTACAACGGCTTAATAGAAATACAATTTACCGTACCTTAAATACATAACCCTCCTTTATTTACGCAGTCAGGTAAAATTACGACAAGGTGACAACCCTAACCCTTTTTTTAGTCTGGGCAAAGTTAGCATTCATATATAGGTCAGCAAGTTACTGGATAACATTGACCACCAACATAACTCTGGTTTTAATGAGTATTTTTAGTACAACACAGTATAAATGATCTACAGTTCTTATTTTATAACAAGCAATAAGATACATTCACCTGGGGCTTCCCTATTCTGTAAAAAATACACTAGATTTCCTTCATCTAGAATTGGCCCGCCAAATCACGCACCTTATTCGACTAGTCCCAACACGTTACGGAATGAAGTTGCGCGCAAATGTGATTCCCAGTGATACCACAGATATAATATATTTTCCACTAAAAATAGTAGTGTTGCCATAATCATCTTGAAATGGTCTACAGTAACGTTTTCAGTACTTTTTTTAAGTAGCGTTTTAGGCAAAGTTCCCTGTGAAGGCAAAGTTGGCGTATTTCACGGTACACACATTTCCGGAAAAATATGACTTTATTTTTTACATATCTCCTTAATTATCTGTCCTAGAAACAAAATATGAAATGTAAATAGTAAATTTAATTCTCTCCAACATTGCCTAAGCTTCTTTGTAGCTGAAATGATCCTAAGCAAAGATTATATAAGCCAGAAGTTTACATTACATTACTGGAAATTGCGAATTTTTTTTTTTTTTTAAATGTACATGTCTACGTAACTATCTGTTCTTGAAAAAAAAAAACGTTATAGTAAATTTAATTGTCTACAACATTGTCTAAGCTCTTTTCTAGCTAAAATGCTCCTAAACGAAGGTATAAGCAAAAATCTGCAGAAATTGCCGATCTTTTCAATATGGCGGCGGGCGCGGTAGAGGGGGAATTGTGCATTTTGCATTTTAAACACTCACTAACCAGCCTAGACAACATATCAAAAATTCAAAACTAGCGGACCGTTTGTAAGGTAAAACCCCTTTATTCATTGGATTATAATATAAATCAATTCATTTACAACAATGTAAAAAGTTCACGAACCAATAATTTCGCAAGTATACAATTATATAACTAATCTCATATATGTGCCTGTTGATTTTGCAGTGCAGCTTTAGCGAAACCCGAAGCTGTCAGCAGCAAGTACCTTCTCTTGAGGCTCTCCTACGCCTGCTAGCGATTCGAAGCCAAAACAACATCTCTTCTCGCCAGCAGACTCCGTATTCGACGGTGCCTTACCCGTACTGCAAAAATAACTATCAAGATTATTCCCTTAACATTGCTCAAGGAAAACCCGCTAACGGATTAGGTCCAGAATACCAAATTAGATTATTCATGGGCCGGCCTGTGAAAACGAATATAATTTTAGAGCTACCTTTGTGTATGTTTCAATCGCCTACGAGTACTAATAGTGGATCTACTACCTCTGACAATGACTACTGTGATGAGGAAGGGGATTACGATGATTGTTCAGAATACGTTGACAACACGTCAAACTCATCTGACGGATCTAATAATGGTTCAAGCAGTGGGACAGATAGCGGATCAAGCAGTGGGTTAGGTAGCGGATCAAGTAGTGGGTCAAGCAGTGGATCGGGTAGTGGATCAAGTAACGGATCAAGTAGTGGGTCAAGCAGTGGATCGGGTAGTGGATCAAGTAACGGATCAAGTAGTGGGTCAAGCCGTGGATCAGGTAGCGGATCAAGCAGTGGGTCTGGCAGCGGATCAAGTAGTGGGTCGAGCAGTGGATCAGGTAGCGGATCGAACAGTGGGTCAGGCAGCGGATCAAGTAGTGGGTCAGGTATCGGATCAAGTGATGGTTCAAGCAGCGGGTCGGGTGGTGGATCAGGTAGCGGATCAAGCAATGGCTCAAGTGGTGGATCAGATAGTGGATCACCTACTAACCAAGGATCAGATAATAATAATTGTCAACCATCTGAAACTACATCAGAAACTAATGCAAATACAGGTACAACCACATCGCAAGATAACACTTCAACAAGTTCATCTACTGGAACACCAACAACAACATCTAATATTGAAGATGCAACTGGCACTTCGGAAAGCTCATCATCTGACTGTGCAGAAACTGCACCAAGTGATAGCAGTGACACACCTGGTACATCAAGCCCAGTAACTTCAGAAAGTTCGTCACCCGAATGTGTTGAAACAACACCAAATACAGAAGGCAGTAGTCCTGGATCACAAGGAGATTCGACCACGTCCACGTCTCCCGAGGCAGGAGAGACTTCGGAATCATGTACTGAATTGACGCCAGCGGACAACGATGACAAGGCATCAACCCAAGATACAGGCTCAGCGACTGGTACAGTGCAAACTGAACCTTCTAGCGGTACCGAATCACAAGATACCACAACTACAAATACTGCTACAACGACATCTACAACAACAACTGAAACGAGTGAAGCTAATCCTGGTGCAGAGGGGGGTGGCGGTGCTACGTCTGAAAAACCGGTGACACCTAGCACAACGCCAGGCACCGATTCTGCTGCAGCGTCAGCGGCCAGCGGTGCCGGCGCGGGCGGCACCGACGCCGTATCATCATCTGCTTCTTCAGCAGCAACGACCTCAACTAGTAATTAACTAATACGCTTTACGGGTAACTGATTTATTGGAATTCTAATTCTAGTTGGAATTGTTGCTTAAATTTAGCTCTTACGTAGGTATATTTTTAGTATAGGGTGTATAGGAACATTCTACTCAGGGCGTGTTTAAAGCGGTGTTATTTTTTATTACTTTATTTAATAATTTATATATACGTACATGTATACCTAGTTTTATAAGTTAAGTATTTACTTTATCACACCGAGTTGAGGCTCCTTATCCGTTCAAAAATGCTGATTGTTTTAGACATTTTTCTCTATAATCAAACATGTTTCTTAACATATTCTCATTAACTTCTTAGAACAGGGCTATTGCGATTTATTGGTAGATTTTTGAAACCTACAGTTTTCATTGATAAGTTTGGTTACAAAAAGTACTCCAAATTAACAAAATTCACGCAGAAAACTGTTTTTTTGAACAAATTTTCGACTGTAAGCAATGAAAGCATGAATTAACCTCCTAAGACCCAATCTATTTTTAGGACATTTGTAATAGCGACCCAGTGACCTAATTTTAGGTTTTTAGTCTGTGTCATAATTATATATTAACCTTGGGTGGATATTTCATTAATTCATACATGTCATTGGGCCGCAATTAGTACGATCTCTGGTCTTTAAAATAGGCCGTTGGGTCTTAGGAGGATAACTATGTGACTATCTAGAACTCAGAGAAAAGTATTATCTATTGACTTTAAAAAGTTGCTTGAAAATATCAATATATTAGTCATATTATGAAAAAAAAATTAAAATGGCCTCTTAAGCTTAATTATGGGGAAAATAATTGTACAAAACACTTTATTGCAAATAAAATAGGTAAATATGTATGTTTATCTAGTTTTAATCTTGATTAGTAAAGATAAGGAGATTGCGTATACACAAACGTTTAAGTTCTTGAAAAATGAGTATTGATTATTATTATTTGCTGCTAAATAGAAGGCAAATACGTAACTTACATTGAGAACTTACCTACATGTAATAAATTAAGTAGAATAGCAATAAAATAACAGCCAAGCTACATCTATCAGCCAAAATGAGACCAATAACTAACGACCTTCGTGATTCTGAGGTCACGTTTATGTAATGCTGAAAGATGAGCAACGCTACTCTAACGCCAAGATGTCGCACGGCGACTGTAATGGGAACCCCGGCTCGTGACATTGTCCCGACCTGTTGATGAATGTTTGTTTATACCTTTGATATTTTCGGACGCAACTCGTCCACAGAGTTCATGATGCACTTGTCAACGTTCGGGTCATTGCGTTGGCATATTTTTATATAGGATGCTGAAACAAATAGTATAAATGATTAAAATGCTAAATAAATAACCTACTATATACACGTATAAGTAGAATTCCCTTGAAGATTTTAATTGTTGAATACTATACCTACATATCATGGTGATTATTTGTATTATAAATGCGAAAGTAAATAAATGTATTATTTGTGACTACGTCATGTCCAAGTTATCAGTCGAATATGCAGTCGGATACGTCATCAGCAGTAATGTGGCATATGCGGTGTATTTGTCGGCCTGAACTGCTGAGTAGTTGGCTTGGCACTTCACTGAACTTCAGTACTAGGTACACCACCGTAGTATAAATCTACAGAAGGTTTCTGCGAAAACGACGTCTGCTATTAAGAACCCTCAAATAAGAAACAAACTATACAACTTATAAATTTACCTCTGTAGATCAAATGGATATACGAGTAATTCGGCATATTACAATCATCATTTTTTTTATTTATTTATCACATTTACGTATGATAAATTGCAGACTTAAAGTTATAAGGCCTTCTATACTAGTGATGATGATGAATCAAAGAAAGACTATTTATTTAAGTTCGTAGAAGTATAATTTACTATTCAGTTATAATAATTTCTTACATTGTGGCATATCACGATTGATCAAACGTTATGAGCTATTATTTCAGGAGATTGAAGATAAATATTCTTAAAACAATTGTTTAGGCGGCTCACTCAATGATGGAAAATGCATCAGATGTTGTATACATGTACTTTAGTTATGTTTGTACATAAACAAATCCTAGTCATAATCATCAGGTCGGTGCATTAAAACTACTTAGGTACTCGAATTTCGCAAATAGAACGAATACTTAATCGTAAATACGCGTGCATTATTACCAACCGGGGCGACTCGCAGTACTTTCTACTTCCAGTACGTTCTAGCTGAACATATAGTGCACATGTTCTCGCACTGTAAGGTTATAATTACCGGAGTCTACGAGTATAGACTACTAGGAATAGCCTGTTGATGACGTAATCTTCTTAAATCGTACACAACAGTTGGATTTCAAAGCGTTAAGGATCGACGGTGCGTGTACGCAGTGACGTGTCGTATCCGTAAAAATTTTTGGCATGCTCCGTCAAATTTATAAAATAGGCGCGGCACAAACGACACCCGTAATTTTTCATACATTTGATTGAGCAAACGCACCGTCAGCGAATTTTCAGCAGTGGCGAGGGGGTTCCCTTTATCTTGCATAATATCGATTCTCCGAATTTCATTTCGCATAACAGCTATCACCGAAACATTTTTAGCCGAATGATTCTTTAGCATAATCATTTAGTATCATAATTTTCAGTTGGCATACTATTTGTTTAGCATAATTTTAAATGGCAGAACACTAGTATCACCGACTTTTATTTCTCATAATTTTATATGGCAGAACATTAATATCGCCGAATTTATTATGGCATAAAGACATAGTTTACGGAACAGACGAGTGCTAGGAAACTAGTTTAGGTTTTAGGTTAGATTAGGCGATTATTAACTAAACTGATACCAGTAAAATCGGTTAGGTTAGGCTAGAACTATGACCACAACAGAACCGAACTGCTGCCAGTAAAGTAGGCTAGGTTAGAACCGCACTTAATGGGTTAGGTTTTTTTTTTTGAACTTAATGGGTTAGGTTAGAACTGTGACCACAACAGAACCGAACTGCTACAAGTAAAGTAGGTTAGGTTAGAACCGAACTTAATGGCTTAGGTTAATTTAGAACTGCGACCATAACAGGATCGAACTATAAATATTATGAGATATAAATTTCTTCGAAATAACTATTCGGACATGTAAATATTATGCTTATTCATATACTGCCATATGAATGTTCTGATAAAAAAAATTATGTGACATCACAATATGAGAAAAAAATTATGCAAAATAAAATTCGGAGAAATGATGTTTCTATCAAAGGTTGTTATGCAAAATGAAAATATGAGTAGTATCAATTTTATGCAACATATTAGTGAACCGCGGCGAGGAGATATTGCGTTATAAAAGTTACGGATATGACACGTCACTGCGTAATCGCACCATCAAAGTTTTTCGGGCAACGGTGTGGTTGCACCTTTGCTCTTCGCGGATACGTTAGTGGCACTGGTGATAAGTTTTTAAATTTCAGCTGACCGAAAGAAGTAACGCATATTACCTAAGAGTGTCCGACCGAAAATGAAGCTTCGGCTTCGTCTCATTTTCGGCCGAAAACGAATATGACCATGTGCGAGTCTTTTCGTACCTTTTTATTTACTAGTCCTATACCTATGATGTTGCTTCATTCTGCCTTTGTTGACTCTAGTCAAAGAAAAGTACCATATAGTTTTAATTTCCTTGCCAGCGTCAACAAAGGCAGCATAAACGCTCGTATGTTTTGATTACGGGGGTATTAACTAAATTATCAAAGTTAAAATTAAGTTATATTTATTCATACCACCTTGCGTTTTGTTACGTAAGTAGGTAATTCTGTGAAATGTTTAAGGTTCGAAAATGCTCTGAATGGCTTCGAGAAAATGATGGTATAAGGCGTACGCCGTACAGGCGCGCGCATTTTCTTGAGTTGGCGGGAACACTGCCGTGCCCCTAGATTTGTCAAATTACCATTTGTCATATGAAGAGTTTTTGAAATGATACGAGTATGTTGGTGAAAAGTTTTGTGTGGAATGTTGATAAATCAATTAATCGATTCGATATTTTTGTCTTCAACAGACACGACCTAGCGAGGGTCGCGGACGTCTTAGTGAGATCACTCGGGTTGATTCATGTTTTTTATAATGTCAAAGCTAAGGTGAGCGAGTACATGGTACTAAGGCTACAACTAAGGCTCCACTTTCGCTGAATGAGAGTAACGGGTCCCGCGGTGGGAGCGACGCGGGAATTATGTCATCGGCGCGTAACGCGATGTAAACACTGACACTAACACTCGCCTGACTGCCGCGTAACTAACCGGGAAAACTATTAAGTAAGATATATTCTCGGCCAAATGCTCAACTAAGTACATACATAAATTGGTGCAAAATTGCAAAAAAGTACATTTTCGAGCAGTAAATCTATGTGTATTTAATATGTTCTTCTTTACCTTCGATAACACCAGCATTTAAGAGTAAAAACATGACTGCACCGGCCGGGGAAGATCAAGTCGTGATGATTGAATTCATGGATTAACGAATTCCCATTTCAAAAATGCTATACTTAATAAGAAGTTAAAATATATCAATACCTATCATCCGCAATTCACCATACACCTACTTATTCAGTACCTATTATGTACATTACTTACTACAGGGGTCGGGAAAATGGGGATTGGCTAGGGATACGAGGCTGGCAATCCTTTTTCACGCCGAGGTATGTATAGAGCACATATAGATCTTTTCTCAAATATGTAATGAAATAAAAATAAAAAATAAAAAACATCGAACGAAAAATTTAATCACAATATGAAAGATTATCAATCTGATCACGAAATGTCAAAACCTTTTTCATTCTTCATATTCTGAAAGTTAGTAATTAATTATCTCAATAGCGGGTTGAAAGTGACTCATCGCGAGCCTAGGGTTAAAAAGTAATTTGAAAAACAAAAAACACAACGGCGCATCTATCAAAATGCGCTACAAGGCAATAGAATTAACACGGCCACTCACGATAAAAAAAAAACTTTTTACGAATATGATTGAACGCATATAAAGACAAAAAATAGTATTTTTTTATAAACAACAATAACTACGTTTATCAGAAAAATATTGGATTTTGAGATTACTAATTGTTGTTTATAAAAATACTATTTTTTGTAATGTAGTTAAAATATGTATTAAAAAAACGTTTTGTTGTTATTCATTTTTAATCAACAACCTGGTTGCTGATGTGATTCCAAATTCAAAAATGTTAGTTCTTAAATTTACTAACATAACACTACATAATATAAAATAAATTCGCTTCTGTCTGTCTTTCCCTATGTATGCTTAGATCTTTAAAACTACGCAACGAATTTTGATGCGGTTTTTAATAGATAGAGTGATTCAAGAGGAAGGTTAAATGTATTAATATAATACATGCATAATTTATCAGCATTGCACCCGTGCGAAGCCGGGCGGGTCGCTAGTATTGTATAATAAAAAAGAACCTCATTCCGTAGAAAGTATATAGGTATATAATAAAATAAAAGAAGTTTTCAGTTTTTTAAACGTATTCTTATTGGTTATTCCATTCACTCGAACGTATGCTGATTAGTAAATTCGGATAAAAAAAAACATCAACCATGGTAGCGCGTGTAGTGTAAGTATTTTTAAAATGTGTGTTTCTACTATAACTTTTGATTACTTTCTTAAAAAAAGAAAGAAATAAATACATTTATTCATGGCGTGACCATAATACATAATTAACACAATAGATAACAATAAAAACAAATACATTTTGGCCGTGCCACGAAAAGTTCTTATATTCGGAATGAAAGGTAGTATTGGTCAACTCAGAATAAAGACACCAATAATTTCACTCTCGAATTATCTGCGCTCTCATCTCACTTCGCTCGAATTAAAGACATATGGTGTCTTTCATACCTTGTTTACCAATCCACTATTTAATTTTTCCTGCTCAAAAAGTACGTCATTATAACTAGTTTCGCGAAGAGGAGCTAAAAAATATTACTTTTAGGCCCTAGGATTTAAATGGAAACCATACAATTCTACGAAAAATAAAAAAAATAAAAATTATCTTGTTAGCGACCAGCTACATTCACGGACAATTAAAAACAAACCAACCTGATCAAATAGGCCAAAATGCATACATGCGGTTAAATAAAAATAAAGTAGTTTCAGCAGTTATTTACTACTATAGAGTTTGTTTTTTATTCAGAATATTAATATTGCAACTCCAAGTTGTTTAAGGATTTATTGTTATTTATATTGATTTTAGCTTAAATTAACAAATCAAAATTATTAACATACAATACTATGAATACATTATTATTATTAGTGTTCCGAATTAAATAATAGACCATAGAGGTAGGTTTTTATTGACCTATACAAATCTTAGATATTTTATCGTAACTTAGAATATTATGGAATAGCTAAATAAACTTAAATATTCGAAAAGTTGATTTTTTATTTGCGTTCATTCATACTTGCAGTTAAAAATGGGAAAAGACTAAGAAAAAGTTAGACGCTGTTAGACTTAAGTTTATTGTTTATACCTAATCTAAACGATCTTAGGCGATTTCCTGATCTTACAATATACTACTATTAAATATAATTATTCGTTCTGCTTGCATATGCGGATATATTTAAAAGCCTTCCAAACCCCAATGTCTGGCGATATTTTCTGGTACGATCAGAATATTTTAAAAATCTGATAGTTTTTTTTTATTATTTATAATTAATATTAAAAGTCAAGTTCATGCATGATAAAAAAGTTATGTGTATCAAAAGTAAGTTTTTTTTATTATTAATTCTCGTTTTGAGTCTCGGGCTCATACGTCCCGGTCTTTTGGAAGGCTTGCGTGGGGATATGGATCCAACTCGTAGAGGGCCCTTGGAGAAATTTGCTGTGGCTGTAGCCGTGCTGGGACCCGTTCCGATCATATCAAAAAGATGATACATCCATGAACCGGTCCCAGCAGGTGATTGAACTATTGCATTAATATTATTGATTTTATGTAGGTAATAGCACTGCAAACATAGCTTTTCTCAAATATGCTAAAAAATATTGACATTGATATTGTGTTCAATATAATAGGCATGGAAATGTCACTTTTCAGGTGAGATCGACAGGAAGCGAGCATTTAATGACTGATCAACCAACAATTCAGACGCTTCGCCGGGAAAAAGAAAATTGCTTCAATATCTATTTTTGAAACAACATCATAGCGTTCATCCGTTTAAAAAAAACATACGTGTTACGACTACGACATTCTGCCACTATGCCCATAAAAAAACAATACCTAAGCAATGTTTACAGCTTTTTTAATACAGTTTACTTTTATTAAACATATGTTATAAGGGTTTTTTAGTTTAACATACATAATTAAAACTAATTTTAAAGATATTTTTTCTTGTCTGGAATTCTTTTAAAAATATATATTCACACGTGTAAAAAGAGTACCTATACTTACATAGAAAAAACCGGCCAAGAGCATGTCGGGTCACGCTCAGTGTAGGGTTCCGTAGTTGCCCATCCTTCACAATAGACGGGCTTAAAACAGCGGTTTTAAGCCCAGGGTTTAAATTACGATAAAGATTTCAAGCTCTATAAAAAGGTCGTAAACGCCAAAGTAACTGTAATTACTTATTACCTTCTGGAAGTTATCGATTACGCGCCTGATTGAGCGAAATGTTTTAATACAGTATGGCACTTAACTAATATGTGTAACGTTCGAATTATAATGGCACCGCGCGGCACTTACGTCATTTTAAAGAAAATTATGAATTTTTGCGATAACTCAAAAACAGCTTGACCGATTTTATTCAATATAGTTTTCATTGAAAGTGCTTATAAGGCCTCTTTTTTAAGAATCTTTCCATAATTTTTTGACCAGTGGTTGAAAAGTTAGAGGGGTGGACACTATTTTTTGGATTTCTGTAGCGCATAGGTATTTACAAAACTGCTGCGTTTATTAAAAAAATATGTTTGAAGACCCCTATTACTTTTAAAAGACCTTTTTAACGACACCCACACACTTAGTGCTGGAACGAAAAAAAAACCCACTTTAGGTGTACGGGAGGTAACCGATTTTTTTTTTTTTAGTTTTTATTTTACCGTTTTGTCGGCGTGATACATGCACATACTCAGACCAAATTTCAGATTTCTAGTACGAATAATGATCACAGAGCTAAGCCGCGGACAGACAGACAGACAGACGGACAGACGGACATGGCGAAACTATAAGGGTTCCTAGTTGACTACGAAACCCTAAAAGCTTTGACATTTGTTGTTCAAATTGTACCTTTTGTTATTTCATGTTGTGATTTGATTTCATTGTTTGATGGTTGAGTTTTATATTATTGCATATTTGACAAAATCGCTATTGATACCTCGGCGTCAGCCTCGTATTCCCAGCCCGCCTGGCATTGCTCGGCCGGCTATTACCTATTCGGCAGGCAATCCCCATTTTCCCGGCTTCTGTAGTAATTTACTATATTATCTTTTTTTATGTGCATTGTAGCAGAATGTCATACCGCTTATGGTATTTTTTTTAATGGCTGAAAGCTATGTTTGTAATTGATATTGAAAAAAAAAGTTTGATTTCCTGGCGAGGCGCCTGAAATGTTGGGTGAAATATCATTAAATGCTCCCTTCGAGTCAACCCTCCAGCCACACCCTAAACGTGAGAGTTCCAAGCCTAGTATAAAAGGAACATAATGACCATGTTTATTTCGGGAACAATTATTTGTGTCTATTCTGTTAAATGTTCTGAAATTAGAGTAGCCCTGGACAGAGATTTCAGAGCCATCCTCATTAACACAGAGTACAGCTTTAGGTACAGAGTACAGGTTCCTCACTGAAGCAGAGGCCAATTTGCAACTTAAGAGGCTTTATTCCTTTTAAAATTCATTTTTTTCATATTATGACAAATATGTTGATAATTTCAACCAACTTTTTGAAGTGAATAATACTTTTCCGCGAGTTCTAGGTAGTAACACAGCTATTTCATGCGTTCATTGCGTGCAGGGAAAATAAGTTGAAAAAACTAATTTTTCGCGTGAATTTTGTCAATTTAGAGTAGATTTTGAAACAAAAATTAGCAATGAAAAATTCAAACTGGAAGTTTAAAATATATACCAGTAGGTACCAGTAAATCCCTGTTCTAGGTAGTACCATCAATCATATGTATAGAAACATGTTTGATCATAGAGAAAAATGTGTAAAACAATCAGCATTTTAAAACGAATAAGGCCTCTTAATTACGTTTCATATAATAATTGAAATTTAAGGAATATATTAATTTAAAAATATAGTGTGATGTATAAAATTATGTTGAATAATTGATTGTATTGTAAAAATAAGTTTCTGTCAAAACTGACATTTTAGTGGCAAGCTTTTATAGCCGACTGTACTTTTCTTTGGATATCCATCAAATGCTCACTGAGACGATTCTAAAGCGCCCAAGCTCGGTAGGATTGTTTTTTCTATTATACAGTTCCTATGGCCACCTTCCGGCTCCATCATCAGATCAGCCCCATGGTACCATATTATTGTATTGTCATCAAAGTTAAGTAAGTATGCAAAATTTCAGCTCAATCGGTTGACGATATCTGCTTCAAAATTGAGTTGCAAGATTTCACCCGAACAAACATACTTTAAACATACCATGCAAGCTAAATAAAAGCTTGTAAAAAATACAGTATTATGGCCGGTATTTATTTATTTATCCAAATTACAATTAACTATTAGCGTTGCGATCGTGAAGTTATGACCTCTAGAAAGATTTATAACTAACCCCGCTATTATATAACGTCTATTACATTAATGCGATATTTTCCTATTATATTAATTCAAATACAAGTCAATTACATTTTCATTTAATGAATAATTTATAAGATGCTTCTAAAACTTTAACTTAATAATTGGATGAGATCTTGTCACTACTTCTTTTATTTATACCAAAAATAGCTAAAATCATCACGTAAGACAACGCTTTCCATAAAAAAAACCACTCAGATCGGTTCCGCGTTTGCGAGATGCGATGCCACAGACAGACACAGAGATAGAAATGTTAAACATGTAACACCCCTTTTTTTCACCGAGGGTTAAAAAGTACACAACTATATATTACGAAACTTCATTTCCTGATTTCATGAAGTTGGTGATATGTATTGTACATGTACATTATACATAATAATCTAACCTTCATTATTTATTTCAATGTGTTCCGCGTTTGCCACGCTAGTATGATACATTGTTGTGTTGCTCTTTATAATGGTCACTGATTTACCAGAGACAGCGAGTTAGTTAGCACTTAAAAATGAAGTTATAATAATACATAGGTAAATAACCTGAATGTAATATTGGCGTGAAGGCATATTTTTTCTTAACGCATTTTTGCCTTAACATTTTTTGCAAACCTACTTTAGGTTCAAATTGTTATAAAGTTTAGTATGCTCCAGTGCACATAATTTCAATGTTCAAAGAAACCAGAATGAAAAATAGGCAATCTCTATAATAAATAAATTGCTCTTACGGAAGGTACCTTAAATAACCATATTATTTATATACGCTAATATTTAAAACAATGTATACAGAATAAATTGCAATACTTTTGCCTGTTATTTATGTACTTAGAGATACACGATAAATCAATAAATACACACGTCCATTGTATTAACGTGTTTTCGCCAAAATTGTACAGTATACGTTACTAAAGATTTAACACTCCGTGTAAAATGCTATTAGCTACCTACTTATTCGTATTTAGTACTCAAAGCAACATCACTTTTTGAATAAAATTACGTTAGTACCTATACACTGAGTGCGCGTTAATTTTTAAATTGCCGTATCCCTAATAGCATAAAATTAAAGCAATCAATTCGCTCCAAATTGCATAACTAATAGTAATATAACTTGATTGATAATTGTACAACTTGGATCTCTTCAAGTCGAGAGTGAATAGGCATCTTCTAGCCAAGCATTCTCCATCTTAGGCCTTATTGTTACTTAACATCAGGTGCAATCGAGGTTAAATGCATGGCTATTTTGAATAAATAAAATAAATCTGACACATTCGATTTACCTGGTTCGAAACACGGATTAAAAGACGCGTACAGTGAATGAAAATGCTTTAGAAGTCATATACCTATGCTTATTGTATACATGCAAGGGTCTGTTAAGAGACAAATACATACTCCTCCACGACACATATCTTGTACAGTGACGTTTAGCTCTCCTAAGATGAATAATTATAGTATTCAGCTTTGTGCGTGTGATATCTGTCATCCACGTTTTATAACCTAAATTCGACTAAAATGCACTCAGACGACGCGCAAAGCTATGTAAATTGTCTGTGATAATATTTATTCCAAATCTGGATGCATTCGGAATCCATATATATATAGTACATTTTTATATCAAACATATCTAGATTGTATGGAGCTATCTGTCACCGCACATGACCGAGGAGAATTCGTACAATGACTAAATATCGTTACTCGCATTTAAATAACTAACGTAGCTTACGTTCTTCTTCCCTATGATTTAAACTTTTCTGCCCAATTTCATCAAAATTGTTTAAACAGTTTAATAGGGAAAAGTTACAAGACAGATAGAGTTACTTTCGCATTTACAATATTAGTTCGTAGGAAATACCAACAGATTTTTTTCAGTAAATACTTACGTATTTCAGCCGCTACTAAATGCAGCGCGAGTAATAAGATAGTTGTCGGCAACATGTTGATCGCTGCAGTCGCCAGATGCTGTACGAGTAGTATAGAAGCGGTGGCCCAACGTGCCGCGGTCTCAGCCAGCCGGGTCGCGTCGACGGCCGGCACTGCGAACAACTCGCCGCCCGACTACCTCTCTACCACTCGATCTAAGGACACGCGCGATTGTACAACCGCCCTGCTATTCTGGAGTCGACTCTCAAGTCTTTCACACTACTCCGCTCGCGGTATAGTAACTAAGTGCAAGCAAGATACTGATACCTAAAACTTATGTAGCTCGCGATCGAAGGTTGTTTTATCGAGAATCGGCAGCATAGATTGACGAGTTCCGTCGGTTGCGCCAGGGGAACTACGCGCGGCGGCCATCCTGGATGTCGGTGCAAGCTCTTCCGAGCTCAGCACGTGCATTGCGTAGCTTCCGCGCGCTCCGATGAATTAGAAGGCTGTTGCAACTGTCCCACCAATTATATAGATTAACTGTAAGTTTCTAATATCAGGGACAAGATGTGTTTTTGTAAGTAATAAGTGTCCATCGTAAATATTCAATGGAAACCTTATGTACTTACTCGTTTTATAGTTTTAATCATTAATAGCGCATATACCTAAAGCGAGTTAGAGGTAATTTATACGTGGGTATAGGGTATAGTATACAAAAATACACGACTCGAAGTTAGATCTATTTACTAGGTTACTTACCTCATTTATTATTATTATATACATAATAATAAAAAATAGGTACCTCAATGTATAAGGTAAAACGATTCATTTATAACTTCCTTAATAACTCCGAGCTCATTTATTTTTGGAACAACTGTTTTTAGGGTTCCGTACCTCAAAAGGAAAAATCGGAATCATTATAGGACCGCTATGTCGTCCATCAGTCCGTTCCTCCGTCCGTCCGTTTGTCTGTCAAGACCCTTTATCTCGAGAATTGAAATTAAAACCCATACACTCCCGTAAAGCTGTGAAAACATAAAACTTGGAAGTTGTCGTAAAAAAAATATACGGCCGTTTATGCCGCAAAAAACTTATATTTCGACACTCTCAAGGGATTCAAAGTTTATAGAGTATTTTCCGTTGAGCTAGAACTACGAAATTTGGCAAGTAATTACTGTTTAATATTTGAAAACTATACATTCGTAATTAAATCGTAAAACGGTTTTCCAACGGTTTAAGTTTTTCGCTCAATACGGTACATATATATATTTATATATAATATATATACCTATATTATATATAGACCATGTAAGTATTCTGCCAAAATTCCAAAGTCAAGTTGAGGGATTAAAATGCTAACAAAATGCTTCACTTATGATTACGACTTGAAGAAGTGTGGGATGAAGGCGCGACCGTGACCAGCCCGCCGCACTCTGCCTTGACCAGCCCCGGCACGAAGTCAAGCCGCATAATCGACTAAACACACTCGAGCACTTCGCTCTTGGCTAATCCTCGATTACGTTATTTCATGCTCTATCCCTGCATCTGCAGCTTATAGCTAACTGCAAAATAATTCCGTCAAGCAGTCCGAGGACGATCTCATGACTTGCCCATGCTTAACATGAGCGGAACTGTTTAACATCTTCCATTCGATTCTAAGCAATAATGAAAGAAAAGTATACAAAATAATGTCCAATTCATTGTTTCCTTTAAGACCTTTTCGCGGAATGACTGGGTTTATCCTCAAAATATTTTCAAATTTCTGCTTTCGACTGATGTATTTTTAGGCAAACCTAGAATTTATTACTTATCTGATTTTTTAGTCAATGCGTCAAACGCAAAATTACATGTTTTGGACCTTTCCTAGTCTATCATAGGAGCGACTAAGTAGACTGGTAGAAAAATCCAAATATCGGCTTCCTTTACCGTCCTAACGGCATTTTGTGAGCCATTTTGGCAACATGACTTTTTCGAAATAAAAAAGCCTGCTGAATTCGATTCTGGATGTTGCCAAGCCGAATTTTGCCCCCCTCCCCCCATTTCCCCCCTTTTTACCTCAAAATATGTCCCTAATCACGGTTTTTACGGTTTTATACAAAAAGTATTACAGCTAGAAAAAAAATGTCAAAGACAAGAATGATCTTTATAAAATTTCCTATAGCATGGTGTATAAACTTTTTTAGTAGGCCTTATGGTTT
This sequence comes from Apotomis capreana, assembly GCA_947623375.1. Classification (NCBI taxonomy): domain Eukaryota; kingdom Metazoa; phylum Arthropoda; class Insecta; order Lepidoptera; family Tortricidae; genus Apotomis; species Apotomis capreana. The sequence goes on along the minus strand of OX392498.1, from coordinate 24,366,746 downwards.
GTGAGCAATATCTTCCCGAACTTCATAGACTGATAGAAAATTCTAAATATCGGCTTCCTTTACCGTACTAACGGCATTTTGGGATCCATTTTGGCAACATGACTTTTCCGATGTAAAAAAGCCTGCTGAATTCGGTTCTGAATGTTGCCAAGCCGAATTTTGCCCCCCTCCCCCCCTTTCCCCCCTTTTTGACCTCAAAATATGTCCCTAATCACGATTTTTACGGTTTTATACAAAAAGTTTTACAGCTAGAAAAAATGTCACAGACAAGAATGATCTCTATAAAATTTCCAATAACATGGTGTATAATTTTTTTTTGTAGGCCTTATGGTTTGTGAGCAATATCTTCCCGAACTTAATTATTTTTAAAAAATTGATAAACTTGGTCGAGGAAGTGAAATGCACTTATTTTAGGATAATTGGTATCGCACAGGATCCAGCCGCTATGCAGCGCTTGACGCTGACATCCAGTTGGCATGCTGCTTATTATCTGTTAAGACTCACGAGACTTTCAGTCATAAGCAGTCGTCAGATGTACACGCAGAACCGTACCCAAGTCGGGCTAAAAGGGCCGTAGAAAATAAAAATGCTTTGCTTCTGAACATGAAATCCTTCGAAATGCTCAGTTCTACGCCAGATTCTCCAGAAATATGCCTTAGAAATGCCGTTACCCGGGATCTTGCAACAGAAAAAAATAAAGTGTCAATTCACACTGCTAAGCAGCTTGGCTCACTCTAAGTAACGAAGTTTGTTTCCGAAAGGCTCACCAACAGGTCTACAAGCGACAACGCAAAGTTCAAAATGAACTAAGGTCCGACCTTCAAGACCTGTACATGGCAGGTCGTTCAAAATCTACCATATTTGCGTCTGATGTGGGGGGCAAACGCTCAGGCGCTGGAGTGGTGTCAAACAAAGGAACGGACAGGAACTTCTCAGCCTTTCGCTCATGGGGTGTATGTCTATCTCATTGGTAGTTCACAGTGCTTTCGATAACGGAAAACGGAGTACTTTTAATCAAAGGAGTGTCTAGGTAAATGTTTTAAAAACGCAAATGATCAATTTAATTATTTTGTTACCTGCAATAAAGCCGTTCGAATCGCCAGTGCCTGAGTAAAACGCCAGAATATTCTAACGTTCTAAAGCAGTCCCTTAATTTTATCATGATGATGAATCATAAGCATAAGCAACAACAACACTAATAACCAGTCTTCTGGGTGGGCTATGCACAGTGTGGAGCACATGTCGAGTGTCGGTTTCCTCATGAATAGCACGTATGTTGAGGTATCGAGCTCAGTTGGTGACGCTTGAACCTTAGTCTCGTCTGCAAATCCTCGCACTACGACGACATTAGTCCCGCTCGCGCGTTTGCGGGGTAAAAACTGCGAGCCCAACCTAGTTTGAAGGGTTTGAGTAATCTTTAAGGAGCTGCTTGGCAGTGAGAAGTGACACTTCATTGTTTTCTGCTGCAAGATCTTGGGTAACTGCATTTCTAAGGCCCGTTTCTGGAGAATCTGGCGTATAACTGAGCATTTTGAATGACTTCATGGTCAGAAGTAAAGCATTTTTATTTTCTACGTCGCTTTTAGCCCTATTTAGATACAGTTCTGCGTGTAAATCTGACGGCTGCTTATGACTGAAAGCCTTGTAAGTCTTGACATATAATAAGCAGCATGCCAACTGGATGTCAGCTTCAAGAGCTGCAGAGCGGCTGGATCCTGTGCGAAACCAATTATCCCAAAATAAGTGTATTTCACTGCCTCGACCAAGTTCATAATATTTTTTTTAAATAATGAAGTTCGGGAAGATATTGCTCACAAACCATAAGGCCTACTTAAAAAAATTATACACCATGTTATTGGAAATTTTATAGAGATCATTCTTGTCTTTGACACTTTTTTTCTAGCTGTAAAACTTTTTGTATAAAACCGTAAAAATCGTGATTAGGGACATATTTTGAGGTCAAAAAGGGGGGAAAGGGGGGGCGGGAGGCAAAATTCGGCTTGGCAACATTCAGAACCGAATTCAGCAGGCTTTTTTACATCGGAAAAGTCATGTTGCCAAAATGGATCCCATAATGCCGTTAGCACGGTAAAGGAAGCCGATATTTAGAGTTTTCTACTAGTCTATGAAGTTCGGGAAGATATTGCCCACAAACCATAAGGCCTACTAAAAAAAAATATACACCATGTTATTGGAAATTTTATAGAGATCATTCTTGTCTTTGACATTTTTTTTCTAGCTGTAATACTTTTTGTATAAATCCGTAAAAACCGTGATTAGGGACATATTTTGAGGTAAAAAGGGGGGAAATGGGGGGAGGGGGGCAAAATTCGGCTTGGCAACATCCAGAATCGAATTCAGCAGGCTTTTTTACTTTGAAAAAGTCATGTTGCCAAAATGGCTCACAAAATGCCGTTAGACTTGAAAATTTTGATTTGAACTACCAGTCTAAAGTGGATACGTGAAATATCGATTTGTACTGCACTTGTTGCATCTTACAAGTTATGGCTAAACTCTTTGCGGTCGTCTTATAAATACGTACCTAAGTACATTTGTTATCTCATCGTTGTATGTAGGTGTGTTGCACGTCGTGTGTGTAATGTAAGGTAAAAGATGAGTGAATAGACTTCATGAGTTTAAATTCCTTTTATTCGGAATATTATGTTTAAATCCATTGGTTGACGATCCGCTTGTATGAAGTTGTCAACATGTATTTAATTATTTTGTATTGTAGAATTGGTAATTCATTAATTACAGTAGAGGAAAATTTATCATATTGAAATATTATAACTTTAAATTTAATAGTATCCAGCATAAGAAGCGTTATACTAATAAGCATACCTGTGTCGATGTTACTGTCAAGATCTAAATGTTATTTAACAGATTTTTTTCTCTTCATCTAAAAATAAAAACAATAAAACGTCTCTTATTCGTTCATTTTAAAATAGTTTTCATATACGTACGTATAAAAGATTCGACATCTTTTTTATCGATATCAAATCCCTATGAACGTGCCCCGAGTTAGCACAGGTATGCTAATGGGTAACTTGTAGAGTCGTAAGAGTAATTAGGTAAGTAATAAAAATACACATATTATTAGTGTCGTCTAGTAACACTCAAAATGTCGACGATGTTGTTTTAATTAACGGTTAGGATATAATAAATCCCACCAAAAACATTTCATATAAAATTGGCGGCCAAGACTCACATTCTCATACATAAGCTTTCGCTGTAAAAAAGTTATCAGATCCCAGGAAAAGCCAAGCCCCTAAGCCCTGACTTTACTAACCCCACCACCTTGGTTTAAAAAGTATGACATCAACTGGCTTCAAGCCCCTAAGCCTGGAGTTCTAGGTCATCGGGAAGTACCCCAGAGGTTTTGATACGTCAGTATATAAGTGAGTGGCAAAATCGGCGTATTTTAGGCACCAATAAAACCTAAAGTATAAAAGCTAGATCAATTAAATTTAGTACATTTCATATGTTCCCTAACTGCATCTTAACCTGTGAATTTGGGCGCTCTAGTGTTAACTGGGACGAAACTATGAGGGTCTGAAAATGAGACGAAACGGTTCGAGAAAAGGTAGGTAGTGCCCCCTTCTTTTTTGTTCGTCTTGGTGGGGGCACTGCCGTGCCCCCAGATATGTTTTTAGTATAGAAAATTATTGCGCTTTGTTAAAACACCTTTCGCAATTATAAAAGTTTGCCAAAATTCGTACTAAGTACAAGAATATGATCGTTTTATTTGCATCTAATGTATAAGATACATACATAATTTGACCACTAATAAAGAGAATTTATATGTATAAAATATTGAAACTAATGAATTGAGGGTTTAACCGATTTCAAGAAAAATATATAATTATATGAAGCACAATAAATTTTCAAGTTCTCCTCTACCCACAGCTTGTTAGCGATAAGACCGCCTGTTGCCTAGCTGTAGATGTAATTTCTTGCATTATATTTTTAATTTACAACAGTTAATTTTTTAACCAAGCCTTTCCCCATATTAAACAAAGGATAAAAAATTAAATATTACCACATTTTTACATTTTCAAAGATATCCCAATTTATTAATAAAGAAATCCATTTGAAAGTTCCTCATTCTAAAAGAGCGTAGGTGACAAGTAATTGTGGTCACAGCGCAGAAAATCTTACAGTGGGACTATTACCTATGTCACCACAAGGTGGCGTCATTTGAGTGCTGATTCTTAGACGACGCTGCTTTCACCTTTTTTAGGGTTCCGTACCCAAAGGGTAAAAACGGGACCCTATTACTGAGACTTCACTGTCCGTCCGTCCGTCTGTCACCAGGCTGTATCTCAAGAACGGTGAGAGCTAGACACTTGAAATTTTCACAGATGATGTATTTCTATTGCCGCTTATAACAACAAATACTAAAAATAAAATAAAATTCATATTTAAGGGGGGCTCCCATACAACAATCGGGATTGGTTGCGTTAACTTTGCACCTCATTTGTATGGAGCGCTATACATACCAGGTGCAAACTTAACTTAACCACTTAAGGATGGAAAGTGTTTGTACGGAACCCTCGGTGTGCGAGTCCGACTCGCACATGACCGGTTTTTTTTTATCTTCAAAGTAAGTCCGTATAACCAAATAAAAGTCATAGTTTTGGGTTTCGCGTTCCTTATAACCAAATATAAGTAATAGTATTGGTTTAAACTTGACACTAAATTTAAAAATTTGAAATGTTGTCAATTACGTCCTCCCGCGAAGTTTAGGTAAATAGCTTATCTGGGCTCTTCGTACTCGTTTTGTATTAGTAGGTGCTAATAGAATACGCTACTAAAGAGAAATAGAATAACTAGGTACCTACCTGTCATATCCAATATATTCAACGATGTAAATAATGTATTTTAGAATACTAACTATTAAGTACTTAATATTCAGTGTGTGGATAGATATATGTACTTCCAAAATCAACTTTATGTTCCTGTAACAAGATTAAAAATAAAAATACAATTTTCAATTTCAACACATCGCATCGTGGCACGATGTCGTGTCGTACCACGATGCGAGGTCGTATCTTGTAGTAATTGTGTTTTGCCCCTTAGTAAGACATTAAAATAAATTATGTACATCGATACAAAGAACTTTCAATTGCAACTCGTAATTCGATTGCCATTTAAATAATAATAGAACCACGCAATAATTCTTTGGACGTAATATTACAACATGGAAGCAAAGCCTTGGCAAATATAAATAAGTTTAGTTATATTCGGCACGTGGTATCTATCTGACTGGTAAAGTTAACCATAACTGATGTTTATATATAATTACCTATGTGAAATGTATCTTACAGGTAAAATTATTTTACATTTTACAAAGTTTCAGACATTTTAAAGAAATCGTTTTTTTATTGTCAGATGCTGCTACTGCGGTATTAGCTGATCGAAGGGGAAAATGCTAGCAATCTTATTGGCAGTATCGAGGAAGAGTTTGGAGACGGTCCGTTCGGCGTACGGCTTGGTGGCGCGGAGGATCTCCTCGCGGCTCTGGTTTATGGCTTCATTCGCCGCATCTCCTAAAACCAAATATATGCATATTCAATATCTTCCTAATTTTGGTGCCTAATTCTTACTAACTGTTGACAATATTCAAAGGGAAGTGGCTAATAAATAGGTGAATACATAATTACATATATTTCTTTATTTATTGTGTTAATTATATTATTGATCTCAATCATATGTATCTACATATAATAGTCAGTTTACAGGCCCTGCACCGGCTGCACCATAAAATGTTTCTGTTTAGCCCAATGGTTGACTGGTAGAGATTGCCTTATGGCATTAAGTCCGCCATTTGCACACATTTATTTGTGCGATTAAGTTTAAATAAATAAATGTAGATATATATATGACAATAGAGTTGTAAATGTGCACGGTTGTTTCGATAACCTACATATGTATTCTTTTAAGTAACAAATAGCCTACGAGTAGCACACAGTTCCGAACCCCCTCTCTCTTCTCTGCTTACTGTGGTCTCCCTAAATTTACTGTAAGATATTAAAAAGACAGCCTGAATCATAATGTTGGCTATGACATATCATTAGGCCATAGCAACATACTGCAGTAGGTATTGTAAGAAATAATCTAGAGATGATTTATTGTGACTGAAATGATTGATGTGATCTTTGAAAACATACATTGTTTGTTCTCTTAAAGGACATTAGGTAAGAAATTACAACATTATTTAGTCAATTTCAAAATAACTGGCGGTTGTTACACGTCGTTTTCTTTCGCCAAAAAATCTGTCTGAACGCGATATTCACTGACGTAGACATCTATGTTCAATGGAAAACCGTACTCCACTCCTCTACACCACTATGTTATTGTTGCGTACTAGTCTGCTAAGCTAGCCCTAAGCGACCGCCGTGATCCATGCACTCACAGTGAGTGCGAACGTGAGGTTCTAATGAACTATTTTCGGCAAAAATAAGTATTGTGCGACACAAGTGTCCTCACCGAGAGCCTTGTTCCCGTCGAAGAGCCCGTCCAGTTTGACGCGGTAGTCGCGCACGTCCAGCCGCACGTCCAGCCTGGTGAACTGAACGTACTCCACTCCGTCGCGCTCCACCAGCTTTGAGCGCAGCACTATTTCGGCATCGCACTTAACTGAAATAGCAACATCGAAGTGTTGTAATGTACCTATAGCCTAAGTTGCGGTTCGATGGCAATAATGTGCATACGTCATAAAAATTCATCAACTGATATTTTTGGCTTTACGTATTATGCGAAAATTACTTGAAATTTGCGGACTATTTAGCCCTGTTTCTTATTAACATCAGTGGCATTCACCATTTCACCGACTTTCAACGTCAGTTACCATAAAATTGACGTTGCCAGTAAAATAAATTAGTGCCACTATTAAAAATTCGCAATAAATGGCGTGGGCTTAAAACCAACTTGTTGGGCTATGACTGTATAGGAGTAGGATTTAATTGTATAGGAATACAATTTAGTCCGATTTTCTCTCTCTCTTCTTGATATTCCCAAATCAGGTAGACCAATCAATACAACCTTTTTCTGTAAGCAGCATCCGCGTTCCCCGCCGAATTACTCACTCCTAAAAAGCGTGGAGATATTCCCGCTAATACTGCCGTGCTATGTTAAAAAGTCGTATCTTACTATGAAGTCAATATAAAGATACGACCTTTTGCTGTAGCACGGTAGAATAGCTTTGTTGCACTCACAAATCAAATCTGACACGCCGAAGGAAGAAACTAACTGGCAGTTCTTGTTCAGTTCAGTCGTAAACTATTGACTAAGGGAATGGGATAAATAGAAGAATCCATACTAGCGTCGGCGACGATGGTGCCGGCGCCGTGCAGCGGCAGCACGAGCAGGCGCGCGTCCAGCACGTAGCGGCCCGTGAAGTGCAGCCGCGGGAACCGCACGCGCGCGCTGATGCGCAGCGTCTCCAGGTCCACGCTGCCATACAATACACAATAAGTACCTACTTAGTTGGCCGCACACACCATGGAGGCTGTTCTACGGTGGAGATTCATTGCTCTGTTACTACAGACCCCGACGCGCATGGGTCCATACTCTAAACTAACATCGGTTGGTTAAACATATTTCATTACGTTATCCCGTGCTCACTATATAATATTTACTCATAAAAAAATATGGAGCAGGAACAGATTAGGCTCACTTTTTTTACAAATAGGTACATTACTTTTAAGATGGGACCGATGATTGTATTGTTAACAGTTATTCGTATGCGCCATATTCCATAAAATACGAATTAAGTTCAATTTCACCATGCTTTGTCAATAGATGCAGATTACGCCTGTCGATATGGGTTCGCCATTTGACCGGTTTACCATCATTTGCTAAACTACATTTCTCAAATAATCACATAACAAACAACAATTCCCAAACTATTCATTTCACAAACCTTAAATATTATGTCAATTGACCGTTATTCTTTATAAAAGTATTAATTTTGTTGTTATAGCTGGCGTTCATTATAACTAATGAACATTATTAACATGAAAATACTTAATGTTGTTATATCTCGTGAGACGCACCCCATTTTATGATCTATAAGTGATTTTTAGTACAGAAAAAGTGACAGGTGCCTTGCTTAATTGGCTTTCTACTAGCTGAATACCAAGATGTCTGTAGGTCGAAACAGTACTTCACTCCGGCCCATCGCCTACAGCTTTATAAGGCGCAGGTTCGCCCACATAATATGGAGTATACTGTTCTCATCCGTGGTCTGGGGCGCCGTACCAGCTTCTCCCTCTAGATCGTATTCAACGGAGAGCGACTCGTATCGTCGGCTGCCAGCGAACTTCAGATCGGCTTCACTCCTTGGCGCTACATAGAGATGTAGCCTCTCTCTGCATCTTTTATCGCTTATATAACGGGGAGTGCTCCGAGGAGTTGTTCGGATTGATTCCTGCCGCTTCTTTCCGCTATCGTTCTACGCGACAATCCTTTCATCCTCACCACTTAGATAGTTGGCAGTCCACAACTGTGCGCTTTTCTAGAAATTTCCTGCCTCGCACGACTGCATTGTGGAATGAATTGTCGCTTGCGGTATTTCCGGACCGATACGACCTTCAAACCTTCAAGAAAAGAGCGTACTCCCACCTGAAAGGCCGGCAACGCACTTGTGACTCCTCTGGTGTTGCAGGTGTCTATGGGCGACGGTAATCGCTTTCCATTCGTTTTCGCGTTTCGTTTGCTCGTTTGCCCCCTATGACATAAAAAAAAAATGCTCATCAGAACAATTATATTTAATTAAAAATTATGTTCATATTTGTACTCGTAGATAACCACACGTATAAATGGCGTACACACCATGATGATATAACACGAAGTGTTTACTAAATAATGTATTTTACTAACTTTCTTTACCATGTGTTAGATTGTTAATTGCCGTGAATAATAAACGAATAATTTGTCAAATAATATTTTGTAATATGCAGTTTTATCAAGGGAAACATTTGTATCATGAACTATTAAAAAAATATTTTAAGCAACGTCTAATTTGGGAATCGTTAATTTGTCTAACGTTATTTGTAAAATGAATACTTATATTTATTTAAGGTTGTTTAGCAAATGATTGGATACCCATTTGACCTAATTTGTTGATAATCAGTCATTAAGTATTAGTAGGTATTTGAAATTAAGTATAAATACGATTCTAACAGAATCAAATCATATCATGATACTCTCAGCCTCCTCAGCAGTTATTGAACCCGGAACTACGTTGACCATTTGACAGACGACAGACCCCATCTGTGGTTAATCAGCCAATAAGTAATATCTAACAGAGGACGATGTACGATGACATGTCGTTGAGTCTCAATACGACTGTAACTGAATCAAATCATGTCATGATACTTTTTATCCTCACATGCAGTTATTGAACCCGAAGCCAAAATGCAAGTACGTCGCTTATTGCGGACGCGGCATGACCGGCGGCGGCGGCGGAGTGCGCACGCGCTGCCGCCGCGCCGCGCGCTCGAGCGTGACGCATCGCGCGGCTTGCGCAAGTCACGCGTTATGACACCGTGCTAATATAATAATAACCAACTAAGTATAATCGCTCATAAAGATTACTTTAAAAAGGGTATGGATTCAGTAAAACATAGAACCTCCTCTATTTTTTTAAGTCGTTTAAATCTCTAAAGTGATTTTACGCAGGTCGCGCACCTAGGTAGGTATTTTCATAGATGGGCATTATCTCGTTAATTCGTTAATCGTTACACCTTAATTTCCATTCATTTTCACCAAGACCGTTACTCGTTAATCCAGTGCCTACTGTTTACCAAATACGCCCTTTTTTTGTATTTGTTTCCTGCGGGTCTTGAGGGGTTGCACTGGTTGTGACTGTCGTGTCCCGTCCTTTATGATAGATCACTGTATGCTATGCTACATTTGACATTATGATCATCAGATAATACTATGCCATTGCCAGAGATGGGCATTATTCGAATAAGTTTTTATTCGAAATGTGCATATCTCCGTAACTATCTGTCCATGAAACAAAATTTAAAATGTAAATTATAGTAAATTTAATTGTCTACAACATTGTCTAAGCTCTTTTCTTGCTAAAATGCTCCGCAAAAATCAGCAGAAATTGCCGGTTTTTTTAATTTGGCGGCGGACGCGGAGGAGGGGGAATAGTGCATTTTGCATTTTAAACACTCACTAACCATCCTAGACAACATATCCAAAATTCAAAACTACCGGACCGTTTGCAAGGTATTTTGAACTTCGAATTTCAGTATGACAGTCGACTTACGGGTATTAATCCTGTGAATAAAGGGGTTCAGTAAAGTCGGTTCTTTTCTTAGATATGTAGTCGTACCTACCTACATAAATGTATATTTACGTAATTATACTGCACGAAAACACGGAGGATGGTTGGGTTTGCGTTATTTTTAGAGACTATTTATTTACCTAGAGAATGAAATTAAGCAATTTTATAAATACTTCATTGTTTTACTTGATAGTGGTCTATAAGTAAAGATATCATTAAGAAATTAAGACTGCTGTTGTAGTCTGATTATTTTTTAACTAAGTAGGTAAGGTGCTTACTCAGATTTTTCTACAACATGGTACGGGATAACATCTCTCTCAACCCTAAAGGCTCTGGGTCATTCTCAATAGGTACATACAATTTTCACATGTTCAGACATTTTCTATATTTTTTATATATAGTTCATACTTTTGTCTAGAGGTATTTCAAAAGTTTTATCCCTGGAATTCAGTAATTTTATTTAGGTATCTAGATAGGAGCAAGTCTATGTACTTATTTATATTATTATGTATGTATATCGTCGTCCAGTAGGTACCCATATTATAAACATTGCTTAGATTAGGCCGATTTGTGTAAGATTGTCCCTCAATATGTATTTTATATTTTTAAGAAGCTCTTTATAATCCATTCAGACATACTCGTATTAATTAACTTATTATACCAAAGTTATAACTTTTAAATGTTTACTATTCCATTTGAGAACGTCATTAGACGGATACAATGGAATATCATATGAGGATATATAGATAAAGATTAGAACTTTACTGTTTGCTTAATAACGACACGAGCTCATTTAAAAATAAAAATAAATAAATATAGCAATTACTTAATGATCGAAAGATACGCATCGGTTCTTGGGAAGAATCGGGCTTTGGCATATGAAATTAACTATTACTTACTGGATTAACGGTTAACGAAGAAGGGGAAATTTAACGAGGGTTGACGCAAAAGTCATACAAAAAGGTAAATATTCACTAAAAATATCTACAATTTATTTAGTAGTCTGTCATAAGTGATTAGTGCGAACTCATACAATTCGTATAGCATAGCAGCAAACTGTAAATGTACGCTCGCACTAATCCGCCATATTAAAACAGGCCATACGAGTAATAAAGCATATTTAATTTAACGCCACTTAATATATTACTATTATACAGAACCGTGTAGCTGTAGACATTATTTGATACAATAAAGTATTGATAGTATTGCCTTATCAACCATCAAAGCAAATAATATCTTAAAACGAAAACACGTAGTACTCGTAGATTGAGTATCATTTTAGTAGGCGCTGATGTTATACATAATACCGCTATTAGACACGTACATCATTGACAGGAAACTTTTGAAAACAGAGGAAGAGTTAGATATAAGTAGTCAAAAAACTAATTTACTCATCAATTTACTAATAGCCCGTAACGTATTAATAAATATTTCAAAAAATACTGACGGAACGTTTTGATAGTTAAAATATATGTAAATCGGTAACGCCTGCTCATAATATAATATTAAACAGTACTAACCAAGAATACGAGTAGTATCACTAAATTAGACATTCGATCTCTTGCCTGAATATACAAGCTTATAACTGCCTCGTTTTTACCATAACGTTAACAATGAATTCTGAAACACATACTTAGAATGATAGAATATAATTTATACCATGAAGGACTGACTGATACCATGACTTATAACTAGTTATAACTATTAACTCTGCGAGGTAGGTACCTACTAATTTGCTTGTGACTGTGACTTATCATATCAATTCGGTCCTGGCTTGGCGACTTTCATCACTTTCATGCGTGCATTAAAATCGAGTATCTACTGAACAAAGTGGGTTAATGTCATAATCATAAATATACTATAAATCCACCGTTTACATAAATGTTTATTGCGTTAAGCTAAGTGTTAGTAAATGTTCTTCTAATATGTATATTTTTGGAACCCTTAGATGTCCATATGTTCTCGTAACGCAGAGGGTCGTGTCTCGAAGCCCAGCTGGTTAGCGGTGGACTACTTCGGCCACCTTTATTCACAGCACAATAGAGATGTACATACTTGGTTGTGTCTCGAGGCCAAACAAACCAAGACCAAACGGAAGCCGTTTTGCTGTCCAGTAACTTTCCGTAATTGGACAAAGGACAGGTTTGCAGCTTTGTTGTGATTATGATGTAGGCGAAGCGGAAGGAGTTATATACTTACTATAAATTTATTTGCTTGAAAGTATGTGATTTTAAAATAATTTCTGCTTAAATTTCTTGCATTTAAAACAGTTTTGTACTTACTCGACGTTTTTGATGGAATAGTTCCCGGCCCCTGACACCTGCACGTCCTTGCCGACTGCGTGGAACTGGATCAGGTTGCCACTGTCCACTACCAACTAGAAACAATATCTCATCTGGTAAGGTACATTCAAATATAAATATAAATATCTTCACTTAGGTAATATACATAAACAACATACATCGGTAATCAAATAAACAATCGCTATATAAAACGTCGTTAGTTGGTTAAATACTTTTACCTTGGTTAGTAAAATTGAGTCGTTTAGTAATTTACAAATAATGCTTAATCCCTCACTAAATAATTACCTACCTATAATGTAAATTATAGGAATCTGCTCGAGGTACACGTAAGATATCCTAGGGACTAATAAAAATAGTATAGTAGTCGAGGGTTTTATCTGTCTACCTCTAAAGGTGAGGCTAATTTGAGTCGAGTAATTTCGGTAGCGCAATACATCATGTCACGTGATCACGTCACACCGACCGAATATAATATTATGTATGGCGCGACCGAAATTACGCGACTTCAATTACGCTCGTCTGGCTTCACACTAAGGCTGGATTTAACCAACCTTATTCTCGGATACCTATAACGGCTCTAACCAATTTATTTTTGTTAGTCAGATAGATGGTTAAAGTAAGCTGCACCCGATTTGATCTCCATTAATTTGCTTTAAGAACCGTAACGGCGCGACTGTAGGTACCTACACAATAAAGGCGGTACATAGTAGGTATGCCATACGAATAAATATAAATAAATGACTCTATCTCTTTACAGTTTACACTGATTGTTATTTTAATAAGTAAAAAAAATCTAAGCACTCATATTCATAATAATGTAATTTTTAGGGTTCCGTACCCAAAGGGTAAAAACGGGACCCCATTACTGAGACTTCGCTGTCCGTCCGTCCGTCCGTCCGTCCGTCTATCACCAGGCTGTATCTCAAGAACGGTGATAGCTAGACAGTTGAAATTTTCACAGATGATGTATTTCTATTGCCGCTATAACAACAAATACTAAAAATAAAATAAAATAAATATTTAAGGGGGGCTCCCATACAACAAACGGGATTGGTTGCGTTAACTTTGCACCTCATTTGTATGGGGCGCTATACATACCAGGTGCAAACTGTACTTAACCACTTACGGCTGGAAAGTGTTTGTACGGAACCCTCGGTGCGCGAGTCCGACTCGCACTTGACCGGTTTTTTACTATTAGCAGTGAGCGGCTCAAATAAACATGGTTCGCGTGTTCCGGAAGAATCGGTAAACAATTCCATCACTACCGGTTACTTTTCGTACATTCGACAAAAACCACGATTAGTTAATATAAGACATTGCGAATACACAATTACAAACTACTAAAGTGAAAAATACCCACCATGTATTACTTATCCATAACATGTAATATTATTTACCTCAGGGATGTAGAAGGGTTCGATGGGCGGCACCTCGAGCTCGGGGATGCCCTCGGCCAGGTTGGGCCGAAGCCTCTCGATGGATTTGCGGACGCATGCGTTTATTGTGCTCTGGTCACGTTTGCATACTTGTATGTAATCAGCTGAAAAATAAAAAAGGTTGATGCAATTGCCCTGCTACTCTTCCTGATTTCGGTGGTAGCATTATTTACTAAGTTTTACAAGATTTCTGTGGCATATTAGGATATAATGTATAGTTTAGGGCCTCGATAACCATTCATCGGGAAATACTTAGTACTTTATTAACGGATACGTGTATTATGCCCTGTTGATTTTGTAGTCGAAGCCTTGTTTATCCCTAGCCTACCAAATGAAGACTGTACCCTGTACCTGTTACAAAAAGTAGAGTTCATTTTAAATCGAATCTTCGCAAGCGGATTGAAAAACGTCTTAAGAATCATGTGTGTTTCACTATATTCTAGGCTTTACACATTCCTCAACTCGGGCTGTATTGTAATTGTAAGCATTCTCGTATAATATAATAAATCTAATGTTGAACTTCAAACATTCTCTTTGAGAAACAGTTCACAATCACTATAGGAGGGTTTATTCATTAGGATGATATCAATTATACATTTTCATTACAATTCAATTCAAATACTTATAGTATAAACAATTAGGTAAGTTAATTGTTAGATACAATAATATTATCACAGTAAAAATAAACTCAAAAGACACTTTAGTATGGTGAAGATATTTTTGAAGAAAATTGCTTTGATAATAACATACAAGGTATTAGGAACTATAATTTAAGAACATAATTTAAAAGCGATTAGATTAGGTTAAAATAAAGCCTGAATAAAATAACAATGACAAATATAATTTCAGCGTTAATTAAGAATCAGGCCATTTCCCAAAACGAAAACAATAGAAACGAAAACAATTTTTATAAAAATCCACATCGTTACTGAATCTGAATACTGTTGTATTAGGTACTTTCTCGTAGAAAGCACCTCTACCAAAATAGGCTTCTTCGATTTCTCTAAAACTACACTATATCACTTTAAATTTGAAAAATTGTAAATCACAATTATTAGCCAGCTTAATGCTGACCATGTTGGTGTAGTGCGTTATGTTAGAAGTGGCATGCCAAGGCCATTATGTGAAATGATATTTTACCTACAATACGAGTACACTGGTAGACTAGGAGCCTACACAATGGAAGCACACTTAATCGTCTTAATCCCAGGGTTTACCGCGGCGGTGACGTGAGCGTGACCGTGCACTCTAGTGCCGTGCCGTGCTGCCGCTGTCGTGCGCTTAGAGAAGCATAGAGTAACTGGAGGTGGCTTGCTCACAGCTCTCTTCTACCGCGGTACAAAATCATTCATTAGATGTATTTTATAGTCGAATATAATGAAAAAAAAAAGCTCAAAAGGACAAAACGGAACCCTTGTAGATTGTAGTAAAAAAGTGTTGTTGACTGAGGAACGCGTGGAAATATTAAGTTGAAATTAAAACCCTATACTCAAGTCTACAGACAGCCCTTTGAAGCTGTGAAGAAATCAAACTTCTAAGTTAACGTAAAAAAAAGATACGGCAGTTTATACTGCAAAGTCGGTAATCTCAATCATCGATGTTAAGCAACGGTATTAATTTCTTACTGAACCTACTACTCAAGTCCAATTCCTGAATAATCAACTTAACGATTATTTACGCCCTTTCTCACAAAAGTCGCACAACCGACTTCTTTCGTAAATAAAATAACGAACAAGTCGATTCCAGCTCCTAAAATCCAAAGACAGTGCGGCTCTGTTTGCAACAATAGAACTAATTAACCCATAATACCTACTGAGGAAGACTCTTGGGTTGTAAGCGTTTTTGCAGATTTGTTAAATTAAATTGAAAGGCAGGTAAATAAGCATTACGTAATACTGACGTAGACGTTATTCCAATAATCGTAGGTACATGAACAATAAAAAGTGTGCGGTTTTACTTCGGAGCTTCTTACATGTTGATAGATGGTTCTATACTGCGAGACGGTTATATTTAGGTACAGCTATAGGTATGAATAATTGAAAAATAAGGACGACATAATGCAAATGATTAGGTACCTTATAGTTTCTTGACTTTTATTGCATACCATTGTCAGATTATCTTTTATTACTAATAGCTATTATATGTTTACTACCATGATGTTGCGGTAGCCTAGTTATAGTGTGCTGCGCATGGCCATTTACATCAAAGACCATAATGTTGTATAATTACCTACTGAGTAACGATCCAAACAAGTCAGTACCTAATGTTTGGGTTTATATTATACGATTGGGAAAGTCCCATGCCTAAGTAGATATGAGATAGTGCTTATTTAACGACTTCCAAGAAGACTAAGAAATATATCCAACGAAACAAGAATCCGGCGAAAAAAGAATCTGACGAAACAAAAATCCGGCGAATCGGGAACTATTCATTTATTTGTTGGTACCTACTTTTTATAGGGTTCCGTATCTCAATTGGTTATCCAACGGAACCCTTATAGAATCACTTTGTTGTCCGTCCGTCCGTCTGTCTGTCTGTCAAGACCCTTTATCTCGAGAACGCGTGGAGGAATTGAAATTAACACCATATACTCAGGTCTATGGTCCCTTGAAGCTGTGAAAAAATCAAACTTCTACGTTAACGTGAAAAATAGTTATTTGCTATGCAAGGCTGCAAAGTTGTTATTTGGCGCGAGTGTTGAAATTGAAAGCTGAGCGAGCGAAGGAATCTAAGATTTCAAAGATAGATTCCTGAGCGTAGCGAGGCTTTCAAGACACGAGAAGCTAAATAATTTTGCAGCCATGCGGAACACACAACTTTTCACCTCACTACAGCGAGGAAAGTGTAAGATTCAAAAAAAACAATTAAAACATAAAATAATCATATTTAATTTTGCATTCTATTTAAAACATAACACACTCAAATCCAAACCAAATAAATACGAGAGAAGCACACATTATTAAAAATTAAAAGTAATATGGCCGTAATTTGTATTATCGTCGTGTATATTTTATCGTTGAGTTTTTCATAAGCACTGTTATATTATATTTCTATTTGAAACTACTTGACACATTCGTTGTGAATGTCGGAGAATGGCATTCTGGGAAGGATTAGTTGGCCACTCGGAAGTATTTTCCATAACACTTGCTTTGGAAGTTATTGGACGATGGGATCCGAACAAGATTATTTCGGCTTTATCTTCTTTAAAAACGCCAATAGTTTCGGTAAATTACTTATTGTCTTCAAATATTTATAACAAAACCTTTTTCGTTTTAATGCAGGCTTTTAGCATTGAATAAATACTCCAAATTGGGCTTAACTTTCTTGTTTTCGATATTTCTATAAAGTAAGACAACAGTATGACTGTATTCTCCACAGAACAAATTTACGTTGTTTACGTGAATTGTGAAAACTTCCAACTTATTAATTAGTTATTTTTTTCTCGGGTGCGTTCAGAAATCACACTCTTGTTCCAACTTTTATAACAAATAAATATTAAAATTTGTGTTGTATTTAATATTTTTACTAATCAAAATATGTAAATGATACTAAAATACTTACTATTAATATATATAAACATATTCAACATAAAATAAAGTCTAGAAAAAAAAAACTTAAAAATCTGTAACCACAAACCAGGTTTCTGGACGTGATATTGTATGTGTATTTTTTTTTAAAAGAAGTATTCAAACGTACATAATTATGATTTTAGCCGGCCTGACCAGATCGCCCTTTATTAGCGTGCGTTGATTGGTTATTCGAAGATTTATCGACTGATGAAATCAGTCACGCGTTGAAGGAGTCTTAAAACATAAAAAAGTTACGTAAATCGTCGTGTTCGAAATTCAAATGACTTTTGCACGCTAGCGGATAAAATAGACTTTTTCACTTCTCTCGCTCTAAAGTTCGACTTTAGGCTGTGCGTAGGCGACATAAAGTCGCTTTTTATGCTCTAGAGCATAAAGTAAAATCGTCGTCGAAGACCAAGGCGATCGGTCCAACAGCCACACGAAAAAGGTTCTTAATAAACAGTTAAAAAAAAAACAACATAAAACTTCATACAATAAAACCCGTTCCAGACCTTCCGATCCGATCTGATTTATCGGGAGAATAGAAAAAGATCGGATCGGAAGGTCTGGAACGGGTTTTAACTCTTTATTTTATTTCGTTTTGTTAGTATTCTAAGACCAAGGCAAATATACCAACAGCCAAAGTACACAATAAAATTTCTTGAAATAAACTTGTAACTTTTATGTACTATCATTTATTACTTTTTAAACTATTACTTTAAATTTTAATTAAATTTGTTTTTAAGTAGGTATACATGATATGTGTATATATGTTATTTACATGGTACAGTTTCATTTTCTCGCAATCGAAGTGAAAAGTAGAGTGTGCAACTCGTCCATAAAACGCATTTTACACTCGACTTTATATTCATCCTCGCTCGCAAGCTCGCTCGGATGGATAAACGTCTCGTGTAAAATGATGCGTTTTATGCACTTGTCGTACAATCTACTATTGCACGCAGATTTTGCCCTATAAACGGAGGTTTTCCGAGCGAGTGAGGTGAAAAAGATATGGCCGTTTATGTCACAAAAAACGTACATTTCGACACTCTAAAGGGAATCAAAATGATAGGGTACTTCCCGATGACCTAGAACTATGAAATTTGGCAAGTAAATATTGTCACATACTACAAATACTTATAAAAATCTAAAAACTATACATTTGTAATAAAAACCATAAAAAATATAGTCCTTTTCAAACATCATATTTGGAGAAATCGGTTGCGTTAAGTTTGCACCTCGTTTGTATGCGGCGCCATATATTTCAGGTGCAAACTCAACTCAACGAGGCCAATTAAGATGGGATTAGTGAAAGTTTGTACGGAAGCCTCGGTAAGCGAGTCAGACTCGCACTTGGCCGGTTTTTTTAGTTGTTACATCTAAACTAAGTTACTTATTTTAAAACGTTCACTTCGATTTCCTTTAGATTAACCACTTCTGCGGCTAGGGTGTTTATTGCATAAATTAATTGGCTTATGTACTTAATTATGATATATAATGATAGTTAAAACAATATTATTTATCGGAGAAAGAGAGTGAAAGAGAGTTATGCTTCAGGAGCAGTCCCATATTAAATTAGGTCATTAGTAAATTCATTCCATCATACATAAACTATAAGAGTTAGGGAAATCTGTTCTTAGGAACAATGGCGTCGATTTTAGATTTAATAAAAGCGGCATAGAATTTGTTTTACAATATCAACATACCTCACATGATACACATAGGATCAACTAAAATGCGACATGCGATTACTTAAAGAATTTTGACCAAATTCGATTCCCGGTTATCTATATGCGAAACTTATTACGCCATGGTTCCTTAAACAGATTTTGTTATCTTTCATAATTTCTGACTTCTCCATACTGACCCATTTGGATTCATCGTCCTCTATATTACTTGGATAGTGGAAACCCTGATTAAATTAAATAATATAAGGTGTATTGTAATTTGGGTATTTTCCAAAAAAAATATCTGCGAGGAGCTTTCGGAACCGTCATAGCCACTCAATTGCTTTTGATAACTACAGCTACCTGTCAACGCTCTTAATCTATACATAATATAATAAAGCTAAAGAGGGTCAAAAGTCTGTAAGTACATGGAAGATATTTGAAAAAAGTTGGCGGGGGATACTTAGAATCGATAGCAGAACACTTTCCAACAGTTTTTGTCTGTTAATCTGTGTTCATGAACAGAAAGTTTTATTTTTATTTTTCTTTCTTATATGGCCATATTGTAAACTGGCAACATTTTTTTTCTTCTTGTCTCAACTACGGCCATAGCGTGTTGTACTGGTTGCAATCCATACTAATATTATAAATGCGAAAGTGTGTCTGTCTGTCTGTCTGTCTGTCTGTCTGTCTGTCTGTTACCTCTTCACGCTTAAACCGCTGAATCGATTTTGATGAAATTTGGCATGGAGATAGTTTAAAATCCCAGGAAGGACATAGGATAGTTTTCATCCTGAAAATTATCCCTAAAAAGATTGAAAAGTGAGTAAGTAATTCATGATGACATTGATGACCCTGTAGAAAATATAATGATTAGACCAAAAGCACAATTGCTCTTACATTTGCTTAGGCGCCCCCTTTTATTAATTAAGGTGATTAGGTATATTATTTCTATCGTGTTGTACGAGGTTGCTTCCATACTTCCAAGTTCCACGCGGACGTAGTCGCGGGCAAAAGCTAGTAATTAATATTTTGGTGTCAATATACATCCTAAAGTTAACAGCGTGTTTAATTTCTCCAACATGCTGTTTATTTGACCGCGCATAACGTGAAAACGGCTGAACGGATTTTGATGAAAACTTCATTAATCTGTGGAAAAAATCCCCGGCCATATTATATTAATAAAAGGGGGGGTAGCCACTACACTTGAGTTAAGTTTGCACCTTTTTCAAACATGTGCTACAATACAACTATCGAGTACCCTGATAAATGTTGCGACATGAGTGAGTCACTGAGGAAAGATTTTGGCAAATTAATTTTAAGTTTAGAAGAGGGGGTACGGATATTAAGAAATTTCATTGAATAATCGCTGCTACGTTGCTGCCTGGTGGCAAAACGGCTCGCACAACTTTCAAGATCCCCATAGATTTGGACAGCACGGAAAGTCCTGCTTGTCTGCGGGGTATCAAGAAACTTTGATAAAGCAAAACTGACACCGATTTCCACGCGTGCGCGGGAGCCGCGGGCACACCTAATTTATTATATAAATAGAGTTCTACTCGAATTTCGAAGCAAGCGAGTGGATAAGTAAGTATTTGAAATGTATTGACATCATTTAAAGACATCGATGCTTGGATAAAATAATATTACTTAATATATTGTCCCCATAAGATATGATTTTCGTTACTGTTCACACAATCACTTACGTAATTCTTTGGAGACGACACTGTTGATGACCTGTAGTAGAAGTAGTACTAAAATCAGCGATTTAGTCATTCTGTCGGGTCAATAATAGGTTAATCACAATTTGCGAGGCCGAAGACAATATTCTTCAGGCAACGCTGCTCACGCCACTAACGGCTAGGGCCGGCCTTGCTGTGTTATATACTGTACTGCTATTAGTACTCTTTATTATACTGTACTGCATAGCGACCTAACTACAGAGAGTTCATAAAAAAACAAGGTCCTAGTGCAAAATAAATTTATATCAACCCGGTCGATTAATTTGTCCTTTGACGAAGAAATTGACATATCATACAGATACTTAACTACCAATCCTATCGCAATTCCATGTAGTATTATTATTGTAGATTATTTTTCTTAAAAGTTCCTTTTATGATGTCTATAAACAGTCAATATGGCCGAGGTTGGCAATTCGTATTAGCACATACCTATTAGGTAAATCAGGAGATATCCAACAGATTGACGGATCGCTATAGTTATTTAATCACTTCCGTGCCCTCGCCAGGTCGAATAATGGAAATGCAATCGATTATTCCTTGTAAGATAAACTTGATACATAACCAAAATCGCGACGTTTTTCAAACAAATCGGTAAACCAATTGACATTTCTAGTCGAGCCGTAGCGTAGGTACTATCCGTTTCTGGGTGCTCGCGTGGATTAAACCTTAAAATAAGGGTGCAAAATCAAACGAATCATAGGTACCTGCTTATTTCCAAATACATTTAATTTGAACCCGTCAATCAAGAAATACTGCAAACGAAGTATTAAATTCTATTATTTCTTTACTGGCACGCTTCTTAAACCGTTTTTTTTATACTCGCACATTGTAATCTGTCAATTATAATTTCACAGACAAAATCATAACAACGCACTTTTTAAACATGTACTAAAATTCTGGTACCCGTTACTAAACTTTAATATTTCATAAGACAACTCTCTACTCAACTCAAATTAATTTCAAAAAGGGAACATCAGCATATTTGATTTAAAAAAAACACGCTACTGTTACCTGATTAAAAAAAATACCAATCACAAGGCACCCGCTATGACCATCGCGTTCATATTTTTTTATAGGTAAGGTTAGTTGGAGTCGTGTTGGAGTCAAACGAAAAAGGTCACACACACATCACAAAAATAAAAATCATAGTGGGGAATGATGATTTAGATAAGTAAATCCCATCAAAAACATAAATGTGAAAACGTTACGGTATCGCTAATAAAAGAATGAAGAATTGAGATTTAACTGGAAACAAAGTTCTATAAAAGCTTCTTAGATCACAGCTCCCATTACATACAATGATTTATCATGATATTTATTTGCGACTCAATAGAGCCCCTTGTGTGGGGAACGTCGTAATCCCTATGTTGTTAATATCCCAATAATTGACACGACGTCATAATTTTCTTCAACGTTTTCAACAATTGCTTCTCATGTGCAGTTCCTAATATATAATGATTATTTTATAAACAAAATAAAATATATATTTTGTCATATAAGTAACTTACAAAAAGAACTAAAATACCACCAACAATTTTTCATGTAAAATGATACGAAGAGCGAGTTATATGGTATCGTATTGGCAACATTTCATATTAAAATGTTTTTGGCGGGATTACATGGTCCCCAAAACACCGGCCGCGTTTCCTCTTGGAACGCCCGCTGCGCAAAGTACCTATGACCCCGCGCTCTGATCACCCGAGGCGCCGGCAAGATGTCCGACATTTCCTTAATAGTTCGGGAAGTAGTGTCACAACGTGCAAATTTTGGTATCGGATGAATTCACTTGGCACAGATGTAGTATACGTAAAACTAAGCTAATTTAGCCCGGTAGCCATCCACCACCCCCTGGCGGGTAGGAAAGGGGGGCAGTCAAAGTTACACGCGAGCTTATCAGCTTCTGTTTACCCACTACCACAAGTGTGGTGTCATTTTCTGATAAATAGGGCATCAGGAATTCATTTTAGATACATTTAAAGTATAGTTTACTAGAAAAAAATGAAAACATTGACGAACATATCAAAATTCATTTACAATTTTTTTTACTCCACTATCAGTATCTTTGAAAATCCTGAAATTTAAGTAAAAAAAACACTAACTTAAAGGATATTTATCTAGCTCTTTAAATATATATACTTTATCATATATATTTATCATAAATATATCTGAAAAAAAGTGTGTGTGTCAGCTCCGACGCACGACTGGAGTTTACTCTTCAGGCCAGGCGCGCACCACGATTTTTTTTTAGTCGCGCGATAATTTTGTCGCAGAAATAAGCGTACTTCTGGGTTTATGAAAATCGTGGTGCGCGCACTCTCATATAAACCCATACCTTGCATTTATGCGACAAAATTATCGCGCGACTAAAATCGTGGTGCGCGCCTGGCCTTAAGAACGATTATAAAATATATACTCAATACTCAATACGTTTATTGCACATAATGATTAGTAAATGGTTTAAGTATCACATTATGTACCCTGTTGGGTGCTGCAAACAAGAACGAGAAGGTTAGGCATTTACATAATATTAATATACGAGTATAATATGCAGCAAAATTACAATATTTTACAAGGAAAATTTACTTCCGATTGATTTTTAACAAATTGGAGAGATCATGAGTAGTAACTAAATAAGGAAGCGTGATGTAAAGCGCCCTCGAGCGGCTAGTTTAGTTACTACAGTCTGCAGTGCTACGGAAAAAAACCGTATCTTACTATGAAATCCATACAAAGATACGACCTTTCTACCGTAGTATCGCAATACTTTATTTTTTTTATCTATTAATTAAGGAGCTTTGATCATTTTTATGAACATGCCAGCTCCAGCAGGCCTAATACACAACATCATTCATCTAAAAGACATAGATAAATAAAAACATAAACCGTATAAACTTAAAAATAACATGTACACGAAAACAACTAAATTTGTATACACTATTTACATAAAAAAAACTGTATACAAATTTAGCCGATTCCGATAAGGGTTCCGCCAATATTGAATTGAACATTACATTCAAGAAAGATCTGGTATTAGACCTAGCCATTTACATTAGACAAAAACAAACGTACAAAATCACCTTCCTTAAAAAAATCCTTAAATAAATCCAAAATCTCCTTAACAACAACTCCAAACAGCGTTTTGAACTTCTCCTCCCAACTTTCGGTAGAAAACAAAATATCCTTCGTCTTCTCAACCAGCGTTTCAAAAGTAATACGTCTCTTCTTCTTGTCCTTATTTTGTCTTTTATCTTCCATATCAGCCCGCTCAATAGTAGGCTGATTGACCAATAGACACTCGGACCTCTTCACATCTGTTACTCTTTTCGAATTCCGCGGCTTACGAACCTCTTGTTGTGGCTCGCTCTCTAATCTATACTGACTTACTGATCGCTGGCCCTCAGCCTGACAGACAGAATCTTCAGACTCTTTAGATTGTAACGGCTTCGACAAAACAGCATCTCTATATGACTTTCCAAAACTTAAGTCATTCTCAAAAACAGATGGCGCATCCTGACTACAAACATCCGTATCCTTTTTTTCCTTATTTTGCATATACAACCAAAAAGCCCGTTTATATATACATCCCTCAGCAGACATAATCCTGCGAATTTCTTAATCCTTCACAAAAACCGGGCTCGACTTATCTAAGGCCATATGGCTGCCTTTACAATTAATGCATCTAAAAATAGTCGTTTCGCAATTGGCATGCTCCCCGCCGCATTTCGGACAAGTAACTTTAGTAGTAGGACAAAACCTGCTCAGATGACCGAACTTCCAACATATTGAACATTGGGTAACCGGGAAAGTGTACTGATTTACCTTAAATCGGCAACCGTAGGCATAAACATATGGCGGTAAAGAAGTTCTCTTAAAACACAGACGAATAGCTTCAGCCTTAACCCAACGCCCATCATGATCCAAACGGTTTAGTCTACATATTCACAAAATGTCTTCAGACCCTTCAATATTCTTTAAAAATTCGTCTTCCTCAACCTCCAACTCAACCTGCCTTATAATTCCATAAGTGCAGCATGCCATATTAGACCAATAAGAACGTCTCGTCTCATTGTTAAACTCCTGAGAAGCCAGAAGCTTCTCCGCATCATCCTTAGAGTTAAACTGTATGCGAACTTTACGTGGACCCATAAACTTGACGGGTAAAATTCCTTTTATACCCTTAAATTGCAGCAACTTTGCCAAACCAATCTGTTTCGGTAAATCTTCTTTTGACACTATATAAACTTCAAATAGCTTGTCAGGCACAGGCACACCGTCCGGCTCCAGCTGCGTTTTGGCGGTTGCTAAAACCCGCAAGCGTTTAGGTTTCCTGCCTATTGTGATAAAACTATCACTACAACCACAGCTTTCGTCGCTCAGACCACAAGCACGCTTCACCGCTATATGCCGCACATCCGACATGGACTCAGCGTCCGATACAATATCCGATTGACTCGGCCCTGCCTTACTATCAAACTCCACTTCAGATAGCCACGACGGAGCTGCCCGCTGCCCAGGACGTGACGTGACGTATCACTCACGACACCTCGACTTGACTCACTCATCACAAAAACAGCGAAAAGGACTCTAAAACTGAATTAACTTATAAATAAAATAAAATTTGATAAAATTTTCAACCGTCGCCTTTGACAACCAAACGTCAATCCTCGCAATACTTATATTTTTGGAACGTATTTGCCGTGCTAATTTAAAAAGTCGTATCTCAGTATACGATCGGGGTAAAAATACGACTTCTTAATTTAGCAGGTCATGCGTTAAGCGTTATAGACTAAGCTCCCGATATAAAATGACCTTTACAATGCCTTTACAGAGATGTTTATTTGATGAAATGTATTTTATATTTAGTTTAAAATGACAATAAATATATTGGATATGGGTTGCATAACAAATTTTAGGCCGGGGTATGTTTAGTTTAAAATTTTTTTTTTTTTTTTTACATTTCACCGATTTGATTATTAGATAAATTCATAAATAATCTTTAATTTTATTTAATTTCAATTCAACAATCAGACCTTTGCAAAATGCTAGTACGTATAGATTTACCTGTTTATACCTGGCTACCCAATAGTTGTGACGGGAAAAGAATAGGCAACCTAACGTTTGCATATTCTATGGGCTTCATACTTTCGATTGGTATAGAATTTATCTCATATTAATCAAACCGGTGAAATGTTTAAAACAATTTTTTTTTTATTATTAATTAAACATACCCTGGACTAAAATTTGTTAGGCAACCCATATGCAATATAATTATTGACATATTAAATTAAATATAAAATACACTTCATCAAATAAACATCTCGGTGAAGGTTATTTTATATCGGGATCTTAGTCTATAACGCTTAACGCATAACCTGCTAAATAACGAAGTCGTATTTTTACCCCGATCGTATACTGAGATACGACTTTTTAAATTAGCACGGCAGATACGTTCGATTTTACACCCCATATTTTTCATACCCCGGGCTTATATATGAAAATCGATTCTTAAGGAGTAAACTCCAAAAAAAAATGGTTGCCTGTAAAGTCGGTTTTACGGGCGAAGGAAGATTTTACGTGACAACGTCTTTTTCTCGGTAGAATATTTATTTGTATCATATCCATTCACAATTTCCCTAACAACATTTTAAGTGTTACTTTCTGAACGCACCCATCACATGTGTCATTCTCAAAACGAGAAAATCTATGCGCCAAACACCTCGGACTGACAGACAGTCCAGATACACCTATCTACATCTCTGAACAACTGACACCACAGGCCTCTAGGCTTTATTTTCTGGGCAGAGATCTCGAAAGAAGGAATATCTTTAAACACTGTTGAACAAGTTACGGACAAATTTACCTCAGAAAGGAAGATCAATCGACGATAATACCAGTGAACACTGAAACCCAAATAACTCGCTTAAGTAAGGAGCCGCCACGCAGAAAAGATGACAGCCCGCCATCCACCGAAATACACCGCGAATCAGTTAGTGCCCATACTGAAATAAATAAGTGACTACTGCTGCAATTTATATCATGTGATCCCTACAAAGGTAAATTCTCAAATTATGTAAGAAACAACTACTATATAGCTAACTACCTAATACAGTACATGTATTTAAAAAATCCACTTAGGTGGCTTAGCGGATTATTGTTGTTACAATTTATTTTCGACCATTTACGAGTAACTATTACTATAAGGTTGATAATTACTCTCAGTATAAGAATGTTACAAACCGGCCGCATTACAAAACAAAGCGCCTACTTATTTCCTCATGCATCATGCTATCCTAGTAACTGTAAGAAATATCTGGCTCATAATATAATAAAAGTGTATAAATATTTAAGACATGGAACAAGTAGACCTGAGTTACCATATTCTCCTGGTAATCAACACTGTGAATCGCTATCCGAAGACCCTAGACAAAAAAGTATATTATTGGAGCGGAGCGAGCGAAGCGAGCGAAGCTCCCATGGATCGACTCGAATGGACTTTGTAACAATGCGCAGATCTCAGCGAGGTCTCAACCGATTTTGGAATTTTTTGTTTTAAAATGCACTAATCAAATTTCGCTAGGTCGTGACGAAGAGAAAATTTCGAAATTGTTCTTAATTAAAAAGTTCTGTTAAAAAAACAAAAAGCTCCCATGGATCGACTCGAATGGACTTTGTAACAATGCGCAGATCTCAGCGAGGTCTCAACCGATTTTGGAATTTTTTGTTTTAAAATGCACTAATCAAATTTCGCTAGGTCGTGACGAAGAGAAAATTTCGAAATTGTTCTTAATTAAAAAGTTCTGTTAAAAAAACAAAAAGCTCCCATGGATCGACTCGAATGGACTTTGTAACAATGCGCAGATCTCATCGAGTTCTCAACCGATTTTGGAAATTTTTGTTTTAAAATGCACAAATTAAATGTCGCTAGGTCGTGACGAAGAGCAAATTTCGAAATTGTTCTTAATTAAAAAGTTCTGTTAAAAAAACAAAAAGCTCCCATGGATCGACTCGAATGGACTTTGTAACAATGCGCAGATCTCATCGAGTTCTCAACCGATTTTGGAAATTTTTGTTTTAAAATGCACAAATTAAATTTCGCTAGGTCGTGACGAAGAGCAAATTTCGAAATTGTTCTTAATTAAAAAGTTCTGATAAAAAAACAAAAAGCTCCCATGGATAGACTCGAATGGACTTTGTAACAATGCGCAGATCTCAGCGAGTTCTCAACCGATTTTAGAAAATTTTGTTTTCAAATGCACAAATTAAATGTCGCTAGGTCGTGACGAAGAGAAAATTTCGAAAACAAAAAAAAAACTCCGCTCCAATCTATGGTGCAAGCTTAGCCGGTGGCTGGCTCTGCATCGACCTAGTTACATTTATTACCTGTTAAGAGGATGGCACGATCGGATGTAACCTACAAACACTTATGCGCTCCTAGTATAATATTTAGACTAAAATATAAGTTAAGCAGTAATAAAACGTATAATAATTATAACTACACAAACACAACTTACCTTTCCCTCACACACACTCCAAACACATACGTTCCACATATGCGTATACCTCACACACACACACACACAACTAAAACCCACAGTCTACAAACACACATGCTTGGCAGCATTTAACAACTTATGTAGCCTTGGTCAAACACAGCAAAAGTCTCAACAGAAATTTACATTACTTATGTTTATAATAATGCTGAGTACCTCTTTGGTACTATGCTTTCCTGGTAACGTGCCTTATACACAACACTGCAAAATGAATACGTCTTCCCTCTTCCCTCTTCCCTCTTCCCTCTTCCCTCTTCCCTCTTCCCTCTTCCCTCTTCCCTCTTCCCTCTTCCCTCTTCCCTCTTCCCTCTTCCCTCTTCCCTCTTCCCTCTTCCCTCTTCCCTCTTCCCTCTTCCCTCTTCCCTCTTCCCTCTTCCCTCTTCCCTCTTCCCTCTTCCCTCTTCCCTCTTCCCTCTTCCCTCTTCCCTCTTCCCTCTTCCCTCTTCCCTCTTCCCTCTTCCCTCTTCCCTCTTCCCTCTTCCCTCTTCCCTCTTCCCTCTTCCCTCTTCCCTCTTCCCTCTTCCCTCTTCCCTCTTCCCTCTTCCCTCTTCCCTCTTCCCTCTTCCCTCTTCCCTCTTCCCTCTTCCCTCTTCCCTCTTCCCTCTTCCCTCTTCCCTCTTCCCTCTTCCCTCTTCCCTCTTCCCTCTTCCCTCTTCCCTCTTCCCTCTTCCCTCTTCCCTCTTCCCTCTTCCCTCTTCCCTCTTCCCTCTTCCCTCTTCCCTCTTCCCTCTTCCCTCTTCCCTCTTCCCTCTTCCCTCTTCCCTCTTCCCTCTTCCCTCTTCCCTCTTCCCTCTTCCCTCTTCCCTCTTCCCTCTTCCCTCTTCCCTCTTCCCTCTTCCCTCTTCCCTCTTCCCTCTTCCCTCTTCCCTCTTCCCTCTTCCCTCTTCCCTCTTCCCTCTTCCCTCTTCCGCCCTCTTCCCTCTTGTTACAGTAATGTTCGATGAATGAAAATAAGAATTGCACAAATTTTAACTATAGAAATATATTTTGTCTCTCTCTCTCATCAGACGTGAGCGGGCGTTACACTTTTTCATAACTACTATACTATATCTATGCTTTTTCATGAGTGACTCCGAGCGCAACTTAAATTAAGACGTTGTCACGTCAAAAAACGTATATAGTACGCGGCAGGTCCTGGGAACTTCCAATCGTCTAGTCTCACTTTATTTTTTGCCAGTATTAAGTTGTTTTCTTATGCAAAATATATAGAATACATACTTATTTTAGTTATTCACTGTCGCTTATGGTTTAATGCATCAATTATAGTATTTGTATATTTCTATCCGTTTATTTTTTCAATAACTTTTTCCACAACAGTGGCGTAATTCGGTAATTTATTTTATGATTTGTACTGTATTAGGGTTGTACAGCCCACACTACCTATAGTGAATAGACCTACTCAAGGGCCGGTTTATAATCATATGTGTGAAAGCAGAAGGATTTTTAAGTCCAAGCTGAAATGGTGCCAAGACCGACAGGAACAAAGAGGGACAACACCGGATTGCCGAGGGAATGCGTGTTGCATTGTTAAAATACTGGTACTACAACCAGGTCAATCGAGTGCGATGGGCGAGAGAGGAGTCAAATGAGTATACGCTCCAGTGTGATGTAAGACAGGGTGGCTTGGCATCGCCTATATTGTTTAATTTGAATGTGGACGAGTTAATTCGGGTTGTCATATTGCTAGGACATGTTTTAACAACATCAGCTGTGCGGACGATATGGCGTTGCTGGGCCCCTCATTCGACTCGGTGCGGCAACTTATCGCTATATGTGTGAGGTATGCCGAGCGGTGTGGTCTTAGGTGCAACGCTGCCAAAAGTGAGGTCGTCACACTCAAAGCACGCAAATATAGCCCAACAACGGAGCCTAGGATCGTGCTGTGCGGCGTACCTTTGTAGCGAGTGGATAGGTTTAAGTACCTGGGGCATACACTCCCGGACAATCTAAGCTATGACCATAATCTCGAGAAAGAAATAGAGAGGAGAACTATGTCAGTACGTGCTATGCTTGCCCGCAGATTTGCACAGTGTAACAAACAAGTAAAAATGGCGCTATTTAAAGCATACTGTCAGACTTTTTACACGTGCAGTCTGTGAGTAAGATTTACGCATAGGGTATATAACAACAACATTGCGAGTACAGTATAACAACGCCTTAAGGATGTTGTTGAGGTTGCCTAAGCACTGCAGTGCCCACGTAGATGACTTTTTACCATTAGGCGGAAGAGAATAGCCTATCTGCTGAAAAGAGTGCATGCTGCAATTAGGTATATGTATTTATTTTAAGGATTTTTTTTTTTTTTTATGGAGCAAATCGTGTACTAACATTATATTAAGTCTTGTGTGTTACTGACTTACTATGATCGTGATCGTTCAGAACTGAAATAAACGATTTCTATTTTGATTTATTTATTACTACCAGTGAGTCGAACTTTGTGTGGGGCTATAACACGCTATATAAGTTTTTAAAAAGTAGTTAAAAAAAAATAAACAACTTAATACTTGCAACAAATTAAGTGTGAATAGACGATTAGAAAAGTTACCAGGCACCGCGAGCGTTATGGGCACCTTTGGACCAGAAATGACAGGGAGTGGTGTTTTTTGAACCTTGTTATTTTTATAATTTAGTTTTAATTGAGTTATTAATTATTAAGTCATGTATTACAAATTCATTTTTTTGTTTAATTTTATATCTCTATTGACGATCAAAATATCAAATTTCATGTAAATCAATTTAGGATAATTTATAATGTAATCTTTTACTTGCTATTCAGGATTTTTACTGATAGTTGAATAAAAATAGCAAACTGATTTTGATATGTTCGTCAATAATTTCCTTTTTTTTTATTAAACTATACATTAAATGTATCTAAAATGAATTCCTAATGCCCGATTTATCCGAAAATGACACCACACTTGTGGTATTGGGTAAATAGAAGCTGATATGCTGGCGTGTAACTTTGACTGCCGCCCCTTCCTACCCGCCAGGGGGTGGTGGATGGCTACCGGGCTAAATTAGCTTAGTATTACGTATACTACATCTGTGCCAAGTGAATTCATCCGATACCAAAATTTACACTTTCCATACATTGGGTGACACTACTTCCCGCACTATAACTAGTTTTTGTGCTTACTGCGCCGTTAAATTATGGTGGCGATGTCGGAAATGATGTTACTAAATAATGTATCTGATGATAATATTTATAATGACGGACGATAATTCCACCATGCGGTTTTAATTAAGTAGGTGCTTAGATTCATAAATAAAAATGTAAGCAGATAATGATAATTTTAATATTTCATAAAAAAATATTATGACGTTAGGTACCTATTTGCCGGTTCGTATGAATCAAATCAGCGTAAAAAAACAAAGTGACACAATACGTGATAAAGTTTGACCTGTGATACTGGAGCGACAAGAGCGGGCAGTTGCGCGCGCGCCGTCGAGATGTGGGGCCTCCGGGAGCTCGTGCTGGTCGCCGCCGCCGCCGCCGCGCTCACCCGAGCCCAGGGTAATCTAACCAAACCGTAACTTCGTTGTTTCTAAGTGATACACTGTTTACAAAATAAGCAATAATATCTCGTGTGTTAAATTAGTTTCCGAGGAGCTATCGAGCCAGGCCGATGTCGACCATGGAGAGAAGAAGATGAGCGAGCTAGTGCTCGCGATGCTAGAGCACTACAAGCAGCCTGACCCCGTGGGGCTGCCCGGCGCCGACGTGCCTGACCCCTACCCCGTGCCGGATATGAAGCACTCGATATCGTTTGGCAACACGCTTTACTTCAAAAACACATACGTTTACGGCATCAGCCAATTTCGCATTCTGTATATCAATGCAGAAATTGGAGACATGGAGGTATGCTCATGACAGCCACAAACTCATTTTAATATTCAAGTCAATAAGTGCATGTGATACTCATTTGTATACTTATTTATCAATCTGACAACATTTAAAATTTTCAAATAGTGTTAAGTTTAAACTAATTTCATTACTTTATAATCACAGAAGCCAAAAGCATTATTTTCATTTAGTTATACTGACTAGTTTTGAAAATATTCAAAAAAGGTGAAAGCAGCGCGTCTAGTAATCAACACTCAAATGACGTCACCTTTAAGAAAATTTTACATTCGCAACCTACAAAAAGAACAGTGGTACAATTTCCATACTAAATCCGTCTTAGTAATAGTTCGACTGTATGATTTACTGCGCTGTGACGCTGTGAGCAATTACTTGTCGCCTACGCTCTTTTAGAATGAGAAGCTTTTCAAATGGATTTTATAATCATAAATTGGGATATTTCCGAAAATGCTGAAGTGTAATAGTAATATTTAATTGTTTATTCTTTCTTTGATTCATATCGGGAAATGGCCTGGCTAATTAGATGTTGTCAATTGCCGAAACAGTAGATTCTTATCAGATTTAAACCACGGCCTTGAATGATCACAGTATGTACAGTGGTTTCGTTAATATGTGCCTATTATTTATAACGTTTTTTACACGGAACTACGATTACGACCGCTCAAAAAAAGCAACATCTTTAATATTTTAGGCGCATTTTGTGTTCTTTAATGTTCATATAGTGAGTTAGGTATAGTTATAGTCAAAAACAAATAAAGTGGGCTCATTTTAAAGAGAGACCCTAGTGTTAGGTGTATATGTAGGAAGAATTATTTTTGATATCCGAATTTATTTACCAAATTGTTACCTGCAAACAATGCAATTATCTCTATTCTTCGTTGAACCGCAGAGTTGTCCCGTAAAATTAACCACAGAATAAGTGCAGACACCTTATACATGAACTGCGTCTTGAAGTCAAAGTACCTAAATAGGGTTCTCATTGAAACACAGTGCACAGATAATTTAGGCCATTTTGGTTTTTAAAACAGTTATGAAGTGCGCGTAGAAGAACAGAGATAATGGCATTGTTCTCCACTAACAAAGGTAAGTAGATTTGAAATCATTTTTACTATCTATACCTATAGATTCAGTAACTTATTAGATTAGTTAGATTAAGTTTTAAAACATTGTGGCTTCCATTTGTATTTATCTTTCTAGAATAAACAAAACACTTTAAATTACCAAACCGTGATTTTTCGATAGCATTCTGTGATTGCGTAGCAGATTTAGATTACCTACCTATATAGTGAACGTTACTAACGTAAAGCACACATTGTTTCCTTTCAAGTTAATTTTTGGCTTGTTTGTTATAGGGTAACTTATTATTAGTAATGAGTCATTACTAATGACTTTCAAATCAGGACCGATTTAAAATATGTCTGTTTTTCGTGTGGATTCGTAATAATAGCTAAAATAATCGTTTTAACCGGCCAATATTATTTATAAAATTGGGCAAGTGCGAGTCCGACTCGCGCATGAAGGGTTCCGTACCTATATATATATACATAATCTATAACAAGTATGTTGTATGGGCCCCCCTTAAATATTTATTTTATTTTATTTTTAGTATTTGTTGTTATAGCGGCAATAGAAATACATCATCTGTGAAAATTTCAACTGTCTAGCTATCACCGTTCTTGAGATACAGCCTGGTGACAGACGGACGGACGGACGGACGGACGGACGGACGGACGGACGGACAGCGAAGTCTCAGTAATAGGGTCCCGTTTTTACCCTTTGGGTACGGAACCCTAATAAATGGCCGCTAGATTGCAGACGAAAAAACGATAAAGCAAAAGTCGACATATTATTCATCTACCTATACTTTTATAAATTAGAATTGCAAATCAGTTTTTTATGGAGGGGTCATTATTTCAGAAAAAAATATAACTGCGTGATGTTTCAGCGTGGCGCAGCATACGGCGCCATCCGTTGCAAAAAATAAAACCTTTGTTCTCTCGTCACGCTGAGACGGCTGAAAGGAGTTTAATCAATTTTTGTAGGATACTTGACTATAGTAAAGAAGAATATACGTGGGCGAGGTTGCGTTGCCTTCTAGTTATAGTTATGTTTTTATGCATTTTCAGGTGAACGCTGCGTTACTGATAGACCACCTACAAGCCAGAGGGAATTACACTTTATCCACGTGGGTGAGCAGAGAGCAAGGACCGTATACCGTGGATGTCAGTGGACTGAAAATCACCGCTAAAGCCAACCTCGGGGTGGAGCGAGACGGAAAACTAAGGGCTCAAGACATTACTATGGATATATCATTCAATTCAATTAATGCCAATTTTCAAAATCTTAATATTATTGGCAGCGTGTTTCAGGGCGTTATAAACTCGGCTGGGACACTACTATTTGACTCCATCAAACCCTACATCCTTAAAGAAGCATACACAAAAGCCAGGAATAGTATAAACGAGAAACTGGAGCAAGTAGCCGGAGATATGCAATTTCCTAATTCTGTGTCACCCTTAGACATGGTCATCGCGGACGCCAGGAAGATAGTTCAGGATAAGAACATGGACCCTTACAAAGTTAAAGATTATAATACTTCTGTCAGCATATTTACTGTATCGTTAACTAACACATGGATAACGGGAATATCGTCTTTTCACCGTGTTGGTAACATTACCCTGAGGATGGAAAACAATACCGCTATTGCCGACTTTGAAATAGGTACTCAGAGAATGTTGGGCACTTTGCAATGGGACTTTACGGCCATTAGAGGTCTCGTGAAACGTTCTGGAACTGCTTCATTTTCCGTAGAATACTTGAACGCGAGAATCGTGCTAGCGCAGCCTCTCGACACGAGTCGAACTCCCGAGTTCAGGGGCTTAGACTTAGAATTGGGTAATATACAGGTGCGCTGCGATGGTGCAGGCACTTTGGACTATGTTATTGAATTATCGGTCAATGTATTACCAAATCTACTACGATATCAAATAATGGACGCTTCAGAAGGTCTTATCAAAGGAAAAATTCAACAAGAGCTGGATAAAATGAATGTTGAAGAAACTCTCAAACAGGAATTACCAAAAGTGGATGAAATTCAACAACAAGGCTTTAAATTGTCATCATTAAGGGAAGTTCCTTCAGATGCTGAGTCATACGATGAAGATGAGTTTTTTAATTTCTGAATGTACTAAATTCCTAGTTTTAAGTTTTTAATAATTTTATCTACTTACATAAATCCAAATTATATTATGTAATAAGTAGAACCTAGTTTAATATTAGTAGGTATAGTACGTACTTGCACAACTTTATTGTAGTTATTGTGATGTAAGTATGGTCCTACTCCCATTTTTTAAGCGAATCCCATTAGCTTTGTACCCGATGAACAATACACATTATCTGTATTCTTAGCTGTGGCCACAACTGCCACTTCAAAATGTAAGGCGTTATAAGTGCAAATTACTTTTACACTAAATTAGTCTTTAAATCAAACAAAATAAGGTTTACTCTTAAACAAAGAGAACACAGATGTTGGTCACTTCGTAAGTGAAAGAGCAGTGAAGCTCGTTTCG
Source organism: Apotomis capreana (assembly GCA_947623375.1). Lineage (NCBI taxonomy): Eukaryota > Metazoa > Arthropoda > Insecta > Lepidoptera > Tortricidae > Apotomis > Apotomis capreana. The sequence continues at coordinate 24,330,745 of OX392498.1, read as the reverse complement.
ATGCTTATAAAGACAATGAAGTGACCAACATCTCTGTTCTCTTTGTTTAAGAGTAAACCTTATTTCGTTTGACCTTAAGACTAATTTAGTGTAAAAGTAGTTTGCACTTATAACGCCTTACATTTTGAAGTGGCAGTTGTGGCCACAGCTAACAATACAGATAATGTGTATTGTTCATCGGGTACAAAGCTAAGTGGATTCGCTCAACCAAAAGAATTATTTCATAATCGATCCGTCTTTTATGTGTACTCGTATAGTATAACCAGATCACATGAAGCTAAGATAAGACAACCACTCCCATATTTTGGACGTGATCGGTCCTGATCCTGATTGAAGTTGTATGCTGCGATATAATATTATGCGGGAGAAGCGGCCCCTTATTGTGTTCTAACAACGAGAAATGGCACTACAGATATTCCAATTGCATTTATCGGGTAAAGCTTTGATTCTTTATTTAAAAATTATAATAATAACTAATAAATAAATAAAATATCATAATAATCTATTTTATTTAATAAGAGATTTTTACTAAGAATATTCTCATCTCACTTATCAACATGTCTTCTCATATTGTACTGTACTGTATGAACTTTATAAAATTGTATATTTGTATTGAAAATCAGTTTTATATGGAGGGGTCATTATTTCAAGAAAAATCTTAATAGCGTGATGCGGGATCGTCATTTGTTTTGTATGACCGCGCGGCGCCATGCCAGCCTGGCGCTGTCATAGCGACTTTGTCCTCTCATGCTCATGACACCGAAACGGCTGGACAAATTTTAACCAATTTGTATTTAAATCAATTTGCAATTTGTAAAAAAATAATTATTTTAATAGCTGGACATCCAAAGATGGTTTTAGTTTAGGATACTTTTTACCCGACTACGATATAGAAAAAAATACTCGTACGAAGTTTCGGGCACCTTCTAGTAATGTAATACATATTATAAACTAAGAATTGTGTTAACGAACAATAGCGACATCTTGCGTGCCTAGTCTACACTTGTATAGATGCCTAGTTAGGTACGATCGGCTAGTAGCGTCGCCATCAGCGGAATCTCCGCACTCCGGGTAAGCGTATACATAAAACCAACTAGATGGCGCGCTTAAAGACATTAAATACATAACAAATTGTAAGTTGTTATATAATAAATAATATGTGGACTATTGGACTTTCCATGCATAAAACGTATGCACAGTTAGTTTTTATTTCACCCTGGCACGACATGAAAGAATCAAAGTCTAAGAAAGATCGTATGCCTGTAAAATATCTAATTAATACGTTGGTCCCACCATTGGCCGTCGCCATCGCCATTGGCATTTTCTGATTACATCGAAAATAATATGTATGTATGTCATGTTGGACAGCTATTATAGAGACAGTTTTTTTTTTACTCCAGAAAATATGATTGTAGGCAGCGACTCTAGTCGTATTATGCAACTACTACATAATGATAATGACAGGACATTAAAATTAAAACTCAAGTATAGTTTCATAATAAGATCCTATTACGGATGTTTAATGACAAATTATATACAGTTGCATATAAGTAAAGTACAGACTTAACAACGTATTAATCTTCTCTGCACTGTAATCAGGCTACCAGCTAGCTCGCATCTACTAAAAATAAATATACTTAAATAGTTCAGGAATTAATAATAAACATAATATATGTTTCAAAATAATGCACAGCTTTAATTTGTGTAAAAACGGACACACGTGTCGCATCTTATACGCGAAGTCAAACTTCGGTGTGGTCGACTCGTTCAATATTTTTATCAACTAACATAGTATATGAGCGCAGTACCTGTAGATAATGGTCAGCATTAGGTACTGTGTGCATGTCATCATCATCATCATCATTATCAGCCAAAAGACGTCCACTGCTGGACATAGGCCTCCCCCAGAGAACGCCACCATGACCGGTCCTGCGCCTCCCTCATCCAGCGGACTCCAGCGACCTTCACCAGGTCATCAGTCCACCTTGTGGGGGCCTACCCATGCTGCGTCGTCCGGTGTGTGGTCGCCACTCAAGAACTCGATGGCCCCAGTGGTCGTCGGTTATACGAGCGATGTGCCCTGCCCATTGCCACTTAAGTTTTGCTATCCTTCGGGCTATGTCGGTTACCCTGGTTCTTCTACGGGTCTCTTCATTTCTGATTTGATCTCGCAAAGAAACTCCGAGCATAGCCCTCTCCATTGCTCTCTGAGTGATTTTGACCCTTCTTATAAGGCTCATCGTGAGCGACCACGTTTCAGTTCCGTATGTCATCACTGGCAACACACACTGTTCAAAGACTTTTGTCTTGAGACACTGCGGGATATTGGACGAAAAGATAGTACGTAGCCTCCCAAACGCTGCCCAGCCAAGTCGGATTCGACGATTGACCTCTTTCCTCGAAGTAGGACCTACCTAACTGGACAGTTTGTCCAAGGTATACATAGTTGTTCACAACTTCGAGCGTAGAGTCTCCAATTGTTACCGGTCGTGGTTGAACATGGGCATTAAACATGATTTTTGTTTTGTCCATGTTCATACTTAGACCAACTCGCTCAGAGGCTCTACCGAGATCTTCAAGCATCGTACTTAGGTCCTCCGCGGTCTCAGCCATGACTACTATGTCATCAGCGAATCATAGGTGAGTGATGTACTCGCCGTTGATGTTGATGCCTAGCCCTACCCAGTCCAGAGTCTTGAAAACATCTTCCAGTGCAGCGGTAAACAGTTTAGGAGAGATCACATCTCCTTGCCTGACTCCCCACTGCAGTGGTATGGGTTTCCTGTTCTGGTCCTTGAGTCGGACTGACATAGTGGCGTTCTCGTATAAACACTTCAACACTTCGATATACCGGTAGTCAACTTGGCACCGTTGGAGAGACTGTAGTACAGCCCAGGTTTCAATCGAGTCAAAGGCTTTCTCGTAGTCCACAAATCCTAAGCAAAGGGGCAGGTTATACTCTTCGGTCTTCTGTATAAGGGATCACCTCTAGCGGAATAAAAATTCTTCTCATAAATTCGATTGTCATAACTCATTTCGCATAATGGCTTTCCTCATACATGTTTTTTGTCATAAATTGTTATTTGCATAAATTTTTTACGTCATAATTGTTGTTCGGCAGGTTGTTCATAAGCATAATTTAGTATGGCGCAAAATTTCAAATCATATTATTGAATGTCATAATAATTGATAGTACGAAGAAGAGCAACGCATGAATTATGGCTTTCATAATTATTAATGGCAATGATTCAAAACTTACATCAGCTGGAAAACAAAAAGGGGGGACGGGGGGGCATAGCCCCCCACAAGGGGGGCTCGGGGGGCGATGCCCCCCGCATTAAGAAATCCTTCTCCACACTGACCTCTTAGTTGTAGGTTAGGTTAGGTTAGAACTGTGAACCTATAAATACGAACATCGGCCAGAAAAGTAGGTTAGGTCAGGTTAGTTATGGAGATTGGTATGTATGTTGTTCAGTATTATGCGCCAAAATATGATATGCATAAAAACATTATGGCGTTAAAAGATTATGATTTAGGTTCATATGCTCCAAAAGTATATGGCATTCCTTACTTATGCGTATAGACATTATGGTCATATAAAATGTATGCGGATCAATTAATGACTAACACACTTATGCGGAAAGATTTTTATGACAAAAGTGGTTATGCACACCGACATTATGGCTTTAAAATTTATGCAACCCAATATGGAACCTCTGTATTACCTGTCGAAGCATGCAGCTGTGTGCATGTAGACTGGTATAATGTCATTATCATTAAGTAGGTGCAGTCATCATCATCATCATCATCTGAGCCATATTAGCAGCGGGTGGGCCTTAGCCTGGTCTAGCAAAACTCTCCAGTCCAATCTATTCGTGGCTTTCCTTCTCCAACTTATCACCCCTAAGATCCTGGTATCCTGTTCCACGCCGTCCAACCATCCGAGCTTGGGTCTACTTCTGCGACCCTCTGCGACCGTATAGCTCGTGGTTATAACGCGTTCGCCATCCCTCAACTTACCACCACAGCTCCGAAAATGCGTCTTAGTATTTTACGCTCACATATAATAACAAGGAATTTTCGTCTTTTTTTGCTCAGCATACTCGGAATAACCGTAGTTGATAAATTTAGGAGCAAATATGTGATCAAAATATCTGAACACGCCTTTATGCCGCTAAAATACAGGCGAGTTCACATATTTTTGATAGAATTATACTATAGATCTCGTGATTTTGCGGTACTAAGTACCATTTGAATGGTGACTAAGAGCTTCCGAGAGCGGGCGGCAGATCCTCGCTCGGGCAAAGTTATCTTGATAGAGCAGGACTGCAATACCTACGCTATTGGGATGATCACCTAAGATCATGTCAGTGCTTTAAAACACTCGTACTACTTATATTTATGATGATATTTGCTGGCAGCATGATTCTGAAACCCACACTCGTATTTAAATGTCTGTAATTTTGCATAAAACAAGTACTTTCTTCTTTTTTTTTATTTATAAAAGTACTTTCTTATTATTTCTTGCATTCAATATATGTAGAGAGCAATTTATATTATTTATACATTATATATATAATCATAAATTCCAAAAGACCGGGACATATGAGCCCGTGACTCAAAAAAATGAGAAACAAATAATAATAATAAATATCGGACAACCTCACACAAATCGATCTAGTTCCAAATTAAGCTCAAGAAGGCTTGTGTTATGGGTATTAGACGACGATATACATACTTATATAGATAAATATATACTTAAATACAAAGAACAACCATGACCCAAGCACAAATATTCGAGTTCATCACACAAATATTTGCCCTGGCCGGGGTTCGAACCCGGGACGGTGGTATGATTCAAATCTGTTTGTTTATGCCATTACATAAATAATTAGGTAGTTGATGAATTTAACTTTTCTTATTAAGATTCTATTTTTGCAGTTACGCATTTACATGTATAGCAAGAACATATTAGGAAATTGGTAAGTATACTTACCATAACTATTTACTCTTGTTTGAGGCCGCAATATACAAGAGGATATTTAGCTTCATTGGCTATTTAAGTTTTATTAATATATAATACACAATGTCCTTCTTGATTTTATGATCGATTTGTTTGCTGGTGGTCATCACTTGTGTTACATACCTGTTTGACAATCATCATAGAATTGTTGATTTCTTTTTGAAATTTTCGTAAAAAAATTATAAATTACTCACCTATTCTATTTAAGTGTGTAAAATGTCTAATATAATGCAATGCTTAGATAATTAAAATCACAATAAATCACAATGTGGCTCCCATAGAACCGTCTTGAGTAGGTACCATTATCTATTAAGTAAAGCGAAATCTACCCCGAATATCCCTGATATATTTTGTTTGACGCAACGCGACTATTAGAATTAGATAAACATTCATTATTTATATTCGTATATTAAAAGTAACTCTAACGCCACATGCTTGTAAAACTGTAAACCAATACCATACTACCATATTATTATTATCACCACGTTTGCAATATGAGTAAAGATACTAACGTAAATATAAGTCACTTAATGTTTGCTCTTTTGCGGAGTAGTGTACGTCACTATTAGACCACAGTAATCATAAATATTTAAGAGTACCTTCCTTATACATGCTATTTGTAAGTAGGTATCAGAATTCGACCATTCGTATGTTATATGTTTAAATATTACGACTGACCTAATGCATACATCCTGATACATCATATGGCAAGTACTTTAAAGCCGTATACCTACCTACAAATGAGACCACACACACTTGACATTCTAGAACTAATCTGATCTCTGATTCTAAGTACTTATGGAACATATACTTATTATTATAAGTACTTTATCTCTTTTGGAGTCACTTAGTAGTTGTTATTTTGTTATATCTTAATCCATCGACACCGACGCCGACGGTAATGAGAATTTTAGGTAAACATAATAGAAAACACCACGTGTCCGTTTCAACGTAATCCTTTTGTTTATCCAGTTCATTCTACTAATTCGTAATAAACAGTGGGAGGTGCTCGTTAGTAGAGAGTCCCTACGATAACAATCTAAGGCGAAATGTGACGTTGCAGTCAGATAAACTGTGACCCCTCCGGATGGACGCGCAGTGCAGCGGCAGCGGCGGACGGGACGCGATGTGGGCCCGACGTGCACTTCTGATTCTGGCCTTCGCCTGCCCCTGCCTGCTCGCTCAAGGTATGCGACTCTTTATTCGCTTTTGAGGTGCTAAATCAACAATTTGTGATTATGCTGTTCGACAACTCCGAGTGCCGTATGTAGTATGTTCCGCGTACAGACCGTGTTGTTTGTTAATTTGCGCCTCTTTTCGGCTACTTATGCGAACGGAACTAATTGCGAAGTTTGCTGTGTGCTTATTATATATAGATATGGTATATGATTATATGTTTATTCTCAAGTTTACTACATACTGACGTGATCGTCTAAATAGCATCGCGACCTTAAAACAAGAAGCGTCACACGTCGCCGAATTAATCCGTTTTGTACTGTGTGTATTGTAGATACATATTATTAATATGTAGGTATGTTAGACAGGTATTTTATATGTGGCCCTTTTATTCTATTAATTGATTGAATATATATTATGATCTGATATGCACGACGCGTTTTAAATTGTCGGTAGGTACTCTTATCTATTTACCACTGCCCTTTTTCGGTTCGTAGTGCTAATACAGTAGATACCTGCTTTAAATTAGATAAATAAATAACAAACAGCCTCACGCAAATATATCTAGTAGTCCCACTCACTGTAAGCTCTAGCAGGCTTGTGGAATGATAATTATTCGAGTTTTTCACCCAAATATTTGTCGCTGTTGAGATTCGAACCTACGAACACCGGACGTTGTTCAATATTATGCAATATGATATACATGTGATGTAAGTATATCATTACACTAGCTGTTGCCCGCGACTTCGTCCGCGTGGAATCTTATCTTGAACAGTTTACATCTCTTCTTGTATTATTTTCAGCTCTAAACAATGTTGAAATTACTTTTCTTTTTTTGCAAGTTGATGATTTTGATGTTGGTTACTGTAATTCAACAAAAAATAAATAATAATAAATATTGAAGTGCTGCTCCCATACAATGAACGTTTTTTTTTTGCCATTTTATACGTAATGATACCGAACTTCGTACGCGAGTTCGACTCGCTCTTGGCCTCTTTTTAGTTTTGTTTTCGGCTAAATTGCTCTAATTACGCGGAATCATTATGAACTCAGGTTTCAAGTCCCGCACTCAAAATAAATATTTGATCTTCAAACAAATTTTCAACCCCTTTTTCACCACCTTCTGGGCTGAATTTTCAAAAACGAATTCACTTTTCTTGTATTCTGATAATATGCCCTTATACAAAGTTTCAAGTCCTGCGCTCAAAACAATGTTTGATCTCAATACAAACTATCAACCTCCTTTTTACCGCCTCAGGGGTTGAATTTTCTAAAACGCTGAAATTACTTTTTTTGATTTCTAATTATATGCCTTTATAAATACAAAGTTTCAAGTCCAGCGCTCAAAAAAAGGTTTGATGTCCATTCCATTCCAAACATTCAACCCCTTTTTAGGGTTCCGTACCCAAAGGGTAAAAACGGAACCCTATTACTGAGACTTCGCTGTCCGTCCGGCCGTCCGTCCGTCTGTCACCAGGCTGCATCTCAAGAACGGTGATAGCAAGACAGTTGAAATTTTCACAGATGATGTATTTCTATAGCCGCTATAACAACAAATACTAAAAATAAAATAAAATAAATATTTAAGGGGGGCTCCCATACAACAAACTTGTTATAGATATATATATATATAGGTACGGAACCCTTCATGCGCGAGTCGGACTCGCACTTGCCCAATTTTTCACCATCTTCAGGGCTACATATATTTTCAAAAACGCTGACTCACTTTTTTGTATTCTAATAATACGCCTCTATTTAAAGTTTCAAGTCCCACACTCAAAAAAAATTTTAATCTTCATACAAACTTTCAACCCCTTTTCACCACCTTCAGGTCTGAATTTTCAAAACCGCTGAAATTTCTTTTCTTGTATTCTAATTATATGCACTAATACAAAGTTTAAAGTCCCGCGCTCAGAAAAAGGTTTGATCTCCATTCAAAGTTTCAACCCCTTATTTACCAGTTTCAGGAATGAATTTTCAAAAACACTTAAATCAGTTTTCTTTTATTTTATTTTAATACCTATTTACAAAGTTTCAAGTTCCTAGCTTAAAATTAAAATTGAACCCCGAGACAAACTTTCATCCCCCTTTTAACCCTCTTAGAGGTTGAATTTATAATGACGTTAAATTAATGTTATTTTGTTATTATTATATATGCCTTAGTCAAAGAATTTGTAATGGAATCAAACTTTCAACCCTTTTTAACCATTTTAGGGGACGAATTATTGAAAACGCTGAAATTACTTTCCTTGTATTTTAATTATATGCCTTTATACAAAGTTTAAAGTCCCACGCTCAAGAAAAGGTTTGATCTCCATACAAACTTTCAACCCCCTTTTTACCACCTAAGAGGATGAATTTTCAAAAACGCTGAAATCACTTTTGTTCCATTTTATTTGCATAACTTTTTACGAAGTTTAAAGTTCCTAGCTTAAAATTACATTTGAACCCCAAGACGAACTTTCATCCCCCTTTTAACCCCCTTAGAGGTTGAATCTTTGATGACGTTAAATTAATGTTATTTTGTTATTATTGTATATGCCTTAATAAGAAGTTTCAAGAAATTTGTAATGGATTCACACTTTCAACCCCTTTTTAACCCTTATAGCGGACGAATTTTTGAAAACGCTGAAATAATTTTTCTTGTATTCTAATAGTATGCCTTTACACAAAGTTTCAAGTCCCGCGCTCAAAAAAATACTTGATCTCCATACAAACTTTAAACCCCTTTTTTACCCTTTTAGGGGTCGAATTTTTGAAAACGCTGAAATGACTTTTCTTGTATTCTAATAGTATGCTTTTACACAAAGATTCGAGTCCCGCGCTCAAAAGAATACTTGATCTCCATACAAACTTTCAACCCCTTTTTTACCACCTTAGGGGATGAATTTTCAAAAACGCTGAAATTAGTTTTCTTTTATTTTATTTTAATATCTTCTAACAAAGTTTCAAGTTTCTAGCTTTAAAAAAAACTTGTATCCCATACAAACTTTGCACCCCTTTTTAACACCCTTAGGGATAGAATTTTTCAAAATCGCTTCTTATCTCTAGCCCGCGTTATAAAAGTAACCTACTGTGCAAAAATCAACTCTCTAACATTAGTAGTTTCGGCTCTGCGTTGATATGTCAGTCAGTCAGGACAAATCCGTTTATATATATAGATAGATAGATAGATTAAATTACGCAGGATTAACTCGGTACGAAACTCGGTCTTAAATCGGTCCGATAGGCACTAGGTAGGAATTTTAATACTCATACATCAACATACTTTTGTTTAATTCAGATGCAGACTTGTCAGAGAATAGCCCGGAGATGCTGGCCGAAGGCGAGGCCCGGATAAGCGAGAAGATCCTACAAATGCTGGAGCACTTTAAGCAGCCGGACCCAGTGGGGCTGCCAGGCGCCGACATCCCGGAGCCCTACCCGGTGCCCGACATGAAACAAACCATATCTTTTGGCACTACGCTTTACTTCAAAAACACCGCTGTCCACGGAATCAGCAAATTCCGAATACTCCACGTGAACGCGGAAATTGGAGCTATGGAGGTTAGTGCACTACTTGTGTTACCAAATATTACTTTATTTTATTACTGCTTATGGAACATATCTTTTAACGAAAGCACTTGCTATATTGTGAATAATAACTAAATTAATTCACATAGGATACCTTGTAATCTACATACGTTTGATTCAGATGCAAAAAGATATTACGAGTAGAACATAAGATTTTGTAAACATAAGTAAATCAATAAGGGACAGTACGAATGACGTAGATATATAAAATATAGATATATGATAAATTGACTTGATTTCAATATTGATGCGTGGACTAGATATAGATTCTGTGTATCGAACGCGAGAAGAGTCACTAATTACCACAGTATTTTATACATGTATAAAATACTGTGGTAATTAGTGAAAATTAATTAACTGTTTATAAGAGACGAAGTTTTGTAACGTTCATATATACGATTGATTAGGTACCTGAGCTAAGACTTCGTAAATTAAGAATTAAATAATTTGCTCACAGCCTCGTATTTAAGTTTTTTTTTTGAGAAAGAAAATTGTATTTTATTCAGTTTGGAAATGACATAATTCAATGTTATCTGTGTTGCAGGTTCAGGCAGCCATGCTTATAGACAAGCTGCAGGCTCGCGGGAACTACACCATGTCCACATGGGTGAACAAGGCGCAAGGGCCCTTCACAGTGGACGTCACCGGCCTCAAGCTCACCGCCAAGGCCGGCCTCGGCGTCGAGCGGGACGGCAAGCTGAGAGCGCAAGACATCCTCATGGACATATCCTTCAATACCATATCCATGAATTTCCAGAATCTAGGCTTGTTTGGGAGCATGTTCCAAGGGGTAGTCAATTCCGTGGGAACCTTTTTATTCGACTCTATCAAACCTTATATTCTGAAGGAAGCTTACACTAAAGCAAGGGCTGAGATTAATAAAAAACTAGATGAGGTTGCAGGTGACATGCAGTTCCCGAACTCGATATCGCCTTTAGATATGGTGATAGCGGACGCGAGAAGGAAAGTGCGCGAGCTCGAGATGGACCCGTACAAAGTAGAAGACTATAATGCTACCGTAAGTGTATTTTCTGTGTCTTTATCTCACACCTGGGTGACAGGTGCGTCTTCATTCCATCGAGTGGGAAACATAACCATGAAAATTCAAAATAACACCGTCATAGCAGATTTTGAGATAGGCACTCAAAAATTAGAAGGCACTACACAGTGGGATATAGCCGCTCTAGGAGGCCTCTTGTCCAGAGCCGGCACTGCGTCCTTCTCCGTCGAGTACATCATCGGGAGGGTCGTCGTCGCCCAGCCGCTCGACACACGGAAAAGACCTGAATTTAGAAATGTAGATTTAGAAGTAGGCAATATTCAGGTACGATGTAACGGAGCCGGGACATTGGACTACCTCATCGAATTCGTAGTGAACATTTTACCAAACTTGTTGAGATATCAGATTATGGATGCCCTAGAAGGTCCCATCAAAGAAAAAATTCAATCAGAGTTGAATAAAATAAATATCGAAGAGACTATCAAACAGCAATTACCTGAATTGGATAAAATGGAAGAACAAGGGTTGAAGTTGTCAGCAATAAGAGGCGCTCCGTCAACGGCCGAATCTTATGACGAAGACGAATTCTTTAATTTTTGACCAATGGAAGTTCCGAAATCGAAGTGCCTTAACTTAGGTATACTCCCATTTTTTAAGCGAATCCCATTAGCTTTGTACCCGATGAACAATACACATTATCTGTATTGTTAGCTGTGGCCACAACTGCCACTTCAAAATGTAAGGCGTTATAAGTGCAAATTACTTTTACACTAAATTAGTCTTTAAATCAAACAAAATAAGGTTTACTCTTAAACAAAGAGAACACAGATGTTGGTCACTTCGTAAGTGAAAGAGCAGTGAAGCTCGTTTCGATGCTGATAAAGACAATGAAGTGACCAACATCTCTGTTCTCTTTGTTTAAGAGTAAACCTTATTTCGTTTGACTTAAAGACTAATTTAGTGTAAAAGTAGTTTGCACTTATAACGCCTTACATTTTGAAGTGGCAGTTGTGGCCACAGCTAACAATAGAGATAATGTGTATTGTTCATCGGGTACAAAGCTAAGTGGATTCGCTCAACCAAAAGAATTATTTCTATACCTGCGTATAAGACTAGGACCGATATACTATTTTTTGTATAGGCCAAAAAGGCGTGACATATCACTTTGTAGATTTCTGTCTTTGCCATTTAATTTAATAGGTAATTCAGAATATTGTTGTATTACTATTTTTATTTAAATGTATGTATGATGGGTCAACTTTTTTTTAATACTTATGCGCAAAAAGTACGTTATTTTAGCTTCGTGAAGCGGGGCTTAAATGGTACTTTTAGCCCATAGGGTTTAAATGGAAACCATATAATAAATTCTATGAAAATGAGAAAGATCTCTTGTTAGCGGCTGGCCCCATACTAGATACAGATAATAAAAAAAATAAACCAAGAACTTCTCTATACTATACCCACTATGTCATAGAAAAAAAAAGTGCCAGATTTACAGAATAGAGTCAGGTCAGGTCAGCTATTGCGCATGATGACACCACAATTATAATTTGAACGTTATTTTTTATTTTCTCGCAGTCGAAGTGAAAAGCAGAGTGTTTAACATGTGGCTAAAAGCCATTATGACACTCAGGTTATATTTGTCCTCGCTCACTGCGTTTGCTCTTACAAATAATCACTTTGTGTTATAATGGCTTATTTTAGCCCCTTGTCAAACAATCTACTATATTGAATGTACCTATAGTCGATGGGATGCTATTAAAAGCCTGTGAGCTGTCGTATTAGTCTACCGAATTAATAAATATGGTCTTCAGTAATGTAGTGGTAGTATGTACTTACTTTTGTATTTCAATTGTTGTAGAATAGCATATACTTGTAATAAACGAAAAAAAATGCAATGCTCTTTTTTTATTTAACGTGTGCAGTGGATGTCCTCATTATGTATATAGAATAAACACTAAGTAGTCTTGGTGCTCACTGCCTTGTGGGCAGGATCCCATAGAGGTACCTGCCACTGCCGATACATTGTCAAACATCTTTAAGCTAACAGGAAAACGTTTGTATTACGATTTATTACATTTTGCACTATTGTTACCCACAGATCAGTAGGGATAGGTGGACGAGAAATCCATACTAATATTATAAATGCGAAAGTGTGTCTGTCTGTCTGTCTGTCTGTCTGTCTGTCTGTTACCTCTTCACGCTTAAACCGCTGAATCGATTTTGATGAAATTTGGCATGGAGATACTTAGATTAAGATCCGAGGAAGGACATAGGATAGTTTTCATCCTGGAAATTATCCCTAAAAAGATTGAAAAGTGAGTGAACAGTATAGTAGTGACATTGATGACCCTGTAGAATTTGTAATGTCATTATTAGACCAAGAGCACAATTGCTCTTAAATTTGCTTAGGCACTTTTAATAATCCCTTTTATTAATTAAGGTGATTAGGTGGATATCTATCGTGTTGTACGAGGTTGTTGATAAATACGGAACAAATACGAAATACTCTCTGTCTGCCTGTCTCTCTGTTACATTTTCACGCCTAAACTTCTGACCCGGTAAAGATAAAATTTGATGTGGTGTTATAGACCCCGAGAAGGACAAATAATGTTACTGCAGTTTTAAGGTGAAAAACTTACATGTAAATGGAGGCGGTTCGAATAGGCCTTTGTTTTCTTTCTGTTACACATTTTAAAAACCTATGTAATATTTAAATAAAACAATTTAAACGGATTATATCGCGTATATTAATTATTTGAGCCTCCCTGACGTTTCAATACCTGATGTCTCAATACCTGAGGCCCGTGAAGTGCAGCATCCCTCTGCAGAGTGCTGGTGTTTACAAGCTGGACTGCGAGTGTGGTCTATCATACATTGGCCAAACGAAACGTAGTATAGCTACACGGGTTAAGGAGCATGTAGCTGATGTCAAGCACCGTCGTTGCAACAGGTCTGCAGTCTGCGAGCATGTCATGGACAAACCAAACCATTCAATTAATTTTGATAATACTTCAATCCTTGGCAGAGAGAAACGATATTTTCCCAGAATGTTGCGCGAGGCTATTGAAATCAAAAAATATCCCAATTTCAATAGAGAAGATGGTTTGTCATTACCACCGGCTTGGGATCCTGTTGTACATCTTATCAAGGATCAAGCAAGACACAAGACTGGAAACCTTGGGCCTCGAACGGTGTAAAACAAATTAATGTTAAAAGTAGTCAGTCAACCTTTGACAACGGTATCTGTAAAGGTACTGAACCGTCAGGGAGGCTCAAATAATATATGCGATATAATCCGTTTGAATTGTTTTATTTAAATGTGTGACAGTCGCGGAAACCGAAGAAAATACTATGTAATATTTATTCAAACAGGTTACTACTAGGGGTTTTACTTATGTTTCTTTAAACCTACCTATCTCGCAGTTACCAATAATTTATTGACCTTATCACTTAAATTCTGGTCTTACACATCCGTCCATACTTCTAAGTTCCACGTGGACGTAGTCGCGGGCAAATCCATACTATACTTACTATATCCATCCATACTAATATTATAAATGCAAAAGTGTGTCTGTCTGTCTGTTACCTCTTCACGCTTAAACCGCTGAATCGATTTTGATGAAATTTGGCATGGAGACAGTTTAAGATCCGAGGAAGGACATAGGATAGCTTTCATCCTGGAAATTCTCCCTAAAAATATTGAACCTGTAGGAAATGTAATGATTAGACCAAAAGCACAATTGCTCTTACATTTGCTTAGGCGCTTTTAATAATCCCTTTTATTAATTAAGGTGATAAGGTGGATATCTATCGTGTTGTACGAGGTTGCTTCCGTACTGCCAAGTTCCACGCGGACGTAGTCGCGGGCAAAAGCTAGTTTCCTATATTGGAATCCCTCAGCAGTAAATATTATGAGAATATTTCCGCGATATCCTGTGATTACTCTTTGTTGTGGTATCATAAATGTCAAAGTACTTAATACATTATTTTAAATCCATACTAATATTATAAATGCGAAAGTGTGTCTGTCTGTCTGTCTGTCTGTCTGTTACCTCTTCACGCTTAAACCTCTGAACCGATTTAGATGAAATTTGGTATATAGATAGTTTCAGTCCCGGGGAAGGACATAGGATACTTTTCATCCCGAATAAATTTAGTGTTCCCGTGGGATGAGCGGGTAACACCGCGGGGCACAGCTAGTAAGAAATAAACATAAACTATTACGCAGCAAACCTGAAAAAAAATCAATGTCATGCATTTTTGTGTGAGTTGTGGAATAGCATACCTATGTTTTTTTAAGATATTTTAAAAACTGTTCATAAATATTTATTAAGAAAATAACTTCTAGTATCATGTCCAAATAAAATGTTGGTTGTAAAATTATTAGAAATTTAATTAAAAAAAGACAAAATGTCACCGGACCGTGTAAGTGTGAGATTGTCGTATTTAGTGATAAAACACGTTGATTTTTAAATCATTAATATTTTATGTCATATGGTTGCTACTCGTATTATGCAAAGTATCAAATAGTACCTAGTTTGTTTTATATCGTAGTTCACAAAAAATATAAATAATGCTGACCGTGTTTGATTTTTTGTCACGATCATGTACTACAATATAAAAATGCGGTACTCCATTTAAAAATGTATATTTAATATTGGCAGCCTTTTTTAAGTTAAGTAATTTAGAACAGCAATCTATATTTCTGTGAGATTTCCAAATGTTTAAATTAAGTGGTTTTCTCGCTATATATTTTTTCTTAAAAAGGGACAACCTTTGACGTTCGAGGTTTAAACGAACTAACCATTGTCACAATATTAATTGGACCATAAAATCTGCCACACGTATTGTGGATTATAGTAGATTGTTCAACAATGGACTTAAACAAACCATAATGACACGAGATGTTTTAGCCACCCGAGCTAAGCGAGGGTGGCTAATAGTTCGAGTGTCATTATGGTTGTTTAGTTACTTTTCACTTTGGATGCGAGGAAAATAAACGAAGTACGATATAAAATTTCAATATTTATTATAACAAAGTTTCTTGCAATTACGTAAAGTATAGTCGTTAATCTAACCTTAGAAAAATTAAAAGGGCAATTGTATCATTTTCCCCTGTAAATTAAGCTGGGTCGGCGTGGTTTGTATTTGAGAAGTATGTAAGTCGAAGGAAATGTTGGAGAGAATGGAGAGTGTAGTAGAGACGTAGACCTTTCCTCGAAAAGGATGCCGATGGTTATTTCATTAGGCGCATTCTCATCCCGCGATGTTGATGGGCATGGGTCAAATGTTGGTTGTGATTTCTGCGTTGAGGATATTTTAATTCCTTCAATATAGCCTTCGATAGATATTGTATTTATTTTGGATTGACTTCTCTACGTAGCTTTAATTCTTCCTCACTGGAAGATGATGATTACATATTTTGTCCGTTATTTATAAGGTGACACAATTATAGCCTAGCAAGTGTTGTCGGTCCGGCCCAGGGATAGTGGCGCTAAAAATAACTTTCAAATGGCAATAATGAGGATACGTCATATATTTGCATTATTAAACGTGATATCAATTTGTCAAGGATTTGTTATTAACGAAATTCAAATCATTGTTTACGGGAATGCTGCTCAATCCTTCGTTCTTCTTGCGAAATAAATACTGAATCCTATTGAAAAAACTTGACATTCGTCACTGTCGATTGTTTTGGCTTTATTATGCAAAAAATACTTGGAATTTGCGGAATATGTAGTACTGTTTCCTCATTGTTTACATCAGTGACATTCGCCGACTTACAACGTCAATTATAGAAATAATTCTTTTGGTTGAGCGAATCCCATTAGCTTTGTACCCGATGAACAATACACATTATCTGTATTGTTAGCTGTGGCCACAACTGCCACTTCAAAATGTAAGGCGTTATAAGTGCAAACTACTTTTACACTAAATTAGTCTTTAAGTCAAACGAAATAAGGTTTACTCTTAAACAAAGAGAACAGAGATGTTGGTCACTTCATTGTCTTTATCAGCATCGAAACGAGCTTCACTGCTCTTTCACTTACGAAGTGACCAACATCTGTGTTCTCTTTGTTTAAGAGTAAACCTTATTTTGTTTGATTTAAAGACTAATTTAGTGTAAAAGTAATTTGCACTTATAACGCCTTACATTTTGAAGTGGCAGTTGTGGCCACAGCTAACAATACAGATAATGTGTATTGTTCATCGGGTACAAAGCTGATGGGATTCGCTTAAAAAATGGGAGTAGGACTATACCAAAAATGTGTCGTTACCAGTAAAATAAATTAGTACTTACCATAGAAAATCCGCAATATGCCGTGGGTTGAAAAATCCCTGTGGGGCTATAATTGGTCTAATTGGCGATTGATTACAATGCAAGCTTAATACGAATACTTAATGGACATAATAAATAAATATCGGACAACCTCACACAAATTGATCTAGTCCCAATTTAAGCTCAAGAAGGCTTGTGTTATGGGTACTAGACGACGATATACGTACTTATATAGATAAATATATACTTAAATACATATAACAACCATGACCCAAGCACAAATATTCGAGTTCATCACACAAATATTTATAATACTCATTCAAATTTCTAATAGAAAAAAAAAACGCGTTTTAAAATAAAACAAATATTATAAACACATACTTTTATTTTTATCCATAGGTATAAAATACTAAATCACCTAAAACAAATAAAAATATATTCCAATATGTACGCTAATTATTATTTTATAAATCTTACAATATCACCGAAAATAGCCGGCAAACCATTGGTGACACTTTAAAGCGCGGAAGTGCATCACGAGTTGAGCTCGTGATCGGCTGTTGGAGCGCGGTAGCGATTAGAACTTACGGAGTGCAAAGTGTTAAACACGTTTCGAATTGTCACGACCGTGGCATGAGAAAACCGTCACAACCATGGATTTTTGGCACATGGTTGGCGAATATAAACCGTCACAACCATGGATTTTTGGCACATGGTTGGCGAATATATAATGCATGGTCGTGACATACTTACTTCATTTGAATAATTTAGAGCATTTAGCTGTAATTAATTATAATTACTTTTTGTTTATTGCATTCTTATAAAGACTACCTTTGAAAAGGTATCCATTGTCGCTGTTTTTAGTGTAGATTTATTCACAAGGTGATGTGTCACAACCGTGTTAATATAACCACTTTTGTTAAGTTTCCAAAGGGTCCATATACATTAAAAATATCCTTTTAGTTTATATCTTTGATGTACATCGCAATATACGGTCAAAAAAAACATTTTTAGGGTTCCGTAGTCAACTAGAAACCTGTATAGTTTCGCCATGTCCGTCTTTCCGTCTGTCCGTCCGTGCGCGGCTTAGCTCCGTGATCATAAGTACTAGAAAGCTGAAATTTGGTTTGAGAATGTGTATGTATCACGCCGAAAAAACACTAAAAAAAAACTAAAAAAAAACGTTTTTTCGGGTAGCTCGCGAACGTAAAGTGGGGGTGATTTTATTTTCGTTTCAACACTAGTATGTGGGGTGTCGTTGAATAGGTCTTTTAAAAATAACAGGGGTCTCTTAATATTATTTTTTGGTATAGTCCGCAGTTTTGTAAATATTTGCTCCGGAAATCCAATAAATGGCGTCGACTCTACATTTTCAACCACGGGTGAAAAAATTATGAAAAAATTCATGAAATGAGGCCTTATAAGTACTTTCGATGGACTAGAATGTTTGATAGAACAAGTACAAAAAAATGCAATATGTTCTCACTGTTTAGGTGAAAAGTTGTGTGTGCTACAACGAGAGCAAAGTTGTTTAGCATCTCGTGCTATTGAATCCCTCACTACGCCCAGGATTCTAACTTAGAATCATAGTATCTTTCACTTGCACGGGATTCAAAATCAGCACGCGAAGCCCAAAAAAAACAACTTTTTCTCTTGTTGCACAAATAACCATTGTCTGTCTATTAGTTTGGCCCACTTTCACGCAAACCAACAGTGATAAATATTTGTGCAGAGAGATGAGAATAGTATCTAGTCGTATAAAAGGTGATTAGTAAATAATTATAAACCACGTTATGTACTGTACAAATACAATTTAATTTACTAATAACGAACTATAGGAAGTATAGGAACAAATTTATGTCAAATTGTGTCTTTTCTTGTCAAATTGTTTTTCACTTGTTTTTGGTTTGATGCAGTTTGACATCAATTTTATCCAGGTTACTTCTGGGTGGACTTTATATGTAAAAGTATAATATATTAAGAAATGAAGGTATACCTATTTATATCTCCACTTTTAGGATCAGGTTAAGGAAATATATTTTATAGATATGCACTTGAAGGGCTGGTTATATTTTAAACTTACACCAACTATAAAGTACACCTTGTTATATTTACGGCAGTAGGTCAGAAGTAATGCATATAAAACGTCGATCGTAAAATCGGTTAGTTTTGTACCGTTGGTTCACTGAACCGGTTTGTAGTATAAGTAAATGAATTCAGTCCTACCAGAACAAACCAAACAATCTATTTCAAATTCCAAATCCTTGATGATTTTGATTTAAAATTATGGTTCGTACTTATCAGGTGATACTTCTATGTAAAGGAATTATCAATAGACATAATTATTTTCTGTTCTGATGTAATCTCTATATCTATAATTGATAATCACTTCATGACAAAAACAAGCGACGACGGGTTCAATATACATCCCTCGTCTGAGGGTCCGGTGAAAATTATTTTCAAGAAATAACTTAACAGCGCGATGCAGGATTTGTATGGGTAGCATAGTGGTCGTGCTCGTGTTCATGGTTAGGCCACGCTTCCCTCGAGATGCGCCGCCATGTAGGTAGCTCTAGGTTTGGCGGAGTGAGAATTCTATCGTTTAGCATTGTGTCACAGATTTAATGAGGTCTGTCCGTCGCGTTGGAGAGCGCCCATGAAATCTTTTGCCCCCGATTTTCCCTTGCACCACCAACCGTTCCATGGAGTCCTCGTAACGGGTGATGTGCCCGAAGAACTTGAGGATTCGTATTTTGCACAGTCGATGATAATCTCTCTTTAATTTGGAGTTCCTTCAGTTCACTGGCTTCTGAGCATGCGTCTCCAGCATCATATTTCATCAATCCTGTGACGATCTCGCATCTTCAGTGTCCAGGTTTCAACTCCCTATACAAAAATTGAAAATACCGCCTGGTCATACACCTTATCAATCGAACCTTCGTATTTGCGGTTAATCTATTTTGCGGTCCTTCCAAATCTTTTTTAACTTTTCCACCGAGGATCTAGTTACATAGCTCTTGACTACCCCGCATCTCGCTAGAACTTGGCGTCCGATTGGTTGTTGTAAACGCGGTCTACAATCATCATTTTTGTCTTATCACGATTGATTGCTAGTCAAAAATCAAACGCTGTGGTCTATATAGTCCTGGCATCAGAAATTGAAGCTCTTCTTGGTCGGCTATATAGCCGACCAAGAAGAGCTTCAATTTCTGATGCCAGGATTTTGACCTCCTACAGATACTTTCTTGCCCCAATCTTCGAGGTGGACGAGGTGTACATGTCAAGGTGTTGTGGTAACTCTCCAGCTTTTTCCACAAATTGTCGCATTATGAGTAGTTGTTCTCTTGTGCCTCGAGCCTTTACAAAGCCTGCTTGCTCGGAAGCGATCTCTCGGGACAGGTAACCTATAGGAACCTCGTGCTGACAATGTGTTACATAATTTTAATGGCGTAGGATACAAAATATCCATTGATCAGTATTCATTTCATAGAACAATCTATATATATATTACGCGAGGCCGATTTTTGTACATCCCATCAGATCTACAGTTATGGTCCGATTTTGATAAATGATATGTCATTAGATTCGTCCCATGCTGGAGATGTGCATAAAACTCTTGGATTTTTAATTTTTTCCCGAAAAAGTACTGAAAAATGGATTTGAAAAAACTACTGTGCGCTAACCACGTGACATTGACCACGTGACCTGTGATCCCTATTTTGACTTAAGATGACCAAATAATAATAAGCATGATTTGCTCACAAACCTGTAGTAAGTTGTTCAGTATGATGAAATATTATTTTTGAGTCGGCAACATAATATCCGCAACACTTAAAACATGTACGAATATGCAAAAATAATTTTACAGTTTGTTGACAATGAATGACAGTAATCATATTCTGACAACTTTTAATGTATTTTTTATTGGGGGCTATAATGTCAATGATCTAAATTGCCAGGTTGTTTTTCTTTTTAAAATGTTGATATGGAAACTTTTTTCGCATGTTAAAAATGTGGAGGAAAAAACCCGGTTAAGTGCGAGTTGGACTGGTGCTCGCAAGACCAGAAAAACTGACCGTCATTCAAGAATAGATTATTTTTATAAGCGAGTTTTACAATAAATCAAAGCAGAAAAAATGTAGTAAGTACAACTAAACGTCATTCAATTAAGTAAATTTATGATAGATTATTTTAAATATGATTATATAAGTCCATCAAAAAAGAAACCAAAGCAAATAGCATGAGTTATGGTAAATTAAATAGTATTTTACTAGAAAAAACTAAGTCCTTCCGCTTGAATGTCGACGGGATGGGAAATGTGGTCGAGTTGAGAATATGGACGAGTTGACAATGTAGCTAAGTTGGGAATTTATCTACATTGGTAATATGGATGAGTTGGTAAAATGGACGAGTTGGAAATGAGGTCGAGTTGAGAATATGGACGACTTGACAAAGTAGCTTAGTTGGGAATGTATCTACATTGGCAATATGGATGAGTTGGTAAAATGGACGAGTTGGAAATGTGGTCGAGTTGAGAATATGGACGAGTTGGCAATGAAGACGACTTGGTAATACGGACAAGTTGGTGATATGGAAGATTTGGCAATAAAGACGAGCTGATAATAAGGACAAGTTGGTATTGTAGACGAGTTGGGTGTATCGTCGAGTTGGGAATATGGACGAGTTGGAAATGTGGATGAGTTGGCAATGTGGATGAGTTGGTAAAATTGACAAGTTGGGAACATGGAAAAGTGGGCAGTTTTTTTTTATGTCATAGGGTGAAAACGAGCAAACGAATCGCCTGATGGAAACCGATTACCGTCGCCCATAGACACCTGCACACCTGTGGACGAGTTCGCATTATGGACGAGTTGGCAATGAAGACGAGTTGGTAATACGGACAAGTTGGTAATATGGACGAGTTGTCAATGTGAATGAGTTGGGAATATGGAAGAGTTGGGAATGTGGATGAGTTGGCAAAATGAACAAGTTGGGAACACGGACGAGTGGGCAATGAAGACGACTTGGTAATACGGACGAGTTGAGAATATGGACGAGTTGGGAATGTGGATGAGTTGGCAAAATGAACAAGTTGGGAATATGGACGAGTTGGCAATAAAGACGGGCTGATAATAAGGACGAGTTTCTATAGACGAGTTGGGTTTATCGTCGAGTTGGGAATATGGACGAGTTGGAAATGTGGACGACTTGGAATTGTGGACGAGTTGGGCCTATGGACAAGTTGGAAATGTGGACCAGTTGTATTTGTGGACGAGTTAGCAATATGGACGAGTTGGCATTGTTGATCAGTTGGAAATGAATGCGAGTTGGCAATGTAGATGAGTTGGGTGTATGGACGAGTTGGTAATGTGGACGACTTGGCATTGTGGACGAGGTGGGAATACGGATGAGTTGGTAATGTGGACGACTTGGCATTGTGGACGAGGTGGGAATACGGATGAGTTGGAAATGTGGACGAGTTGGCATTGTGGACGAGCTATTATAAATGAATACATAAACAGTTACGCACTACATGATTTCCTTTTTAAAACCTGCGTAGTGAGTGCCCAAATCTGTCGTTTCGATTCATGTGCTTTTTCTGGAAATTGATAGAAATCGATCAAATCGATAAATTCTTCTTTCCTGAAGAAAGAACAACAAATTAAAATTCTACCAATCTTCGGTCCTATGAAAATATGTCAATATTTTTTTCAAGATATGGGATTATTTTTATGAATTAAATTTTTCCATAAAAAATAATATACATTTTATTTGTGGAACAGATCAGCAGATCACATGTCATTAATGCACAAGTTATTTTTACAAAAGAGTTGAAAAAGTTGTCACGATGAAACTGGCAGTTGGCTATCAGGCCTAGCTAGCCTGGCATGTTTCAACGTTTTTAAAACATCATTTTAACGTGTTTTTTTACAGTATTTATTCTTCGTTCGCCAAAAACTTCTTTTCGATAAAGTAGTTATTTTCTGTAACACTACCGGATTTCCATATTCTAGCGGCGGTTCGACGCCGCAACGGGCCTCTAGTATTTCATATTTTCTAAAGTAAATTCAATCTTCCATAACTATTTTAGTAAAGACAAAACACCCAAAATAAAAAAAGTTGCCAATAAACCTTAAAAGCACTTATGATCTAATTAAACCTTACTATATACAGGTACGTAAATATCCCCTATATTCTTAATTCATATCTTCTTACTTAAAATAATACTCGTTACACATAAAAAACTGGTCTGGCCCGCTCGTGCGGTCGCAGTTCTGACCTAACCAAACCTACTTAATGGGTAGCAGTTCGGTTCGGTGAAATAAAAATACTTTAAACGTTGTTCTGTGTAGTGAATATTCGATCAATAAATATTGTTTGATATGAAATTGCGATGAACTAAAAATCTATGAAATACATTTTCTGCACACTGATTATTCGATGAAACGAAATTATTTGAAATGAAACTCAAATTAATACTCGTATTACGTATTAAGCAGTGTTAGAACTACTTATATAAAACAACCGAGTTTTTAATTATTTTTTCTTAAAAATCGATATGGGTGTCATCTCCAAGTTTCCTCGGGGTTCCGATTACGAAAATGACTTCGATTTTGAAATCCAAGATGGCGGACATAATTTTTTCTTATAAATCGATATGGGTGTCATCTCCGAGGTTCCTCGTGGTTCCGGATACGAAAATGACATTTTGTGATTTTGAAATCCAAGATGGCGGACTTAAATTTTGACGTGATAACGTCTTAAATTAGGTTGCGGCTCGGAGTCACTAATGAAAAAATGTAACGCCCGCTCACGTCTGATGAGAGAGAGAGACAAAATATATTTCTATAGTTAAAATTTGTGCAATTCTTATTTTCATTCATCGAGCATTACTGTAACAAGAGGGAAGAGGGCGGAAGAGGGAAGAGGGAAGAGGGAAGAGGGAAGAGGGAAGAGGGAAGAGGGAAGAGGGAAGAGGGAAGAGGGAAGAGGGAAGAGGGAAGAGGGAAGAGGGAAGAGGGAAGAGGGAAGAGGGAAGAGGGAAGAGGGAAGAGGGAAGAGGGAAGAGGGAAGAGGGAAGAGGGAAGAGGGAAGAGGGAAGAGGGAAGAGGGAAGAGGGAAGAGGGAAGAGGGAAGAGGGAAGAGGGAAGAGGGAAGAGGGAAGAGGGAAGAGGGAAGAGGGAAGAGGGAAGAGGGAAGAGGGAAGAGGGAAGAGGGAAGAGGGAAGAGGGAAGAGGGAAGAGGGAAGAGGGAAGAGGGAAGAGGGAAGAGGGAAGAGGGAAGAGGGAAGAGGGAAGAGGGAAGAGGGAAGAGGGAAGAGGGAAGAGGGAAGAGGGAAGAGGGAAGAGGGAAGAGGGAAGAGGGAAGAGGGAAGAGGGAAGAGGGAAGAGGGAAGAGGGAAGAGGGAAGAGGGAAGAGGGAAGAGGGAAGAGGGAAGAGGGAAAGGGAAGAGGGAAGAGGGAAGAGGGAAGAGGGAAGAGGGAAGAGGGAAGAGGGAAGAGGGAAGAGGGAAGAGGGAAGAGGGAAGAGGGAAGAGGGAAGAGGGAAGAGGGAAGAGGGAAGAGGGAAGAGGGAAGAGGGAAGAGGGAAGAGGGAAGAGGGAAGAGGGAAGAGGGAAGAGGGAAGAGGGAAGAGGGAAGAGGGAAGAGGGAAGAGGGAAGAGGGAAGAGGGAAGAGGGAAGAGGAACAAAATATATTTCTATAGTTAAAATTTGTGCAATTCTTATTTTCATTCATTGTTCCTATTGTGCAATTTAAAAATATTCATATCAATAAATATTCTACCGAGAATAAGACGTTGTCACGTAAAATCTTCCTTCGCCCGTAAAACCGACTTTACAGGCAACCATTTTTTTTTTAAATGTGTAACAGAAAGAAAACAAAGGCCTATTCGAACCGCCTCCATTTACATGTAAGTTTTTCACCTTAAAACTGCAGTAACATTATTTGTCCTTCTCGGGGTCTATAACACCACATCAAATTTTATCTTTACCGGGTCAGAAGTTTAGGCGTGAAAATGTAACAGAGAGACAGGCAGACAGAGAGTATTTCGTATTTGTTCCGTATTTATCAACAACCTCGTACAACACGATAGATATCCACCTAATCACCTTAATTAATAAAAGGGATTATTAAAAGTGCCTAAGCAAATTTAAGAGCAATTGTGCTCTTGGTCTAATAATGACATTACAAATTCTACAGGGTCATCAATGTCACTACTATACTGTTCACTCACTTTTCAATCTTTTTAGGGATAATTTCCAGGATGAAAACTATCCTATGTCCTTCCTCGGATCTTAATCTATCTCCATGCCAAATTTCATCAAAATCGATTCAGCGGTTTAAGCGTGAAGAGGTAACAGACAGACAGACAGACAGACAGACAGACAGACAGACAGACAGACAGACACACTTTCGCATTTATAATATTAGTATGGATTGTAATTTTGTATGCTTAAGTATATTGATTTAATGCAAATACTTATTATGGCTGTTTATGTCGATTTTCGGTACCTTAAGTACCTAATAATAATAAAACCTTTGACCAAACTACACCGCTGACCAAAGTAACAATTTAACTTATAAACTACTAGCGACCCGCCCAGGCTTCGCACGCGTGGAATGCTATATTATGCATGTATTATTTGAATTTCACCTGTGTACCTAAGTATTTTACATTAAGTATCATCTCTTAAATAGTTGTCATTACATAAATGTCGCCAAAGTGGACGTAGAGGTAAAATTTTAAAATAGTACAACATACTATAGAATATAGTCAAGACATGTGGATTTTATAATTAATATTATTATTCTGGCAGCCGATGACAATGTATCGAAAGAAACAAATAAGTCAGTTAGGGTCCAGGGTGACGGAGCGCTCCCACCTCGGCGCCGGCGCCGGCGGCTCGCGACGCCGGCGCCGGCGCCGCGCCAGGCTGCGGTCTGGGCAGCGGCTACCGCAGCATTGCCGCCGCTGCTGCTGTCCGCGGCGCACGCGCTCCGAACCCGACTCCCGCGCGATACAAGTTACGCACAAAAATACAATAGTCGCCGGCAAGTCTCTCCAAAACAATGGACAAACTCAGAGGCATCCTCTTTTTTGCCGCCGTGATCGCTTCGGGGACGTGTAACACAAGTAAGTATTTAGAGTAAAGAAAGGAAAACACTGACTTTCTTTTTTCTCTGGGTCTCTGCGGATGTCACACTATGTATATGAATTTTATTGTCTTAACTATGTATGTATCTGAAAATTAGGAATGCCTGTGGGAATTATTTTAGTGACTGTCTGCTAAATGCTAAATCCATGTATATACTTAAGTAAATGTATGTCCACAGGGGCTGATTTATCAGAACAGTAGTATAGTTGTACTAATGTACAAAGACTCACAAATATTACAAATTCATTAAAAATTTATTTGATTTGATTTGCATCCATTATGTCGCGCTGACTTCATGTTTAAGTATGTAAAAAAATGGTGCGAAGTTTTATTAATACTTTTATTCCTCTTATTTAAAATATATCTATTAGAACTACTACAAGTGGGCTAGGTGGGGCTTGTGGTACATTATGTATTGCGGAATTTTACTGGTATGAATTTCTTTTACTGGCAACGACAAATGTTCGATAATTGACGTTAAAAGTTTAGTGAAAGTCACTGATGTTAACAAAAACAGGACTAAATATTCCACAAATTTCAAGTAATTTTTCACAATAAAGTCAAAAATATCCACAGTGATGAAAGCCAAGTTTTTCATTACCGTGGTATGCAATAAAGAATATGAATATGAATATTATTTTGGAAGAAGAAGGAAGGATTGAGCAGCATTAATAAACGATGTTTTGAATTTGGTTCATGACATGACAAATCACTAGTGATATTTTATAAAGCAAATATATGACGTATGCACATTATTGCCATATGAAAACTGTGTACCACCACTATGCTAGGGCAAAAGCGCAATTTTTGAGGGTATCTACGTATAATTTTAGACGTGCTCAGCTTGAGTTAGGGCTTAGCTGGCTCTGCAAGTCTGCACCTGCGAGATGCACCCTCTAGCGCCACCCAGCCGCGTCGCTTAGCAAGGTCATCGTTCTCTCTACATCGACAGACCCCTGCCTGGGACTCGACACACAGGCTCAAATACATACGGCATGCCACTTACGTTCATAACTTTGAGTCCTTCAAGGGAACCGATAACAGTCTAGTCTATTTCTGCCTGACATTATTTTAACATTACGGCACTTTGCGTATTAAGATGTAGTTTTGCCACTGTTTCGGTTCTCTTCCCGGTGGAAGAACTTCGTCTGTTGAGAAAGGAAACGAGGATAACATTTCACTAACGTCATGTCCATAATCATACGAGGCCCTCCGCTCTCATGCTTGGTTCATACTACTTAAACGCCAATAATTAAACTTATGTATTTGGCAAATCGATGAAATCAGTACCTTAAATTGGCCTATATTTAACGAGTATAACAAAAATAATGGTGTTTGTATATCCCAATTGTTATTTATATACTTCGTAGAAGAGGCACCTCGTCTGTCAACATCGTCCGCTCACATTTTTTCTGTAGTAGGTATATATATTTATATATAATTATATACCGTAGTTGGCTACAGTAAATAGTAACTAATATAATTGACTATATACAATTATCAGAAAAATAATAATTTAATAGTCGATTTAAGGAAACATCTTAATGAGCAGGTATTATAAAACCATTTTTCACTTCTCCTGCTCAAAAAGTACGTCGTTTTAAGTTCGCAAAGCGGGGCTAAAATAGTACATTTAGCCCCTAGGGTTTAAAAGGAAACCATATAATCCCATACCAATTTCGCTGACACTGAAAAAAAAATCTTGTTACCGGCCAGCTACATACTATTTACAAATAAAATAAACCAACCTGCAACCTGATCAGATCGACCCAATTAAAAAAATAAACCAAAAAGTTTGACTGGAATATTAACTGAAATTTTATTTTAGCACGTTTTATAATCAAAATTTAATCTTAAACATTTTATCTTGGCTAAGAATATTAAATGATAAAATAAATTAAATGTTTTCCCATTCTTATATTTTTCTGATCACACAGCGACTAAACCTGCTACCACTTAAAAAAAAATACGCGCGAATCTTCAATAAAAATAACACCAATGCCAACATAAATTTACCAGGAAAGGCTGTAACATTAAATATAAAAAATTGCTCAACATGTACATTTAATTTTTCTTAAAATAAATTATTTTAATTTTTAAGTTTTTTATTTTTTGCAGTCGAAGTGAAAAGCAGTGTTTAACACGGGGCTACAAGCCATTATGACACTCAGATATATTTGGACGAGCGAACGAAGTGAGTGACGTCCAAATAATTACCTCGTGTCACAATGGCTTGTTTTAACCCCATGTCAAACAATCTACTATTAAACGATGTTCGCGATTGTAGTTTCATGTTATCATACTTCACTTGATTGTTTGGTGTACTTAACGCTAGTTTCGTGTCACATTTTCGTTCGTTTCCTTCTTACTATATATTCAACTTTAGTTAACTGCTAAAATGCAGATTTTTATTGGAACATCTTAAAAAAGAAAAAAATCAAAACATTGTTGATGGCTTACGACGAGCTCTTAAGTATACCGCAAAAACCCGACGGATACCTTTCACTTCCAATACTGAATCAGATCTTACTACTTTCTTCCATTTTGTCCCCGTTATCGTATTGAAAATGTTTATTTACTCCGTTGGCATTACAATCAAAGTGTGCCACGACAGACCATAATTCGGGATTCCTTTTCTTCTGTAGAACTGGGTATTGCTTTGAATCGACACGAAAACGAATAATGGTTAGTTGGTGCATCTAAATGTTCTACCAGACTAGACACATATCCAATCAAGTCATCCCCCAGTTCTTAGCTACAATAAATTATCTACAAAATCACTGCCGGGGGCGTGGGCTAGGAACAAACAAAAAATATATACGCGTCGCTAGCAGTGAATGCGCTATACACACGGAACTCACGAACTTAATCACCAGGCATATTATGTTATTATACATATGACGTGGCTATAAGATAGTATATATCTAAGAATTATCCTAGCAATCTCCATTTCATATAAATTGTTTCATTACATAAACTAAACGCGGAAGAGCGGGAAACGTAGAGAAATGCGCACGTGAGTAGTTGTCAACTTGTCACTGAGTTGAGTAACATGGGAAAATGTCAGTCATGCCATGCCTAGGCATGTTACGCACGCGCGCCGGGGTCGAGCCGTCCGGCACAAAACAGATAGGAAATCAACCACATGTATGTACTTCACTTTTCATACCGGTGGTCCGCGGTCGCTCTAGGGTTGTCAACTATGGCTTATGCACGAAAACCTATCATGGTACTGGCGCTCCTATATAGTTGATTGATTTACTGTGGAGAATGAAACGGGAAGAATGAAAATATAAATCAATAATGAAAAATGGAATATGCATGCAAATAGATATAGCTTTGCGGCGTGTACACCCTAAAAATGATTTGAATTTATTTTTCTGTATGTAAAGAAATATAAGGAAATACTCGTACATGAAATATCCGAAATCTACGACAACTATGCCTGCATAGAGTTATAGTCTTGAACCTATCCGCGAAAAAAAAAAGCTGTCAATAATGTCAAGCTCAACGTCATTCGTTGTTTTCTTAATTAGACACCAGACTAAAGTAACCTTTGCATTGTGTCATAGTTTTGGAGTTACTACATTTCAGAATTTAGAAATTTAATAAATGATTAATCTAAATAAAGTAATTAGTAATCTTACGAAAAATATAAAAACAGAGATTAGATATCCTCATTCTAAGCGAAATACAGGAAAGTAATAAAATTTTAGTCTTTAAAATATGAAATCTTGTCCATTGTCTCTGCCTGCTATGTAATAGTTGAAAAAAAATAAAGTGCCCGTATGGTGACACAACAATTTGAATTGGTAGGGTTTTTTTTTTCTCGCACACAAATTGAAAAGCAGATTTTTTAACACGTGATTAAAATGCATTATGACACTCGCTCACTTCGTTCGCTCGTCCAAGCACTAGTATTGTATAAGTTTTGTTTGTCTAATTAAATTTTTTCTAATATCATCTTACTATCATCTTACTTATAATTTATTCATCATCCTCCTAGCCTTTGTCCCATTTTTAGGGTTCCGTAGCCAAATGGCAAAAAACGGAACCCTTATAGATTCGTCATGTCTGTCTGTCTGTCTGTCCGTCTGTCCGTCCGTATGTCACAGCCATTTTATTCCGAAACTATAAGAGCTATACTGTTGAAACTTGGTAGGTAGATGTATTCTGTGAACCGCATTAAGATTTTGATGCAAAAATAAAAAAATAATAATAAATATTGGGGGCTCCCCATACTTAGAACTGAAACTCAAAATTTTTTTTTTCATCAAACATACGTGTTGGGTATCTATGAATAGGTCTTCAAAAATGATATCGAGGTTTCTAAAATTTTTTTTTTCTAAACCGAATAGTTTGCGTGACAGACGCTTCCAAAGTGGAAAAAAGTTGGTCCCCGCCCTCTAACTTCTAAAATAATAAAATGAAAAATCTAAAAAAACATATGATGTACATTACTATAAAAACTACCAACGAAAATTGTTTTGAACGAGATCAAGTAGTTTTTTTTTATAATTTAATACCTTACTTTGCACCTAATTTATATGGGGCGCTATACATACCAGGTGCAAACTTAACTTAACCACTTAGGGATGGAAAGTGTTTGTACGGAACCCTCGGTGCGCGAGTCCGACTCGCACTTGGCCGGTTTTTGAGAATGAATTCTCAATCGGGGTCGGCTACCTAAATCCCAAGATGTGGCGTAGGCACTAGTTTTTACGAAAGCGACTGCCATCTGACCTTCCAACCCAGAGGGGAAACTAGGCCTTATTGGGCTTAGGTGGTTTCCTCACGATGTATTCCTTCACCGAAAAGCGAGTGGTAAATATCAAATGACATTCCGTACATAAGTTCCGAAAAACTCATTGGTACGGGCCGGGTTCGAACGTCGCATGCGCTAACCACTAGGCTACCACCGCTTTATTCAATTTATTCAATTTGTGTAATATTCAGTTAATCTAAAATCATTTCAATTTCTAAACATTTTGTAGGAACATGTTTAATCACTTTTTATAATGTCTAATTTGTGTACCTATACCTATATGATTTCATTTTATTAATTTATCAATCAGTGTAATTATATTTCATATAAAACCCTGTTTGCACGATACTAATTTCGTACAGTTTTGATATGCCTAATCGAGCGTATTATCGGAACGTTACGGATTTCATATTTGATGGTATGCATTACCTTGCCTCTAGCCCAACCTAACCTACTTTACTGGTTTTCGCTTCGCTCGCTCGGCTCGCGTGCTGCTATGATCGCAGTTCTAACCTAACCTAACTTGCTTGACTGGTAGCAGTTCCAGTTCTGGCACTTCGTGGGCCGCTGCCGCTGCCGCGGCACGTTCGCATCGCTCGCTCGGCTCACGCGGTGTTGTAGTCATAGTCGCAGTTCTGACCTAAACTAACCTACTTGTCTGGTAGTGGTTCTTTACGTTTCTGGCGCTTTACGTTAGATTTCTCTGCAAATGCTGCTGTAATGACTGCTATAGTAGGTAATAATCGGATAGCAAAAATATTACCTGATTGATAAATTTCTTCATGGAGCAATGCCGTTTGTGTCTTTACTTTGCTACAAATTCTAGTTTTCAGCTAAATAAATCACTTCTTATTAGCGCCAAGTATTTAGACATTGTGATCATTAGACAAAACATATTTTTATGTAATGATCGTATAACATCGGCATCATTAGTTCAACTAATATTTAACGAAACAAACTTTATTTCTTTATTAAACGGGTTCTGATAAAGCGATCGTTTATTGAAACAATAATTATGAAATTTGAAATAAGGCCACCCGTTGCTTTTACTAAAAATTGCTGGTCAAACTAGAATTAGGCAAAGGTTATTTAGACAAAACAAGGGAATACCACAAACGTTTTCTGAATTAGTTCTGCAGCCGTCGCAGAGACGTCACGTCACCTAAACATTCGAAGTCTCAATGCCAGTCCGAGGGCCACATTGCCAAAAACCTATGCTTTTGAAATTAACTGCGTAGATGATATTGATAAGTAAAGTGTATTTTGCGGGTGCGCAGGAGCCGGCGGCGGCGGTCATCGCTCTCGCGTGTGCCCGCGGCGGCCGTGGTCTCCCATCACAAACCTGTTGCTTTCATTACTCTTTATCACACCATATTAACAGTAATACATTTTGTACCACTCGCCACGCGCAACGGTTATCCTATTGGTTCCTGAGCTGAGACCGTAACGTTACAACTCTATTACATAAACGCTGCAGAATCATTGGCTAAGATTTTCTGGCTTCAGAAACCTAGAACTTTAACAAGCAATTAATCTTGATGAATGAGGAATAAAGATTTTGCGTTTAAAATTATTTACTCGCTTTCAAGTATACATACGTATGATAATTAATGTATGAGTGTTTTAATTTCCTTTATCCCAATGACTTACAATGGACATTGAACATTACGTTATAAATAGTTGTTTTTTTTTATATAACCAGCTCTAGATTTTGAGTGCTTTTAATAAAATATATAGAAGGAGTTATTTTTTTATTAAAAGCACTCAAAATCTAGAGCTGGTTATATAAAAAAAAACAACTATTTATAACGTAATGTTCAATGTCCATTGTAAGTCATTGGGATAAAGGAAATTAAACACTCATACATTAATTAGCATACGTATATAAATAGTTACGTGATGAGTGATGGTTGCTTCCCAATCGCAAGAGACAAAGGCCATGTGCCGGAGCTGGGTGAATCAGCCAAAGGTTAAGCCGGGACGTGAGGAGTGATCGAAGTCTATTGTGTTGTGCGGTCAATGTCGCGAAAGCGCCGAGCCCCGCGGCTACCGTTATAAGCCCGCCAGAGCGCCAGCGCGCATACTAATGCGCTCCGGCGGCCGCAATGAAAGCTACACCATACATATCAGCTGTCCGATACGAAAACTATACTCTATTGGGCACTCTATTAAGCTACTAAATAACGTGACGTCGACACATGAGATCGATTGCTATGTACGAATTATTTACAGTTAAGATGATTATCTTACATCAAAGATTGCTGCGTTTGGCCGAAATAAGTTAGTGTCAACCCATGGACGATATGGGCTTTTATGAGAATCAGGCTTTGTAAGAAGAGGATTGAAGAAAAGAGTAATTTCATGACAATTCACTTTGCGGTTGTAATCGCTAAATAAGTCTAATGGTTTTCCTGCGTTTCTATTATTACTTAAACATTTCACAAATGTTCTACGTTAATTGTTTCCCGGAAAACAATTAAAATTGAAGTCGATAGTAAAATATAAAATGTATGTTGTCAGACATGTTCGGCGGGCGGTGTTCGCGGCAGGACCCCAACGTGGACGCGTGTCTGCTGCGAAGCTTCAACTCGCTGGCCGAGTACTTGAAGGGCGGCGCTCCTGAACTCGGCATCGAGGAGGTAACCCGAGCTCGAGACTACTTTATTTTCGTACAGAACTCATAAGTAATCACGACCTATGGACGACAATTTTTACGGCTATTTGAAAACAATTCGATACAAATAAGAACATTTTATAACACTATTTGAATATACACAGAAATAGAGGTCCTAAAAATTACAATAGATACCATTGGAGCTGAGGTACCTACGACCATATCGTGTAAGTTTTTTTTTCGTTATTTCTTAGTAGTAGGTAATGGTATCAATCAACTGGCATCGTGCGCGAGAGTGGGCGCCTCCTGGAACTTGAGCCGGATGTTGTTTTATTACAAAAACTTATACCTAACCTCAACTTTTGATTGGTTAGATGGAACCTATAAGTGCCATACTTATAAATGTTTGTCATGTTTGTAAATGACAAACATTTACTTTATAATCTTCCGTGCTATTTTCCGTGTTTGCGCAATAATCAGAATCAGTCAATCACTATTTAATATACAAATAAGCTGTTAAGGAGAAGTATGACTGCTCATAAACTAATAGTTCAGTTTTAGGTCAATATTATATTATTCCCTTTATTCGTTTTTATACTTAGGCTAGGTTTTTTTTACAGTAAATTTATATAAAAGCGAGAGTCTCTTAAGATGTATGTCGAGACTCTTCGCTATAAGACCGTTCGCCGAAACGACTATCGGGACAATGATCGTCGAGTCAACATCCCACATGGCGGTCACCTCGTGACCCAAGTCAAGGTACTTGCTGAGTTTGTCCTTCTCGGCCTTCACGAGGTTCTCGTCATGCGGGATGGTGATGTCGACGAGCACTGACTGGCGCTTTGATCGATCTACCAACACGATATCAGGCTTATTGGCTACAATAGTCCTGTCCGTGATGATAGATCGATCCCAATAGAGCGTGGCACGACCATTCTCAAGAACTGGCATCGGTGCGCACTTATAGTACGGCACCTCAGACCCCACAAGACCGTATCGAAGAGCAAGTTGCTGGTGAATGATCCTGACTACTTGGTTATGTCTGTGCAAGTACTCGCCGTTAGCAACCGGAGATTATATGCCTGAGTGACTCACCGGGACGGCGGCATGCCCGACAAATGTCAACCGTACCGTCCTTCAGGATATATCTCCGGTAGGTAGGTCAAAAAACACTCGTGGCATCTTTCTTACGATGTTCGCTACGCTCACATCGTAACCCATGCCGCTCGCGTTTTTTGCCCCCTCTTATACAACGGTTGCATAAAATACTATTAAACCTTAATAATATGTTTCATAAGACACGTCGCTCACGACCCACGGTGTCCCGGACGTTAAGGAGGCACGCGCGCAGCGGAAGCCAGCTCGTTGATACCCTTTCGACTTTCGATTAATTTTAGAATATTCCATTAAAAATTTGAGGAAATATAAGGACACCCTGCGCTATTAGATATTACCTATAATTATTTTCTAATGTGACATTTCTAACTAGGTTTATCGTCATGTAACTGTTCCAGGCCGAGCCGATAGTGATCGATGAGCTGTCGATCGCGCTAGGCGGCGGGCCCGACGGCTACCGCGCCACCTTCAAGGACATCCACGCCACCGGCGTTTCCAACATGACCATCACCAATGTCAGGTGACGTGTCCCACTTATTGGCTTAGCTGGGAGTTTTCCCTAACTCTTTTATGTGAATTTTAGTTACAGTGATCGTTGAGGGTAGGTACCTATAGATAATATTTAGAATCTGACCAAGAGGTTTACAATGTTTTACACAACAAAATATTTACAATAGACGGTGACGGATAAATATGAATGTTAATAATAGTGTGTGTGTGCAGGTCGGACTTGGACTCGCACCAGTTCCAGCTGACGCTGTTCGGGCCGCACATCAGCGCGCGCGCGCGCTACCGCTCCTCCGGCGTGCTGCTGCTCGTGCGTGCCTCCGGCGGCGGCGACTACTGGGGCGAATACGGTACTCATCCGCCACCTACTCTGTCCCACACAATACACCAAATCAGCCCCGAATCTACTAGGTACTATTCTGAACTAGGGTAGAACCCTAGGGTAGGGTAGTATAAGGCACCCCCTCATCTCATAAAGGGCGCCAAATCTCAAGGCTGATATTCTATTTTTTACGTGATGATAAAGAATATTGGAAAGAATAAAATGAAAAAAATCCGATCCCACTGCTACTTCGATGAGAAATATAGGTGCTGGAAGAACAAGCAGATATACGTAACAAGGCATCTATAAATCAACATGTAGAGACAACTAAACCAAAACTGAATACGTTAAGGTTGGTACGAACAAGTAAATCTGTTTGTGGTTGAAACAAAATACCTTACCTAATGCCGAAGCCATTATTCACTAAGTTTTCGTTAGGTTTTTTTTTCAATAGCCGCAGTAGAAGCTGTGTATTAGGTAGTGCAAATGGGCAACGTAATGTGCGATACGATTATTAGCCTTGCTTTCTGCTCAAAAAGTAAGGTAATATTAGCTTCGTGAGGGTTTAAAAATCTGAAACCATATATGGCATACATTATAATAATTTCTATAAAAATGAAAAAGTAATCTTGTTAGCGGCTAGCTACATGCTACGGATACGGATAGATATACGGATAATAAAATTAAAAACAAACCAAGAAGTTTCTGCAGTTACTGCAGTGCTTATTTATTTTACTCGGCATACTAAAATTACAAGTCCAAGAATTTTCAAACATTTATTGCTAATAACATGGTTATGGATTTTACCCTAAATTAAAAATCAAATTGATTTAAAACACGAAAACAACACAAAATGCAATATTAGTATTCCGAATAAAAAATAGACCATAGTTTTCATTTACCTGTGTAATAAAAACATCTTAAATATTTTATCCTGACATAGAATACTGAATGAGAAAATAAATTTATAAAGTTGAAAGGATTCCTCATTTACACTCTGCGGTTAACAATGGAAAAATTTCCAAGAAAACGTTAGGCGCAGTTCTAGACGTATGTTTACGGTGAATAACGTGAATAACTACATAAAAAATTTAGTGGTCTTAGGCGTTTTTCTGATCTTACATTTACCTATGCCCGCTATGTCATCAATAAAAAAGTGCTATTCTACAAAAAAAAAATGAGCATGCTGTTGCGCATGGTGACACAAGAAGTTTTGTTATCTCGCAGTCAAAGTTAAAATCAGAGTGTGTATAACACACGAATCCTTAATTTCACGATGTATAGCCAAATATACATATTTTTTGATCTTCTTTTAGCATTTTTTAGTTAAACAGATTTTTTGACAATTTTTAACGGCACCCAGTTTTCAACCTGTTTCTTTTTTTTTTCGACTTTAAGGGTTAAAACTATTTTGATAGTCCGGTTATATTTGTCCTGGCTCATTTCGTTCGATCCTCTAAATAATCACTTCTTGTCATAATAGCTTGTTTCAACCCCTTGTCAAACTCTACTATACATATATTACAAATTAATATTTTCTTTATTAATGTAAAACGCACCGGGCCACCTTGCGTGTTGATTATATGACAAACAAATACTTTGTTAAGACAAGTCAATAAAAGTTGTGTACATAATGTGGTGTGTTGGCAGACGGCGTGAAGGCCAAGGTGTACTTCCGCGGCGCGCCCTACGAGCGCGACGGCCGCACCTACCTGCGGCTGCAGCAGCTGAAGCTCGACTTCTCCGTCAAGGACATCCAGATGGGCGTCGAGAACCTGCAGAACGGAAACGCAGTTCTGCGTGAGTCACTCACACCCCCTCATTATGGCTTATCCTACCATAGCTTGGTCACGTCTCTTGACTGGCAGCAGTAGCAGAATTCGAGCATTGCTTTACTTTTTGAATTTTTTTATATTAGAAATTCACGTTAATGAGATTCTTGTCAAATCAAATCATTGATTGAAATGGTTGTGTTGTTGATAAATGATGATTTTTCTTATTATCAAATTGACATTGACAGAGGCGGCACTCAACCTGTTCATCAACACGAACGCGCAGGAGCTCCTTAAGGAGATGAAGCCGGAGCTGAAGCGCGACCTGGCTGACAAGATGTCGCGCTTCTTGGCGCGCATCCTCGACCACATCCCCTACGACGACTGGATCGTGGACTGAGCCCTTCCGAGGGCGGCTGGCTGATAATAGAGCAAGACTGTTGCTCGCTCAGTCGGAACGAAATCCGCTCTGACCGATCGAGCATTAGCCTCGCCAAACTCCTCATTCGATCAGCACTGGGGTCATCGAATACGTTAAGGTGCTAATGTAAACGTACAATTCTAGGACTGAAATAGTAACTTAATTCTTTCCCACGGTACTTTTAATTCGTAAAACGATAAATTTTGCTCTAGGTAATTTATAAGATTAAGTACCTATGATTAAGTTGTTGAAGATGGTCTTTCGAGGACGTACTTATTTATAATTTAATTTTCTCTCCTCCCCGTGTTAGTTCGCTACATGATGTCTTCGAATTCAAAATTTGAATAAGTCATTCTCATCGTAGATTCCTTTTTTTCTTAATTCTGTCTTTACTGGTCCTTGATTGTTGAGGACTATTAATTTAGGCCTATTTTTAGGGTTCCGTACCTCAAAAGGAAAAAACGGAACCCTTATAGGATCACTTTGTTGTCCGTCTGTCCGTCCGTCCGTCTGTCAAGACCCTTTTTCTCAGGAACGCGTGGAGGTATGAAGCTGAAATTTATATCAATTACTCAGGTCTACTGTCCCTTGAAGCTGTGAAAAAATCAAACTTCTAAGCCAACGCAATCAAAAGATACAGCCGTTTATGCCGCAAATTTTCGACACTTGCAAGGGAATCAAAACCTACAGGGTGCTTCCCGTGAACTCAGAATCTTGGTACGAAGCAACGTCTTATAGCATAGATAAAGGAATAATTACGAAAACCATAATTTTTTTTTTTAATACCTGACTTTGCACCTAATTTATATGGGGCGCTATACATACCAGGTGCAAACTTAACTTAACCACTTAGGGATGGAAAGTGTTTGTACGGAACCCTCGGTGCGCGAGTCCGACTCGCACTTGGCCGGTTTTTTTTATGTTGATAAGGTTGTAATTAATTCATGAAATCTAATTGACAAAGCGCTTTTCTTGACAGTCAGACCAAAAGACCATGCAGTGATGTAGTGGGTGTAAAGGTCTGTGTATTTATTGATACATAGAGTTATAGATTAAGTCCTGAATATGCGGAATTTCTCAAGAAATACTTCGACATTGCTACGTCAAGTAAAATTACATGGACGATTTTTTGTAAGCGATGCAGATATTAGGATTGTGGAAAGATTCATATTTTCTTTAATCATTTCGTTAATATTTTGATCGGTCTCATGTTTCATATAAACAATACCAGATTGAAACTTAACGGAATATGTAGATATTTTATAATGTTTTTAATTTATGTGTGTTTAGATTATTAACTATACCTACTCTAAATAAAGTAAGTACCGTAAAACTACCCAACTACAGTCCAGTCCTTACAACTATGGTCCAATTTAATTCGAAAATTACTCGTTAATATTATGTCAATTTTTACGAATAAACTCTAGGGTGTACAACATTATTAAACAGACTTAAATAAAAACTAATAAAATCACTGATAGAATACAGATTTTGATGAAAATAAACGAGTTTTGTCTTGGTCCATATTTGGATGATTGGACTATAGTTGGATAATTTTACGGTAGGTATTTGAGTAGGTACTTCAAGATGCCTAAATGCCGAACCTGTGAAATCTTTATTGATGAGTTCAATGTAGTATTAGTTATTGTAAGGGTACACTCATATTGGAGTATTTATAAATAAAGCCTGAAAACTGAACTGTTGGTAATTTTTTTGAAGAGCGGTAAGTTTTTATTATTGCCGCGTACCTAATTTTTTTATTTAGGAAGGCTCCAGGTTTAGTCCCAATGCTGCGCGAAGACCTCCTCCAATTTAGCAATTGACAGTCATCTGTCATTCCACTCCGTAGGATCCCAAGCCTAGTTCTATTGACAATACTCCATGGAGTATTTGAGTCTTGCAGATAGGACCCAAACTGTACTTGCTAATGTGGGACTTAGTTCCGCCGTGTGCGGACTACCGTTTAAAAAAAAACACCTTACTTGTTTTGCGTAGTGTCTTTCTGAACACGAAAACTGCAGTAGTTAGTTCGTAGGGGTATGACGTCATCAATAATTGTTTGTATCTGATTATGGAGCTTTTTCTGAAACCTATCCTGTGACATATCAAATAAAAGGGCTTTGTAAGCAGAATTCAAATATATTATTAGTGCTCCACATTATATCCTTAAAACCTAAGCGTAAAGCCACGTTTTTAGCACGCACAGGTATAAAACGGTAAACATGTATTATACTAGTGGTTCTGCGAATTGTAGACCTCGGTTGTTGTCGAAATTGCTGAAACTGGTATGAATGAATGAGAATGAATGAATGAGAATGAGAATGAGAATGATTCATTCTCATTCATTCATTCATTCATTCTCATTCTCATTCTCATTCAAAGGAAACTAGCTTTTTAGACGGGCGCGATTAAGAGCCTGTAATTTTATTCAGCTGAATTAAATTGGATTTCTTTCAGGGGCGTTTATCCCGTGATAAATAAGTGGCAAAGCATCTATCACTCACAGTCGCATTTTGTCAAAAGGTGACGGAAGCTTTGTCACTTGCCGTATTATTTTAAGAAGCCAAAGTTGATATACCATTACGTGACATCATCGTTCCCAAATGTTCTTCCCGGTTGTTTAGGGATGCGTCATTACTCTGTCATTTGGTCATGATCCAGGGCGGTAAGCCCTGGCAATTAATACCAAGGACCAGATTTAGGTAACAAGGAGTAAAAAGAGTGAAAGGGAATACACAGTAGGCACGGGCTACGTTAGTTATGTATTATTTATGGGTTTATTAAAGACAACCTTTTGATTACCCCGCTACGCCCAGATAAGGTTCTCTGCCTTTTCGCCGAATTACGTTTCGTTTCATTTCGCAAAAGTTTCATTTCGCCAAAAGCATTTTTCACTGAAACTGTAAACTATTTCGAATTGTTATAAAACAAACCTAACCTAACCTAACCAAATCTAAAGGATGATATTTACAACAATCTGAAATAGTTTACAGTTTCAGTGAAAAATGCTTTTGGCGAAATGAAACGTTTGCGTAACATAATTCGGCGAAAAGGAAGTACACCCCCAGATAACGTCGACAACTCTTGCTCTACTCTCCAGAGTTGGCGTCGAAGATGCTCAAGCTTGTCGGATGGAAACAACACGATTATCGGAGCTATCCGTAGTATACTTACAACATATACATACCTATAACTTAATATAGGTTGCGATTTCGAGTATGGTTCGATGGTACGCGGTTGTGGCTGTGTTTGGTGCCGTCATAATCATAATCGATTATTGTGAAATGCAGTAAATCTATTATTGCGCAGTACTTTTGTAATAACGACAAAACGACAATCATTAAAAATTGTAAGCACTTATTTGACGTTAAGAGATATTCATTATTTAAAGTACTCCGATAAATGTAATGTATTGCCCGCATTTTAATTTAGGTCACCCTTAGACCATAACTGGGATTTCCTGCCGGCTACGCGGGGAGATAATCTCGCTTCCTGGCCAAAGCAAGACGTATAACTTAAGGAAAACCACGGGCGGTCATCTGTAAAGCCACAGATCGCATATTTATGGCCTCTCCTTCGGTTCAGGCCACAAGCACCTGCGTTCTGGGACATTGTCACGAATTCACCGCCCTAGGTATATAATGTAGGTACTATAAAGTATTTTCATTGATTCGTCACAGGTGAAAGTGCAATAAAAAGCTTCATAATGATAAGTATGTGCATAGTCTCATTCGATTCCGTGCGAGAAAATAAATGTCATAAAATGTCACTCGGCTAGTTTGTAAAATGTTCTTCTTTTAAATATGTCCCCGCCCCATACCTCCACCATTAGGGTTAGTTTGCAAAAAAATTGCAATTTGTCCTGTATAATTATATATAGTAAAGCGATCTGGAAGTAGGAATCAATGCATATAAAATGTTTGAGCACTAGGACGTTCCACAATTGGTAACCAAAAAGCAAAATGCTACAATGTGACATAAGTAGGTATACCTACGTAAGAAAGGAGAAGAATACATTGTGCACGGTACATTTTGTGGCTTTATTAGGAATTTAGGAACATCCAGAAGGTTGTATACTGGGTCATGTTAAGGCCTTCGCAGGCGCAGGGCCTTGGAAGAAGTGGGAGGGACACGGCGATGTCCACACGCCTGACGGCACTTTCGCAGCTCTCCTAGAGCGGCAGCGCCCGCGCCGCGTAGACCACATTCAAACTAAACTAGTAGAACGTTGCACA
Source organism: Apotomis capreana (assembly GCA_947623375.1). Taxonomy (NCBI): domain Eukaryota; kingdom Metazoa; phylum Arthropoda; class Insecta; order Lepidoptera; family Tortricidae; genus Apotomis; species Apotomis capreana. The sequence continues at coordinate 24,288,780 of OX392498.1, read as the reverse complement.
CGTACTTATCTATTCATTTTGATTGATTCCTATTTGTGTTCAAAAGGTTATTTATTTAGCTAATAACACACGTTAAGTTACATTTTGGTGTCTATATTTTCATAGAAACATGCGTGCACGTTATGTAGCCCTTCATATGATATTCATATTGCTCTGCTCGTCTACGGTGGAGAGTAACCACGAACTACAAGATATCGGTAAGTACTATATATGTACTCGTAAATGAATCTTCATATGATATCATTCCTATTGGCCTATTGCATAATAGGTACTTAGTACAAGTAACCAAGCTAAATATATCTAGATAAAAATAATAAATTATAGGACGCATCATTAGCTGGCTGCGAATTTGTAACACTTAGTTTCAAAATCGATAACGACCAAGACTTTAGTTATTTAACTTTATGGAATATTAATAGTATGGGCACGCGAGGCCAGCCGTGCAGCGACATCTGTTGGTTAAAAACTCGTCGTTATTTACGTCAATCGAAGTTTACAAAAAAAATATAATTTTAATTATATCGTAAAACCAAAGCCTATTTTTGTTTACCAAGTGCCAATTAGTAATCAGATTTTTTTTACTTCATAAATGCTACGTCAGATGGAAAGAGGAAAGTGTTGACTTGAAATCGGTACTTTAAACCTCTTTGTTTTCAATCAAAGTGGTAGTCTGTGCCTGGTCTGTGCGGATAGAGAAGAGTCGTGGCAGACATGTGTACTAACATTACAAATTTTACAATACCAATCGAATCTTAGACACCTCTCCTATAAAAACCGGCCAAGTGCGAGTCTGACTCGCGCACCGAGTGTTCCGTACAAACTTTCACTTATCCCATCTTAATTGGCCTGGCTGAGTTAAGTTTGCACCTTAAATGTATGGCGCCGCATACAAACGAGGTGCAAACTTAACGCAACCGAGTTCTCCAAATATGACGTCTGAAGTAAGTGCCTATATTTTTTATGATTTTGTTACAAATGTATAGTTTCAGATTTTTATAAGTATTTTTAGTATGTGACGATATTACTTGCCAAATTTCATAGTTTTAGGTCATCGGGAAGTACCCTATCATTTGGATTCCCCTGAGAGTGTCATAATGTACGGTTTTTGCGATATAAGCGGCCGTATCTTTAACGTTACGTACGTTAACGTAGAAGTTCACAGCGTCAAGGGACCGTAGACGTGAGTACATGGTGTTAATTTCAACTCGATACCTCCACGCGTTCTCGAGATAAAGGGTCTTGACTGACAGACAGACGTACGGACAACAAAGTGATCCTATAAGGGTTCCGTTTTTTTCAATTGAAGTACGGAACCCTAAAAAGAAACAAATTTCTGTCTTACCTACATAGAAAACTACCGTGAGTCTCAGACATATCAAAATACATAAACGGGTTTACTAACGTCGTAGAAGTCGAATAACTCCTCTGCTGATGATGAATCGCGTACCGATTCGAAACATGTCGAGCGTTATTCGAATTCTACGACGTGAGTTAGTTCATTAAAATTAGCTGAAAAAGTGGTAAAATTAAATGACAACTTTTATCTATCAGGATATATAGGTTATATAGTAGAGTTGCTAAGCCGCGAAATTGTGCGCATCGGGTTACAAGCATGAAATTTCTACCACACATAGAACGTTCCACGGTGATCATTTTCAGATGTGGAGGGAAGTCAGATTCGTCCCCTGTGTGGTGGGAGAGCGGGGTGAAGAGGAGCTTTTTCTTTTTTTTATTACTGATCAGTTAAGGCTATTAGGGCTTCTGCGACATCGTTTTCGTGTAAAATAGATATCAGCTATTAATTTTTCATGTTATTTAAGAATAGTAGTCATATAAAAATTTGGGTTTATTGCCGAAAAGGTAAAAATCACAACAAGTTTTTTTTATTCAGAACGATAAATTAGTTATCTATCCTGAATATTTACAATTTAAAAAAATATTATTAAACAGCAAATTTTATCTTGTTTATAAAAATGTATACATATTGGGCACATCTGATACAAAAAGTACCTTGAAAAAAATGTTGATGTTAAGCTTAGCCTGCGTGTACATTTTGCTAAGTCGCGAAATTGTGTACATCGGGATACAAGCACGAAATTTCTACCACAGATAGAGTATTCTGCGGTGATTATTTTCAGATGTAGAAGGAAGTCAGATTGGTCCCCTGTGCGGCGGGAAAGCGGGGTGAATAGGACAAAGGGGTCCTCTTTTTCTTTTTATATTACTGATCAGATAACGCTACAAGGACTTGTGTGGTGTCGTTTTCGTGTAAAACAGATATCAGGAATTCTTTTTTCATGTTATTTATTCATAGTACCATATAAAAATATGGTTGTATTTCCGAAATTGTAAAAATCACAACAAAGTTTTTTTTATTCAGCGAGATAAATTAGTTATATTTCCTTAATATTTACAACTAAAATAAATACTGCAACATAGCAAATTTAATCTAGTTTCTAAAAATATAAACATATTGGGCACTCTTCATACAAACAGTAACTTAAATAAATTGTTGATGTTGAGATTAGCCCGTGTACTCGTGATACATTAGCAAAAAAATATTTTGTTTTAATTACATTATTTTGTTTTTCTAGGACGTATATAGTAAATATTATATGAAAAAGCATGTTAATAATCATTATTTAATGTATTTAATGAAGCGAAATGGGATGCGTTCGGAGATTTACGTTGGTTACGCCGACGTAAAGATATATTTTAAGCTACTGTTTGTATGAGAAGTGCCCAACATGCATATATGTTTAGAAACCAGATTAAATGAGCTTTTTGAAATAATAATAATAATTTGAAAATGTTCACGAAATTTAACTAATTTACCTCACTGAATAAAAAAACTTGTTGTGATTTTAACCTTTTCGTCCATTACACCCATATTTTTATATAGAACTATACAAAAATAACATAAAAAATGAATTTCTGATATTTGTTTTACACGGAAACGATACCAAACACGTCCTGGTAGACTTAACTGACCAGCAATAAAGAAAGAAAAGAGGGATACTTGGCCGTATTCACTCCGCTCTCCCGCCTCACAGGGGACGAATCTGACTTCCCTCCACATCTGAAAATAATCACCGTGGAACACTCTATCTGTGGTAGAAATTTCATACTTGTAACCCGATGCGCACAATTATGTTAGAAAACAGCGGACTAACAACTCTACTAATAGAGCAAAGTTAAATTTTGCATTATAGTAGGATCACTCGTGTATCTGTGTCAGTCGGTCCGTCGGTCATAGCCAATTTTTTCCGAAACTACTGGACCAATTGAGTTGAAATCTGGTACACATATGTAAATTGATGTCCCGAACATGAACATGTAACGTAACGTAACGTAAATCAATTAATTTTGAACATGGGAGCCAGTTTTGGGGGGCAAATTAGAAAAAAAAAAGCAAACTATATTGTGTGACATATCAAATGAAAGGGTATGTACGTTATTAACATCTCAAATATATATGTTTCATAAATTTAAATTAAACAGTTTTGAAGTTATTTATGAAAATAGGCGACAATTCACGATGTCTTCGCACACCCCTTACTTCCTAAAATACTGAATCTAAAAATAAAAAATAAAATACAGAAAATAGTTCTATGTCTATAGATTACAGGAAAATATATAAAAAAAGTCTATGGTATTAAAAGTAACACCGTTTAACCAGTACGAATATTTATATTTCGCTCAATGGGCAAAGTAATTAAATTTATAAAATAGCATAGCAACAGTAAATTAAACAATATAGATATTAATTATATAAATTATACTATTATGTGTGAAGTTTTTGAGAGAACTCGCCTTTTTAGCAGAAAAAAAGATTAATTATTAAAAACGTTAGTATTTGGTAACAAATTGCGCTGAATTCATAAGTGATATCGCTTTTGTATATGTATCAAAAGGTTTATGGTAAATTTATCAAGGATTATTTTGTCCCTACACATTTTGTATGCATCTTTCACGGTTTTCTTTTGAAATGGAAAATACCGCGCTCCGGGACACATTCGAGGGCGCGGGGGGATGCCAAATTTTCCATACATTTGAAGCTTATTTTCTTTAACTAGGTATAAACCCGTTTATTCAAATGCATAAACGGGTTTACTCACGTCGTAGAAATCGACGATACAAACTTTTGTCGTTTATATGTCATTTCATTGCGTATTTCTATATGCAAAACCGCGGGGGTTTAATGTATAAAATAATGTCAAAACGGGTTAAAATACATAGTTCTACAAGGGAAATTATAATGTAATATTATTCTATTTTATCAGCGGGAAAAATTCCTAAAAGCCCCACTATCGACATACAGTTACAGAATGTGTATCCGCTATGTCGGGTTGTTGTCTTTAATGGGAACACTAACAATACTCTGAAGTTTCATTTGTCCGAATGCATCATTATTCCGAATTTTCATAATTTCGAAAACCATGTTCCGAAAAATTAGCTCTTTGGGAATATGATGTTCTAAGGAATTGATATTACGTAGGAATAGATACATACTCGATTTAACGCGACTTTGCGACTTGTGTTTAGTGCAAGTCGAGTCGAACAATACAGGGGCCCAATTCGAGAATGCCGTTTGAGTGAACGCCAAACGTCACATCTCTATTAGATAACTGTTATATCGCCGTTGAACTGTCATTAAAATGCGATGAGCTTAAAAGTGACATATCTCATCTCAATTTTGGAAATACGAAGGCGATAATGATTGTCAAAAATGTTATTCATGTATATAAATTTCTGTTTTGAACGAAACGTAACGGACTAATTTTACGTACTACGCGGTCAATTTAAAGTATGCGCCTGTTATTTATGCCGTCACATACAAAGGAAACGAAAATTTTGCGCGTCCGAATTGACGAAGTTGCGATGTTCTAGAGATATCGCCACTTGTCAAGTAGGCACACGTCAAAAGTGACGGATGGCGATGAAAAGGAGAGATCTCCATTATATCTCTAAAATTGGTCGAATACCCCCCCAGGCTTTGCGGGCTAACTTGAGTGAACATTACGTAAGTTCAGTGGTGTTAGATAATAATATGCAACTGCATACAAAGGCAAACTAGGCTCTCTGAATTGCTAATGCCAACCTACGCTTGTAATGTTAGCAAGCTGTTTAACTCAGTGAGTTTACTATCACCAAAAAGAAGTACTAAATTCCCAGCAGAGAGAGTACTGTTCCATGAAAATGGCGTCACATTTCCGGGGAGAATTTACAAATCTAAGAAGAAGATTGGCAGATGCATTAAAATGTGCTGATTGATACAGAGTGGACAGACAAACAGAAGGACAGACACAAATAAGCTAAAGGGTCATGTTGTAGACAGTACGCTAAAAACGCTATTATGATAATGAACTTGGTTCCTAATGCAGAACTAAGATGAACATGACTCAGCATCGGGTGAATAAGTTTAATAATAAACAGTCTTCGTCGACTGCATCCGCGAGCAATATTAATGATTTCTTTGTTGATAATAATGTGCGCAAAAAATCACAATTGCTGACAAAAAATATCTATAAACCATCAGTTATAATTACGAAAGCACGAAAATACTTACTATGTTTAGGTACTCGTTAAGGTTTTTATTTTTAATGATGTCAATTAATAATTTAAGGTGGGAACAATTTATTGACAACAAATATGTACATATTTATATTAAATTCTTTTTTTTATCACTTAGTTAAATAAACTTTAAATAATTTCCTATTTATTGCAGAACACATATTATCCAAATGTAGGAAGCAATCTCCAAAATTTGATGCTTGTATGAAACGAGCACTAAACGATATCCGGCCGTATTTTAAACGTGGTAAGTCCGAATACCGTGACACTCATCAAATGCAACTTGTTGGTCTCATCAGAGTAAGCAGACTTTCATTAAGTTAGTGGCTTAAGCTTAAGAGTGGTTCTTTTATTGTAATTTCATGAAACAATTTCAGGCATACCAGAGATTGGAGTAGCCCCTTTCGATCCTCATTTCGCCAAAGAAGTCAAGCAAAACCGGAGCATATTTGGAATCAGGTATACTCTCATACTCCGCAACGTTTCCGAGAGCGGTTGGACTAAATCGACTGTTACTAAATTCAAGTAAGTATTAAGCCTAATGTATTTAGTATTTTTAACCGACTTAAAAAAAGGAGAGGGTCCTCAATTCGGTTGTATTTTTTATGTGTTTGACCTTTGAACTCTGCCATTTATAAGTCGATTTATCGATTTATTTATCAATTTTAAGCATATATTTTGTAAAGTTCAATCATTTTTTTATGCATACATTTGTCTATAACAGAATATGTAAGCTTATGGACATAAAACAGTTTAGTACTTCCAAAGCTAAGCAGGCTGTAAAAAAAATGTTAAGAACGCTCACTTATGATGACACCGAGGACATATTACTGTGTCGAAAATAAGTTGTGGTAACATAACCAGACACACACACACACACACACACACACACACACACACACACACACACACACACACACACACACACACACACACACACACACACACACACACACACACACACACACACACACACACACACACACACGCGCGCGCACACAGCTTCCCTTTAGCCATTGTATTAATTAATTAATTAATTAAAATCAGTCTAAATAACTTTTTTTGCTATTTTTTGTTAAGTCACATTTAATATTGTTCTACCATAAATTGTACTTCTTTTTTTTTCTGTAAACAACTATTCTCAATGTTAACCGACTCACAGGGTCCCAAGATACAGGCTCAGCCTAGTTTGGGGCCCGCTGGATATCTCATGATGTATTATGCCCTAAGTTTCAATAAATATATTTCATTTCATTGTTAAATGAAAAATAATAGGGGTCTCAAAACATAATTTATTGATAGTCTGCAGTTTTGTAAATATTCGCACCGAAAATAAAAATATAGCGTCCCCCCCCCCCCCTCTAACTTTTCAAACAAGTATCAAACCTCCACTGTGATGACCGACCTAGCACGCTTGTATCAAAATGTACTATTCTTATATTTCAGAACAGACTGGACCAACGCGAGCATCATCTATTCTCAATATTTCCCAGAAAAATACTTAGAGGGCCAATATGAATTTAAAGTAAGTGAGTGTAGGGTCCACATACCGCACAGTGCCATCACAGCGAAATAACCAACAATCGCAGTAAGCTTTCACATACGCGTCGGTACCATATCGGTAGGTACACGTTCTCGTTTGACAACCACTACGCGTGTCCTCATTAGCATTAACATTCATAATATCTCGCTTTTATAGTTTACTTTGACATTATAATTAAAGTGTGTATTTTCGATTATATTCGTGAGTTATTATTTCATCCAGCAAATAACATTTTAAAATTGGTGTTATTGACACTAGCAGCCCGCACGTCATTTTGGTCCTTCGAGCCGGATGTACTGTACTATTTCAATGTACTTTATACTTTTCAAACTTAAAAGAATAAAGGCAACAGCAGTTACCTATTACCGAGGTTTTTTAATATCATTCGCACCTACATATAACCTGGCAAATTGTGGTTGAACGGACCCCAGGGATAGTAACGCTATAAACAGAACAGCGTTCATGTGGCGACAATGTAGGTATATACCTACGTCATGACTGTGTTATATACTGACAGTGCACAGTGTATGCATTACAAAATGTAAACTGTACAGATTTTGTAGGCAATTTGCTTGATATTTTACAACTAGACACAAGTCTATAAATTGCAGTTTTTGCCAATTTCTTGTCTCACGGTAGATATGCAAGGTGTTATTTTAATCAAAAAAAGCTATAATGACATATAACATGATCACATTCAGCATCAAATGGTTACCATTTTACACCTAGGGCATCCCAACATGAAATACGGATTAAAACGTTACCGTGTGTCAGGTCGCTATAAGTAGGCGAAGAGTAAGACGAGGTAGTGGCGTCATCAAGTGCACGTCCACTAGCTGACTGCTTTACAATTATAGTGGTGTTGCGAAATTATTTTTTCACCGCCGTCGAGATAAGTTACAAGAGGCGTGATGTACAATAAGAAGGAGACTCGGAGAATGAGACCTACGTGCTCATAGGCTGGCTAGAGTTCCCAAACTTTATTGTCTTGGGCGGGAGACTTCAGTTTCCAAGGGAGCATCAAAAGTAGGTATAAATACTCGAGAGCCATCCCAATTGACTGATGAATGCCGAGGCGCCTTGAGGCTAACGATTCCTCGCAATAACCACACAAGGTTTAGAACATAGACTGGTAGAGAATGCCTTGTGACATTAAGTCCGCCATTTGTACTCGTTTGATCTGTGCAATAAATGGTTTGGCACGGGGTTAAATAGTTCAGATGCTCGCACAGAGGTAGTCATTGTGTAAGTTCATCTCAACGTTACAAGATAGCAAGATATTTTTTTTTTTAAAGATCTCGCTTTAGGTACCGTACGGCGTATTAATTGAGGCCGAGTATGTCTTGGTTTAATTTGATTATTTACTGATGTAAACCAGATTTTACTGGCTGGCAGTTCGTGAACCTGATTCGCCAATTGCATATTGGTATGAAAACGCAGTTTCAGCATGAAAACGAACTATTAGAGGAAATCCAAATCACGAGTGGTGTTAAACAAGGATGTGTACTGCGGCTACACTCTTCGCCATATATTTTTCAGTGGTTATGAGGGACTCATTAGTACTGCAGCAACCATATCCAGCTCAATGTTAGAACTGAAAAAGGCATGTTTGAGAAATTCAGTGCGAAGCCCAAAGGTCAAGGGAAATCATCCCTTAAGGACAAGGAGTGAAAGTTTGTAAAGATAATGAACAACCGCTGAACCGATTTAGACGAAAATGATTATGGAGATAGTTATCTAGTCACGAGAAAGGACAAATGGTAGTTTTTAAACTGGAAATAATCCCTTAAAGAATCAAAAGTATATGTAGGGAATGAATAATTGTTAAAAACCGATCGACCGAACCGAAAGTTTTTATAAAGATAGTTTTAGTCCTGAGAAAGGACTAAGGATAGTTTTAAACCAGAAATAATCACGTAAAGGTTATTATTTTTAAGTTTTGTAGGCGAACATTTGCTAGAATTAGGACCAAACCTTGGATTTAACTCCATAATCCTAAGCCACTACACTCGATTGAGTTAAGCTTGCACCTGAATCTTATGACGCTACTTAGGAATGAGGTGCAAACTTTTTTCAGACATGTGCTACGACTATCGAGTACCCTGATAAACTAACAGTATTTTCTCTAACATGCCATGAAATATCGTCATAACGTGACGTGCGTTAAAACAGGCTTCGATGTGTCACGTTTCGGGCGGAACAATTCGAGAGAACTGTAATAGTAGAGGATCCCGATATAGAACGACCTTCACCGAGATGTTTATTTGATGAAATGTATTTTATATTTAATTTAATATGGCAATAAATATATTGCATATGGGTTGCCTAACAAATATAATCCAGGGTATGTTTTGTTAAAAATTGAATAAAAAAAAAATTCACCGGTTTGATTATTAGATACTCGTAAATTCATAATAAAATAATCTTAATTTTATTTAATTTCAATTCAATAATCAGACCGTTGCAAAATGCTAGTAGGTATAGATTTCCCTGTTTATACCTGGCTACCCGATCGTTGTGACGGGAAAAGAATATATGCAACCTAACGTTTGCATATTCTATGGGCTTCATACTTTCGATTGGTATAGAATTTATCTAATACTAATCAAACCGGTGAAATGTTTAAAAAATTATTAATTAAACATACCCTGGACTAAAATTTGTTAGGCAACCCATATGCAATATATTTATTGACATATTAAATTAAAAATAAAATACATTTCATCAAATAAACATCTCGGTGAAGGTCGTTCTATATCGGGATCTTAGACTATAAAGGAATTTCATACAAAATTGAAGGCCTAGGCGTCTGTGTTCATGAACGGATCTAGATCGATTTGTGTGAGGTTGTCCGATATTTATTAATTTATTTATTTACTTATAACGGGCTAAACAGCTGTATTATGTTTTTTTGAGTTGTGTATTTTTTTATTTCATTGCATATGTTTGAAAAAATCACAATACATGCCTTAGCCGTGAAAATGGCTTGCCGGCTTCGTATCGGTCGGCCGTATATACCTCCTACCTGCTCAGCCGGCAAGCCCTTATTTCCCGGCGTCTGCAGTAATGTATTATTAATGAAATGGCTTCATGAGTTGATTTGATTTGGCAACAAATATTTTGACCCCCCCAAAAAAAAGTTTGGTTGAGCGGGAGATACTTACTAAGTTTGGCATCATTACACTTTATTTGGTAAGTACCTGGGCGACCGAGCTTTGCTCGGTTATTACTATTTATTGTAATATGGTTATAATCTATCACATAGTTTTTATGGCATTATTCGAGAGACGGCGTCACAAAAAATACCCAAGAAACTGTGTTTAAAATTTGTATCGGTAAATTTTTCGTTTTGCACTATTGCTTCATAAGTATGAATAAAATAAAAACTCGAAAGCATAAATCTTATTCACGTACCTAATTAGTATAAGTAAATGTTAGACATATTTATGAGAAATATATATTGTTATCTCAAACATTAACTACATTTTTTTAAACTTGTCTAAAAACAATAAAAATTTAAAAATTATATATAAAATTGAACATAAAAAGAAAGACAAAAATATTATTTTTACGGGTACAATAGTACAGGTAAAATAGTAACACCCGTTTCATGCCGTCCGCGTCTTAACCCGCTGAACCAGACGGACAGTGGCCGGCAGGACGAAATTAGCGACCATATTCTGCGTGGAAAGAAAAACGCATGAAAACTCGAAAATACGCGTTTTCCCAAACATAAGACTAATCTAGATCGATTGTTTACCCCAAAAACCCCAATATACCAAATTTCAGCGAAATCGTTAGAGCCGTTTTCGAGATCACAGAAATACATTTATAAATAAATATACAAGAATTGCTCGTTTAAAGGTATAAGATATGTATACATTTTGTGGCAATAATAGTGGTTTACTTGGGTATAAATAGCGCATTAATTTGCTTTAATCTCGCTCTCGCACTCCCTAAATTTGGTGATCATTTAATAAATATTGTGGGTTTATAATTTTAGGTTTCAAGATGATATAATTATATTTGAATGTAATTTCATATTAAAATGGTGCTCAATTTTTGGAGAACGTTCACTTTTTTTGGGTTTAAAATGATTTAGAGGACTATCTGACAAACAAAAATGCATGGCCTGAACCAGAAACCGAGTAACTGACTCCTTCTTAGATTGTACCTGACTAGTTTAAGGGACACAGTTCTAATAAGAAAGCATATCAAACGTACATAAATTGTGATAAACCGTCATACTTTCTTGTAGTTTCTATATTTCATTCTTAAACGTTTGCTTATTTATATCTTAGAATACACTTTTAATATGTTTTCTTCGAGAACTACGTATAGTTAAGTTCATATTACTGTAATAGCTAAGTACTTATCCTTTATGAAAAAATGACTGACTGTTGAGTTTCTTTCGGCGTTTCTTCTCAACAGTGGTCTCCTCTTGTGAAATGCCGGTAGACTCAGACATGTAAAAGTGCCCTTGTGGCCTACTTGCAGAATAAAGTGCATTACCTATTTCATTATTTCATTATTAATGTGGTTATTTACTTTAAGTAGGATAGCAAGTTTCAATATTTATGGTAATCATTTTACATAAAATTGGCACATTCACTATTTTTGGTCGCAAAAAGTGATTTATTTGCCAATAGATTTTACTCTATCAGGTGATCAGTAATACAACTTTAAATTTTGGTGCTCATTTACTATTTTATTGCCGTTACATTTTACTAAATCTGGTGCTCCATTAAACAAAAAAGCCATTTGATTATGACATTCGCAAGTAATACAAGTGTCAATCATCTACAATGATGTTTTTATTGGGTTTCGAGGGCAAAGATCCTTTCAGCCAATTTTATTGCCAACTGTCAAATTGAACCATGGCAAAGAAAAATTAATGAGCTACAGATTGTAAATCTTTCTTCCAGGAAGGACTTGTGAAAAAAATTGTTTCATAAAATTGTACAAAAGCCTATTGAATCTGTTGACAGAGCGATGCCTTCGGGGCGGCGGCAGCGGCGCGGGCCGGCTGGTGGAACCTCACGCTGCGCGACTACGCGCAGACGACGCGGGTGACGCGCGGCGCGCCCGCCGACGTCCTAGTGCGCGTGGAGGTCGACCGCATCGGAGACATGGAGCTGCACATCAGCAGCCTTCTCAGAGGAAGAACAACGCTAGGTATACAAAACGGAATACTCATTCAACCGTCCCCTACGAACTATCTGTCTATGTGTAAGTAGGTTAAAAGCTCGCTTTCGATTGTGCTGTAATTTTTAACCTACTCCAAAAAAAGAGGAGGGTTCTCAATTGGGTCCATATTGGCTCACATAAAATTGATCCTCCGAATTTTTCTTCTACTACCGATTTGTAGTCAGAATCATCACTCTTCCGAATTTTTTAATTCATACATTTGTCCGTCATAAATTTGTACTACTACTGACCGATTTCATAATAGACAGTTTTCAGAACATCGTTATTCATAATGTCGTCACTGAGATTATGTGTGTACTCATAATGCTGATTTTCATATTTCTTTCATTCATAATCATAGATTGCAATAAACTTGTCAATCATAACATTTAAACATCGATACAGTTTTTCTTAATAATGCTTGTTTTGAGTTATAGTGAGTTAAGTGTACATGGAAGCAAGCATGCAAGCATTTTGACGCTCCGCTCGCTTCGCTCGCTCCGCTATACGTGGTTACAATACAAACCTAACCTAACCTACAGTTTTCGGTTTTGGTCCCACGTTCCATTTTGGCGCAGATCTTCCTAACTTACTTACTAAATAAAGTTTCTTTCCGAATCCATCCTGGCTCTGCATTTGGTTATAAAAATTTGATGTAATAGTAAATTATTCCATATGTTTTTATTCATAATGCTTGTTTTGAGTTATGGTGAGTTAAGTGGACATGCAAGCAAGCATGCAAGCATTTTGACGCTCCGCTCGCTCCGCTATAGGTACGTGGTCATAATACAAACCTAACCTACAGTTTTCGGTTTTTGAGCCATTCATCCATTTTGTCGCCGTCTCCTTATAAAATATAGGATTGTAGAGTTTATGAGTACAAATCAGTCTGCTTAAAAAAATTGTAACAGTGAAAAATAGGATCAAAAACAGTTATGATGAATAAATGTATGAAAATAAAAAGTAGTAATTAGAGATATTTATGATAATTGACATTATGATTTTAAATGGTTCGGAGTTATGATCGGTAGTAATAGTGACTAAGTATAAAAAGTGACTATTATGATGAAAAATTGTATGAGTAACATTTTCGGAGTTCCAATAATCGGGGTTGAAAAATTATGTGAACTTTGGCGCACCCTTCTCAATTAGATTGTTTTTTTTTTATGTTTGGGGTTTTTTTCATGGGGGACCGATTATGATGATTCTCTTTTTATTTAAAAGCTGGTGCTATCCGTGTGGTTCCATTTAAATTTGGTCCAGTTCTGACAAAGACATCCATGAGAAAATTATATAAGTGTTTTTGTATATGTTCCATGTCGCTCATGGAAGTCGGTTATTTTTTTTTGGGAAAAAGTGATTATATTTGAATCACTAAAAAGCTAAATAAAAAAAAACCGGTCAAGTGCGAGTCCGACTCGCGCACCGAGGGTTCCGTACAAACACTTTTGCACCTGGTATGTATAGCGCTCCATACAAATAAGGTTTAAAGTTAACGCAACCAATCCCGTTTGTTGTATGGGAGCCACCTTTTAATATTTATTTTATTTTATTTTTAGTATTTGTTGTTATAGCGGCAATAGAAATACATCATCTGTGAAAATGTCAACTGTCTAAGCTAACACCGTTCTTGAGATAGGATCCTCGTGATATGGTTCCACTGCTCCACGTCTGTGGACGGCGACTTTTATCTTCGCAACGCTGCTATTCGGTCCACAGCCAAACATTTCTAATAGTTTCAATATATAAAGGCAAATTCCTTGTGCCTTTTTTGGTTATAATCTTGCTGTATGTGTTTTGCATCAGTCATTTAGCACATTTCCAAAATGGTCCTGGTACCGTGAACATGTTAAAATGTTTATGCCAACCGCATACAAATGCCAAGTTTCTTTTTATTAGTCGCTATAGCAAAAAGGGGTTATAGTTATACAAATAAGGTGTCCTTCTTAAAAGGTAAACCTACATTATAACAGGAAGACCTACTAGAGTAATGTGGGTAAGTGTCCGCAAACCCATGCATTTCATTCAGAAATTAATGGGGTTACACACACTTATTAACTCACTGCGCACACTTGCCCCACATTACTGATAAAAATATTTTTTAACAAAAAAAAGAACCGACTTCAATAAAACTAAAAACCAAAAATAACTAGTTCAAGTACAGATTACCTACATTTGAATCACCTTTTGAAGTCGGTGCCAAACCACTTAATTATTATATTTATATATCATAGTTTACGTGAGGCTTGGCAACGACTTCAAAAAGTGATTCAAATGTAATCCGTAGGTACTAGAACGGGTTATTTTTGGCTTTTTGTTTTATTGAAGTCAGTCCATTTTTTGTTAAAAAAAATATTTTCGTTTCTTAGTGTTTCATATAAAATACTTATGGCGGGGTGGTCGAGGAGGTCTTGAAGGCATGCATCTCGTTTGAATTATCTCCTAACTCCTAACCGTTAAGAAGTTATACCTTCCATCATCTGCTCAGCATAGGAAGATGATGACTATCAGACGCAAATTAAAACGTTGTTCATTTAAGATAAGGTTTTGCAAGATTATAAAGTTGTTCGTGAAAAACTTCATAATCGCGGACAAACATTAATACCTATATGCGGGTCAACCTCTTTTTTTGAAGTCAGTCAAAATACTAAAACCTTCTCCTAAGCGTAACAAATGCTTTACTGATTGAGCCCTCAGTAGTAACTGAGGCTTGTCTTCATCATTAACTTCTCTTTACCAAATGGTGGTTTTCGAGTGCAAATGCTTGTATACTACTGTAATATACACTGAAATCGCCATCGCTGTGCCCCATAATATTTTTTAGGAATTCCTTCGATACCTCGTCGATTTCGTCATCAGATCTTTACCAAAATTTTATGGGACCAACTTGGAGATGTCTACTCATGAACCAAAAAATAATTTTCCAAATCGACTCATAAATGACGGAGTTCTGAGGTAACAAACATAAAAAATATTAAAAAACATACAACCGAATTGAGAACCCCCTCTTTTTTTCCTTTTTTTATTTTTATTTAGATTATTTTTTAACAATTGTGATTTTCCCTTTTTTCGATCAAAATATTTGAAAGTTTCACCAAAAATACTGACTTGCACAATAATTATGCACACTAAATAATGCGAATTCAATATACTATTTAAAGGTATTTTCAAAACTGTTTTACTGGATATAAAAAAAAACTAACCTACCCCGGCCGAGTCGGATCTTAGTGTGCAGTGCGAGGATAATTAGTGCGCAAGTCAGTATTTTTGGTGAAACTTTCAAATATATCCGATGTACGAACCATATTTTTGGTGTAAATTCGGTTAAAAAGGTCATTCTCGTTTTGTATGATGTTTAAGTTTTTTTGGAGGACATGTCCAGTTAATCAATTGTTTTTTTTTGCACAGCATTCGTTTTTCTGGTATGCATTCAGTTAATTAGTGGAGTTACCTAGTGTACTGAAAAATTATACAGATGTGCATTTAAATATATCCCTTATCTAAATACTTTCATTTGTTTCAGAACAATTACTTGATGGGGTTATCAACGCATTCTGGAAGCCAGGGCTTATCTTCGTCAGACCTGTGATAAATGACCTAGTAAGCACTGCTTTTACGAATATCTGGAGTGAATCATTTAAATCTTTCCATATACAACATTTTATTAAAGACTAGGGGCGCATGGTGAGTAGATAAGTCTCAACTGAAATTTCTGATAGCAAAAGATCATGTCGTACATAGTAGGTACTTGTTACTCGTCGGTACGAAACCAATGCTGCGTATCAAGTTACGTATTATATTTCTCGCTATGAAACTATTTAGGGTTTGGCCATGCCATACAGCCGACAAATGTAATAAAACCGCCAGTAGGTAATAGGCACTCCAAATTTTACAAGAACCGAAGTCGATTCCACTGGGTATATCCGTGAGGGTGTGTGTCTGCCAGGTTCGCGAAGCAAAACGGCGACACACCGACCGTGGATTAATATTACACGAACCATACATTATACTTACTTGTCATATGCAGTTAGCAGCTACGATAGTGACGAATTAAGAATATGAATAAGATTTTTTGACTGTTTTAACAAAGTAAGGAGGTACCGCCAGACTCCGGCCTAGGCCTCCGGCCGGTAATCAGATCCCGGCTTAGTGAGGCAGAAGTGGCCAGATTTACCGAGCCGAGATTCATGGCAGATATAGCTAGATTTTACCGCCCCGGGCCTATGATGGTTGCTTTTATCACGTTGCGTTTTTTTTTTGTGACAATAGTCACTTCTTTATCACGTGAAAAATCATTGCAACGTTACGTCAATATTAACATACGTTCCTAATATTATTTATTTCGAGAGTCAATGAGAACGAACATTATTAAATTAAGCACATCACAAAACCAATAAATGTAATATTTACTAAACAATCCATTTGCTTTTTTAAATATGGCGGCTTCCCCGTAACGCATGCTCGCATCTCACGCAATGGAGTCATGGAATTTCAGAAAATTAAAAAAATATTATGAACTCAATATATAAATTTAAAGTGTTTATTTGTTGAAAACTGATTATTTGTAGAAATAGAAGTAACTGTTGAAATCAGAAAAATGTTTTTGCCCATAGCATACTTTACAATATAAATGTTCATGATTTTGAGGTTAAAACCTTTTTAAAGAAAACTTATTACAAAGTAAACCTGAGGTGTATTATCTTACTTAAGAAAATAAACTCGTTTGCGGGTATTTATAAGTTTAAAAAAAAATACACCTCATAAATGACGCATTCTCATTGGTCATTTTAATTTGACATGCAGCAGACGATTAGCTTTGATTGTCATTTAAGCCGGCCGAGAAAATTACTCTGAAATATTTTTTAAAAAGCCGTATCTTACTATGAAATTCATATGTAGATACGAACTGTTACCGTAACGTGCTACATTGTTGTCGTGTTGGGAGCTAACATAGATATACAGTTTACAAATTAACATATATAAGCGGTTTTGTGTACTGGATTCAGGTAATCTATATCCACATTTTCGAGCAGTGTCGTGAAAAATATATAGACTTACTTGTTAGGTACATTCTTAATTACATATTCTAATGCGGTTATATGTTTTTCTAATTCCAACTGATTTACAGCAGTTTTATTTATTACGCTATCTATCATTTCGGAGATTAACGTAGTTCTTTTATCAAGAGTCGCGGTCCTTGAATTTAATTGGGATATAATGTGATCATACCTCATTGCATCAGAGTGATCAAGGTTACCTGTTATTATTTTTATTACGGATCCTAGGGGATTTTAATGCCATAGAACTTAGGTTATTAGGAGTACCGATATGCAACTGTATTTTATAGAATAACATTAGTTCTTTTCAGAGCTCGTTATTGAATTCCGTGCCAGGGTGCAACAATTTTTTTTGGGGATACCGTAAAACGAGAAATACTTAAAGCTCTCGCTACTTTAGGGGTATTTTTACTTGGTATAGGCATAGCCTGTCCTATTTTACTAAAAGCATCAACTATCGTCAGGTAAGAATTACCTTAAATGGAAAATGTATCTATGAAAACTGGAGCAATTTGTGTTTGGGTCAACATTAGTTTGGGTTTTATGGGTTTTCTGTCATACTTCATCCTTTTACAGAGTTCGCACGCATACAGTGGCTACAGTTTCCTGCATATTGGGCCAGAAGTAAAATCTGCGCATGCGGACCATGGTTTCTTTGATACCTCTGTGACAGGTAGGACCTTCATGACATTTTATTATTAACTAGTTCTGGTTCTGTTTACCCTTTTTATGAATGACTTTATAATCGTATTCTGACAAGCGTGAGCGCCATCGGATAAGTTTACTATTTACGTCTTTCAATGAGTCCAGCCACTCAAGTGGTCGGTGATCTGTATAGATTATAAACCTGCGTCCGTACAGATAAGGACGAAGTACTTCACAGCCCACACTACGGCGAGGAGTTTTCCTTTTCTATTGTACTGTAGCGCGATTCAATTCAGTAAATCGTTTCCTACGGAATCCTGAGATAAAACGGCACCTAAAGCCACATTTGAAGCATCAGTAGTTAATATGTACCTACGGTTTTGTGTGATCTGGGTATTGAAGTAAAGGGGCGGTTGTTAAAAGTTCTTTACATTTTTCAAATGCGTCTATATATTCTTGATCAATCGATTTTGTATTTTTCTTTTTAAACCTCTCCGTTAGGGGTTTTGTGATACGAGCAAAGTCTTTTATAAATCGTCGATAGTAACCGAAAAGTCCTAAGAAACTTTTTATTTCAGTGGGTGTTTTTGGCAAAGGAAAATTTAGGACTGCTTTAATTTTTTCATTATTAGGTTTAAGGCCGTCTTTTGCTATAGTATGGCCTACGTACAGGACTTCTTTGCACAAAAATTCGGACTTATCTAACTGTACCTTTAAGTTAGTGGCTCGTAGCCTTTCAAAAACAAGTTTGAGGTTTTCTAAATGCGAATTCAAGCTGGATGAGTAATAGTATATTACTGCCGAGGCCGGGAAAAGTCAGTTCGTGGATGAGTATGATTTTGAAGGACGAGGCGTAGCCGAGTCCTTCAATAATACGAATCTGCGAACTGACATTCCCGCCGAGGCTTGTATAGTGCTTTTCTCCAAATATGCTTGGAAATAATCACCAATCTACATTTTAATTTAATATATCAGTACCATGAAGTTCATTTGGTACTTATTTTTTTTTAGGAATAGGAATAAAATTTCGGGTCCGAATCATATGTTTGATTTAAAACAAAATATATGAATAAGAATGAAATATATATGAAAACACAATAACAAAAAATATGCACATAGGTAATTATAATTTTTAGTTAAATTAACAACTTCTAAACACACTGTTTTTTTTAGAAACCATACCATATTTATCATTCGGAGAAGATGATAAGTTCAAAATAACTTTTATATTGATTTGGACACAATCATTTGTGTTTTATTTTTTATTTGTTTACGTTTGGTACACTTATTAATTTTCAACTCACTCATTAAATATCATCATATTATTAAATTTAAAAATGTCGTGAGAAATCTCTAATAAATAACTAAGAATCATGAAAATAAATTAACCGCATATAAGATTATTATTTAAATTGTTTGTCCGTTATTCGAAATTTGTCGACATTTCAAATACATTGACAGTAGCAGAGCAAAAAAATGTTCAGTGCAAGAACTAAACGCAGAGAACAATTAAAAAGTTTATAATAGTTTTTATTTTTTAAATTTAGTGGACAATTGGCTGTTTGGTGAATTATCAGTCTTTGAAAAAATTAAAAGTAAAAATGCAGTAACCGGCCAAATTAAGATTACCCTCATTTGTATGAGACGTCATAAACGGAAGGTGTGTTTTTTACTTAATCGTCTTATTTAAATAATATTGATTTCCCGGCTAAGGCCAATAATATATATTTTTTTTAATTTTCATTAACGCCTTCTAAATATAACGAACGATTTCGCGGTCCAGTTTTACTACATTAATGGGAACATTTCCAAGCAAGTTGGAGAAAACTATTATATCGTCAAAAGGCATTCTCAAAAATTCATGATGACCAGTTGATGTACTAAATGCTGTTTTAAGCTGATCTTCCTCATTGATCTCTATTTGATGGTAGCCACTGGCTAAATCCAGGGTTGTAAAATAGGTACATTTACCTAATTGATCAAAAATGTCGGTAATGTTAGGGAGTGGAAATTTGTCATCAATAGTTATGCCACTCAATCGTCTGTAATCTACTACCATGCGGAATTTTTGTTTCCCTGAAAATCTATTTTTTTGGGAACTAAGTGCACGTGGGCGCTCCAGGGAGAAAAGGACGTTTGATGACGTTATTTTGTAATAGTTTTTCTCTTTCATTATTGATTTCTTCATTTATTGCCGGTGGTTGGCGATAGGGGCGAATATCCTATATAAATCCTAATTTTTAGTTCTAATGTTGTGTTTGACCTCGTCAGTAAATGTCAATGGTAAATCTTCGCAGTAGAAAATGTATTTGTAGTCTATGCATAAAGCGGAAATTGCTTTTCTTTCTTCTTAATTTATATGGTTTAGACGTAATTTATTTAAGTTTTCTGTAAGCAGTTTGTCGATTTCGACATTGGATAAATCATTGGATGTTTTATTTAGACCAAATACTTCTCCTCGATACGGAGCCACTGGCAAAGGAAAGGAACATTTATGACAAGATCGGTATGCGTAGATAATGTGTTTTGGACCATTATATACGCGAAACCATCTTCACATCAGACATCGGACAGTACTAGGCGTTCTTACTCCATCATAAAATTCTATATAATCAAGCACAGCATCACCTGTTAGCTGATTGACAGGCACGCGCACTCTTTGTTCGACACGGGGCTCTAATTGTATTTTCATAGGACATTTAGGGTTGTAAATTATCGGTATTTATGAAAAGTCTGTTCGTTAAACTTTATTTGTCATATCTATAGATGATTCAAATTTTTGTAAGAAGTCACTACCAATCATTCCATCATATAACTCATCCACTTCATAAACATAAAACTTATGAGTGGTGTTTATGTTAAACGACGGTGGCAAAGGGATATAAACAACTTGATCATGCTCGCTGACACCGTGCGTACTTGACACCATGAATGGCTCATAGTATTTGAAGTGGTCTTAGTACTTCTCAACTAGGTGGGGACTTGTGAAAGAACGGGTGCTACCAGTGTCAATCATGAATTTTGCATTTAATTCAAGTAACTGAATATGAGGTAAGTTGGAATGCACATTGCAGTTAATTTTTATTATTTCGGACGATCCGGAATAGAAAATGTTGGAAAATTTGGGTCTTCATTTACCACTTCAGGAGTGGAGATTTTGGGATATTCCTCGTCGTCTAAATTTTCATAAGGTTCGGTCAGTTCGGTGTAATATTCTTCACAACTCTCGGGCAATCAAATTATTAAATTGAAGGTTAGGCCTAACGGTACGCATAGATGCGTCCGTATTTTACTGCTGGGGACGGGAATATGGATTACGAGTATATTGTATGTTGGATCTGTATTGCTAAAATTCGGTTTATAGCCAAAAGGCTGTTGCGTTTGGTGTGGTTTAAATCCAAAAGGGTTTTGGGGTTGGATCCAATGATCCATCAAAACCAATGTTTTGATCCAAAAGCTTGAGTATAATTTGGTTTATAACCGGGACTTTGTTATATAAAATTTGGCTTAAATCCCGTAGGCTTAAATCCAAAAGGCTGTTAATTATTATTGAAAGGTTTTTGAAACTGTGGTTTGGGTTGGAAATTTGGTTGCGGATTAGGTTGAAAATTAAATGTTCTTTGCAGTAAAATATTAAACGGGTTCGGTTTTGGTACGTTTGCTTTACGTTTGACGAAATATTTGTTTTATTTTTCATATTGTACTGGTTGTGAAAGTTTTGCTCCTCTAGAACTGTTTTAAGGGCATCTTCGTGGGTAACGGGTTTTCTTAATCTAACGATTCTAACTAGATACTCTGGCAAGTTATATAAAAACACTTGCATAGATAAATAGTTATAGTCTGGCTAATGAAATATTACTCAAAGTTTTGGCGGGAAATTTATAAAATCTGCGGCTGGTCACACTTTGTGTAGTAGGAATTATAGTTTTGATACTAGAACATTTTTTTGATTTTTTTATGCATACGTAAGGTACCTAAGGAATTAAGGTAAGTATATGTTGAATAGCTCACATAATTTCTACCACTACGAGTATGTACAGTACAGTCAACGCAAACGCATATGTTTACACTTTCTAACCATATACATAGCGAAAAATTAAATGTAGTTTAACCTTTTGAGCGCCACAGTCGGCTGTGGCCGTCAACAAAAAATCGTGCCCCTGACGCCACGTCGGCCACAGCCGTCCAAATTTAAATGATCAAAAACTTTGTAATTCTAACCGCTACAAGTATTTTTCAATCCCTGTTGATTTTGGGGCACATCTTTATTTTTTTACTCTGGCGTCAGTGGCACGGTAAATTGCTAGACCGCTTGGCGGTCAATAGGTTAATTTATACTGTTACGCCGGTAGGTTAGGTCAAAAACTTTAAATGACAATTTCAGTGCTTTAGAGGCGTTTTCAGCAGGCTGAAAAGTCATTTCAGGCCGTTTCAGAAGTTGCTCTATCACATATCTAAAGATCGAAATTTCACCCAAGTTGCCGTCGTTTTCAGGCGCCTGAAACATGTTTTCAGTCCGTTTCAGGGCAACCTCTATCAGATGACGCCATAACCTGAAAACCCGTTTTCAGGCGTTTTCAGGACCCCTTATGGGCTTCTGAAGCACAAATCATTATATGGCGAAATTTCCAGTAGGAGTGACAGAGATAGCACTAGTAGAAAGAGATAGCTATGCTCAGAACATTCGAGAAGTGTGTAACAAGGATGGGACTACTAGAAAGAGATAGCTATACTCGGAACATTCGAGAAGGGAGTGACAGAGAGTGCACCATTAGAGAGAGACATATATGGCCTCGAATGTTCTCGGCCCGTACACTGGACCTTACTAGAATATTCGCGATATGTGTGGACAATGCGTCTAGAGCGGTTCCGCGGGATATAAAAAGGCACCGGCGGCCGGCGTGAGTTAGTTACATTTTAACTGCGATCGAGTGCTAGTACAAGGCTAATCGGAGAGAAAGACTCTTGAGTGATTAGTGCGCTTAAGTACCTACAGTTTGTGTGAATAGTGAGTGCATAATTTGTGAAATAGTGTGTGTGTTTTAATTAGTGGATTTTAAGTACTTACAGTTCGTGTGAATTGTAAGTACGTAATTTGGGTAATAAAGTGAGTGTTTTATTTAGTGGATTAATTTGTGCTTTTCTATCAAATACGAACCCCACGCTCGTAACAATACCGTAATATTAATCCATCATATTAATCAATCCACCAAAAAAATACCTAATCTATGCCAAAATTCAATCCGATTGGAATGTTCGAACTAGTACATATGTAAATTATCAAAATTATTTATAGAGGACCCACCTACTAAATTGTCAATCATAGACAATTGGTGATACCACAAGGAAATATCTGTCAACATTTTTTGGGTAGCCAGACTTGATTGTTTGATCAGTTCTGATGTAATAAGATTCACCTTAGAACATTATAACGATCTTACAGTTTGCAGTCTGTTACAGATATCGAGATAGCTTTCGCCTTGTTTGATTTTTAGACCTTCTAGTTCAATATCAATACACTCTTCACTTCGAGGATCGCCAAAATGTTGGATAAGGGTTGTTTGTAGGGCATCCCACGAGGTAATGTCCTCTGTCCTCTCGTTCACTTACGAGAGCAGCTGCGTCACCACGCAATCTGCTGGTAAGTGCATTCATTACATATTCGTTTTGTGCTTCATCTCCTGCATACTTTGAAATTATATAGTTATATTTTTCAAGATAATAAAGGTTCTATAATAATATATTCTATAACCTTTTGGCTCCGTTAAACTCCGGTACAATTTTCAACATTTCTGACGGAATTAGAATGATTTGTGCCATTATTTAGCTTGTTAACGCAGAACAAAACAATACAACTTAATTTATGATTAAATTAACTTTCTAAATTGATCAACCCTACGATAACACGAATTTACCTATAATTATAAATCAATATGATCAAATAACACTTCAAATTTATTTCATAAATTAAAACTTTTTAAAAATACTTTTCTTAAAACTAACTTGATTCTGAAGACGTCTAATTTTGAACCAAGGGGAGGTACGAATCTAGGGGAATGTTAAGGATTTTGACTCATCCGTTAAGCCGTTGAAACAGCAGAAGCTCAGCAACCTCGTAGCTTGTTGTCTTAAGCATTCCAAGTATCTCTTATTCCACAAGGAAGGGTCCATCAACACCTTCAAGTGATTTGGTAGCTAAGTACATGTGATCGTACTCTCCACGTACTCTCCCTTGAGGTACATTCAATAGTATCCAACACCTCTAGCATAACTGTCAGTACGAGACTATTTCTCGCGCGAGATAATTACCTGTCTCTTTCTGTGCAGTAATGTGAGAGGGACGGGCAGGGCTATATCGCGCGACAAGAGTCGCGAAGCATAGTTGTGCTAGACGGGCAGTTACGGTTACTTAACTACCTCCAAAATATTTTACTATTCATCACTGTGAGTAGGGGTTTTGTACAGACACGATTTGTCACGGACGACCACTCCGCCTTAGTTCCGGCGCTGCGGCTTTACAAAAACACTCTAGGATGCTCTGTCGGCACGCCTCCTAACCAGCGAAAGCCCTAGATTTACTCAATACTCAATACTTTATTGCACATAATGGTTATACAGGTGGTAATGTTGCAAATTTGAGATTACATCATATACCCTGTAAGCAGGGCGCAGCAATTTGTACTTTCGCAGCCTAATATATCGTAGGTATGCTAAATGTATGTCAGAGCTTCTCGATATATCGAATATATATATTGTATTATCGTTGAAAAGCGTATTATCGAGTACTAGCTTTTGCCCGCGACTTCGTACGCGTAGAACTCGTTCATTGATATTGACTATTAGACTTTCAGGTATTCAATAATCGTATGGAATCTAAATGTTCTAGGCTATTTATAACATACTTTTTGAGTCTTTTTGGAGTTATCCGAGGCTATGTCCCTTTCGATTCAATAAATTATGCTCAGAAATGGCTCGAGATGGTGATGGTCGATATTTATATATTTTTGTTTACGTAGAAGGCATTTTGTTCAAGATATTTTTGTTTATTTTTAAACAATATCATTTTTTGGTACCAACCTGGTTCTTTCACACAGCCAATTTTCGTCATGAATATTTTGATTTTACATATGACAAAATTCATTAGTGAATAAAATTATACTTTCTTCGTCAGTTTCTAACCGACCGTCACCTATCTCGAGCAGTTTCTGAGCATACGCAATCGACTCTGCATCGTTAACTTTGTTCCACACATAACATAAGATGATTTCAGGCATGCATTTGTCTCGTCTGCCGGAGTGCTATGCACGATAACTGGTAAAGTCTGTTTGAATTCACCAGCCAGTAACACTACCACACCACCCATCAACGATCGATTACTGTTCATGTTTTGCAGACAGCGATCAAAGTGCGTCAATAGCTCGTTTATGTGACATTGTATCTTGACAATTCAGATATTGTCGAGTATCTGAGTAATACAAAGACTTTCGACCCATCTCGCTTCTGAGCCATGTCTACAAGCTCTTTTCTAGGGTCATCACGAATCGTCTCTCAAGCAGGTTCGATGAATTCCAGCCTCCCGAAGAAGCCGGGTTTCGAAAAGGCTTTAGTACCATAGACCACATACACACGCTGCGGCAAGTTATACAGAAAACCGAAGAGTATAATCAGAGTATAATCTGCCACTGCTTAGAGTTTGTGGACTATGAGAAGGCCTTGGGCAGTACTACAGTCCCTCCAGCGATGCCGAATTGACCATCGGTATGTCGAGGTGCTCAGGAGTGTGTACAACAACGCCACTATGTCAGTCCGAGTACAAGACCAGTGTACGGAGGCGATTCCATTGCAGAGAGGTGTGAGACAAGGAGATCTAATATCTCCGAAGCTCTTTACCAACACAATGGAAGACGCCTTCAAGCTGTTGGAATGGCAAGGACTTGGCATCAACATAAATGGCGAGTACATCACGCACCTTCGGCTTGCTGACGATATCGTGGTCATGGCGGAGACGCTGGAGGATCTCGGTATAATGCTGGATGATCTCAACCGAGTATCCCAACAGGTAGGCCTTAAGCTGAACATGGACAAGACGAAGATCATGTCGAATGTCCATGTAGCACCCACCCCAGTATTGGTTGGGAACTCGGTCCTCGAAGTTGTCGACGAATACGTCTATCTGGGTCAGACGATCCAATTAGGCAGGCCCAACTTCGAGAAAGAGATCAATCGACGGATTCAACTCGGATGGGCAGCGTTCGGGAAACTGCGCAGTGTCTTCTCGTCCAAAATACCTCAGTGCTTGAAGACAAAAGTCTTCAACCAGTGCGTATTACCGGTGATGACCTACGGAGCCGAGACGTGGTCTCTAACTATGGGCCTCTTAAGGAAGCTCAGAGTCACTCAGCGAGCTATGGAAAGGGTTATGCTCGGGATCTCTCTACGTGATCGAATCAGAAATGATGAGCTTCGTAGACGAACTAACGTCACCGACATAGCAAACAGGGTTAGCAAACTGAAGTGGCAATGGGCAGGGCACATAGCTCGAAGAACCGATGGCCGTTGGGGCAGAAAGGTTCTCGACCACGTACCGGCAAGCGCAGCGTAGGACGGCCACCCGCAAGGTGGTCGGACGACCTGGTCAGGGTTGCGGGGACTCGCTGGATGCGGGTCGCTTCTATCCGGCCCATGTGGAAGTCAATTGAGGAGGCCTGTGTCCAGCAGTGGACGTCCTATGGCTGAAATGATGATGATGATGATGACAAAAACTTTATGCACAAATACTGTACACGGCGATCTAAATATTGCACGGTCTTTGGAAAGAGACAATTCCACAATTGGCTGTTAACGACGATTTCCGTACACTGGTGACCGTCCATCAATCATCGTTAAAAATTAAGAGGAACGAACGAAATACTTTCACGTTTATAATATTATTAGGATTGATTATTATGTTGATTATTCTATCTTTGCATACTCTGTTAATTGCTACTTTATTTATACTCGTTTACCAAGCAGGGGTTCATAATCAAAGCTCGTACTATTTTCAGATGCTGTGCGTATACATATAAACGTGATATTACCTACCTGAAGGGCTACTCCTATGTTCGAAATTTTACCGTCATATAGTGCTATTACACACTCAAATATACTTTGACAGATCGAGAGCGATGGCACAATTCGACAGTCGAGTTGCGAACATCGGAGCAGCCCTTCTGGTTTAGGTCTTAGGTCTTAAAAAGGTTTTTGTAAGCAACCTCTGTAAATCTTAGAAAAGATTATTCAAATGCATATTGTAATAAATGATGGTAAACGTTTCTTATGTCTTATGATATGATATATGTTTATTTTATTTATTTTTATTTTTATTTTATTTATTTGGAACATCAACAGCATTACAGAACATATATAACAATGCTTAT
This sequence comes from Apotomis capreana, assembly GCA_947623375.1. Classification (NCBI taxonomy): domain Eukaryota; kingdom Metazoa; phylum Arthropoda; class Insecta; order Lepidoptera; family Tortricidae; genus Apotomis; species Apotomis capreana. The sequence goes on along the minus strand of OX392498.1, from coordinate 24,261,358 downwards.
AGCTAGAACATAAAGCCAATAACAGATGTCCACAGATATGCAGTTAACGAGGCCTTGAAAAGATAACGATATCAGATTTCAATTGGTATAAAATTAGGTAAGGTACATATACACTTAAATTAAAACAAAAGAAAGCTAGCAACCACCCCAAGTGTGTGTGTGTGTGTGTGTGTGTGTGTGTGTGTGTGTATGTGTAATATATAAGCATGTCTATCGTACGCAACTCCACGCTACCACATCATCAACCTTGCAAAATGAGTTTTCGAATACGGTTTTTTAAGACCGACTTGGAACAGTCAAATAGATCGGCGGCATTAAATTTACAATTGTATTCTCTCAGAATACGTACAATTGGGGAGTTTTGAGCATACCTAGTGTTTACCTTGGGTATGCTGAAAAGTCGACGTTCGGAGTGCCGGGTTCTGAAGGTTGGCACAGAAAAGCCAATTTCGGCAAGAAGTGAAGCACTATCGATACGACCAGACAGGATATCATGTAGTATAGAGACATCAAGCAATATACGACGGTCCTCCAGGCTCAGTAAGTGGCATTGGCGTAACTAAGATTATTTTCCAGACGGGGCCTGGGGGGGGCCTGGCCGGGGCCTGGCCAAGGCTTTTGAGATGAAGCCATGAATTTCTATGGGTAACCCAAAATCCTGGGGTGGGCACTAGACCATACTGGGGTGGGCACGGCCCACCCGGCCACCTCCCTATATACGCCAATGGTAAGTGGTGGCGGCTGCACATAGACTCGTAGCTTGGATCCCATTTTTTGACACGATAATTTAAATGACGCAAAAATGAGCGCTGTAGTTTTTCAATTTTTTCTTTATGCGTGACTAATTGGGGGAACCATATACAGCTGGCGTATTCTACAATACTCCTGACATAGGCAAAGTACACAACTTTAATGCAATTGCTATCGTGAAAATCACTGCACACCCTGAAAACAAAACCCAGATTACGATAAGCCCTAGCGACTACTTTATCGATGTGCTGTTCAAAAGTTAATTTTGAATCCAAAGTCTTATGTTATAGTCCGGATAATGAAATATTACTCAAAGTATTGGCGGAAAATTTAAAAAATCTGCGGCTGGTTACACTGAGTAGTAAGAATTATAGTTTTGATACTAGAAAATATTTTTGATTCCCTATGCACACATAAGGTACCTAAGGAAATAAGTTAAATATATATTGACGTGCACTCATAGTTAGATCACATAATTTATACCACTATGTACAGTATAGTCAACGACAAAAGCATATATGTTTACACTTTCTTACCATATAGGTACAAGGCGAAAAAATAAATGTAGTGTAAATAAGACCTATCTCGATAATACTATAAATCATAATATTAATCCCCTTTTATTTTTATTGTTATCTCGTTTATGTTTAAGTACCTACCTAATTGTGTTTCTTTTTATATACCATACAAATGTTTTGGTCATGTGCACTGTGAATATGTATGTAATAAATAAATAAAAATTCTTTCGCATTTTACTGTTTCAAACTTTTTTTTTTCATATAAAAATGTACGTGATACGTGACAAATCACATAATATCAAAAAATGTTTTTTTAAACGAATAAGGCCTCTTGACACGTTCGTTCCGGTACGGATTCTCTAGAACCACGTGGTATATGAGCTATGCTATGGTTTAAATAGCTTATTTGTTGCTCCCTTCATTTAGCTGGCTTGATATATAATGTAATTTTCACTTCTCATGCTCTTAAAATGTTACTTTAGTCTCTGCATATCGGGACTAAAGCTCCTTATTAATCTCTAGGGACTAAAGTAAAATTGTTTTAATTTACTTTGAAAAACCCCTAAACAGCCAATCACGACGTTTGTGAATGGAGGTTTATAGCCATTTTCAGTGATAGGTATACAAACTTTTTGGTGCGTGAAAATAACCTCAAAATTACAACTGCTCAAAAAAAGTCAAATTGTTTTAATTTACTTTGAAAAACCCCTAAACAGCCAATCACGACGTTTGTGAATGAAGGTTTATAGCCATTTTCAGTGATAGGTATACAAACTTTTTGGTGCGTGAAAATAACCTCAAAATTATAACCGCTCAAAAATTCAAGATTTTATTTAATGAAACACGATTAATTATTACGAATATGAATGTAATTTTATCATGCATGGTCCAAAAGTCCATATTAGTCTTAAATAAAATAGTTTTCAAGTTTGAATCTGTTGGCTAAATATGCAAGCATTTAAAATAAAAAATAATAAATAAATATTAAGGGACAATCATACACAAATCGACCTAGTCCCAAACTAAGCAAAGCTTGTACTATGGGTACTAGACGACGATATACATAAAATATAAATACATATATAGATAACATCCATGACCCAAGAACAAATACTTTGCACAAATATTTGCCCCGGCCGGGATTCGAACCCGGGACCGCCGACTCAGTAGGCAGGTGTCTACCAACCGAGCCAAACGCGCGATTTAAAACGTCACTTTACAAAAAAAAAGAAAAAATTAGAGTTTTGAATGGAATGAGTTCCATTACTTGTATTAAGCTTGAATTGTAATCACCAATTAGACCAACTTTATAAATTACGGACAAAATATGTAATCATCATCTTCCAATGAAGAAGAATAAAGCTGAAGGCTATATAGAGGAGTCAATCCAAAATAAACACAGTATCTATCGAAGGTTATACTATATTGAAGGAATTAAAATATCCTCAAAGCAAAAATCACAACCAACATTTGACCCACGCCCATCAACATCGCGGGTTGAGAATGAGCCTAATGAAATGACCATCGGCAACCATTTTTGAGAAAAGGTCTACGTCTCTACTATACCTACTCTCCATTCACTCCAACTTTTACTTTGACTTCGAGTGAAAATATTGAACATACTTCTCAATTACAAACCACGCCGACCCAGCTTAGTTTACAGGGGAAAACCATACATTTAAATGTAAAGAATTGTACAAACTGCCCTTTAAATTTTTCTGAAGTTAGATTAACGGCTGTACTACGTAATTGTAAGAAACTTTGATATTATAATAAATATCGTAATTTTATATTGAAATTCGTTTATTTTCCTCGCATTCAAAGTGAAAAGTAGAGTGTTTAACGCGAGACTAAACAACCATAATGACACTCGAACTATTAGCCACCCTCGCTTAGCTCGGGTGGCTAAAACATCTCGTGTCATTATGGCTTGTTTTAGTCCCTTGTTGAACAGTAGATACTATTGTGATATTTAGAAAATAATTAAATGTCAAAATTCAATACTCCTTTATTCGTGCCAGTGTTAATCTCAAGGGCATTGCTTTGCATTACAGGGTCATGATCATGATCATTCATTACCTAAATAATAACTAGGTCGATGCAGAGTCAGCCACCGGCTAAGCTTGCACCATAAATTGGAGCGGAGTTTTTTTTTATTTATTTTTTTTGATATTTTCTCTTCGTCACGACCTTGGGGAATTTAATTTGTGCATTTTAAAACAAAAATTTCTAAAATCGGTTCAGAACTCGCTGAGATCTACGCATTGTTACAAAGTCCATTCGAGTCGATCCATGGGAGCTTCGCTCGCTTCGCTCGCTCCGCTCCAATAATACACCTCGATACTACATTTTATGAATCCAGTGAATAAAGGGGTTTACTAGTTTAAAGTTTACCTTACAAACGGTCCGGTAATTTTTGATATGTTGTCTAGGATGGTTAGTGAGTGTTTAATATGAAAAATGCACAATGACCCCCCTACTTCGCGTCCGCCGCCATATTAAAAAAAAACCGTAAATTTCTTCAGATTTTTGCTTATATCTTCGTTTAGGAGCAATTTAGCTAGAAAAGAACTTAGGCAATGTGGTAGAGAATTAAATTTCCTATAATTTCCATCTTAAATTTTGTTTATAGGACAGATAGTTACAGAGATATGAACATTAAAAAAAATGTTTAATGTCGCATTTTTCAAGTCCTTTCAGTTCAGCCTCTCTGACTGCTCCAGTAATGAAGGGTTTTGCCTACGGCAGTATTTATTATTTCCAAACCCAAAAATGTTTGAACTGGTTTCGCAACCCGATATTGTGGGATTTTTAAATGTGCATATATCCGTAACTATCTGCCTTTCCTTTCCTAAAAAATAGGAAAAAATATAGGAAATATGATTCTCTACAACATTGCGTCAGCTTTTTTCTAGCTAAATTGCTCCTAAACGAAGATCTAAGCAAAAATCTAGAGATTGACGGCTTTTTCAATATGGTGGCCGGCGCGGAGGGGGAATTGTGCTTTTTGCCTTTTAAACACGCACTAAACATCCTAGACAACATCTAAAATTCAGAACTACCGGACTCGTTTGTTAGGTCACCCCTAGTCGTTTAGTCTCTATTTACCGAACTATATGTTAGGTACACCATAATAATTAGTACACCAAATAGATGACACATCTTCAATTTAATTTCGAATTGCTGTTGTTATTATTAATGGATATTCCGAGACATCCAAATGTATTAACAAGTATAAGCACCATTAAATCATAAAAATAGATATGTAAATACTAACTTAAAGGCATTTTTGCATAACATATAACACAAAACAGTTTTAAAAGATATAATAGCCTGGTAAAATGTTTACCAGGCTATTATATTTTTTAAAGAAATCAGAGGAAATGATACGTGTAGTTTAGAAAAAATGGTAGGTATAAGTAATTATTCTTTGAGATGTCCGTACATACTAAAATTACTTTTTTTTGTTTTTTGGTTGTCTCGGAAACCGTTAAAAATATCTGTTCTCCGATCTCTATGATGACAATCCATTTTTTTTTGCGAAACTTATCAACTTTGTCATATTTGATTCTTATACTCTTAAAGTATTGATCCAACAGTAAAGAATGTATATATTCTATTTAAAGTGATATTTTAACAGTGATCGAGATACCGAGATAAAAAAAGGTACCTTTCCACTTCGCCACCGCCGGCTCACCCATCCTCGGGGCCCTCACACTTTTAGTATGTTTATCCGGACACCTCACAGAATTACTGTGCCAAGTTTCAAAACTTCACGAATTATTTAAATATTTGACAATTTTGGAGCGAATTTATCTTAAACTAATTAAATAAATGTCAATTTGGCGAAACGGAACTGAACTGTGGTCGTTTAAAAAGTCTGTGGTCCGGGAGATCAGCACTCGCGGGTGCGAAGCTGCCGAGACTGGTATGAAAATGTGACGTTCATATAACGATACAATCTTATTATGTACAAAATCCTATGCAATTGTGTATGTACGCAATTACTTATTTATAATAACATTATTATACGAGAAGTGTGATTATTTTTGGTACATCAACACTCTGTCATGAATTAAGACATGCTTCTCAAGGTTGACAGCTAGCAAATGACGATGGAACGAAAAACCACTGCTCCGCGCGAGGGGCTCGGTCGTTGGCGCGTTATGTAATACTTTACAGGCCTCGTATGTTGTGGAACTAATATATGTATATTTGTACAAAACTAGGAATATAAATCATTTTCTAAACTGAAATACGATAATATAATATGTCAATTATTGCGATAATACCTGCACATTTACCCCAAAAAGCTCGACAAGTCCAGGTCAGACATAATACATCATGCAATGATCCCTCGTGCAAATTTATACCTAATGTAGGGTCTAACATTAAACGTTATATTGATATGCACTTAATAGTTATATTATATGTTTAGAACATTTGTGAATGACATTTGTGCCGTACACGAGAAAACCGACTAAACGGCGAAGGGCAAGCGTGTGGATTATGAGGAGACGCCGGGAGGGTTAACCCGATGTTCGAAATCCGAACTTCATGCTGTCCCGCTCATTCAAATACGGTTTGACACGAGATCGAGAGAGAGGGCACGATACAAATTTCAGGGGCATTATAGGCTTGGTACAATTTATGAGAGACCATTAAATTATATATTTTTTCGATAGTCCTTTCTGTAAAGATCTACAAACTGCAAGGTCATTAATTTTTCTTTACCGTGACTTTTCCCTTTTTTTATTGTTTGCAATAAAATTGGCTAAAAGGGCCCTTGCCTTCGAAACCCATTATTATTATAACCCTTCAGGTGGCAGCGCCACCAGTTGCATGGCAGGAGAAGTGGCGCGTCTATTTTACAAAATTTACCGTTAAGTGGCAGGAACCGGGAGCCGGACCCAACGTCAAGTGGCAGAGATCCGGGAGCCGGATCGGACAAAACAAGCCGTTGGGTGGCAGGATCCGGCTCCCGGACCCTGTGCGATGTCTTATTTCGCACCCGAAATAAAACCGTTAAAACTATATCTTGCTTGCTCACACTTTCAAGATGCATTCGTCACTAAACAAGGACGGCATTCACTAACGGTCGAATTGCCGCGCAAAGCAAAGTTCGTTAGAAATTGCGTCATCTTCCCGACCCCCCCGACCATCACGCGTCGACCGCCGAGCCGTGAGCATTTTAAAAACCTTGTGGTTAGAAAATATTGTATAGTGAGGTGTAATAAAAAGGGTTATAGGTGTAAATAAATATATAGATTTGCCATTAAATTAGTTTTTTCAACGGTTCACTGTTTTTTTTCCTAATTATAGTTATTTTTATACATAAAGTGGTTAAAATTTAGTCATTCGACGATTGATCAAGACTAGCAAAATTTCCATAAATGGAATGGCATTAATTTCTATACAATAAATATGGCATTTTATGATGAATCCAACGATATATAGTTTATATAAAACATCTATTTTTGTTTTTTGAGAAAAGATATGTTTTGTAACATGCGGAAATTCGCGATGACCACCCGTGGGAGGCCCGCCACTTAACGGTATATTTTGCCAAGATGGCTGTGCCACTTCTCCTGTCATGCAATCAGAAACCTTGCCACTCAACGGCTTGTTTTGTCAGGTCCGGCTCCCGGATGCCTGCCACTTGACGTGGGGTCCGGCTCCCGGTTTCTGCCACTCGAAGGGATATAGTTCTATAAAATTAGCTGAAAATTTGGCAAAATTAAAGGACAACTTTTATCCATCAGGATATGTAGGTTATAGAGCCAAGTTTAATTTTATCTAGAAAAAAAATGGCAAAGTATAACTTGTGACATATCAAATGAAAGGGTACATTACGAACATCTCAAATATATATATTTCATAATTCTAAATTAAACGGTTTTGAAGTTATCTACGAAAATGAGCAAACCTTGACGATTTCCCCACACATCCCTTATTTCCTAACATAGTGAGTCTAAAAAAAAAATACAGAATATAGTTCTATACTTATAGATTACAGAAAAATATATAAGAAGTCTATGGTATTGAAAGTAACACCGAACTAATACGAATATTTATATTTCGCTCAATGGTCAAATGACTTAAATTTTAAAAATAGCATTGCAACGGTAAATGAAAGAGTAACAGAAATAAATTATACATTTTTAGAATAGTAGATTGTACAACAAGTGCATAAAACGCACCATTTTATACGAGACGTTTATCCATCCGAGCGAGCTTGCGAGCGAGGATGGATATAAAGTCGAGTGTAAATTGCGTTTTATGGACGAGTTGCACACTCTACTTTTCACTTCGATTGCGAGAAAATTAAACTACATCATGTAAATATTATACTTCAAAACAAATATAATTAAAATTTAAAAACATTTATATCTACGATAAATTATTGTTGTAGTTTAAATAAATAGTATATTGATTTACTAAAATAAAAATAAATTAAAAAAGTAATAAATGATAGTAAATAAAAATTACAAGTTTATTTCAAGAAGTTTGCTGTGTACTTTGGCTGTTGGTATTTTTGCCTTGGTCTTAGAATACTAACGAAACGAAAAAAAATTAAGAGTTTATTCTATAAAGTTTTATTTTTTTCGTGTGGCTGTTGGACCGATCGCCTTGGTCTTCGACGACGATTTTACTTTATGCTCTAGAGCATAAAAAGCGACTTTATGTCGCCTACGCACAGCATAAAGTTGAACTTTTAGAGCATGAGAAGTGAAAAGAACATTTTCTATTCTTTACCTTTGTTATACATATTTTGGCCGAGAAGTGTGAAGTTTTTGTGATAACCTTTTAGCGGAAAAAAAGATCAATAATTAAAAACGTTAGTATTTGATAACAGATTGCGCTGATTCTATAAGTGATATCGCTTTTGAATGTATGAAAGGTTTATAGTAAATTTATTCAGGATTTTTTTCCTATACACTTTGTATGTAACGTACACGGTTTCCTTTTAAGGTGGAAAATACCGCACTCCGGTCCACATTCGAGGCCGCGGGGGGTGACGTCACCCCTGAGAGGGGGGGAGGGTAGATAAAATTAAACTTGGCTCTATAACCTGCATATCCTAATAGATAAAAGTTGTCCTTTAATTTTGCCAAATTTTCTATACATTTCAATCTTATTTTCTTTAATGAATATATTATTACATTGACAAGTGTCAACAATCCCTTCAGCCAATTTTATTGCGAACTGTCCGGCTCAATATCGGAATCCCTAAAAACTATTTGTCCTATTTTTGTTTTCCCTAATATCTTTTTCACGACACTGCTCGAAAATGTGGTTATAGATTACCTGAATTCAGTACAGCTCTTATATACAGGGTGTAACCGACGGTGTACCGAAAACTGAAACCATGGCTTCAGACCATTATTCTGGAAAATCGTGGAAATTTCTTTGAGAAAATTCACAAATTTTCCTCGCGAGTTTTCATTTTTTCTTTATTTTTCCGTTAATCGAACTCTACCAGTAACAATTTTTCGCAAAACACACAATGTATCACTAACAGTATTATGTAAGCTTAACGGTACAACACGGAGCCCGTGGAGTGGGGCAGATAACGGTACTGGCCGGTCATTGATCCGCCAGGCCAGTGTGCCCGCGCAGGCCGCTGCGGTCGGACGCATGTCGGATTAATGTTTACCTACCCGCACATTTTATTTGCTTGCTTGAATGAAAATAATCTTGTTAGACTGTTTTAATTTATCGGTCAGTTGTTATTGGTGTTAGGTAGTACACTAGTTGTGATCTGTGGTTGCGTTGTTTTTATGGTTGCATTCATTCATGTCATTCGATGCGCATTGGCGTAACGGTATGTTTTGCGCTGACGCGTGAGTGGAGTGGGGAATGCCTGGACCGGTCGCTCGCCGCGTGCTCCCCTCCCCGCGCGTCTGCACCCGAGAGAATTGGACGCAATACGTTGCGCGTAGAGTTTTATAATTTATTTTGGAAAATCTTATCCTTGAGTTTTCCGAGAAAATGAACACTCGTTTTCAGTTCGTGATTATGTTCTAAAACTACGGTTTTCGTTTTCGGTACGCTGTCGGTTACACCCTGTATAATGTTCATTTGTAAACTGTATATCTATGTTAGCTCTCAACACGACAACAATGTAGCACAGTTCGTATCTACACATGAATTTCATAGTAAGATACGACTGTTTAGAAAATATTTCAGTTATTTTCTCGGCCGGCTCAAACGACAATTTAACCAATCAAAGCTGAATCATCTGCTGCATGTCAAATTAAATTGACCAATGAGAATGCGTCATTTATAAGGTGAATTTTTCTCTTAAACTTATAAATACCCGCAAAGGAGTTTATTTTCTTAAGTAAGATAATACTCCTCAGGTTTACTTTTTAATACGTTTTCGATAAAAAGGTTTTACCCTGAAAATCATGAACATTTATAATTTAAAATTAGTAATGGGGCGTAAAACAATTTCCTAATTTCTACAATTACTTATTTTTCAACAGTTTTTAACAAAAAACACATTAAATTACTATACATATATATGTATGGTTTACCCTTGTTTGGTCTAATAGTTTTTTGCCTAATTTTGATTTGCCTAATTTCATTTTGTCTAAAATTACTTTGCATATTTATTCAGTTTGCCTAATATTCGTTTAGTCTAAAGTCATTTCGCTTAATGAATATTTTGCATAATCTTGTTTCGCCGAATTTTCATATTGCCTAATTTTTTTATATATAATTTCATTTTATCTATTATTCAACTACTATAATTACGAAATGAAATGAAATATGAAATGAAATGAAATGAAATGAAATTACATTTCCTATAAACGCTAGTTTGCCTACTACAATTTTTGTATAATTTCAGTTTGCCTAATTTGCACGTGCAGTATATTATTTTACGTTTTTTTTTTACCTATTATTTATTTATTTATTAATCAAAGTATAACCTTAAATATATTCAATTTCCTGCAAAACTTAAGGATGGAAAGTGTTTGTACGGAACCCTCGGTGCGCGTTCTGGTAGCAGTTCAACCTAACACTCCTCCTTGCTTCGCTCGTCGTCGTACCTAACTTAAGCCAAGTCGGATCTGCCCTAAGGTGAAATAGGTACTGTTAGAAATCGTAAGCCAAGTCGGACCTGCGCGGCTCGCTCGCTTCGCTCGCTCGTTAGGGTCGTAGTTCAACCTAACACTCCTCCTCGCTTCGCTCGTCGTCGTACCTAACCTAAGCCAAGTCGGATCTGCCTTAAGGTGAAATAGGTACTGTTAGAAATCGTAAGCCAAGTCGGACCTGCGCGGCTCGCTCGCTTCGCTCGCTCGTTAGGGTCGTAGTTCAACCTAACACTCCTCCTCGCTTCGCTCGTCGTCGTACCTAACCTAAGCCAAGTCGGATCTGCCTTAAGGTAAAATAGGTATTGTTAGGAATCGTAAGCCAAGTCGGACCTGCACGGCTCGCTCGCTTCGCTCGCTCGTTTGGGTCGCAGTTCAACCTAACACTCCTCCTCGCTTCGCTCGTCGTCGTACCTAACCTAAGCCAAGTCGGACCTGCCTTAAATGTTATGTTCATAAAATGAGTTTCAACGTGATGGTCGTTAGTTAGAATAACATTCGACAAAATAATCATTAGTTAAAATAACATTCGGCAATATAATCATTAATTAAAATAACATTCGGCAATATAATCATTAGTTAAAATAACTTTCGGCAATATAAGAATTAGTTAAACTAATATTATACAAAACAAACTTTATTTGAAGTGATGATTATACTAAACGAGTTTCGACAAAGTGATCATTTATTGAAACAATAATTATGAAAACTGAAATTAGGCAAACCGTTGGTTATACTAAAAGTTGTTAGGCAAACTGAAATTAGGCAAATAATTTTTAGACAAAACAAGGGAATACCATATATGTATATGTTGAGTTCATAATATTTTTTTTAATTCTGGCGGAAAAGCCATGACTCCATTGCGATGCGCGCATGCGCTACGGGGCAGCCGCCATATTTTAAAAAAGCAAATGTATTGTTTAGTAAATATTAAATATTGCTTTTGTGATGTGCTTAATTTAATAATGTTCTCATTGACTCACGAAATAAATAATATTTGGAACGTATATTAATATTGACGTAACGTTACAATGATCTTTCAGTGTAGAATGTATTGTTGAGTTGTTTACCTGAGTGTAACCTAGACTAAATGTTTAAATTTAGTTGAATGTGAGGTGAGTTTGAATATTTTTGTTATTTCTTCATGAATGGGTTGAAAATCGTCGTTGCGTCGTTTGAATCTGGGAGCGCAATCAGCTTTACGTATACAATAGCCCTATTTTTTACACTAATGAGGCTGCAACAAGGTACCTAGTTTACAAATATAAAATACTCGTATTTTAATGTATTTCCTCGCAGTAGTCGTGAAAAGCACTCTGTTCAGTCTCGGCCCTCGGGCCCTGCGGGTCGGCCTTCTAAATTTACTCGTTCATCTATTGGTTACTTTACAGCCTCTACAACAATGTACTATTGTTCTAATGATTGTTTGTCCTAACGTTAATTTGTAATATTTTATGTCTTAATTTTCTATATCCAAATACTTATTTGGCGTAATATTTCCTATCCTAATATCTCAACGATAACAGATCCTAATTTTACATGTCATAAGTATCAAATGTCCTAACACCATATTTAACCAATATTACATGCACTAAGACATGGACGGTTAAAAAAAATCTGTTCTGGCGCTCCACCGGCCGCTACCGCGGTAGGCTCGCTTCGCTCGCGTGCGTCGGGTCGCAGTCGCAGTTCTCCTAACACTCTCCTCTCTTCGCTCGTCGTCGTACCAAACAAAGCCCTTAATCACGTATTTCAGATTTAGGACTTATAAGCTGTATGTCAAACAAACGTTAGGTATACAATATTAGGATAAAATATATTAGGACATAAGAATGTTAGGTAATTTTATATTATGGATTTTGGCTTTTAGGACAACAGTGCGTTAAGGGCACAAGAGCATTATTATGGCAACTGGACATTAGGTCAAAAGTGTTCAGGACTAACATTTTAAGGCAAATGATTTTAGGACAAACGTTGTTAGGGATTTCGAGTGAGATGAGACCCAAATTGTCCATTACAAAAAAAACTAATTAGAAAAACTGGTAAAGAAAAAATTATAACCTGCAGCTTGTAGATCCTTACAGCAAGGAATATCGAAAAAAATATAATTTTATGGTCATCCAAAAAATGTGGCATGACCTCTCATGAGCCGCACTCCGGTGGATATAGCAGTTGTGTCTAACTAAGCTACTAAAGGTTAGTAACCGATTTCACTTTGATAACCGCTGCGTCCGGCGCCCAGCCGTTTAGTCTAACGCTATGTACAAACTTATATTTATAACAATGATTGCAATTACATACTGTAATGGTTGTTTCATCACACTTACTCGTAAATCATGAGTTCACTCGTTAGAAAAGCGGGCGGTGAGTCCTAAACTACGCCCTAGGGCGATAAGTATTTTTTTAACTGAAAAACGGCGGTAACTATTTTTTTTAGTTATAAGTATGAATCGACGAAAAAGTTTATATTCAAAACTGGCTATCTTTTTACTTTAATGTTTTAAATGTTTATGTAAAGACTTACTATAAAAATATCTCAAGACGTATTTCAATCACATTCATTATGTTTTATTTATTTTACTATATTTTGTAATGTTTAATTTTAACCATTATTTTTTGGACGTTGTGTTTTTGCCGCTCATTATTTACATTAGTATTTGTAGATAGTCCACGACTTCCAATAGGATCACCTGATTGAATCACCCAGGTGATTGAATTAGCCGAATATGTCCAGTGAGATGACCCAGGTGATCCTATCGGATGCCATGTGCAGCACGATCATCTGGGTGATTTCAATAGATCTATGTATTTCCAGTAGGATCCCCTAAAGATTAAAAAAAATCTTCGGGTGATTCTAGTGTACTATCATGTCCAGTGAGATCACCCAGGGTTACCAAAATTGGGCCACCTATTTTCGAAAATATAAAAATGTGGTAATATTTATTTTATTATCCTTTATTTGATAATATCAATAAAAAGCCTGATAAAACGAATAAAATGTTGTCAATTGACTATATCGGGTGATCAATCCAAATGCGTCAATAGGGAGAAAACAAAAAACTATAAGCCATAGGGAAATCTGTTCCTAGGAACCGTGGCGTTAATTTTAGATTTAATAAAAACTCCATATTTTTTTTTATAAATCTCATACATCACTTCATACATGACCCGGTCAAAACCGCTGTAAAGAATGTTACAATACGACATGCGATTATTTACAGAATTATAAACATGTTCAATTCTCGGTTATGTAGGAGATTTATAAAAAAAATTAATGCAGTTTCTAATAAATCCTAAATCGACTTGGTTGCTAAGAACAGATTTCCCTATCTCTTATAGTTTTCGTTTTCTCCCTACTGACCATTTGGTATGTTCACCAGTATATAATTGGTGTCACCAAAATAGACGTGCGCGCCGCCACCGCCATTGGCGTATTTAGGGGGGTGACCGGGTCGTCTAGTGCCCACCCCAAAATTTTGGGTTACCCATAGAAATTCATGACTTCAACTCATAGGCCAGGGTCAGGCCCCACCCAGGCCCCACCTGAAAAATAATCTTAGATACGTTAATGGCCACCGCCGGGTCATGCACTCAGTGCGCCGATCGCCTAAAAATATAAACATCAGTAGCACCCAATGGTATCCTACTCTAACCTTGCCTCCATTCATTCGTCCCCTCAGAGCTCTAGTGAGCATTCGAATTCAATTTTTACCCTGTAGCTGTTCACCCCGAGCCCGTTGAACGAGATTAAACTCTTTTTTGACCTAGTCCCCAACCTACACACTTGAGCGTTGTGGGTGCAGACTTTACGGGTAGGAAGCTTCGGTCTAGAGGATTGGCAGAGTCCGTTTTCCTTGGTTTGAAATTATTTCTCTCGCCTCCGTTTGGCCTACTCTTTTTTGGCAGCTTCTCACGTCTTGGCATCTAATTTTCTGCATCGTTTCCGCGATGCAGCTGCCAGAATATTCTGATCAAGGTTTTAGACATTTTTGTAAGGATCTCGCTTATTAGTCTCATTACTCACTTATTGGTAAGTTTCATCCATAACGGAGTTTCCACTACTTGGCGCGACAGCGGCAGCGGTAGTGTCCAGGGACCGGAACCGCTTACCCGTATACCCGGTTACCTTGGGGTTTTGAACGGGTTTCTTATAAAGCTGACTATTCTAAACCCCTATATTTCGGTAAGCATTTAAACGGCTTACCGCTTAACACCTTAATTTCTTTTAGTACATGATTAACCTGATCCACGTAACTTTGGGTAAGCGGTAACCTTTTACTACGCTTAGGGATACCTGTATAATACGGATATCGTTATTGTGGGTTAAGCTGCTGAACGGGACAGCGAATCGATTCGCTTAACATCTGAACGGGTAAGCGCTTCGAACGGCTTAAGCGAATAAAGGGGTTGTCCGGTCCTTGTAGCCATACGCCGTACGTGTCACGCTCACTTGTATAGCCGCCGCCGTGCTCGAATCTCTCGGTCAACCGCTCACCGCGCCGCATCTCCATATACGTCGCGTAACAAGGATGGCTTTACCGACATAACGTAGAAAAAGGTGTTTACGGGTCTTCAAATTTTGTCCTAATATATGAGGTATGTAGAAATTTTATTACACAGAAATAAAGACCAAACTACCAAGCTACATTGTGTTTGTATAGAATCTTTTTATCGATTCATATTTTTTATGTGGTAATACCACATTTTTATTTTTATAAATAATGACACAAAGGTAAATTAAGAAAGAAAAATTGAATGCGATCTACTGCAATCGAAGCGGGATTTGAACCCGCGACCTCTGCGTTTCCGGCGCATTGCTCTTCCAACTGAGCTATCCGACCGCTACGTCAATCGCACGAAATCTTTCATCCCTTAATTCTTTTTTACGCTACTGGAGCGCCCTCTGTGTCATATATGTTTTTGAAATGCTTATGCGCATTAGCCATACCCTAGGATGTGCGTTTTACACGCACGATCCCCAATCCCCATTGCTTTACAGCAAGTGCGAAGACTGCGAGAGAGATGGCGCTGTTCTAAATATTTGTATAGAATCTTTTTATCGATTCATATTTTTCTCGCAGTCTTCGCACTTGCTGTAAAGCAATGGGGATTGGGGATCGTGCGTGTAAAACGCACATCCTAGGGTATGGCTAATGCGCATAAGCATTTCAAAAACATATATGACACAGAGGGCGCTCCAGTAGCGTAAAAAAGAATTAAGGGATGAAAGATTTCGTGCGATTGACGTAGCGGTCGGATAGCTCAGTTGGAAGAGCAATGCGCCGGAAACGCAGAGGTCGCGGGTTCAAATCCCGCTTCGATTGCAGTAGATCGCATTCAATTTTTCTTTCTTAATTTACCTTTGTGTAATTTTTTATAAAAATACATTGTGTTTACTTGAAAACACTTTGAAAATAGTAAAACTTGCCGTGCATTTGAATGGACTTATTTTGCAGTTCCATTCAGTTTTGAAGCTAGTGACTCAATTTAATCTTGGCACTTTTCTCCCCGTGCCGTGCTGCTGGAGGCCACCGCCACGCCATATTGACTTGGTCTACTGTGGTAATTACACCTTTGAACTCCTTCATGAGCTTCCTGATGTCTACCACTAGGTCCCTTCCAGTTTAACTCCCCGCATCACCAGGAGACTTACTCGCACAGTTCTTATCTCACCTAGCCCACGTCTGATAGGTCGCAGGATCTCTTCTATGTCCAAATACTCCCATAGTCACGTCCGTTCCCCGACACTTGTTTTGACATTGTGAATTTGAGGCTCGCCAGTGGCATTGGATTCCCTATGTCCGAGAGCAGAATCGATCTTGGGCCGGCTAGTTTTTTATACTACGTATTCCAAGGCGTTTGCGTTATTGCAATTGGCCTCCTTTAACCTCCTGAAGTTTTCTGGCGCTTTCGAGTGTCTCCTTTCATGGGTTGTTCCTTCCCTGAGGAGAACCATTTAATGCAGTAAATGGAAAGATCCCAGTTCATATCAGATTGTCCTCTTAATGTTGTTGCACTATTCCATCTCCTCCGATCGACCCTTAAGCATACAGCCTGGATCCTATACATATACAGTCAGGGGCCTCGCTGGCTAGCCGAGTGCGCTCTGTCAGATCAGCCGCTATCGCTTTATTTAGTGCTATATGCCCTGATGGTAAAGTGATCATTAAACAACACAAATACGCAAGTTTAAAATATATACAATACACGAACAACGAGAGGAGTATAATAACAATGTAAAACTAGAAATTTGTTAATCTTTGTTTAAATAAAGAATTAATCAACTTCACGCCGGCGCCGCGCCGACCTCAAATACTGGCGCGCCGCCGCCGGCAAATATTAGATCGGCGCGCACGTCTACACCAACTCAAATAAAATAAAATTATTATCAATGCGGCAATAGAGAATCTAAAAAGATTGTAGTCTTAACTGGATTTTATTGAAAATAAATATTCAACAACGAAGGTAACTCGAGGATATTGTACTTACCTACATATATGTACATGTAAATCTTTAGTTTGCTTATGTCGTCCTTAGGTATGGTATACTTGCAGTAAATATTGTTTTTTGAAATATCTACCTCCACCATGTCTTTTCAATTTACTTTGATATGAGAAATCCGTATTGCTAAACCTGTGATATATTTTATTGCTCAATTCACGAAGGTACAAACGCAGCACTTAATAGAAGCATTATCACTATGAGCTAAACGAATATTTAATTATATTAACTATAGTAGTTGCTGTTTTATAAATATTTTGGTATTGAACTGCTATTTATTACTTTTGTTTTATTTCCTCGCAAGTGTGATGAAAAACGTCGACTCTGATGGTAAAGGAATTACAAAGTCGCGTCATTAAAGCTGGGAATACACGTTCGTTTGTCGTTTGCCACACTTATACGCAATGTACTAATATATTTGGCAATCATTACTTATTTCACAGTGGATCGAGCTCAAAATGTATGTAACTTAAACTACACATAAACACAGTGATCCCAGCAATCTTGTAATTAAGAACTAACACATACATTCATGTTACACTCCTGTAATCATGAAATATGAATATGCAACCATTAAGTTGACTTTTTCATGTACAAAAAAATAAATTCGTTGGATTTCTTATGAGAGACGTTTATACGCTATGTCTTAGTACGTAGCATAGATGGGACAAGTGCACCAAGAAATATCTCTACACTAAAACATTCTACAACGAGATCACATTTAGCAGGCCCAAGCCGCGTTTCAGTTTGTCGCATGGGTGTAAAATGTTTGTTCTTTTATATATTCGTATTTGGGTCAATCAACTTTTTTCTTTTGCTTGTTGCCATAGTGATGTCCCCTGGGTTACTCTTTAATACTACGGTTTCCGGCGGCAATACTCAACAAAAATGTTGTAATTGCAGCAGTTATAAGCCCATTCTTATTTAAAATATATCATGAAAATACCAATATTAAAATTATCAACACTTCTAAGTTTAATCACCATTGTCTCCTGGGTGACGTGACAGAATAACAACAAGAAAAAGTTGATCCACCCATTTACAGACTGACCTTATTGCCGTATAACTCGTCCCCAGGACAACTTGTCCCATCATCTTGACTATACACGGCGAAACTAATTTGCTACACTGGCACAACGAATGAATATCTGTAATAATCACTCAGTGATTCTTTATTTTTTCCGTTACCTACTATTTATGGGTCGTTATAATGGAAAACGAAAAAGTTGGAAATAAAACTAACGTTAATTTTTATGAAATATTTTTCTGTTCATATTTTTGTAATAATTTAATATTCCCTTGTACACGTACGAGAATGCGTCTGATCAGATGTTGCTGAGATCACGATGAAAGGCCTTTTCCGGCACAAGGTTACAATAATGGGAACAGTAGGGCTAGCTTTACATATAAAATCGAAGGCCGCTAAGATATCACCGTTCATTAAATCGTAATATGTACAGATTGGCAGCGCGCCCGCGCCGCGGCTTGAGCGACGAGTATATGTACAAAGCGGCCGCGGTCGCGGGCGCGCGACAACGGATGTCCGTCATTTATTACAACATAACATTACTTAACGCGAACATTGCCGTTATAATAATTATCCTACTTTCATCCATCCAGGGTGGAACGCATACATGGCTCAGTGTGGGCAGCTACTACAACCCTCGCCGCTATGCGAAAACGATCTCAAGAGATCTTCACTAAGGTTTCTATTTAAAAGCGATCATTTTTTTCATAAGATGTCTGTTTGACTAAAATGAGTTTAAAATGCCAATCGATGCCATTTCTGTCAACAATTTCATTGGTCCTCCGGGTGGTGGGCACAAAATACTTCTTAGATATAAGGAAATTTCACATGACGGCAAAAGTTCTAGGGGCTGCGCTCTTCTACCTGTTTACACGTTCCAACCTTAACATGCAATCTCTAGCCAGCTGGCAATGTCAGTCTATTAAAACGAATTTAAACAGATTTAATGAAACTGACGTTTCCAAGCTTTACAACATCATACTTCGACTTGTCAAACATACATAAACGAAAATAAGACTCAATATAGGTCTACCACTTATCTCGACGCACGCCTATGGTATACCAGCGTGCGGCGTGCGGCGTGCCGGGCGACTATGAACCCGCCAGCCGTCACGTCGCTACACCACCCTCCTCGTCCCGCCTCCCGGCACGCGGTCGTTAAGTGACAGACCTACAATAGTAAACAAATCAACATAATTACAAAATTAACATTTGATACAGCAATTTGGTAGCTTAATTTAACAGCTGTTTTTAAGGAAAAAACCCGAAGTTTGAGTAATATTTTTACAAAACAATATTATTATTTGATGAAACATTATTTTGTAGGTATCCCCTTTAAAAAGATATAGTTAAAATGGGAAAAACTTTTATAATACACCTTTTGAGACCAAGTAAGAGGAGTCCCCTATAGAAGACTGCCCGCACATTGGGAGATTTCGTTAGCTAAATTGATTCGAGCCGCTTGTTAAATAGCTTTAACACATCTGGCAAAAACCGGAAACGCTTAAGCATTATAGGTTTCAGTTTCCACTTTTTGCCATTTTCATTGTAATGGAATATTTGCTTGACAGGTTAATTTCAATATTATTGTGCTGTGTCCAAATGGTATACGAGCAGTTGGAAACAATTATTTTTATGATAAAGTTTTTTTCGTGCCTCCTGCCAGCCCAACCAGAGCATTAACACGAGCGAAACTTAAATGTTTATAATAGGGGTAAGGTTTGATAAACATATACATCTGAGAGTGATAAAAATCGCTACTGCGCGCCTCTCCGCCGGGGATGTATGCAACATCATCCCGGAAAATATATGACTTTAAGAAGGCAACAACGCTCTAATGTTGGGCGTATCTATTTCGCCGAACTAAAACTATCCCAAATAACGGAAATGTCGCTGTACGGCAGCAATTCTCGCCGGGGAAACGGGGATCGAACGGATTCCGCACAATCCCTTTCGCACACACAACTCTAATCTTCAGTCTTCAAAATCCAAAAGCGTACAAAGATTGCTTACAAGAACGTGAATGTTAGTAAACATCTCATTCAATTTGTTAACCAATTCTTAAATGATTCTACTTTCATTAGTAAATTTTTAACGTCATGCTCCCCAGCAGCGCCACCATAGCTTTTTTGAATATAAATATATAGGAAAATATCTACATAATGTCTATAAAATTCTACACTAGTTTAAAAAATATCTACATCGCTAGTTTTGTTGTGAGCTTCATTTTATTGTGGCGCTGCTGTAGAGCATACTTCACAGCAGCGCCACCATCAAACGTCTATTCCTGTATATCGTAGACACGTATTGGGCATCAAATAATTCTATAACAATTCTATACCGACCTAGCATATGAAATCCCTCATTTTATATTGAATATACGGACATATGGTCCTTCAACATTTCTGGGAATGATAATTTTACAGCGCCTGACTTAAAAACCTAGGCAACATTTTGTACTACCAAGGTGTACTTTTAATTCATGCGTTATGGTAAAAATACCTTCGGTTATGTTACGGATTAAAAGTCAAACTTGGAGGGTAGTAGGGATCGAAAATTATTTTAATTATACCTAGTGAAGCGAGCAGTGACAACGCTAGAGTGTTACGAGGTTAAATAGAAATTGCGGAAAAATAACAACCAGAAGAGTTTTCTGTTGCCATTTAAAGAAAAAAACCGGCCAAGAGCATGTCGGGGGCCACGCTCAGTGTAGGGTTCCGTAGTTGCCCATCCTTCACAACAGATGGGCTTAAATTAGGTACCGTGAAACATGCCAACTTTGCCCGCTTTTTTCGTAAAAACCCGAATTTCTCTCTTTTTTTCTATGACGGGATAAAGTTTTTTTTTGTCTAACGAATCCATCGTATTCATATGCATGCGATTATTACGAGAAACAATTTTTAAATCTACATTTAACCAACTTTTTTCTCAATTTTCACCTCGGATAAAGTTATCTAAACTTTTGCCAACATTGCCCAAATCGATTATTTTCGTGACTATAGCCCCTACAACGTTAAGATAAGGATCAGTATAAAATCTGGGGTAATAATGGCGTTCCACGTAAATATCGTGGTCTTACCTATACAAACACGTGTGCAATATGGGTGGGCAATGTTACATAGGTATTTTGTTTTACTCCATACAAGCCGAATCAAGAAATTTTAAATTGTCAGGGTTGTCACTTTTGGTTGAGTAAACCATCTTTACCAATACCATTATCAAAGTGAAAAATGTATGCTTAATATTGGGTACTAATAGATAGGCGGTTATTTTTTTACTCCACGTTAGAATAATCTAAATAAAAATTGTCATAATTGAATATTCTATATTTTTGTGTTTTATGGACATGACATGACATGTCATGCAGCTACTGCTAAAAGTACAACGGCTTAATAGAAATACAATTTACCTTACCTTAAATACATAACCCTCCTTTATTTACGCAGTCAAGTAAAATTACGACAAGGTGACAACCCTAACCCTTTTTTTAGTCTGGGCAATGTTAGCATTCATAGGTTAGCAAGTTACTGGATAACATTGCCCACCATCATAACTCTGGTTTTAATAAGTATTTTTAGTACAAACTACAGTAAAAATGATCTACAGTTCTTATTTTATAACAAGCAATAAGATACATTCACCTGAGGCTTCCCCATTCTGTAAAAAATACACCAGAACTTCACCTAGAATTGGCCCGCCAAATCACGCACCTTATTCGACTAGTCCCAACACGTTACGGAATGAAGTTACGCGCAAATGTGATTCCCAGTGATACCACAGATATAATCTATTTTCTACTAAAAATAGTAGTGTTGCCATAATCATCTTGAAATTGTCTACAGTAACGTTTCTTTTTATAAGTAGCGTTTTGGGAAAAGTTCCCTGTGGATGCAAAGTTGGCGTATTTCACGGTACGAGAAAGATTTCAAGCTCTATAAAAAAGGCCGTAAACGCCATAGTAACTCTAATTACTAATTATTAATTCTGGAAGTCATCGATTATACGCGCCAGATTGAGCGGAATCTTTTAATGCAATATGGCAGTTAACTAATATTCAAATTCAAATTCATTTATTTCAAAGACAACAATGGCCCATAATTTGTTAGTAACATATGATACAGTGTTAGTAATATGTGTAACGTTCGAAGTATAAGGACACCGGCACTTACGTCATTTTAAAGAAATTTATGAAATTTTGCGATAACTCAAAAACGGCTCGACCGATTTTATTCAATATAGTTTTCATTGAAAGTACTTTTAAGGCCTCATTTTCATGAATTTATCCATAATTTTTTGATCCGTGGTTTAAAAGTTAGAGGGGGGGGACACTATTATTTTTGAGCGAATATTTACAAAACTGCTGACTTTATCAAAAAATTATGTTATAAGACCCCTATTATTTTTAAAAGACCTATTCAACGACACCCCACACACTAGTGTTGAAACGAAAAAAAAATTCACCCCCACTTTAGGTGTTCGAGAGGTACCCGAAAAAAAGTTTTTTTTTTAGTTTTTATTTTACCGCTTTGTCGGAGTCAGACATACACATACTCATACCAAATTTCAGTCTTCTGGTAATAATGGTCACGGAGCTAAGCCGCGGACGGACGGACAGACGGACATGGCGAAACTATAAGGGTTCCTAGTTGACTACGGAACCCTAAAAAGGCGATAGGCGAGCAATTATTTCTACACTTCTTGTGTCATTGCCTAGATTTTAAAGTCAGGCGCTGTAAAATTATCAGTCACAAAAGTTTGAAGGACCATGTGTCCGTATATTCAATATAAAATGAGGGATTTCATATGCTAGGTGGGTATAGAATTGTTATAGAATTATTTGATGCCCAATACGTGTCTTTACGATATACAGGAATAGACGTTTGATGGTGGCGCTGCTGTGAAGTATGCTCTACAGCAGCGCCACATTAAAATAAAGCTTACAACAAAACTAGCGATGTAGATATTTTTTAAACTAGTGTAGAATTTTATAGACATTATGTAGATATTTTTCTATATATTTATATTCAAAAAAGCTATGGTGGCGCTGCTGGGGAGCATGACGTAATTTTTATTCCAGTCATCATTCCCGTAACGGAAAGAATATTGTACAGGTGTAACTATATTGGAAGTTTACCAGGCGGAAGACGGTCGCCAGGCAGCGCGACCAGCGACCACCCGAGGAAGCTTGTGGGGGCCGAAGCCCGCCGCGCTTAATGATACGAGTATGAATGAGGTCTGCAACTTGTTAAGGCGATATATAATGCGACACTAGATAGTGCCACTTCGGATTTTATCTAATGTCTTCTTAATTAGATAAATTTTCAGTGAACACTTTCACAATGAGTTGTTGGTCGTGAGTGTTAACAATTTACACGTTCGCGATCACTACCAACAACGTGCCTGGTGAAAATCGCCTGGTTTTAATTTTTTCCCTGGTCGTGAAAGTGTTCAATTGATGTCTACAATTTGTCGTTCTGTAGTTGCCCCCATTATCTTACTTAAAGCTAAAGGGGCAAGTGTCGTTAATGATTTAAAAGACATAAGAAAAAATGGGAAGTGGTGCTAGTTTCGCATCATCCTTTAGGCACGGCGGCGGGTTCATTTAAAAAACCGGCAACAAATTGAATATTTAATGTTAAATATTAGGCAGTAAAGGTAGGTACCATATAAATTACTGTTTCACGATATTTTTAAACCACATATTATGTAAAGTAGGTCATTCTTTATAAAGCATTACAGGTACATATGTATTTCACTATCATTTTATATTTAATTTGCCGTGTACAAACCTACGTAAACAACTTTTTTTTGAAATTTTAATTCCTAATTATCAGATAACGAAAAGATAACGAAACGTACCAATTAAATAATGAAAGTAACTTGTTTTAGAGCAGGCTACAAGGAGATGTTCGTTTTCAAAAATAGCGGACCGCGAAATGTTTTGGGATTAATCTACCTGATGCTATCGACATCGTAAAAAGCCATGTTGTCGCGCACGCTCGCGGTCCTGTGTCATTCAGACAAAATGACATCAAGAAAACATACTAAATTACAAAATATGCATTTTAGTAGCATCGTCATCGCGATCAATAGAATGTAATATAAATAAACGCCGTGAAATTAAATCCAGCACCTGAATTATGCGTATTTTTTTTTTCTTATGTAGGATTTTTCTCACGAAAAGATCTACTCCAAGTTTTACTTAATTATAAATAATATCTCCGGATGATTGATAATGATAACTTGATAAGGTAATGATAACAAAGTTGTCGTCGGTAATATCACCTTAACATGATTAGGGAAACGGGCGCATGTGAATGAATAGGCGGTTCCGGCAAAGGGTTCCAATTGTTCGTTTCATTCCACATGGCTAACTCCGCACACAAACAAGGCACCTGAATGTGCAATGTAGTCAAGCTAGCGCCCATGGTTTATTTCACCCACATTTTAAACATTATTTAAAAATCAAATAGACCTTTTAAGAAAATAGAAATCTAGTCTTCAAGCTTAAGTCAATATTTTGATTAATATCAACCAGAAATACTTTTCGTCAGCACTCGTACACAGATGTGTCGCATTATGTTTAATCAAACAATAATATTTCGGTTGTAAAGTGAATTGAAGTGGAATGCTAAAGTGTTTCAGTTACGATGAATCCTTTGAGTATTGAAATCCGCTACTAGTATGCACGGTGAACTGTCTCCACTATTCGTCAAGTTAAGTCGGTCCTGGAAGCTATATTATTGGAGTGAGCCAAGCGGGGCCGAGGACGAACCGTCGCAGACTTAAAATGACAGGCCGGACAGCGTGTAAGAGCTGCACCTGCGGCCGCCCCTAGAGTGCCACGTCAAACCTAACCGGACGAACTCGGCCACAACTTTACAATTCAAACGTCTTCAACCGACAGGCACTCCGCCTCTCCACAAAGGTACTCATTTGGGCATATATGCAGAATATTCATGTTTGATGTTACGGAGACGAAGGAACTTTTCTTAGCTAACTATTTGGACCCACAGACAAGCGAAGCGTCCTCATACATTAAAGAGTGCAACTTATAAAACATCCATCTCGGGGAACAAATTTCTTTAACAGCTTGACAACACTGTAACTGTATACATGACTACAAACAAAACATAAATGAATACTATTACCTAATTAACATTTTAACGAAAATCAATATTAGAATTCTATCAATCATACTTTATGTAAAATCAATTTATGTCAAAACTACTATTTTGTAGTAAAATTCTTAATACGATTAGCGCACCATTGACCAAGTAGTGCACCAAGGAAAACAATAAATCGTTCGACTTAATTCAATCTAAAAGCGAAGCTGAATTTCGACATTCATTGCTCATTTTATATTTATTACTCATTGCTGGTTTACGTGAATTACGAAAACGGAATCGAATTAAAACTAAAGGGCAGCTAGTTCTGCGCTATATCACTAATCGGTTGTACAAGTCTTTGACTTTGATCGGACAGTGCTTGTTGTCCCTCATTGTGAGATGACGCGCGCGGCGCGCGGCGCGACACACGCTACTCCGGCAGCTTGAGATCGAAGTCGAACAGCTCCGCCAGCCCCTCGTCGTGGTCGAGACAGAAGCCGTAGTCCGTGGCGGACATGGGCGGCTCCAGTGCCAGGAACGGCTCCAGCTCCAGCGGCTCTGCAAGTTCACAAGCAATCATATTTTAATGTTCTCACTACGCCATATAACATACCCGATAAAAAATCATTCTTGCGGTAAATTAAGTCTTTCGGGGTCAACGTGCGTCCGATAAAGTGACACAAAATGTTTTCAATAGACAGTATACATTTAAGTTCAGTTGTAGTCGAATTATGAAAAAAACACTAATTTATGCTGCAGAATGCCTTTTGGACTCGATAAAAACGGTTTCCATTTAAAACATGATTTTACTTTAAAAAAACTACAATACAGTAGGGTCTCGATAATCTGGAACCCCGCCAATCTTTACTCCTCTATAATCCGAACGATTCAGTAATTAAATATTTTCAGTGCTATGTCATTCACTTTAGGTGTTACAAATCGGTTTTCGTACCTTAAATTACTATGTTTTTGTATTTATTTCAATAAAATACCGTTTAAATCTAAATACCAGAATCTCAACGCTCCATATAACATGGTATAAATGAAGGGTGCTCGGATTATCGGGGCCCAGAAACATCAGTTAACATCTTATGCCAGGGCCATATGCTTGCCAAGCTTCGGAAATAACATGAGCATGACTATGGACAAGCACTCTTGATAAATAGTGATACAAATCTTGTCTGGTCGGTTGGGTGGTAACGACAGCACAAGTGTAACCTCGGCATTACTAAATGACTCATGCGTGTACGACAATACGTGCTTCATCGCTCACTTCTTAGTGCCGCTAACTACAGCCAGCCACATGGACGAATAAACGTGTCGGAACTCTGTTGCAACGCTTTTGAAAATAGGTATTGACAGATATTACCATGGACCAATATTTCAACAAGGCTGTGACTTTGTTGACGGCGCCGCTCGTTGTCGCATATAATTATTATATGGCGCTTATACATCGCTTATCTAACTAGCAACATCTAATGATTTAGTTAGAAGACTGTCAGGTGTTAAGCAAACGTTAAGCGCCTTACGAATTAATTATAATTTAGAGAGACCTTGCTAAGGTGGCGCTGTGTACAAAGGTGATGAAACGTAACTTTGTATAGGCATTGCGGTCCTCTTGAATTGTTGGTCCACGATATTACCTAGCACGGCATAAGCAGCCGATACATCTACACATATGCATTCGTGCACATGTAGGTATGTATATCGGCTGCTGATACCTGCCCCGTACCTATGAGACATATGAAACACACGACATTCAAGCTTCATCCACGGAAGCCGAGATGTGTACAATGGACCTATTACATTTCTCAGATTTAAATGCACTTCTATTGGGCTTTACAAAGACGAAGCCTGGTTGTTTAATTTACTCCGCTCCGCTTCCGTGGAGCCTAATCCTAATATTTATTTTTACTTCTCATGCTCTAAAAGTTCGACTTTATACTGTGCGTAGGCGACATAAAGTCGCTTTTTATGCTCTAGTGAATAAAGTAAAATCGTCGTCGAAGACCAAGGCGATCGGTCCAAAGGCCTCACGAACAACTTAAAACTTAGCTAACATAATAATAACAATGACAAAAGTTATTTAATAAACAGATAAAAAAAACTGAATACTTCATAGAATTAACTCTTTATTTTATTTCGTTTCGTTAGTAAATAGTATTCTAAGACCAAGGCAAAGATACCAACAGCCAAAGTACACAATAAAACTTAATTATTGTATTAAGCGGTTTACACTCACGTGAAATTGTCTGGAACGGCCCGACATGTTTCGAACTCGTATGGAGCTCTTCATCAGGGACGGCTGCCCGTACACCGCCGCGGCAAGCTCGTGTACCCGTACACGTGAGTGACGAACCGCTTAATACAATAATTAAATATGTCTCACGAAAGTTAAGATTACAATAAAACTTGAAAATGACTACTATTTTTTAAATTTAGTTTTTTATTTTAGTAAATCAATATAGTATATATTTATCTCATAGCCCTAATGTAACTTTAAATTTTAATTAAGTTTGTTTTGAAGTATAATATTTACAACAAACTGCATCAGTTTCATTTCCTCGCAATCGAAGTGAGAAGTAGTGTGCAACTCGTCCATAAAACGCATTTTAAACTCCGACTTTATATTCATCCTCGTTCGCAAGCTCGCTCGGATGGTTAAACGTCTCGTGTAAAATGGTGCGTTTTATGCACTTGTTGTGCAATCTAAATAGTAGGTTTATTTAACATGTACACGGCCAAACACTACGACCTATAACTTTTATCGAGTAGGGAGTCTCATTCCACCACACTGACACATAATAATAGATCTTAAAGTATAAAATTGGTATTGGCATGTTTTATGGTAGCCAGGTCCTAGCTGCTATGGGCCAATCAATATTTTACTATATATGCATTTATTTTAAGACTGCAGCGAGCGAAATGTGAAAAATAGGCAGTTGCCGTTAAGTAGACAAAGTCAACACTAGTTGTTTAATCCATTTCTAAACTATATATTTGGCAATATTGCACTTTATACTCTCGCGGTTTGTACACATAATTAACATGTAAGTTAGTACATCTGAGACAACGGCGTGTGCAACCCCGCCGAAACGTAAGAATATGAAGGTAAGTAATAAATATCGCGTTAGACCCGTTATAATTTGTGTTAATTATATATATTTTCAATTATTGTTTGGTATTAAAGGTCCATATTTATCAAAAAGTGCTTTTGATCCTCCATACATTTTTAGTATGGCGGCCGCGCGCCGATCTAAATACGCATTCCCCGCGCTCTATGGTTCAGTCGCCAACGCTCGGCGCAGTCATAAAGAAAACTATAGGGGCTACAGTTAAGTATATAACAATTTTATTTTATAACTCAAACAGCTATTATATCGCATTGCAAATTTAATGTATTTTTGTTTTTATTTGTTGTGTTCCATATCCCAAAATGTGAGCAAAAATGTCGTGTTTTCATTTGGATAAGCCATTCGCAAAATATTCGTAATAGTATTTGAATGGAGAATACAGTTTACATAGGCAATTTAATACTTTAAAGCCTAATATGTAACGCTGAATAGGAAAAGGTCCCAATGTGCAGCTTACCACGAGGACGCGTTGACATGTTATGTTAAGGCCTTATCACACTTGCCATTACAAGGCGATCAGGCAGCGAGTTCGCCGCGACTGATATTTGTATAGAAAACACGCTCGCAACTCGCAAGTGTGATAAGACCCATATCGGTACGAATATGCAAACAAAGAACCATGCGCCAAATTGGTCCAAGAAGAGCCAACGAAGATGAAAGTTAAGTCATTAGATAGATATTTAAATATACTTATATTTGTATTATGGGCCCGAGTTAAATTCATTAATTATTCGACTTTTTTGTATGACTTTGATTTAATTCGTCTGATGTAGTGCGATTCGGTTTTTTAACTACTCGGCTTTTCTTAAATGGACTTGATTATTTTTGTCAGAACCTTACCAATCCAACAGTTCCGCTTTGGTTATTCGGACAAACGATAGTTTTACTAAATGTGAAATGGTAAAAAAAGAAATTTACGAAAACTATCATCGAACAAACGATAATAATTCTAATAGTTATCGGACAAATGTAATTCGGTCAATGATTTTTAGTGTTTGAGATAGGATAGGTTACCCCAAACAAACGTTTTAATAAATAATAATATTTCATTTATATAAAAATTAAGAGTGACATAATTCTCTAATGTTAATCGCAAAAAAACCGACCAAGTGCGAGTGCAGGGATAGTGGCGCTAAAAACAGCTTTCAAATGGCAATAATGAGCAACCGTCATATATTTTCATTATTGAACGTCATTGTAATTTGTCAAGGACTTGTCATTAACGAAATTCAAAACCTTTTTCTACCGGAATGCTGCTCAATCCTTCGTTATTCTTGCGAAATAGATACTAAATCCTATTGAAAAAAGGTTGACTTTAATCACTGTGGATACTTATAGCTTTATTATGCAAAAAATACCTACTTGTAATTTGCGGAATATTTAGTCCTGTTTCCTCTTTTTTTACATCAGTGACATTAACCGTTTTTCAACGTCAGTTACCAAAAAATTGTCGTTACCAGTAAAATAAATTAGTACCACTAAAAATCCATAAAATGGCGTGGGTTGAAAACATCCTGTGGGGCTATAAAACCACAAGTAGACAACAGACAAAATAACCATATATTTTTAATTTTAAGACCAACAAAGAGGACTACCTATAGAAGCACTATTGTCGAGTGAGGTCCTTAAAATGTAAAATGTTAGTGCTCTACTGATGTTTACAGAGGTTTTATCGCGATTTTAGTAATTACCCATTATCATTGTAAATGTTGTGCTAATTATAATTAGAAAAAGGTCTAATACGTATATTAGTATATTTAAAAATCTAAATTTGATATGTTAATCTTAATACAATTTTAAATTCTAAAACGAAAATATGACGACATAACATTGAGCCGTTTCATCCGTACTTTTTACTGGACCTTACTAGACAGTGGCACTAGCCTTCAATTTGTCGCCATCTAAATAATAGAAAGACAGCTGTAAAAACTTGGCGCAATACATATGTATTATCAACTAATAAGTCTGATGTCTGGAAACAAAACAAACAATTTTAAATATCGATATAGATATCACAGTTTTGCATAATACAACAATAAACGTTCTTGAAAAATGTAACAATTCATAGTATAGTACATTACATCAGAGGCCGGGAAAATGAGGATTTCCGGCCAAGTAGGTATATACGGCCGAGCGAGCGTGCGAGCGAGCGAGCGTGCGATTTTCAATATTTTCCGAATTTGACCGAATTTTCGGACAAGATTTCAGATTCATATTTTTGAGCCCCGAGAGCCCCCCGATACCGAATTTAAAAAATCCGATTTCAGATTCTGACTCAGGAGCCCCAAAAACCCCCGGATACCGAATTTCAGCCTCCTAGGACCAATTTGAAATTTTCTCCTAACTCGTTTTTTTTCGACATTTTCCGAATTTGACCGAATTTTCGGACAAGATTTCAGATTCATATTTTTGAGCCCCGAGAGCCCCCCGATACCGAATTTGACCGAATTTAAAAAATCCGATTTCAGATTCTGACTCAGGAGCCCCAAAAACCCCCGGATACCGAATTTCACCCTCCTAGGACCAATTTGAAATTTTCTCCATACAAATCGTTTTTTTTTCGACATTTTCCGAATTTGACCGAATTTTCGGACAAGATTTCAGATTCATATTTTTGAGCCCCGAGAGCCCCCGAATCCGAATTTGACCGAATTTTAAAAATCCGATTTCAGATTCTGACTCAGGAGCCCCAAAAACCCCCGGATACCGAATTTCAGCCTCCTAGGACCAATTCGAAATTTTCTCCATACAAATCGTTTTTTTTTTCGATATTTTATATTAAATTTAAAAAAAAAGTCGCCATCTTGGATTTTTTTTCCACAAGTGTCTAACAACCAACCTTTAAAAACAAAACCTGCTTTGTGTCAAACCTGCCAGCTGTGTGAATGACCTTGTTGTTGAAACAAAAAAAAGTTACTTTGCAGGCCTAGGCCTGAAAAGCAGTATGAAATCCCTTTACAGTCCTCTCGAGTTGTTGCGCCCAAAAACCGATACTTCCGAGCCTATTATAAGGAACGCAAAGACAATATTTCATTGCATGTTTGAGAAAAACATTTTGCTCAATTTCAAGTGGAATAATTTACATATAAAAATACAAGAATATATAAAGGTTTTAATTAAAAATAAATTTACGATGCATACGCACAGTAGCGGCAAAAAAATCTATCATATTCTAACATCATATTTAAAGGTTATTGGAATCCAAATAAAATTTCCGATAATAATATAGTGAATATAAAAATGTGTATGTTTTTAGTTTAGTTCCAAGTATTAGTTATTATATAGGAACTTCCAAATAGAACCTTAGCTTAACAGATGATAAAAAAGCGTATTTTATAAACGTGCACAATGTCGACGATATTGTTTCCGGGTCACTATATGGATAGAAAAATAGACGGTATATTTGCAAAAAAAAATAATAGCAGGTACAGTACGATTAAAATCAGTTAACGATTCGGCCAACCTCGGTAATTGTCGTGAATCCCTCATCTCTCACATAGAGTTATCAATTTACAGATATGACCGATTTACAAAATTCTTTTTGTATTCAAATCAAAATCGGTCAAGCAGTTTATGAAATATCAACAAAAATCGGTTGAAATCGGTATTTTAAATTTTTTATTTGTTGATTATTATTAATTATTAATCCGACGAAATATCGTAGGTAGGTACTGTTACTTACATCAAACAGTAAAATATTGACTTAATACTTTTTTTTTATTCTTTTGTAATGTGTTTTACTTGTTTTTATGTACAATAAAGTGTTTGCATACATACATACTTTTATATGTTTTTTTTTTATATATTGTATACCTACAAGTATACCTTTAATAAATAATGAATGTTAAAATTCATGTCGCTTCTGCATAATAAATTTCTTAGGTCTACCGGTTAGTAATGTCATCTTGGCAGGTGCTATACATTGCGTTTATGTTACTTCAAATTGAATGCTACCTAAAAGAAATCGCGGTAATGTATTTCGTGTCATTTCCGTCTCCGGATTGAGGCGATGATACCCGAGAAAAGCCGAATCGTTAACTGATTTTAATCGTATTGTAGATATTTGTTGTAAAACCATTTGTAAAAGTGTGGCATCTTTCATATATATATAATACACAGATATTATAGATTTCTTTGCCGTTTCTGTGCATATATACGAATTTATACTACGATAACGAATTCATGGACATACAGTAGCGGAAAGAAAACTTTTTCATTTAAATATTTTAACTTTAAGTTTAATTGGAGCCTCGGATAAGATCGGAATGCAAATTGCCAGAAGCGTAATAAGTAACTTGTAGTATGTGTGTAACGAATAAAACAATATGTATTTTATTACTGTAGTTCCAATTTATAGCAAAATATGAATTATAGGAAATGACTAAAAAAAATTTATTTTTAAATTAAAATTTAAAAGACCACATAATTAACAATTAAGATGTAAAAAAAAACATGTATAATATGTCAAAAAAGAAATCACTAGTCAGTATTTTGTTATAATGCCTTTTAAAATTGTAAAAGATTGGCAAGTTTCGTATAAAATCCACTGAGAAATGGTAGTTTTTTTTTCGGTTTTGTATTATTCTTTCTATATTATACAGTATCTTTAGCACGTTCACTTATAACAGAAGCATAAAGTAGTAGCAACCCCTGTCGGACACAGATTGTTAAGGTGAGCATAGTTAGAGATGAGAGCGCTGTTATCTCGGTATTAGTAGATGAGTCTGCTGTTAGTGGGGCCGCCGTGAGCTGAATCCCATGGTGCTACACGAGAGACTGCAGCCTCACGAGATACAGCGGACGGCACGCCCCGTCCACTCCCGTACTTACCCAAGCTATGCTAGCTTCTCTAAACTAAGATGCTCGATAGTTGCCATAGTGGGTTGTCTCACTTATAGTGTGCATTATAATGAATTTAAGGTCACACCATCATCATTGCCTATTTTGTCTAAGGTAACATGACATGAGCAATGCACAGCGGTGTGGCGTCCATGGAACCAGAGTCCCACAGTGTCAAGTATTTACAGTTGGATCATCTCACCGTCAGAGGTTTTGAAGATTAAAAGTAAGCCAGCCCAATCGGCTTTAATTTGCCCTCATGCAAGTTTAACGGCACGCCACTGGTAAAAGCTAATGTTTGTGAGACATAAATATGCAGTGTTTGAGTAACGAGTACTCCGAGTAGACTTAATCGTCCTGGTAAAACGAATTTATAAATCGAATCTAATTTTATTACCCATTCTTACTATACATTAAAGGAACCAGTCTGTCCCGATTAATATTACATTCAATTGTAGGTATTATGTGTGATTTGTATTAGGGACAAAATAAATTACAAAAAAACTTGTTATTATTGTTTAAGAAAAGTGATTAATAATATAGATTACTTTATAGTTTAGTTTAAACCCGACTACGCCGCACTTAATGCACTAGCTGATTATCCACAATCAACCTAAAAATGAAATTTAAGTTAGTAGGTAAGCTGGCTGATGAAGATGAATAAGTGATAATCAAGTGAGCGTGGTGTGTTACTCGAAGTACTGAGTCGGCAGGAGTATGCGCGCCGCCGTGTCCGCGCCGTGAAGCTAGAACTCCGACTGTGATGTGAATGACGAACACAAGTCACAGTCCGAGAACCAGCCACAAGACGAGACCTCCTCCTTAGTCGTATCCCATATTCTGAACGATGTCTTCAAATGGCGCCAATACTGAAACCTCATCTATTGTGAATCCGCAGATCCGCACAGAACTCACATTCGTGTTTAAATTTTAACCGACTTCATATGTACACAATTTTTACTATGAATACAAGAGAAGCCTTACTCCAAATTAGACTCCGGACTCTTGTCGTGATCACGTATCCAGGTAGTTTGGGGAGTAATTGACATGATGTTAATTAATCGAATTAAATTCCAAAACCGAAATATAGTAGTTCAATCTAATAAAATGAATAATTAAGCATTCTCGATATAAATTTGTTGCTTAATTGAAGGCGTGTTTATAATATCTTAATATTAATATTCTAATTGCACTATGAAGGGATGTTTTTATTAAACATCCAGCTTTGGGATGAACTACGTCGTCTATATTTAATGTGTTCCAAACGAACATTAAATTAAACACTTTGTGTTACCAACTTAACAAACAGCTGCATTCAGATAGATTATTTCAGTAAAAAAATATATTGACTAAACGCATTGCTGCCAACTTAAAAATATAAATATACACCGTGTTTTTTTATTTGCTTTAACTTCGAGGGCACATTCTTCAGATCGAATTAAATAAATTTCTCCAAGAAACTAATGCCTTAACTCATACCGTTATTAAAATATTCAAGACCCAAATTTTCTCACTTGAGTACGGTAAACCAGCGTAAAGTCTTCTTAATCCATAACCAAATATTATTTATTTTCCATTCGTTCAATTAAAGAGTTTTCAGTTCTTACGCATGCATCATGACAAGAATGTCAAAACAGAAACATGTCAAAGATAAGGAGTTCGTTTAACGTTGCCTTTCGGTTTGTGTGACGACACACAAATTGCAAGAGCAGATATCGAAAATTCCTTCCTGTGTTAATAATAAAGAATAAACGTATTTTTATATTTATTGCTTTTGTATTTTTAGGGTTCCGTACCCAAAGGGTAAAAAACGGGACCCTATTACTAAGCCTCCGTTGTCCCGTCTCTGCCTGTCTGTCACCAGGCTGTATCTCATGAGCCGTGATAGTGAAATTTTCACAGAGGATGTATTTCTGTTGCCGCAATAACAACAGATAAAACAGAATAAAACTAATATTTATACTGCTCCCATACAACAAACGTGATCAGTTGTGTTAACTTTGCCACTCATTTGTTTGCGGCGCCATTTATACCAAGTGCAAACTTAACTTAACCCGGCTAGTTAAGATGAGAAGTCGTGTTTGTACGGAACCCTCGGTGCGCGAGTCCGACTCGCACTTGGCCGGTTTAAGTTAAAGCTGTACCCTAATTTTATTTTATTCCACAAATACTATGACTAACTACTACTGTTAAAAGTCTACAGGGTTGAAATAGTTAGGAATCAAATAAAATTGTTTTGATATTCCGTAGCTACGCTACTGGAGCATTAACTATTCGTAAAAAAATATAGTTTTAAGGTATCCATGGGCCCATGGGTCACAGTTGTCTGAAATTAATGTTTTCATTTCCAATTTATAAAAAAAAAGGAAAAATAAATGCATTACCCGGGTTTGAACCCAGGGCCTCCTACTTGATAAACAATCAAACTACCACTGAGCTAAATTTGTAAACGTGCTGTCATTTACATATTTCTAACACTATCATAATTGACACTAACTTTCTCTAACTCAAAAGTGCCCTTTACAATGGTCATCAACTCAATATTTAATTAAAGCCTGACCAGAGATATATGATGATGCGCCATATTGCGGAATTTCACTGGAACTAATTTCTTACTGGCAATGATTTTATGATGGTTTGTCAACAATGTCAATGTCATTCGTGGTGATTTCTTTAAAAGACAAATATTTAAAATTATCCAAAGAGAATGCCGTAAACCATTCACAGTCATCAACGTAATATTATAAATAAAGTGTATTACATGTGTTTACTACGCGAAACACAGCCAGGAAAAGAGTGCATTCCATTAAATGATATCACGAAGTTAACATAGTGGAACTGAAAGGTATTTACTAATGCCATTATAGTGGGTTGCGATTGGTTGCAAAATTGTTGCCATATAAATCTTATAAATAGCGCCCTCTTGACAATCCTCATATATTTCTGGTCAGCCTTTAGTTTGTATGAAAAGGTAAAAAAAAAATGTTTTCGAATTTAATTAAAACTAATTTACTGGATAGTTTATTTTAACGTACCAAGCATTATGTCGAAGTTAAAGCAAATCAATAAAAACATGGTGTATCTTCCGTGCATGTATGTCTAGTATAGTGAACCTTTATGTTTAAGTTCATATTTCG
This sequence comes from Apotomis capreana, assembly GCA_947623375.1. Classification (NCBI taxonomy): domain Eukaryota; kingdom Metazoa; phylum Arthropoda; class Insecta; order Lepidoptera; family Tortricidae; genus Apotomis; species Apotomis capreana. The sequence continues at coordinate 24,225,245 of OX392498.1, read as the reverse complement.
TTGACAGAATGGAAGCCCAAAAAAAAAGAAAAGATTTATCACAGGCTAGATATTTTTTTTAAATTATGATGTTTCCGAGCGTGACATGTAAATATTTTCTTATATTTTCTTTGTCATTTATTTGTATTTTATTTAAAAATACCATGTCGTAGAAAAAATATTGTATGCAACGTTGTATAAGTCAAAAAATGCTGGTGGCATTTTCTCTTACCCACGCCAATCGCGTTTTATGACCCCTCTTATACAACTGTTGCATAAAATACTATAGAAAGCATTTTATTATTTCGGTTTTCAAATTTAATTCGATTCATTAAAGTCATTCCATTTACTCCCTAAACTTATGGTCACGTGATCACGACTCCGGAGTCTACTTCAAATATACCAACAACGTTGGAAAGTCATTTGAAAATTATACAGTCTAGTTCGTAATGATCTGCATTGAATGTATTCTGAGCATGAAGTGCTCAGTCGGCAATGGCTTGAGCGACGATCATGTGGTAAAGAGCAATATATACCTGACTCTTGGTCTTGGTCTTCTGTCTGCATTTGGAATCGGCCGCCGCCCATAATGGGCGCGAAATCGTCGCTGTCGGCTATTAACGCATTGCGGAGACGGCCTCTGGCGGTTCCACCTATAACACACACATACACACTGTGTCATCGATGCTGTACATTGAAGATATTTTTACACAAAAATAATAATAATCATAGGCTATTTGGAGGTCACTGAATCCAATTGTATGTATGTTTGCATGTATGTATGTAATTTGCATGCGAGATACCGTATCGTATCTTCGTTGCGTAGCACCGACGCGTATCAGGATCGCTAATGTGGAAGTCGCGATCATGCAACGCCACGTATCTGATCGCTTGAAATCCATGTTGCTACGCGTATCCGCACACTTGCGAGAGGAGACACGTATCATGACCGCGACGGTGCGTGCGACGTCCACACTAACGGTCATTCATGATTCGCGATCGTACTACGCGGTTTTGTTTTGATACGGATACGCCGTGATCTAACTCTTGTCGGTATTTGTTTTGTTCGGAACATCAAAGATGGTACAGGCTAGTTTGTGCATCGTTTGTTGTCAGTCGTTTGTTTGTAATGCTATACCGCATATAACGAAATTGGCCAATTTTAGCTAGTTGCAAATTTTCGACCTCCAACAATAAACAAAAGACCTGCTGTCGGAAAAGTAGGTTATGATAAATTAGATCTGCGATCCCGAACAATAAGATAACTGCTGCCAAATGAGTAAGTTTTCTGGATTAAATAGTTATGCGTAAAGATCATTCGGCGAAAAGAAGATTCGTCGTAGAGAAATTATGTTTATAGTGATATTGCTAACGCGATATAAATATGGCAGAAAATAAATTGTAAACAAAGGGAACCTTCTGCCCAAAGGTCCATAACAAATCAACGGCAACAAGCGAAAACGTAAACGTCATTGGTTTCCCTTGTCGTTATGTTTCCGCTTTGCTCAATATCAGTGAGAGTCGAGAGTCGGAGCGGAGATCACAGCGCGGCGCGGTACGATGTTATGCTACGGCTAGTGTGGACGCGTTTCTTCACGGGACGGCAAAAAATAGTACATTGTTGTAGAGGTTGGAAAGTATGCATTAGATGGACGAGTAAGTTTGAGGGCGGACCCGTACGGATACAGGGAATTTCGACTATAATGAAGTCTATTGTGAAAACTTTTCAAGTAAAGCTCATTCAATCCATTGTATTTTGTACATATTGGCTACTGGGTATTCTGGTTTGAGCCCAATAATTAAATTCTACCCTGAAAACATTTTGAGTACAGCAAGTTTTGATAAGTGCATTTTGTACATTTTGCCACATAGTATTCTGTCCTGAAACTTTCAGACAGAATGATCTGGTGCCATTATAATTACGAGTATATTACATCAACCTTGTATGCATTTGTACTCAAATCGACCCTACGATATTGGTAGAAACTGTAAATCGTCTAATCGAATTCGAGGTTTCATCCTATCGAGATCTCCTGACGCGAATGATCACTGAATCGATAATCGCCAAGTCGAGATACTTTCATGCAAAAAGCGAAAACGTAGCGATACCGATTTTCCAGCGATTTTAACAAATTGTCAGCTTGTACAACCCTAGGCTAACTTAGGGTTCTATTTATTTTTTATGTCACGGCGACGCAAAAATAGCCCTGTCATACGTTTACTTGTGTGTGTGAAACTGTCTGAGTGTTTGGGCATCGTAGCTCCTAAACGAATGAACATATTTTGATGCGTTCATTTTGTGTTGTGCTATTGTACTGTACGAATTTAGGAGCTGCAGGTAATAGATTTAGTGTTAAATGTAACAAGCACGGGATACTGACTGTCAGGTGTAGAGCTCTGGGTTTGTGATGCGGAGGCGGGAGTGGAGGCGGGCGAGCGCGGGCGGCCCGCCGCGCCCAGCGGCAGCGTGGGGTCCGTCACGCACGGCGAGCACACCACCAGGCTGCGCGACGACCCCGCGCCCTCCGCGCCGGGCTCGCGTTTAATAGGAGTTCTGGAAAGAACAATAATATCATATCTAACTCAATGACAGGAAAAATAGTATATTACTGCCGAGGCCGGGAAAAGTCAGTTCGTGGATGAGTATGATTTTGAAGGACGAGGCGTAGCCGAGTCCTTCAATAATACGAATCTGGGAGCTGACATTCCCGCCGAGGCTTGTATAGTGCTTTTCTCCAAATATGCTTGGAAATAATCACTAATCTACATTTTAATTTAATATATCAGTGCCATGAAGTTCATTTGGTACTTATTTTTTTTAGGAATAGGAATAAAATTTCGGGTCCGAATCATATGTTTGATTTAAAACAAAATATATGAATAAGCATTAAATATATATGAAAACACAATACCTAACAAAAAATATGCACATAGGTAATTATAAATTTTAGTTAAATTGACAACTTCTAAACACACTGTTTTTTTTTAGAAACCATACCATATTTATCATTCGGAGAAGATCATAAGTTCAAAATAACTTTTATATTGATTTGGACAGCACAAAAGAAATGATTCTGTTTTATTTTTTATTTGTTTACGTTTGGTACACTTATTAATTTTCAACTCACTCATTAAATATCATCATATTATTAAAATTAAAACTTTCGTGAGAAATCTCTAATAAATAACTAAGAATCATGAAAATAAAGTAACCGCATATTTATAAGATTATTGTTTAAATTGTTTGTCCGTTATTCGAAATTTGTCGACATGTCAAATACATTGACCCATTGAGCAAAAAAAATTTCAGTGCAAAAACTAAACGCAGAGAACAATTAAAAAGTTTAAAATGGTTTTTATTTTTTAAATTTAGTGGACAATTGGCTGTATGGTGAATTATCAGTCTTCGAAAAAATTAAAAGTAAAAATGCAGTAACCGGCCAAATTAAGATTACCCTCATTTGTATGAGACGTTATAAACGGAAGGTGTGTTTTTTACTTAATCGTCTTATTTAAATAATATTGATTTCCCGGCTAAGGCCAATAATACATATTTTTTTAATTTTTATTAACGCCTTCTAAATATAACGAACGATTTCGCGGTCCAGTTTTACTACATTAATGGGAACATTTCCAAGCAAGTTGGAGAAATAGTACATTACTGCAGAGGCCTGAAAGTCAGTTTGTGTATGAGTATAATTAGATACGAGTATGATTACTCAGCTACGCCTCGCCCTTCAATTAGTACGAAGCCAAGAATTGACTAAACAAAAACGAGGTTCGCGGGCACCTGCTAGTGTAGTATTAATTTTATACGGTTGGGTTGGGTGCCGTGATAGTTCTCGTTTCTCTTATTATTTAATACAATTCTGGCGTTTTAACATTTCATTAAAGGTTGCTGATTTTATTTGTTAAGAAATATCCTCATTGAAGGGGAATCTATGTCACAGAACTTTCAACTCACTGTTATAGGAACATCTATGTATAAGGTGCTAACAAATTAGTCACGGATATTTTTACCTCAGATAGTACTCGGTTCTCGGAGTACATTTAAGTATGAAACATCATAGGTATTGTTATGTTTTTTTGGAGAAAATTAGGAAACAAATTTGCTACGTTAAAACACCCTGTTAATAAGATAGTTAAATGAGACCTCTTTAGGCAGATTCTAGAACCTCTTTAAACTATCATACACATGGCCTCTAAAAGTTGAAAAATAAATTACTTGAATGTCAATGTCATGCTATTTGCTCTCTGATTGTGTCGGTTGCAAAGAAATTTAATTAATTAGAATTACGCTATGTATCTATTTCACGCGTGTTCAAGAACTGCAACAACAGGATTACGAACCACGTGTATTATTCAGTCAGTGGCTTATTAGAAACGCCAGACGTAACATACTGCGGACCGACGAGTGTACATTGCGAGGGTGGGATTATTTAACATTCACACAATGCACACTTTTGTTCGGAAGATTCCCCATTTAGCACGTCCTGACCACTTTCAGACTAGCTTCAGTGTTAACGTGTGGGCAGGATTCCTTGGCGATTATTTGTTGGGCCCTGTCTTTCTCTACCGCCTTAATGGAAGAAAGTATCTTGCTAGATGAAGTAACAGTCGATCTCCGTAGAAGGATGTACTTTCAACATGATGGTGCCGCAGCCCATTACGATCGTAACGTACGAAGGAACTTAACGGAACGATTCCAATTACGATGGATTGGCCGGGGTGGGGTTCAAGCAGGTGCAGAGAACTGGCCAGCCCGCTCACCAGATTTAACCCCGCTTGATTTCCACGTATGGGGACGAGCCAAAGACTTGGTTTATGGAACCGACGGGCACACAATCAGAACGTCAGAAGAATTACAAACACGGATTACCGACGCCTTTCAGGTTATCCGAAAACGAGCACTTTTGTGCATTAAAAACCAGGGTCACCATTTTCAAGAATTTTTGTAAAGAGTTTATGCTAATAAAAGTTTTCTTATGTCCGTGCTTGCTTTTTAAATTACTTAAACTTGTTAATTAGGTACGTTAGCATTCGTTTAATATCTAACTTAACCTTATTAAATGCGAAAGCTTGTATGGGTGGATGGGTCACGCCCAAACAGTTTAACTGATCTGAATGAAATTAGGCACAGAGATAGGTTATTAGTATGAAATAGCACACAACTTTTTTACACTACTTCTTCGCATGGGACAGTTTTTTTTTGTTCCACGCGGGCAGAGCCGTGGGCATACGCTAGTAATAACCTACAGTTTTCCCGCCAAATCATAATGACATTTAAGAAAAACAACTTTTGACGTGACATGACAGACAGTGTTAAACATCTTGACAGGCACATAAAAGGGGTGATTATTTTATAAATTAATAATAATATTTTTTTTTGTTTGGTAAATTAAAATAAAAAAATGATATACAAAGGGTCCTTAATTACAGTTAAAAGTTAATTGTTTTAATGTTATTTATTATCTCTTAAAATATCCTTGACTAATTTGTTAGCACCTTATATATTAACCACGTGGCAGATCACCCTTGCGATGGACTGAGAAGATAAAATCGCATGAATGTACCAGAAGTGCTGCGAACCGGACGAGATGGCGAGACATCGTTAGGCGGCTGACAGCAGCCCCCAACCCTCCCTCATGATGGCCACGACCGCTCTGACAAGAGCGAAACGAAGAAAAGAAGATACATATTGACTAATATGATTCTTACCGGTTGCGAATATACGTATGTGCAGCGGGACCCCATGTATTAATGGTTTAGGTCCTAAATAATCGAGTTGGCATATATTTCTACCTGTCGATTTATGTACTTTACAATTTCTACCTTTGCAAATTAATGGAAAAAAAAATATTCTGTGCCAGCGGGGCCCTTTGTTAATTATATGTTTACAGACTAAATGAATTACTATTCATGGAGCCTCTTATTTCTACCTTCCAAATAACTTTTTACTACACCCTAGATATAAATCGTTTTTGAGAAATACGCGTTCGAAGATTTTGTCCTTCTAGCAGGGCCCTTTAGTATTTATAGAATTACATGACCCCAGGTAATTTTAAAAAACAGCCGGTTAATTATACTTACTGAATCAATTATTACCAACTTACTAGTGACAGGCTTTCAAGAAAAAAAAAATATATTATTGTATTATATTATCACTATCGGTTGCGATTATGTGCGTGCATACAAGAAGCAGAAATATAATCAACGCTTATTAGGACACCAGGAAATTATTTCCCACATGATCTGCATTAATGATCGCTAATTTCTCTCAATAATCGGATATCTCAAAACGGGTTATAGCACTATATTAAAAAAAATACCCATTCTGCAAATGTGTGTATTTCAATTGTTAACTTGAAGTGTATAAGTACTGTGTGGGTTGAAAAATCGAGTAGTGTGTAAGTGGTATTTACGTGAAGTGCGCGGCGAAGGGTGGCGGCGGCGCGGGCTGCAGCTGCGCCACGAGCGGCGCCAGCAACGCCTTGTTGTCTTCCAGCAGCGGGTCCGCCGGCAGCAGCCCCAGCGCTGCAACAATCGCCATTGTACGACATTACCTCGAGGTCAACCACTCATCATTTGTCACCTATGTTTCCCTCTGACGAGAAGGCTTACTACACGGGAACGGATTCAGGAAGAAGGGGTCTCCCGCTTATGTGTTTCTCAAAGGCTAGATCCGCTCTTGTTATAGCAGCCCGACTATTATAATAGTAAAGTGCGAAACGGGAGGAAGCGGCTGGAATAGTAGATTGTTGGACATGATATAAAAGACACATATTTCACTCGAGATACATATTTCCTATGCTTCGAGAGTGAAATTGGTGTATTTTATTACGAGTTATTAAACACTCTACTTTTCCATTTGAATATCAGGAAAATAATCAAGTTATATTTTTTTCGAAAACATTTAGCGTTCGCCGTTCGTTCACATACGCAACTATGGTTGTTTTCTTATTATTGCACGCCTTCATTAGACATTTGAATAGGGCTTTTAATTCCAACATGGCGGAACACTTAAGATGGCGGACTAGTTATTTTTAATGCACCCCTTGCTAAGAATAACTCGAAAAATAAAGAATCGTCTATCTATCCAGTATGACGGGCTTAAAGACGGTTGACAAAGATTTTTGTATGATGGCTTGCTGAAAAACAAGTGAGATCACTTTAAATCCAATATGGCGGACTTCTAAAGATGGCGGGCTAAGTTTAGATAAGCGAAAACTACAAAAAATTAAAAAAATAAGTAAGGTGTACTCGGGTAATTCCGAATGTCGGGTAATTCCGATTTTACTGATATCTAATAAACGGAAAACACTTCCTCAGCTACTATACACTTCTACAGTAAGAAGAAGTGTTGCTAGCGCAAAAAATGTTACCCCGTTTATTATAATAAATTTTAAAAGGAATAAGACTTCTTATAATTCAGTGAATAAAGGATTTTGACCTTACAAACGGTCCGGTAGTTTTGAATTTTTGATATGTTGTATAGGATGGTTAGTCAGTTTTAAAATGCAAAATGCACAATCCCCCCCCCCCCCCCCCCCCCCCTCCGCGCCCGCCGCCATATTGAAAAAACCGGCACTCTCTTCATATTTTTGCTCATATCTTCCTTTAGGAGCATTTTAGCTAGAAGAAAACTTCGACAATGTTATAGAGAGTTAAATTTACTACATTCTCCATTTTATATTTTTTTCTGGGACAGATAGTTACGGAGATATCCACATTTAAAAAAACGTAAAAAATCGCAATTTCCTACTGAAAAACAAACTTCTGGATTATATCTTCGTTTAGGAGCATTTTAGCTAGAACAGTGCTTGGGCAATTTTGTAGAGAATTAAATTTACTATAATTTACATTTCAAATTTTGTTTCTAGGACAGATAATTACGGAGATATGCACATTTAAAAAACAGGAAAAGTCGAATTTTCCGTTGCCGGTTTTTTCAATATGGCGGCGGGCGCGGAGGGGGGGGAATTGTGCATTTTGCATTTTAAAACTGACTAACCATCCTATACAACATATCAAAAATTCAAAACTACCGGACCGTTTGTAAGGTCACACATAGTACTTTAGTCTCTATTCACCGTATTATTAAAAATAGTTTGCTTACTTTGACTCTCAATCGGACCAAAATTATTCTATGCCATTTAAAAACGGTGTAACTTACAGTCGTACGAGCCCAGAGAGAATTATTTTGAAAATTGTGAGAATTAAAAACTTAATAATAAAAGAAATAATATTTATGACACTGACATAATTTTGGAATTTTCTTCAATGTATTACAAACCTCAGTTCATTCTGATAGTACAGAAACAATACACACAATACCCACAACACATGCAATTCCACGCTGTCGGTTATTTATCTAGATACCAGTGTTTTATTTAAACATTTAAACTAGATTCCAATATAAGTGAAAAACCTAGTTATTGTTGTTTATAATAAAGAACTATTTTGTTGTTTTTATGCGTTTATTTCAATATCACCCATACAATAAAGCACATCCGTAAGTGTTTGTGGCTGTACGAGTTAATATCCTTGTCCCGTAGCGCATTGGATTCACTATGCAATGTAGAGTTTTTATATATTTTTTCAACCTGAGATTACTTTTCGAAATGAATTGAGAAAACTTTCAGAGCATGAGAAATTATAATTGGAAATAAACATGAAAATATCAGTAAAACGACACATTTTGTTTCTCTGTTTAAGCAACGATTACAATGGTTACCATGAAACGCGCAGCGAGATCCTCGCTAGGGGCAGATATATCTTTACGTTTCAAACCCTAATACAATCTGATAAGATAAATTCTTAATTTAATTTTTATCTCCACAGAGAGAGATAGCAGTAATGATAATGAGGGCCCGCCTAAACATAGTCAGTTCACAATATTCCAGACAAATTATCCACTAAGTCACAAGTATATTGCTATCCATTTAATTTTAATGGCAATAAATTAACCATTTACATAACTCCAGGAGCGCTGAAATGGAGGTCATTGTTACAGTACCTACTAAAGTATCTCACAAGAGCCTCCTGGTTCCGGGAAGTCTGGATTTAAATGATGGTCCAGCATAAAATCATTCGAAGGACCGGGATGCTACTGGAATGATGTAAATCGGACATAAAACAATTGCTAAACCGACTTACGTGGAGGTGGAGATAAAGGACGTTCCTTAGGACATAAATATACTTCAATTTCTCCCGATAATGACTTCAAGTGTATCATATATCCTTTTTCATCGGGATGGGGAACCTACAAAAAATAAATAACATAAAAAATGTAAACCTGAGAAATCGAATTGTGGACATGCGAGTAACAAAGCGTATTTAATATTTAAGAAACACATGTGTAAATAGTTACTGTTCTTATCCCATAGAATAGGAAGATCAAAGAACATTCATTGTATGATTATATGAAGTTTTTAACGTTAACCTCAACACTTTAAAACACTGGATTTCAATAATTACCTAGACATTCTTGGGATAGTAATACACTACTTAACAAAAATTGACCAAGTGCGAGCCCGACTCGCGCATGAAGGGTTCCGTACCTATACATATATATGTATAATCTATAACAAGTTTGTTGTATGGGAGCCCCCCTTAAATATTTATTTTATTTTATTTTTAGTATTTGTTGTTATAGCGGCAATAGAAATACATCATCTGTGAAAATTTCAACTGTCTAGCTATCACCGTTGTTGAGATACAGCCTGGTGACAGACGGACGGACGGACGGACGGACGGACGGTCAGCGAAGTCTCAGTAATAGGGTCCCGTTTTTACCCTTTGGGTACGGAACCCTAAAAAGGAAAGGTAGTACTGTAAAACTCTCGCAATTAATGTCAAAATGTAAATTATACGTTTAAAAATAAACAAAGTAGGACTAACGCTCAATCTCGTATCCGGCGGCGCCTTAATAGGAATGACCGTTTGGTTGCGGAAATCCTTAATCGATCTCAAGTCCGCGTAGGTGATGTACGCGAGCGCGCTGTGGTCGGCCGACAGCCGGCTCAGCGCCAGCTCGGCGCACGCGACGGCACGGGACACGCGCGCCTCTCGCGACGCCAGCGCGCGCACCTCGCGCCGCAGTCGCCGCGCGCGCGCCTGCTCGCCGCCGCATGCCACCGACCCTGCCGACAACAACCCACAGCTCACTCACACCCCCGTTCGATGCGATCGACACAGGACACGTAGCATGAGGGGTAGATGCGCTCGATCGGTTCGACGAGCTGCACGTCGCGCGGTACTGTGCCCGGCGCTTAGACATATGCCCGTGACGTGTGCCAGTGTAACATTGCCTTTCGTATGTGAGATTAATAAAAACGCACGGTCATGTCTCATGCGAGCTGCAATGAATAAAAAAAGTATACGAGAAGTTAAGGCGAGTTCTTACATTTGCTGGAGTTGTATGAACTCCCACAAATCACTAATTAAAATATAAACAGGCCATAATTTTTTATATCACTATATTAACGTAGCTCCTAATAGTTTTCCTATGTACTAACTAACTATAGTCGTCTGTTAATATATGATGGCATGCACCATGGAGGCATTAATTCATAATGCCGGGGCCTTTTATGATCAAGGTAGGGACCAAATGATGGAGTATTTTTTAAAATTCCGTTAGTACAGATTTTGCAAAAGACCTAACATTTAGTAACATTCGGTACTTAACCAAATCACTATGTAGAGAAAATAATTCAAAGGGACTGCCAGTGCAAAAACTTACAACATTAATATATTCTCTGCCAGCAACGCATATAGGTGTTTACCGTCATACAAGCTTGTTCCTAAGCCACACTCCCTAGCTGACCTGGCCTGTAAAGTTGACATAGAACACTATTCCAAAATGACCAAGGTGTTTGTTCCTCTTGCTCTAACGTTCGTTAAATGAAGGGAACGATACGAGACGAACGTCAACTTTAGAACTTGACAGTAACCAAATATCCCTCCCCCACACACAAACACGTTATTAAAATTAATTTCATGGTAAATAATGTTATGCTGATTAATGTTATGCCCACTTTAATTAGGTATATAGATTCAATATTTTGCTGAATAAGTATTATGCGTTTTTTTTTATAAATTTAATAATATGCCAATTATGCGGGATCATGTTATGCCAAGTTAAGCGACATACTATGACAATCTATGTTTTCCCGACACTGCTCGAAAATGTGGTTATAGATTACCTGAATCCAGTACACAAAACCGCTTATATATGTTCATTTGGAAACTGTATATCTATGTTAGCTCCCAACACGACAACAATGTAGCACGTTACGGTAACAGTTCGTATCTACACATGAATTTCATAGTAAGATACGACTTTTTAGAGAATATTTCAGAGCAATTTTCTCGGCCGGCTGAAACGTCAATTTAACCAATCAAAGCTTAATCGTCTGCTGCATGTCAAATTAAATTGACCAATGAGAATGGGTCACTTATGAGGTGTATTTTTCTCTTAAACTTATAAATACCCGCAAACGAGTTTATTTTCTTAAGTAAGAAAATACGCCTCAGGATAACTTTTTAATAAGTTTTCGTTAAAAAGGTTTTACCCTGAAAATCATGAACATTTATATTTTAAAGTTTGCTATGGGCCGTAAAACATTTTCCTAATTTCAACAATTACTTACTTTTCAACAAATAAACAGTTTTCAACAAATAAACACTGTAAATTTATTTATTGAGTTTATAATATTTTTTTAATTTGGCTGAAAGTCCATGACTCCATTGCGTGAGATGCGCGCATGTGCGGGGCAGCCGCCATATTTAAAAAAGCAAATAGATTGTTTAATTTGTTTAGTAAATATTACATAGTGGTTTTGTAATGTGGTTTTGTGATGTGCTTTATTTAATAATGTTCACATTGACTCACGAAATAAATAATATTAGGAACGTATGTTAATATCGACGTAACGTTACAATGATTTTTCAGTGTGGAATGTATCGTAGGGTTGGTAACCTGAGTGTAACCTAGACTAAAAAATGTGTAAATGTCTAAATTTAGTTGAAAGTGAGGTAAGTTTTAATATTTTTGCTATTTCTTCATAAATGGATTGTGAATAATCGTTGCGCCGTTTGAATCTGGGGGCACGACCAGCTTTGTGTAGCCATAATTTTTTGAAACAATGAAGCTGCAACAGAAGCGCCGAGTTTAATTACCAATATAAAATGCTCTTATTTTTATGTATTTCCTCGCAGTAGTCGTGAAAAGCACTCTGTTCAGTCTCGGCTGAAAGTACAATAGATGAACTCGTATTATCAGAGGCCTCCCCTGCGGGTCGGCCTTCGAAATTTACTCGTTCATCTATTGCTTACTTTACAGCCTCTACAACAATGTACTATATACTTCATAAACCTAGCCTACTTGCAGAATAAAGTTCATTATTGCATTATTTTTGTTCACGGGCACCCGAATGATTGTAGTATGGTGTGATGGTAACCTTTGAGCGAGTCCAGTTTTCACAGTAGCATACTTTTTTGCATGTAGTGTATTTTACTACATATATTTCCAGACTGCACAAAAAACCTGAAGAATTACTTATTTTGAAAAAACATTATGAATAGTTTAAATTCCTATTTCTAAATCTCAGCTTTCCTGCTATAAATATTCGCATGAAGGCAGACAATTATAGGAATTCGCATTTGCCGCTAAGTGAGCTTAAAATGACGTGCAACAGCAATATATAAGCAAGAATTACATGGAAAAGTAAAGGATGGACAACAAAAATGTGTAGGACTAAGATCCATTGTATGCTGTTTGAGACAAGCTGATGAGAATCGAACAATTCTCCACTAGCATCAATTTGAAGTGTCTAGTTTATATCTGTGAAGAGCTTTTCATCACCGTCTAAGCCTCGAAATGGATTTGAGTACGTTTTTTCCCATTACCTCATTGCTGATTAAGACAGTTTTAGGTGAAGGTGAAATAGCTTTCTGAGACAACATTCTTTAAGAAAACAAGGCACACTAGTTCGAAAGTTAGGCAAATTTGTGCGTACATTAGCGGCCGATGGTCCCTGTTCCTAAACTGAAATATAAAATAAATAAATAATAGTAACCTAAAAAATATAATAATTAAGTATAACAACAGGGACAGCGGTAGTACGTGACAAAAGAATGCGGTGCTTAAAAAACGAAATATCTCAACCCTGGCATAGCTGGTGCTAAGAATGGGTAGTTGCATTTTATAGTAGTTCCATCTGTCTGCAGCAGGTCATAACAACGGTTAGAAACTTAAGAATAGCGTAACACAACTGCATATAAAAACGAATTCAGTAAGGAAGGCAAAAAATTATACAGGAATCAATTATAAGAAGTTACTTTTAACAGTACTCGTTGTATTACTGAGGATAATACTTGGTTTATTAAAACCGAAAGGCTGCTGACGGCTCGTCTTGAAAGGAACAGGATGAAATTAGTGAGAATTTGCGCGCAAATAATTGATGTAGTTTATCAATACAAATCGCTTCTATGCATTTAGGAGCATGCCCTAGGTGTAATTTAAGGGTTAATCAACTTTTCTCTGTTGCCTGTTGCCATGATCATGTCCAGTGTGTAACTCTTTAAAACTACGCTTTTCGCTGTTTATATCGACCATATACGTTGTTATTGCAACACACTATCTCCTCACATTACCATATAAATTTTCTATACTTTTCCAAGAAGTTTTTCTCTAATGTCCCCTGGGGTCACGGGAAAAAATAACAAGAAAAAAAGTTTATCCACCCTTAAATAAGAACAACCCCTAATATGTTCACGTAATTTTTGATGTTGGTATGATTACTAAAGATTAATTACTGTCTTAGAATGTTTAAGACACTTAACTACAAACATTTCTTTTTAGAGTACGTTAACACGTTGGAGGTTTGCTCGTTTATATCCGGACAAGGCGGTAGAGCGTCTTAACTTCTCAGTAGGTATATGTTATCAACTTCTTCTAGCTACGGTTATCTAACGTAACATTACGGGAATCAAAAATGTTGCAGTACATTATGATGATATATAATGGTGTATTTAAAAACAAAACAACATAAAAACGTAGTACACACATACAGCAGCGCCAAAAAACTATCATATTAGAAAAATAAATAGGATCCAAGGTAGGATAAGATCAAAAATATAAATATTAGTATTTTATTTTGAGTACATGCAATCTTATAATAATTATTATAAAATCCTCAAAGGTCTAGGATGAGATTTGGTCATAATTTTAGGTGGAATAGTAGCAGGAACTAAGAACACTGTATTACTAATATCAGTTTGTTTAGATATTTACGGAAATGTAAAAAAAAAAAATTAATTTTTAACTGTTATTTTATATAAACCAAGGTATCGGCGTGTCTTCGTATATTTGGAACTTCCGTACTAAAATATAAATGATAAAAAACGCGTAGATATTTGGATAGAACTTAATTTAGGAACTAAAAGTGAAATGGCAGGTAAGTATTTACTTCTAATATGTTTTGTGATAGTAAAACTGTGGCATATTTCATACAAAAAACACCATATGATATAATAGATTTTTTGCAGCTACTGTATTTGTCAAAAATTTCGCCGAATAACAAACAAAATAAAAAAAATAAAAACGTTTCTTTAATGAAGTAGATTGGATTTCTTCTCATGTCACACGATGCTTAAGACAAGGGATCTGGACAAGTTAGTTACAGAAATAACTGGGGTGCAAATGCCATGCGGATGATAAGAGTTATATAAATATGTATATGTAATCAATAAAATTTCGTCACCAAGGCATCTTAGTGCATGCCGGCGCACATGTGCGCCCAATCGTGGGTAGCAGCCCTGTCTGTGTGTTTTTAACGAACCGTGTTAATTCGCAATTCGAATTTCTGGGAATAGGGCTCTTATCCCGCAAAAACAATTAGATTGCGATAGTACCTCTGAAAAGTGATTTATATTTAATTTTTCGACTTTCACTTGATCTTGCCGTTTTTCAGTACAGGTCAATAGTGAACTCACCATAAAATACTTATACTAAGGAGAAAAACAATTAAACGTATCAACAATTGGCAACCGGATGCATTATTATTTTAAATTGGCCTATATATTTGCGATTCTAATAAAAAATTGGGTTCTTTATGTTTTAGAGCCCCCTTTATAGACTGGAGGTCTGGGGCATTTACTATGGTAGAGACGGAACTGTCCGTGACCAAGAAGCTCATAAATACACTGGAGGCAGCAACGTAGCCAGCCAGTTTGAAACCGGAATTGAAACGGCATGAATTCTGCATCTGAAGTTTTCCTTCTTTCATCGGGGTCTTAAGATCCAGCATTCAACACAAGGTGAGATCTTACACGAAAAACAAAATGTTGCTTCCCGACTCTACCCAAAATTACCATCAACTTTTAATATGAGACCAACATCGAAAAAGTAAAAAAAGAATTACTTATCCATACAACACTTGAAACGAACCGACTACTTTAGTATGAGGTCTAATTTTTTTTTCATGATTTCTGTTAGTCTCATACTAAAATATGATCGCAATTGTGAATTGTGAATAGAGTTCTATGTGTCACCTTGCATAAAATATACAAAATTTGTGGCTCTACTTTCTTAATAATTATACCAATATAAGAATTAAACTTCCTCGTTTATTATTATGAATAACTTGACAAGAAAATTTACAAACTATTGTGGAAACCAAAAGCTAACACCAAGCACTATTTCGAATATTCGACGTTTTTATCCTTCTTTCGATTCACTTATTATTTACATCTTATTTTCACTTGCATATTATTACACACTATTGATTACCCACAAACTAATTCTACTCATTAAGTTTAACAATTAATAAAGAATTATGGAAAAAGTCACTCACCACATTTCCATTGAATATTATTTTTTGATCTCTTCTCTAAAATTCCTATACCCTCTAAAACATTTGTGATGTCGTATATGCGTCGTTTTTGAACCGACAGGTGCTCCGCGGCTATATTCAAGTCGAGGACGCCATTTGGGGAAGACTTCAGCAAAGCAACAAATTTTTTTGTGAGCAATCCTAATGATGTGTCGAACCTGAAAACATTGATTCCCCGATGACCGATAGTTTCAACATGTTGAACGTTCTTACTGCGATCTAGATAACTTTTATCTTAAAAACATACCTGGATCTTTCGCTGTATTTTTTCATAGAACTGGACGGTCGGCTGTACGGGGTGAGGACTTTGACTCGTTTCTGTTTTGGCGTTTTGAAGTCCGCCTTCATAGGTACTACATGGCCTTGGCTACCGGAACTACTCTCACTCAAATTCAGTCTTCTTTTCACCGCCTGCAGACAAAAAAAAACTAGTATAAATTAACCAAGTTCTGCGGTACATTTCGTTATAAAATTACGATGCAAAATTTAATTTGTCGCCAGTTCTAACTAAGAAATTGCTCTAATATTTTTTCCATAAACAAAGCGTTTCTCACAATTGACAACATTTCATATTTGTAAGAGTATAATTTTATTAATTTTCCGTATTCCGCTTAGGAAGAGGACGTAATCACTTTTTAGGTATTTATCCTAAGATTGCTAATTATTTTATGAGATTCAGATTTCTTTATTTCTCAATAGTTTTACACAGTTACACAAAATCGAAAATATGTTAACATATTGAGATCGTCATGAAATACACATTTTATAAGAACTTTAATAGTATTTTATGGAATAGTTGCACAATGAAGATTCTTAAAGTCGAGTACCGCGTATAGGCCACGAGATTTTAACCCTTTACCGCATATAGTAAAAAAATAGTTGTTTGAATTTGAACCTTGACCTATGCCAATAAGGTCCAAGTTCATATCTGCCATATATGGCTTCGTATGCGGTAAAGGTTTAAGAACTAATTGTGTAACTATTGCATACAATAAACTTTTTATAAGAGCAAAACTCAAAAAAGCACTGTTTACTTAAATGGTCATTATGATTTTTTTATATTTGATGTAACCTTTTTCGTTCAACTAAAACTGATCTATAAGAAAAAAACATGATCGCGATGCGATAGTCATGGCGGGTGCCTCGTGATTGGTTATTTTTTTTAATAGTAATTTCAATCAATCAGCAAACATTAGCGTGTTTTATTTAAACCAAATATGCTGATGTTCTCTTTTTGTAATTCGTTTGAGTTGAGTAGAGAGATGTCTTATGAATATTAAAGTTCTGTACCGGGTACCATAGAGTATATAATTTTGGCACAGGATTAAAAAGTGCGTAGTTGTGATTTTGTCAGTGAAATTATAATTGACAGTACGCGAGTATAAAAACAATTTTAAACTAAGGTAAAAAAACACCTATTTGCAATGGAAAAGTTACTTTAGTCTGTAGTATGCTTAATCACTATAGGCAGTGGCACACTTTAAGGAAGCAAAAGGTGGTGTTTTCAAGAGTGCTAATAGTGGTTTATGCACCTTTAATGAGAGGTCTTAAAATACGAGTGGTTTTATGAAACGAGCCGTAGGCTAGAGTTTCAAGATAGGATCACACGAGTGTTTTAAGACCTAATTAATAATTATGTACAGTTGCATACACTACTTTATCTGCACACATATTCATAATCATTATTATAGATTTTCTTTTATGAAAATATGAAACACTCGTCAGTCCTAACAGTCAGTCCGCGGAGCAGAGGACACATTTATTTTTTTCCAATTCGGCTTTTGTCATAATGTTCAGAATTTTCCGCATTATTAAATTAACACATAATTATTTTGAAAGCATGCGTGTTATTCCATAATAGGTACGTGTTTTGTATGATCAATTAAGTAATAATAGTTTCTATTTTCATTTTTTTATTATTAACTGTTCAGTGGACGGTTGTTTAAATTCAACATGAAACAGTGAATTGGCGTTTTTAAGCTACTATTCAACGACACCTCACACACTATTATAGAAACGAAAAAAAATCTCACCCCCACTTTAGGAGTTCGAGAGATGCTCGAAAAAAAGATTTGTAGTTTTTATTTTACCGTTTTGTCGGCGTGATACATACACATACTCATACCAAATTTCAGCTTTCTAGTACTAATGATCACGGAGCTAAGCCGCGGACGGACAGACGGACAGACAGACGGACATGGCGAGGCTATAAGGGTTCCTAGTTGACTACGGAACCCAAAAAAAGAGACCCGACTCCAAAATAAACTAAAAAGTCGAACCAATTCTGGAATATGATTTTTGTTTAATTTTCAGGTCTTAGAAGTTTTGTATAATAAATTACAGTTTTGTGTTCTGTAGTAGAGTACGTACCATAGAGTAAAGAATTTCGGTACAAGTACAAAGAGGTTTGTTCTGATCTTGTGACAACGTGTCATTTTTCAATCATGCTCTTTTCCGATAAAATCAAATTAAATGATAAAAAATACCCATTTCACAACCTCCACATTCTAAAAGAGCCTAAGTGACAAGTAAATATAATAAAATACCTGACAATAGTGAAAATAAAATATAATATATTATAATTATTTCGAAAATGTTCAGAAAAATGTGAAAAAGCATCGCCCCAAAATTGTTAACAAAAATTACGTTACCGAGGAGAACAGCACGAAAATTACTTAGTAAAACCGACTTAGTAATCAATAATTATCCTACAGTATGATTTTTTGCGCTTAAATGTCAACTAATTTCATTACTTTTTAAATGTTGTGATTGTTGTAATGAATTATAGTTGAAATTTAACACCATTTCAAAATTTCGAATGTTTCAATTGACAGATGTATGTGACTATAAAAAAGCTATTTCAATTTGCAAACATTATTTATTTTATAACTGTAGCTTTAGAGCATTTAACCGGAGCCATTGACAGGCGTTCCCCTCTGCCAAAGGTACAAGACCGTCCGTCGGTCATAGCGGTTATATAAAAATACCTCCATAATCGATAAAGCGTTATGAGCATGTGTGTCTTGGCCGCCAATTTTACATGAAATGTTTTTGGTGGGATCTACTTTTAAGTACTCTTTAAAAGGGCATTATATAGAGCAGCAGATATTTAGGTAAATACAAAATAATACAAATAAAAATGTGCACAAAATTGACGTGAGCAAAATATGAACAGGTGTTGTACTGGTTCTGCCAGTTTGATAATCCCGTAGTACCTACCTGACATTTTTTTTAGATTACTAATATATAGTAAAACCATGAATACAAAGATCAAAGCTTAAAGAAAAATTGAAAAAGGAGCTACCTGGTGGAAGTGGTATAGTAAAAGTTTAGAGTATAATAAACACTCAGATCAGCCACGCATCACGGTCTATCTAAGCCTAAATATTCACAATCACAAGATGCAATCTTTATATTTTTAATAAAAAAAAGCATCTCACATTTAGCACTAAACTTGACACGTTTCTAACACTAGGATCATCAGAACAAACACGTTAATTAAAATCGTATTTCGATTAGATAACTCGAGAGTCCAACACACGGGCAGGGTCGGTGAGCTGTTACAACGAATGCATTTTCATTCGCGCGGGGCTGGAGCCCCGACGAGCGAGTGGGGAGGGACCCGATGCCAACAATGCGCGACATAAATTACATTCTACACAATAGGTACCGAGCTCTCGGAAGGGACTTCGAGCGAAAGAATGGCAACTTTCAGTCTCAAAATCCATATTATTATTAATAGATAGCTATTGTCAATTGACTGGTTCGTACGTCAGTTCTGCGCATGTGAGGAGCGAGTAATCAGAGCAGATGTGCCTACGCACGCGGTTTCAAGACACAATTAGGACACCCCTCTTGGCGTTCGGTTAACTTTATTAGCATAATCTGATGAGCGCTCTAAACTGAACCAGGCATCAATGCAACAAGGAAGGAATACGACTAATAACCAAACAATGCAGATGTTATTCTGTGAGATAAGTATGCAATATACATGGAGCGGTTAGCAAGAATGGCAGAGCAAAGGTACTTAAACAAAAGTTAAATTTTCTTACCTGCTTGTTATCATATTAAACACATTGAAAACGGCTAACACGTTAAAATTGTGTTTCATAATAATTTAAGATAAGTAACTAAATTATAGGGGCTACACAGATTGGAGAAAAAACTGGAGGTAAGTGGAATACCGGGCAAACTAAATAAAGGGTCCCAGCACCTCTAGCATAACTGTCGTACGCGACTATTTCTCGCGCGAGATAATTACCCCTCTCTTTCTGTGCAGTACGAGCCCCAATGCATAATAGATCGTCTAGTTGCACTTCAAAATACGATATTTTATTGTAAGACTGATATTTAATCTCTGATTGACTTTGATGATTAATGGAACACGCTGCACACGAGGTCATTACACCTAGTTTAATCTTGTGTTGTACAAAGTGTGATAATTTTAACGAACTTAATGTAATTCTATCATAAAGTTAACATCGTGTAAGCAAAAAATTACGTCTAGTTCATATTTGACGCAAAACAGATCGTCTATTTAAATAAAAACTGCTTTTTACGTGGTTTGATGTAAAATAATGGTTCAAATTGAATATAGAATATTCTCTGTTATCTATTATTTCAACGGGCTATATAAAAAGCCAAATCAAAAGTAAATTATCATTACTTCATAATCATTATTCTATAAAAATGGCACGAGGTAAACAGTGACTGAAGAAGTGCGGAAAGTTATCATTTCTAATAACATTAAGGGCAAATCTACGTACCAAATATCCAAGGACCTTTCGTTGCCAAGATCTACAATTTAAACGATCATCGAGCATCATCGAAAACACGGAACAGTCTCCTGTTTAAAGAAAACTGGCCGTCCACGAATAACCAGCAAAACAGAAAACAGGATTCTGAGGAAGATCATAAAGAAAAATCGTCGTGCAAGAGCAGGCGAACTTACCGTACTATCGCGTGACGCAATTAAAAATAATATATCAGTCGATACCTCCAAGAGAGTACTAAAGAAAATGGGCTACGGTTTTTACACAACTAAAGAGAAACCGTTACTTACTCAAAAATAGAAAACCAACAGGTTGAAATTCGCCAAAGAACACAGAAACTGGACTGCCGATCAGCGGCGAAGAATAATATGGAGCGACGAATCGAAATTCAACGTCACAGTTGGCGACGAACGAAGTTAAGTCATTCGAGAAAAAGGAGAGGCATTTCATACTGACTGTCTTAAGCGAAAGGTGAAGTTTACGGCATCTTTGATGATTTGGGGCTGTATGTCGGCACAGGGTGTAGGCCGTCTGCAATTTATAAATGGTACCGTCGATGCTGAGAAATACAAAAGCATCTTGGAAGAGAGTTTGCTGCCGTCTATACCGAAGTTGAAACCTAGAAATGCATATACTTTTCAACAAGACGGTACCTCATGCCACACCGCAAAGACAACGATGACGTGGCTGAAGTCCATAAAAATCTCTACTATGTCATGGCCGTCCAGCAGCCCGGACTTGTCTCCCATAGAAACTGTGTGGTGGAAAATGAAGAAGAAGTTGCGAAAGGACCCTTCTAGGTTAAAACCTGATCTTAAGGAGAAACTCACCTGTTTCTGGAATGGAATAACCCCTGAACTGTGTAGAGACTAAGTAGATTTAATGCTGTTCAGGATCAAAGCCGTTTTGGATGCAAAAGGTGACGCCACCAAGTGGTAGACGTTCTATTCTGCGTCGTTTGAACTGTAGACGAACTTTTTTGCGGGTGTTACATTTTGCGAAACAATGTTTTTTTTTTAATGGCTGTGGAAAGTTATAATTTTTTTTGTTGGTAAATAAAATATTATTTATGATCTATATGGTTTCTATGTTACATTTCCTACTAAACATCCAGGTCTCCCTGAATTTAATGTTGAAGTTAGGATAATATTTTTTCCTGGCAGCCGAACTCATTTGCATTGGGGCTCGTAATTTGTTTAAATAGTTACTTCAGGTAAATATATCAGAAAATAAAACTTAATAAACATAATAATCTACATACAAGCCGTCGAAGTGCGAATGAACACTTTCGATAATGGATACATTAGGTGGCAACTACTTGTATCGTCTACAGTTAAATACCTATCCGGATAGAGTCTAGTGGCCATGATGCTATGAAAATTCTTCCTTGCGCGATTTAAGTTCCTTAAGACTAAGCACGTTAGAGTATTTTCTCCAACTTGCTCGGAAATGTTCCCATCAATGTAGTAAAACTGGACCGCGAAATCGTTCGTTATTTTTATAAGGCGTTAATACAAATTAAAAAAAATGATTATTGACCTCGGCCGGGAAATCAATATTATTTCAATAAGACGATTAAGTACAACACACCTTCCGTTTATGACGTCTCATACAAATGAGGGTAGGTACTCTTAATTTGGCCGGTTACTGCATTTTTACTTTTAATTTTTTCAAAGACTAATAAATCACCATACAGCCAATTGTCCACTAAATTTAAAAAATAAAACCTAGTATAAACTTTTTGATTGTTCTCTGCGTTTAGTTCTTGCACTGAACATTTTTCTGCTCTGCTACTGTAAATGTATTTTAAATGACGACAAATTTCGAATAACAGACAAACAATTTAAATAATAATCTTAAAATGCGGTAAATTATTAAAGTTTAAATTTTAATAATATGATGGTATTTAATGAGTGAATTGAAAATTAATAAGTGTACCAAACGTAAACAATTAAAAAATAAAACAGAAATGATTGTGTCCAAATCAATATACTTAAGTTATTTTGAACTTATGATCTTCTCCGAATGATAAATATGGTATGGTTTCTAAAAAAAATCAGAGCGTTTAGAAGTTGTTCATTTAACTAAAATTAATAATTTTGTGCATATTTTTTATTATTGTGTTTTCATATAATTTTAATTCTTATTAATATATTTTGTTTTAAATCAAACATATAATTCGGACCCGAATTTTTATTCCTATTCCTAAAAAAAATAAGTATCAAATGAACTTCATGGCACTGATTTATAAATAAAAAAATTAGATTGGTGATTATTTCCAAGCATATTTGGAGAAAAGCACTACACAAGCCTCGGCGGGAATGTCAGCTTGCAGATTCGTATCATTGAAGGACGAGGCGTAGCCGAGGAACGAGGCCGTAGGAACAGCAATTTCTGACTCTTAGAGCACTCTAAATGTATGAAGTCCCATACAGACATTTGTTCTCAATAAAAAACCGGCTAAGAGCATGTCGGGCCACGCTCAGTGTAGGGTTCCGTCGTTGCCCATCCTTCACAATAGACGGGCTTAAAACAGCGGTTTTAAGGCAGGGGTTTAAATTACGACAAAGATCTCAAGTTCTATAAAAAGGTCGTAAACGCCAAAGTAACTGTAATTACTTATTACCTTCTGGAAGTTATCGATTATACGCGCCAGATTGAGCGAAATGTTTTAATACAGTAGGCACTTAACTAATATGTTTAACGTTCGAAGTATAAGGACACCGCGCGGCTCTTACGTCATTTTAAAGAAAATTATGCATTTTTGCGATAACTCAAAAACGGCTTGACCGATTTTATTCAATATAGTTTGCATTGAAAGTACTTATAAGGCCTCATTATCATGATTTTTTTTCATAACTTCTTGACCCGTGGTTGAAAAGTTAGAGGGACGACACTATTTTTTTTATTTTCCGAGCGAATATTTACAAAACTGCTGACTTTATCAAAAAATAATGTTTGAAGACCCCTATTCTTTTTAAAAGACCTATTCAACGACTGGTGTATGCCCTCACTTTAGGTGTACGGGAGGTACCAGAAAAAAAGTTTTTTTTTTAGTTTTTATTTTACTGTTTTGTCGGCGTGATACATACACATACTAATACCAAATTTCAGCTTTCTAGTACTAATGATCACGGAGCTAAGCCACGAACGGACAGACGGACATGGCGAAACTATAAGGGTTCCTAGTTGACTACGGAACCCTAAAAAAATAGGATCTATTGACATCTTAATTTTCTTTTTCTCAACTCAATTTTAACCGGGTTCGATTCCCGGTTATGCATGAGATATCCGAAAAAAATTGAATGCAGTTTTTAATAAATCAAAAATCGAAGCCATGGTTCTTAAGAACAGATTTCCCTATCTCTTATAGTTTTCGTTTTCTCCCTACTGACCCATTTGGATTGATCACCCTGTATAGTTATTATTACTGTAAAATAAGGTTTACCCTTGAATCGCCGACACTCGTTACGTCGAATTTTACTTCAAAGATAACGTTTCAAGTATTTTCATTTCATCGACAACTCACTTCATCGAAATTTCATTACGAGTATTTTTACATCACGAATTTTCAAATGGCGTATGATTCATTACACAGATGTATTATTTCATAAAAGTACGTTTCATAATTTATCGTTTAAAATCTTTTTAAATTACATAAAACTTACTTCACCTAATATCATTTCACTTGCATGTACGGGTCCAGCTCGCTACAACTAAAATGGAAAATATTTTTTAGGGATATAAAAAAAAACTAACCTAACCTAACCCGGCCGAGTCGGATCTGCTCTGAAAGGTTATTGATTCACCTCAACCTATTCTCAAACTTTAAATGATTCACCTTTCAGAGCAGATCCGGCTAGGCCGTTTTTTTTTATATCCCTAAAAAACGCTCCTTTTGTTGTAGTTGATGATCACATTAAATATTATTCGAAGAAATGAAAATCGATGTAATGTACTTCCTCCATTTAAAAAATATACGAAATGAATCATCGATCAAATAATATTCCTTGAAAAGTTTTTCTACGAATTAATAAAAGTTAAAATGAACTGTCGATGAGATAAAATTACACTAAATGCCCCCCCCCCCCCCCCTTAACATACATTTTTAGAAAGAACATTTTCTATTCTTTACTTTTGTCATACATATTATGGCCGAGAAGTGTGAAGTTTTTGAGATAACTAAACTTTTAGCAGAAAAAAAAGATCATTAATTAAAAACGTTAGTATTTGATAACAGATTGCGCTAATTGTATAAGTGATATCGGTTTTGTATGTATGAAAGGTTTATAGTAAATTTATTCAGGATTATTTCGTTCCTATACACTTTGTATGTATCGTACACGGTTTTCTTTTAAAGTGGAAAATACCGCGCTCCGGGACACATTCGAGGGCGCGGGTGGGTGACGCTCACCCCTGAGGGGGGGAGAGTAGATAAAATTAAACTTGGCTCTATAACCTACATATCCTGATAGATAAAAGTTGTCCTTTAATTTTGCCAAATTTTCCATACATTTCAATCTAATTTTCTTGAACTATTAAATCGCTTTTTTATGATGATTTGGAAGATATTTTGAGAGTCGATAAATAGTCACGCATACACTCACACGTCTCACACACACCCACACACACACATACACCTTCAAAAAACAATCGCCAAAAAAACGAATTTCTTAAGACCTATAAAGGCTGCCTGTCCACTGACGGGGAGCGGAAAAAATGAACCAATCAGGTTGCGTCTTTGTGAAGCCCAAAAGAAGTAATTTTTAATTTAAGGAATGTAATTGGTCCATTTTACATGGTTCACCCCAGTGGACCGGCAGCCTAAGGCAGGGCAGACGAACATGTCAATCTGAGGTCTCTCTTTGGCAGCGTAATCGTAAACCATTTTTAATAGGCATGTATTTAACGCGGCGACAAATGAATCTGATTTAGGGATTTATAAAAAATTCAAGGGGGTAGCAAAAATAATAAGTTGGCGACTAATTGCGGAGACTAGTATAAAGTAAAAAGTAGCAGCTAAGTAATCAATTTTCGGCTTTGTTTCAATATAAACTAGCATCGAGTTATGGCGACTGAATTAACTAATTAAGCGGACACATGACAGCGGATAAAAAGTTGAAAATGGCCTACCCTAATTGTTCAATGGAGATTGCATATAAAATAAATCAAGGTCATAAAAAAAATAAAAGGAGCGCTTTTTAGGGATATAAAAAAAAACCAACCTAACCTAACCCGGCCGAGTCGGATCTTCTGCTAATATTAGTCGCCAAGTTATTATTTATAGTACCTCGCCTATGATTTCAGTAATCTTGTTTATTATTTCTGCTACCTTAAAGTAGCTGCCATTATTTGAATTTTAAAATATCCTTAGTTTAAAGCTCATTTAATATAAATGATTGCCAAAATATTTAATCGCTGACAAGTTATTATTTTAGTTGCAAATAGTTTGCTGCTCTTTAATTTTTCTGTCGCCGCGAAAATAATAAGCCTTTTTAATAAGGGTCTCTACATTTGTTAGGTCAGCCAATCCAAAGTTACGTATATGGTTCTAGATAATTGCTTACTAGTCTGGCTCAGTGGGCCAAAGAGGATCTTGGTCTCTGACACGAGAGGACTAGAGTTCTCTGTTGTGCACCTTTCTCCGCCAGTTAGAGGTATTTATGGCGCGCAGATCCTTCAGCACCTCTTCTTTCTAGCGGTATCTATGGCGGCCGACCGGACGTTTTAACACGGTCGCCCCTGATACTCTCTATCTTTACGGCCCGATCGTCTCCTAACCTCTCCAGGTGACCCAGCCAGCTTACAAGGAAGGGTACCCAACTGTCCGACTCCGATTTCATTCATCCTGATATATGTTATAGAGTAGTCTTAAATAGCAGACACGTTTTTATTTTAGCTGCCCAAATTCAACCTGTTAGGAAAAATTCGGACAATCAAATCGGTTTTCGGAGTCGGACAGTGGGGAACCCTTCCTTGTGAGTCGTGTGTGTCTTTGATCTATTTAATTATGTTGGGTATAGCCACCAGCTCTTTTAGCCCCTTATTTTTTCTTCGTCTCCAGCTGCCGACCTCATCTCTTATTGATCCCATAATCTTTCGCCAGATTTTCCTTTCCGCCAGTACGAGCTTATTTTCTTCATTTTGAGTCAGTGTTCAAGCATCACACCCATACATCAGGATTAGTCTGATTACTGCCAATTCACACTTTTTGCTCTGACGTCTTTGTACCCTTTCATGAGGAGATATTCTGTTATCTGGTGATTGATTCTGAGGCCATTTTTCTCTCCCTCCTGTTTCACCAAATTTGCCATGGCCTCCAGGTCCCATTTGTTTTGCGCCAATAGCTCTAGTTCTTTGGCATAGGTAATGATTTTGTGTTTGGCATTCAGCTCGACACCCCTATCATATTGTCATACCTTTCGTATGAAGTATTTGAGTGCCAAGTGGAACAGCATTGGTAAAAGTGACTCTCATCCTCCTCGTTTTGTCACTAATTTGTTCGGTATGCCAAATGATCGCCTTATTTTATATAGTACTCGTATCTCCCTTTCAACACTGCCATATATCTTTGCGATATCGACGAAAATAATGTGGATGGAGTGTGAAAATGACCGCCTCTTTTCCATCATCTGTTTCAAAAGGAATATTTGATCTACTGTGTTGCAATTCTGGCGGAAGCCACACTGGTATCGCCTAGAATTTCCTCGGCTAAAAGCTGCAGTCACCCCAACAGAACATATAACAGCACTTTGTACGCCATCAGAAGCAGTGCAACGCCCCTTTAGTTTCAGCACTTTCGTCTGGAGCCATTTTCATGAATAGGACATATCACTCCAATATTTTAGTCGTAAAGTTGTTGTTCCGAGTACCAGATTTTAGTTATTATTTCATATAATCTGGATTGCACTGATCCTCCGCTAATACTTCCATAACTCAAACTCAGCATAATATATTCCATCAATCCCCGGGGCCTTGTTATTTTTCAGCTTCGTGACTGCTTTCCCCACTTCGTCGAAACCTGGTTCTTCCACAATATCCACACGGTTCTAGATGCATGTCAGAGACATGGAAAAGACTGAAAGTTACAATACATAAAAACTGGATGCATGTCAGAAACATGGAAAAGACTGAAAGTTACAATACATAAAAACGTGAAATGATGATTTCATAATTTTGTCACTATTTTGTCGGTCTAATATGAACATGAAAATTATAAAGTCATATAGACGTATATTATCGACAGTCCGCCTGCCGAGTGTGCATCGGCCGATCACTCACTGTATGTAGGAGTACGAGCACATACTCATATTCATATATAAGTACAGTCCGCGCGCGAATGATAAGTAAGGATGAATGAGGTTAGAGTTGTGATTTAGTCGGCGCACAGTGCACACCCGCCGGTTCCCCAGCCCCCGATTCGATCGAGCTCGAGCGCGGACTGTAGGTACATAAGTCCGTTACGAAACTTCTAAGATCTATGGTAGGTAATGTAACGGCATTATCAATAAACGAAACTTTGCTAGAGTCTGGCTAGCCAAATAATGTTGGCAGATATTTCCTTGTGGTATCACCAAATTGTCTATGATTTAAACAATTTAGTAAGTGGATCCTGTATAAATTATTTTGATACTTTATGCACTAGTTTTAACATTCCGATTGAGTTGTAATTTTCAGATTTTTTAAATTTCCCGCCAAAACTTTGAGTAATATTTATAATATTAGCCAGACTATATCTCTCCATGAAAGCTACCACTGCTATGCAAAAGTTAAAAGAATCGAATTGTGCATTCACGTCAGTCTTATACAAGAATGCCACAGACCATAAGAATACTATAGACTGGGTATTGGGCGGGGCACGCGTAACCGAGCTTAGGCCCAAATACCCAAAGATATGTCAACGTGATGTCAACAGTCACTTAGTTACCGTACGAACGTGCTTGAGTAATAATGTGCTAAAAAATTAGAAATTTGCCGAATTGTGGCATTATAATCGTCACAGGCGTGATCTGCATACTCAAAAAGATACTTGATACCGTTTAATTTCACTGGAAAGTAATAAAATTCGGTATTTTGTAATATTTCGTAAAATGTTGCAGTGCATTATGACAATTATACATTACTAGCTTGACATGGCAACTATGCACGCAACATCTTTAGGAGCACGCAATGTATACGTCCGTCTGACAATTTAGTGCGGGGGAACAAGTCTAAACCATAAATTGTCGATATTCTGTATGGAGGTTTTAATGTGAGCCGCTCGTGTTTCATACTTGTCCATTTTAATTATATAATTTACACTTTATCACCTTGTTTTTTAGGGTTCCATACCTCTATCGGAAAAAACGGAAATCTTATGGGATCACTTTGTTTTCCGTCCGTCCGTCTGTCTGTCTGTCTGTCAAGACCCTTTATCTCGAGAACGCGTGGAGGTATCGAGTTGAAATTAACACTATATGTATATATACTCAGGTCTAGGGTCCCTTAAAGCTGTGAAAAGAAAATCAAGCTTCTACGTTAACGTGAAAAAAAGGTACAGCCGTTTATGTCGCCAAAAACGCACATTTCGTCACTCAAGGGAATCAAAGTGATAGAGTACTTCCCGATGACCTAGAACTATGAAATTTGGCAAGTACTACAAATACTTATAAAAATCTGAAATCGCCACATACTTACTACAAATACTAATAAAAATCTTAAAAAATATAGTCCTTTTCAAACATCAAGTCCACCTTTTGTACGATACGTTTTCTTTTGATCAATAAAGATTAATTAAATAAATAAATAGGTAAATCATATTTGGAGAGAACTTGGTTGCGTTAAGTTTGATTCAAATTCAAATTCGTTTATTGCAAGAACATAGTAATAAATTAGGTGATACAGGTATATACAGTGTTGCTTATGTTCTAACAAATAGGCATGCAAAAAAAAAAAAAAATTCAAATACTTAATTGTTACATATTTCAATTTGTTACTTATGTCAAAAATAATTACTAAAACTCAGAATTTGCAGATTAAATTACATTAATTATTACATTATTTTTATAAGTATTTGCACCTCGTTTGTATGCGGCGCCATACATTTCAGATACAAACTTAACTCAACCAGGCCAATTAAGATGGGATAAGTGAAAGTTTGTACGGAACCCTCGGTGCCTACTGAGCCGGCGGTCCTGGGTTCGAATCTCGGCAAGGGCAAATATTTGTGTGATGAACTCGAATATTTGTTCCTGGGTCATGGATGTTATCTATATATATTGTTTATATCGTCGTCTACTATTGGTTAGTATAAGGCCAGGTCGGGTTGTGTACGATTGTCCCTTAATTATTTTGTTTACATTTTATATGATGAAATAAATAAATCTACTCCGTTTATAATTTACCTACTACCTGTTCCAAATGTTGTAAGGTGATGTTTTTATTATTCATATATCACTACATGTAAAGTAAACATTCTGAACGATAGGAAGATTGAGATGGACGCTTCCATTTGATTTCGTCGCCAGAAATTAAAAGGTCTGATAATTTAATTTACGACGTTTACGACCATACAAAATAAATATTTTCAAAATGCATTATACATATTATAAGCCTATACATATTATTATTTTATCGATATCGACTATTTTGATTTGATCACGCCCTTAACCTTTAGAATCATTAGATGCATACCGCTGGCAGAGCTTACATTACATTTTCTGGGTCGTTAAAATTAGACCCCGTGTTACAAGGATAGGGTTCAATTTTAAATGTTTTAAAATTGTAACATAAAACCTTGCGATATTTAGCCAGCGTTAATATCAAAAGTGACACTACTGAATTGACGGAAGTAGAAATCAATTTCTTGTCAATTCGAGGCTTTGTCGTACTGAATCATAAAGTCTCATTTGCCTTTTATTTTATTTCTATTTAAGTTATAATAAAAATAAAGACATTGTCTGATATGCATATAAGGACTAAAATTCTCGATACATTGATCGTAGTAGTGTATGACCACGTAATACGCACACATTAGCTCAGCCAATGTCAACTCACTTCTGTTTGTTGTAAAACCTTATTTTTATAGGAATATAATTGTGTGCGTGTAAAAGTCGGCTACAGCGGTGCTAGAACAAACTGCGCTGAATGCCATCTCCATATACTCCGTGAAGAATGCAAATCGTTCTCTGCTCGTAACTCGGTTACCGTAGACGCAATCACAAAAGGCATTTTTAAAGGTAGTTTTGAAACGCCATCTAGTATTTTGCTAGACCCCGTCAGTGTGTTTGGAAAATTGCGTTAATGCTAATTAGGTGCAATGCTTCATTTGTAGAGCTTGACACAAAACCCTGGACATAAAATATAAGGCAGGTTTACGCACTGCAGAACCGCGGATACTCAAAACTAAGTTTGCACCGTGCGTGCACATGAAAGACCGCAAGATTCGCCTTCGTCGGACAAGAACTAAACTGCATGTACATATATACCCGATATGTGAGTAACGCACGGACAACAATCGGGAATAACAGCAGTACATAAGCCCAATTTTATTTATGCACACCGCACTATACGGCTACCCAGAGCAAAAACTTCATAGTAGTTCCATCCCTTTCTAATCAATCTAAGAATACGGACGACGCCACAGTAATGCCCGTTTTAATTTCTACACTTTCTTTCGGACTGTAAGCCCAAAGGCGGACTTCCATACAAGATAAAAATAATGTTAATTGACAGAAACACTCTTTCACACACTTTAAGAAAGATGCGTCCCTTTAAAGAATGTGTACCTACTCCTACTACAAATGGATGGAGTGACT
The DNA here is from genome assembly GCA_947623375.1 of Apotomis capreana. NCBI lineage: Eukaryota > Metazoa > Arthropoda > Insecta > Lepidoptera > Tortricidae > Apotomis > Apotomis capreana. The sequence continues at coordinate 24,193,802 of OX392498.1, read as the reverse complement.
AATTGGTGTGAGAGCGTTGGTGGAAAGCGATAAGATTTTTGATATTAGAAGACTAATAATAACGATATCTATAGATACCTACAGCTTTTTTTAATTCTTAATATATATTTATTTTCTTTGACAATATCACCCTATTAACTCCTGACTCTAAGCCTATCTCTGACAAATGAGCGGCTATCCCCCATCCCCCAGTGGCACCATCTATATCGTTACACTAAACCCTCCCGTAGTTATATTATTATTATTTCGTATATTGATTTAATTTCTTAGGTTAAGTTTTTTTACAATAAATTTATATTAAAAGTAAAATACAATAAAGTAAATACCAAATATAAATACATTATAAAAATACCTAACCTAGGGTGCCGCCGGCAGCGGGGCGGGGCCCAGGCTACCGGTGGTTAGGGCTGCAGAGAGGAACCTCCTGACGATGCGCGCCGTGTCCAGGAGTACCGTCCTCTGTATCTGGCCCTTGATCCAGCCACCGAGCGAGAGTCTCTTAAAAGTCTTTTGGAAGGCTTGCGTGGGGATATAGATCCAACACGTAGAGGCCCCGTTGAGAAATTTGCTGTGGCTGTAGCCTTGCTGGAACCCGTTAATCAATAAGATGATACATCCATGAACAGGTCCCAGCAGGTGGTTGAACTATTGCATTGATATGAAAATGGAACCGGGCTATTAAATTAAAATGGAGTTTGGATGGACTATTTATTTGGGCTATTGCAATAGACAAATGTCACCCGCCGTAACCATCAAGTTGACTGTTACCTCTGGCGGGTGGTGACTCGCCCTTCACTAGGTGGGCCCTGTAATGCCATCCTGCCGACGTCCAGAAGCAACACGAGCGTGAGGGCTCAGGGGTGACGAGAGGTGTGCTGCGCTTTCTCCGAAGTTACTCGCGGCGTGATGCCCTTTAAGACTTCCGCCCCTGGAGCATATAGCTCTAACGCTTCCCTCTGGACGGCCAATGAAGGCAAGCCAGAGCTGAGTCCTACGGGTCCTCTTGGGTTTCCACTCCGGCCGATGAAGGCACACCGGAGACGAGGACCCTGACCGACTCTCTGGAGATCTCGGGGCCGTGGGGACGTCACACCCCAACAGCTCGCCACAAGCGGCCCTGCGGGCTATTATTATTGATATTATGTTATTAATTTGTAATGTTAAATATTTGCCTTGAAAATAAAAATGATCTTTCTGTAGCTTCATAAAAATATGAAAATGTTTTATCTTGCCTTGTACGTACGTAGGGGCATCGTACGGAAACCTAACCGAAGTGATCATATTTTAGGGTTCCGTACACAAAGGGTAAAAAACGGGAGCCTATTACTAAGAATCCGCTGTCCGTCTGTCTGTCCGTCTGTCACCAGGCTGTATCCAGCCAGGATATATGTACAGTTGAAATTTTCACAGATCATGTATTTCTGTTGCCGCTATAACAACAAATACTAAAAACAGAATAAAATAAATATTTAAGTGGGGCTCCCATACAACAGACGTGATCGGTTGTGTTAACTTTGCACCTCATTTGTATGCGGCGCCATACTTACCAGGTGCACACTTAACTTAATCCGGCCAGTTAAGATGGGGAGCGTTTGTACGGAACCCTCGGTGCGCTAGTCCGACTCACACATGGCCGGGTTTTTTCGACTTGGCAGGGGTGCTGCTGCTGCCGTGCTCCTAGATAACATAAAGCGAGTCTGGCCCGTTTTTTACCGTTTGGGTACGGAACCCTAAGAATTATCACCTCGGTTAGGTTCCCGTACGGCGGCGTACAATGCCCGTACAAGGCGAAAGAAAACATTTTTATCTTTTTTTTAAGCTACAACAATCTTTTGTTCGAGGACTTTTAGACAAAAAAATCAAGTTTTTTTTATTTTATTTTAGCCATTCCTTATTTAATTTGAGTTGCTTGCTAACGAAAATAGCTTATTTGATCAGTTTCTATAAGATGAGAACTGCAGAAAATTAATATGAGGAAAAGGAACAAAAGTTGCACTGTGATAATAAAGTTGTCTGGCAACATCACAATTATAGCTCACCATTTGGGTAGTGTCAACTCTTGTGATATATACTTAATTAAATATTTATAAGAAGTATATCCAACATTTTCACCACATGCATCCTAATTAATTTATGATGTTGTAATTATAAATTTACAGAAATGGTTAATGATACCGTCAATCTTAGCCCAAGGTTATCCATTCCATAACCAAAATCAACATGTCCTGTAGTTTCAGAGTGACTGGAGGTGCTGAAAACCTGAGACCTCTATAGTTTCCTTGTTTACCCGCATAAATTAATACATCCTATTGTACATAAACTATCCTAATCTTCATGTAACAATACTACAAAGCCCATCAGATATTACACTTCATGAGAGTATTTACTGAGATTGAATCCGGACGAAACTATGGGATTATATTGAGTTCAATGAAGTTATCTGACCTCATTCTTAAAGCTACTCTGCACTTTTCCACTCCACATATTCCCCCAGGGGAACACACTTCATTAACTAAGACAGGCCAGATAATTGCGTTTCACTTTCGCTACAGTGATTTAAATGAAAGGATAGTATCTGAAGCATTTTCTAAAAAATGCTCATATTTTTTGAAATGGACACTTTATACATTAAGGTATTATTTGTAGAAATATAAGGTTCTAGTTATAGAAATATAAGGTTCTATAAATCATACCTTAACATTAGACTATTTATGTATCAGTGTTTTTATTAATTAAACTTTTACTGCATAGTAAGTTGACATAATAACCACTATATTATACACACTTAAATATTGACTTAACTGTTTTTTTAATTAAAACCTAGGAAAAGTTAATCTTTGATATCAGTAAATCCTTGGTTACTCATGGCATGTAACATGTTAAAAAACTTAAAAATGTATCACCCAATAAACTGAAAAAGTATATTTGAATTTAGGGGTCAATCTCTTTGCCACTGCTTGTAACTAACTGTACTAACCACACAACTGCAATTTCAGTCTCGTTTCAAATCATAATCTTCATTAAATAGATCCCTGTTTTTAACCCCAACAAAAAAAGAGGGATGTTTTAAGTCTGTGTATTTATGTGTGTCCGTGGCATGATAGTTTATTTTTAATCGAAATACCTGTCTGTCAAAATGGTTCTTTGCTATGTTTAGTGGAAATAGGACCCATAGTTGTAGGTTGTGTAGATTGAAGCTATGTATTCCAAATGTTGTAGTTATGTTCAGGTTTAGTAGCACTCATAACTCATTGAATAAGTGTCATAATGACCAGTTACTTGTGTTGGAGGTGTCTTAATATATTGAATGTAGGTTGTTGTTAATATAAGACAATGGATCAACACAAAAGATGGCCCAAAGTTACATTGGGATGACACAAAAATAACTGAAAACAAAATATGTAGTGTGTATAGATGAGAACTAGTTTTTATTCCGTCCAATACAGTAGATCTCTGATAAATAACAAAAACTAGTCTAGTAAGTCGAGTTACTTAAGTTAGGTATGCTTTTGAAAACTACACCTCACAGATATTCCAGCCTGTACTAAAAAAACAAAGATAATTTCAAGTTTGACAGCATGCACTAAACCATCCATCCAACCAGCATTCATGTGAATCTCATCCAATGTAGCGTGATTACCACTGTTGTTTCATTTAAGTTTTCAATAATCATGAGATATTTTGTTTGTTGCAGCAACACGAGTTTAACACAAGTTACTTAGTGCACAGGTTTAGCATGTTCCAAAAGTCGATCTACCTTTACTTTATGTCAGCTTCAATTAACTAAAGTGAATCAACAATAAAAATGGGTTTATGTATAACACCTTTTGGATACAAACTACTGGAGAATTTCAATAAGTGAAAATATATGAAGACAAAAATATTAAAGACATAATACTAATAGGATAATAAAAGACTTACTTCAGAAGTCTTTGGTGGTGCAGAAGGTGCCTCCCTTCTGATCTGATGTTGTGGCGTGGCGCCATAGCCGTGATCAAGCAGATGGTAGCTGATGGGCTGGCTTGGGCTGTCATCCAAAAGCGTAGTTAGCGATGGAGACGCCCCAACGCGTACCACCACCTCGGCCTCACCCTCCGCCGGCCCTCGCTTCACCCCCCTCGGCATCGCTATTTAGACAAAAATAACAAAAAAATGGAATATCATACAAATTCATAGCCTACTTTTTGTTGAACGGTGTTGTAATCGTGACAATTCGATTAGAGATGAGGTTAGAGGCGCCGTGCGCGCGGAAATAACTGACAACAACCTCCGAAGCAGAATGGGTCGATATCAAATAAATTAGCTTTATGTAATATGAAAATTTTATACCATGAAATATTCAGTCTGCTTACGTCACTTACCTACAACTTATTTCCTTAAAATATCCACATCCTTACCGTAATACGTTTGCAAAACCGCTTTTTTCACTAGCGGTCTACTCATAAAGTAATCTTACGAAAATAGAACCATTAAAAAACATAGTACTTACGAAAGGTGTAAGCGAACGATATCTTAAGTTATAACCATAAAACGACATGAATGTTTTCGACGCAACGCTACATTATCGAATACTCAAAATAAAATGTCCGCCGCTTTGTTAGTCTCGAACGAACTCGTGGACATTAAGACGCCAAATAATTTCAGTTGCACGCACAATTCACTAAGTACACATTGTTTTTATTATTCCCTAGACCTTTTACTTCGAAATAAATTCGTGAAAAAAGTCCAAATGCACATTTTACTTAAATAATTAAATATTTGTGGGAGCGTTGAAGTATCGACGGAAAGCTTTTCTGAACATCTGGCTAGCTACAGCTAGTGTGACTAGCAAGCGACGTAGCAGAGTGGCGCGAAGTAGGTACGCGCGCAGGCGCGTAACAGCTAAGCAAAGCAACCCCTAACGGACGCGCTCTTCCACTCCGTACTAAATTACACCCCTCAATCGACATCGACGCCGCTTGAGCCTTGAAGTCTTAAATATAAAAACACACAGTCAACGATTTTTTACATCCCTTTAAAATAGCTGCATTCCTATGCTCGATGATAATATTTAACAGTTTTGATTAGAAATGATTAGAATTTAAGTGGAATGATGAATATATTACCATGATTATTAACGGTTATAATAAAATAAGTAGGTAGTAGGTATGTATAGGTACAATAGATAGATCTTTATTGCTGTCATATAGTGGACAATACAGTGTACAGATGTCTTAATTCTAAAGATTATATATATGTAACATCCACCCTATAAGGGCATTGCAATATTTTGCAGTATCTTATTATCTAATTTAATTATGTTAAACAACATCAAGAAAAAAAAATATAAGTAGGTACAGTCAGCAAAGAAAGTGGTCTACCACTTTTGGACTCTATTACATGTAAAATAGAGTCGAAAAGTGGTAGACCACATTTTTGGTTGACTGTACAAGAAAATTCTTGTAGGAATACTCAGAACTATATTAGAAATATCCCATAATATCAACGGATACTCGTACACCGGCTTCCGCCGCAGACCCTTGTAGACCAATGTCGTACCGTACGTACGGTAAATACTTAGCACGGAAGCTAAGAGTTTTTGTAAGTGTCCATTGTACTTATTTCTAGTTTCATCTGACGTCGACATGTAAAGTACCACTCGTGTGTACCAGCCTGTCTAGCAAACTATGCTTCGCGACTCTTGTCGCGCGGCATAACGTTACCCGTCACTCTCTCACAGTACTGCACAGAAAGAGATAGATAAATATCTCGCGCGAGAAAGAGTCGCGTATCACAGATGTGCAAAACGTCTAGCATAACAGTGACATGCGACTTTGTGTCGATCTCGCGCGACAAATACTACCTACCCGATACTTTTCTTTCAATACCGTGCGAGCAGGACAGGTGACGCTAAGTCTCCCGACAGGGGAAGTGGTAAGATACCTAATTATCATGTTGATTGTAATTCAGACGTGTAATTCAGTGCCATTTTGCCGATATAGCATTTGATGCACATTTGATGGATATCCAAAGAAAAGTACAGTCGGCTATAAAAGCTTGCCACTAAAATGTCATTTTTGACAGAAACTTATTTCACGAAATATTAAGCCTAAAAAGCCCCGGGTTGTCAAGAAAATAAAAAGTTTCTGTCAAAAATTTCATTTTAGTGACAAGCTTTTATAGCCGACTGTACTTTTCTTTGGACATCAATCAAATGCTCACTGAGACGATTCTAAAGAGCCCAAGCTCGGTAGGATTGCTTTTTCTATTATGGAGTTCCTATGGCCACCTTCCGGCTCCATCATCAGATCAGCCCCATGGTACCATATTATTGTATTGTCATCAAAGTTAAGTAAGTATGCAAAATTTCGGCTCAATCGGTTGACTATATCTGCTTCAAAATTGAGTTGCAAGATTCCACCCGAACAAACATACTTACATACATACATATTACATAAATACATACATACATACATACATACATACATACATACATACATACATTTTTTTTCAAAATGGCGGTTTTAAAACGTAAAAATTACAAAGGGTTTATTTTCAATCCTAAAGTGAAACGGGCGGGCTTGAAATGGATCCTGGCTCAAATGTACCTATAGCTTTCGTAGGTGCATTTATTTATCTTATTATAAATAAGATATCAGTATCAATATCAAATTTCAAGCCTAGAATCCTCTTGGTTTAGTTAAAAACGAAAAAAAAACCGTTTTATTATTTTTTATCAAACCATTGGTTCGATTTCTATGTATTAGGTATTAATTAATGCACATAAATTACTATTACTATACATATATATTAAATTTAAAACCCACCTTATACACTTGAGTCCATAGTGCCTATTTTATTGCATGTCAATTATATTTTAGCTTTACTTTCTATCACTACTAGTTATAGTTACCTTTAGTCATTAAGTTTTCTCTGTACGCATTTAAACGTGTCTAACTTTCCTTGATACCCTACTGGGTCCTGTAACACAGGGAATCCTAGCTCAGGACCCAAAGGCATAAATAATTATGTTGTTGTTTAGTTAAATAAAAAAAATTCAATTTTTTTCAATAAAACAATTTATCATATACATAAAAAATTATACCTAATCCTTCATTACAACAAAATTCTAAAAAGTTTCAAAAAAGCACCGCTCCCTGACGTTTCTGGTCTAAATGTGCCCATAACGCTCGCAGCATTTCCATGCCTGATCGCCGGACACCAGACAGCCCAGAGTTAAACCATTTAAAAAAATCCAAGGTCCCATCTTATTTACAAAGGCTTAAAAATCGATTTTTATTTTTATATTTCTTTAAAACCTCAAATTTTAGGGTTCCATAAACAAAGAGTAAAATTGGGACCTTATTACTAAGACTTCACTGGCCTTTCGTCTGTCACCAGGGTCGATTTCAAAAAATTGTACATAGTTAAGGGCTTTAATTAAAACAAAATTAATTGATTCCTTTGTGTGACGAGTTACCCATACATTTTGTATGACTAACTTTCGTCACACAAAGGAAGCGATCGTCTTTTATGTTAACTAAGCTTTTAACTATGTACAATTTTTTTTAAATCGACCCTCCAGTCTGTGTCTCGTGAACCGTGATAGCTAGACAGTTGAAACTTTCACAGATCATGTATTTTCGTTGCCGCTATAACAACAAAATAGACTAAAAACAGAATAAGATAAATATTTAAGTGGGGCTCCCATACAACAAACGTGATTGGTTGCGTTAAAAAAAGGTGCGAACCTCATTTGTATCAGGCGCCATACATACCTGGTGCAAAATTAACTTAAACCAGTCAGTTAAGATGGGATATGTGTTTGTACCGAACCCTCGGAGCTCGAGACAGACTCGCACCTGGCCGGTTTTTGTTATTTAATCTAGACTATGTCTATAACATTGCAAACCATATATTTTTTCTTAAAAAAATCGTTTGTGGCAACAGCGTCAAAATATAATGCATATGTGACGTTTTCAAGCAAAAGGTAGGCTTAGGCGCTTATCATAAGGACGCGTTGCCGTGTTACTAGTATAAAGATACAAACAAATTCCGCCCTTATTGTAAGCGATAAAGTGGGCCCTTTGTCTATAGGTCCGTCCTACGACTACTTATACGTATGCCATGTGAAGTCAAGTACATTTGAAGACCTACATTTATATTTTGCTTTACAGAAATATCATTTCAGTGTCTAAAATAACTAATAAGCAGACCTCGGCGTGGGTGAGCTGTTTTCAGAATTTGCATAATATGGACATACCTTGTCTTGTCATGCCCTTGCCCCACGTGCCCCATAGACGAATGGAATTATTTTATTAGGCTGCCTTTCTGCTACGAGCTTTACGTCGCAACCAAAACAAATTAATCTTATTAGAACCTACGGAACGTGATTAATCTATTTTGAACAGCTTTCCGCTTTAAGTGGGAAAACAGTTTCAACGAGTATTAAAGCAAACTTCCTTAGATAATATATATATATATCCATATGATACTATGAAGGTTAATCAAGTGAATATCATATGATATCAAACCTCTTTAGATAGGCAATAAATCTGTTATAAACTGGTCTTCATCTGCTTCTGTCAGTCAGAATTTAGAAGAAGTTATCTCTAGAAACCCCATAGATATAGTATATGTAGTAGTTATAGTTTCCAAAAATTTGCTAATAGAGAGTTTATAACCCACTAATTTGGGTATAAATGGGTAAATACCCAGTAGACTGGGTATTTACCTGGTATTTACCGGATATTTACCCTGAGCACCCATCTCTACTAGAAACCCAGACTTAGATTATTTAGAGTATGTCAAAAAACTTTCGGAAGCTACAGACGTGGACAGCATTCTAATGTACAATTCTATCTATAAATGAATATTAAACCCAAGGCGAAACTCTTTAAAAATTTAAAATATAGGAAAACTAATAGTAATTTATTACAATAGCACAGACAATTTACAATAAATAAAAAAGTTTAATATTCGTTTTGTAATGTATTTTCATTTTAGTTTAATCATTTCAGTGTAGTCTTCTTTTATTATTTCTTAATGGGTACACCTTATCCATATTAATCTCTACAAGACACAACTCATCAACTATATAATAATAATATATAATATAATAATAATTTCTTTAACTATATGACATTAATGACGTAAAAAGAGCTCACCCACGCCGAGCTCTGCTAATAAGTAACCCAAAGCATTCAAAGATTTTACTGAAAATTTCCTGCCTCATTAAGAAATATTTAGACACCATAAGCAACCATGTATACCAACCATCGCATAGTTAAATACTATAAATAAATATATGTATTCAGGAAGCTTCTTTTCTAAAGCCTGACCAGAAATAATATGACGATGCGCCATGTTGCGGAATTTCACTGGAACTAATTGCTTACACTGGCAATGATTTTATGATGGTTTGTCAACAATGTCATTATCATTCGTGGTGATTTCTTTAAAAGAAAAATATTTAAAAATATCCAAAGAAAATGCCGAAAACCATTCATAGTCGTGAACGAAATATTATAAACACAGTGTACACGTGTTTGCTACATGAAAAACAGTTAGGAAAAGAGTGCATCCCTATAAATGATATTACGAGGATAACCTCTTTGAGGATAACTTACGACTGACAAGTATTTTTTCTACTCCAGTACCTACTATTTTCTGTCATTTATATAGTTACTAACTCGAATATAAAGACATAAATTATGAAAGTCTGTAAAAGTCTATACTCTACTGCCCAAAAAAACACTGCTAAACGATGTTATAATGTCGCCAAAAAAGCATCACTTAGTACCATTGATTACAACATAAAAAGCTGCATTCACACAATTTGCAATTTAAAAAAAACTTATTGCACTAAGGTGACTAAGGCATTGCTGCCTAATTAAAAAAAATGTTTTATCTTCAGTGCATGGATGTTAAGTATAGTGAACGAACCTTTATGTAGAAGTTCATATTTTTTGACAGATGTTTTGTATAGTGAACGAATACCTTTATGTATAAGTTCATATTTTTTTGACAGATGGACGTCAATTAAAAAAAAGTTTATCAGAGACTATTTTTTTATTTTGTTGAATCCGAGCGGGAACATGTAATTATTTTCTTTGTTGTTTATTTACATTTTAGTTATGAAATGTCGAGTCGTAGAAAAAGTATTGTATAGAACGTGGCATGAATGTCATTACTTATAGTTATGTTATAGTGTGGTTGCGGTTGGTTGTAAAATGGTTGCACAATCCTCGTAAATTTCTGGTCAGGCTTAAAACCCGCTCCAGACCTTCCGATCCAATCCGACTTATCGGAAGCAATCGGATAATGTGTAGTGCAATTGTCCGATTTATAGGAAGAAATAGGATAATGTGTAGTGTAATTGTTAGGAAATTTCTTCTGATAAATCGGATAATGTGTAGTTCAATTGTCCGATTTGTATGGCAACCATCCGATTTAATTGATGGCGATGGCGTCGCGTAGAAGTCGTAATTACATGAAAACAAACTTTTATTTTTCTATGATAATTTATATTTTGTAACCAAATTTTAAACTCCTTGTCCCCCTACTAATGTGTATCTGTGAGTACAAGCAATTTCCCGCCAAAGCGATGGCACTTGACGTAGGTATCGCATTCGCACTTCAATAATTTTCTCAAACATGCAATGAAATATTGATGTTATATTCCTTATAAAAAGCTGCGAAGTATGACGTTTCCGATGCGGCTAGACGAGAGGTCGTTAATGGAATTTCATATAAAATTGGAGGACTAGGCCGGCAACATGCTCTTTTTTATTAGGGTTCCATAGTCGACTAGGAACCCTTATAGTTTCGCCATGTCCGTTTGTCCGTCCGTCCGCGGCTTAGTTCCGTGATCATTAGTACTAGAAAGCTAAAATTTGGTACGAGTATGTGTATGTACCTATCACGCCGACAAAACGGTAAAATAAAAATAAAAACTTTTGTTCGGGTATATACCTACCTCTCGAACACCTAAAGTGGGGGTGAATTTTTTTTTCGCTTCAACACTAGTGAGTGGTGTGTCGTTGAATAGGTCTTATAAAAATGATAGGGGTCTCCAAACATTTTTTTTGTAAAGTCAGCAGTTTTGTAAATATTCGCTCCGTAAATAAAAAATAATAGCGTCCCCATCACCCCCCCGCCTTCTAACTTTTCAACCACGGTTCAAAAAAATTTGGAAAATTCATGAAAATGAGGCTTTATAAGTACTTTCAATGAAAACTATTGAATAAAATCGGTCGAGCCGTTTTTGAGTTATCGCAAAATTTCATAATTTTCTTTAAAATGTCGTAAGTGCCGCGCGGTGTCCTTATACTTCGAACGTTACACATATAAGTTAAGTGTCATACTGCATTAAAACATTCAACTCAACTCTACTCCAGTAATTACAGTTACTTTGGCGTTGTTTTAAGCCCGTCTTTTTGTGAAGGATGGGTAACTACGGAACCCATTGCAGTTTCTGCAACTGCAATACGACTGCATTAAGACTGCGCGGCATCTGTAAGCGGGCTACAAAGTCGTTTTGCACGTTTGGTGTAGTTACACCAACTGCAGCAAAACTGCATTCGAACTGCCGTTTGCAGCTAGGTTGCAGTTCAAATGCTGTCCGTCTGTACCGGCCCTTTATACTAGTACCAAAAGGCAACGCAAGCGGCGCTGCAGTAACGTGTAAGTGAAACTGTCTACCGTCCATAAACTGCAGGATATTAAACTTCAACTTATGGAGGCTAAAGGTATTTCAACACTTTGCGTTGTAAAAACGGCAAACCAATGGAGATTCGTGATGATTAGTGTGTAATTATTTATTAGAAAATGTTTAAAATAGAAGTAAAATTGAGAAAATCACGCTAAATATTCCAGCTTTTTGACTTTCATAAAAAGTAACTGATATGATCTGTCAGGAACAGGAAACTAGTCTAACTCTTTTGCAACACTAGCGCCACCAATTTAACACCTTTCAGGAAACAGTTTTGCATATATGATGATGCTGCTCCTCCCCTTTTACACTCCATAGAAGAGGCACGAGAAGTGGTTTTGCAGCATGCAGGTTATCCGCATTACTAATGGAGCTATTATGTGACACAACAGGAGTGTGTACTAAGAATAAATGTACATAAACAAAATTAATCCTTAATGTGAATAGGTACATAAAATATACTTTTCTCAAACATGCAATGAAATATCGTCACAACGTGCGTTAAAACGGGCTTCGAAGTGTCAAGTTTCGGGCGGAACAATTCGAGAGAACTGTAAAGGATTTTCATACAAAATTAAAGGCCTAGGCCGGGAAGTAATTTGTTTTTAATTTTAATGTAAACATGGCGTCTGTGTTTATGAATAGCTGATATATCATTTTTTTTCTAGTGGCTACCCATTCAGCCATCGGACCAACAATATCCGCGTTAATGCCTAGTACACACGAACTGATATTAAGAATACAAATCTGTATGATTCAATGTGTTGATAAATAAATTTAAAATACTCCCTATACGTAAGTCACCAGACCATAGACAATATTTTAAAAAATTATCTGCCTTTATTTTATTTATTATAGAAATTAAGATTCTTATCATCAAGATGTGTATAATGGCCCTAATATTCGAACACTACACACGTGGACGACTTATTAAAGAAAAGAAAAATACAGAGGGATTGGAGGGAATATTAAAAATATTTTTTTTTAAACATGGCGTCTGTGTTCGTGAACAGGCTGAACAGCTGATTTTTTTATGTTTTTTTGAGTGGTGTATTTTTTATTTCATTGCATATGTTTGAGAAGCACTATACATGCCTTAGCCGTGAAAAGGGCTTGCCGGCTTCATATCACTAGACAGCCTCCCTTACGGTCGGCCGTCTATACCTACTCAGCCGGCAAGCCCTTATTTTCCGGCGTCTGCAGTAATGTACTTACAATTACAAGTGAAGGGGTCACTATCCGACAGAGACCGCTCGCACCAAACCTTAATTGCTTAATGGTGTCTTTTGCGATCTTTCTGGTTATTTAAATAATTACACATATTTGCATCATGGTAAGAAAGTGCTGCATTAAAGGAAGCAAAAGTAAATCTTTTGCTGGCAGTAATATAATTTTTCACAGGTAACGTATAGTATTGTATACTAATATGAAATAATGCAAACCCTTAACCTTTTGACCGCCACAGTCGGCTGTGGCCGTCAACAAAAAATCGTGCCCCTGACGCCACGTCGGCCACAGCCGTCCAAATTTCAATGATCAAAAACTTTGTAATTCTAACCGCTACAAGTATTTTTCAATCCCTGTTGATTTTGGGGCACATCTTTTTTTTTTACTCTGGCGTCAGTGGCACGGTAAATTGCTGGACCGCTTGGCGGTCAATAGGTTAATAAAGTACCAATAGAGTGACAATGATTTTACAAAATTACTGGATAACTCCGATCTATATTTTACTTTGAGAAATATTATTCGTACAAAAAACAACCTGAGCAAAAAATTATTACAGTATGTAATGTCGTTTTCAATATACTACGATAATCATTCGCTATCTAACTTGGATCGTTGCGTTGTTTCGTAGCAACACTCAGTCCAGGTGTACTATAGTATTCATGCTATGTCCATGGCATTAATAGAAGTGTGACGTCATAAAAACACTGTAGCGCGTTTTGGCGCGAAAATTTAAATGGTAATGAAAATTCACGGATTCTACAAAACGTATGCAGCAAAACTTGTTTTTTTTTTGTTTTACTCTTTAATTTACGTCAATCTTCATACATACGGTACGGTTTTAAAATTTTGTCACAATAACCCTATTGTAGCCATAAAGCTGAGCATCTTGAAAACTCGCATGATTTAGTGACACATTGTTTTATTGCATAGTTCTATAAAAGCTTGCGTATACTACGAAATTAATTTTTTCAAAGACTGATAATTCACCATACAGCCAATTGTCCACTGAATTTAAAAAATAAAAACTAGTATAAACGTTTTAATTGTTCTCTGCGTTTAGTTCTTCCACTGAACATTTTACTGGTCCGCTACTGTCAATGTAGGTATTTTAAATGTCGAGAAATTTCGAATAGCGGATATATAATAATCTTATTTGCGGTTAATTTATTTTCATGATTCTTAGTTATTTATTAGAGATTTCTCACGAGTTTTAATTTTAATAATATGATGGTATTTAATGAGTGAGTTGAAAAATAATTAGTGTAGGTACCAAACGCAAACATATTAAAAATATAACAGAAATGATTGTGTCCAAATCAATATAAAAGTTTTTTGAACTTATGATCTTCTCTGAATGATAAATATGGTATGGTTTCTAAAAAAAAAACAGTGCGTTTAGAAGTTGTTGTTTTAACTAAAATTAATAATTATGTGTATAGGCAATTGAGGGCCTTTATTATGATCATTCATGTTAAACTGGAATGTCGCGGGCGCGGGAATGCAAACTAACTTGCGATTAACATCAACACTTCCACTTTGCGTTTAGTAACCAAATCCACAAATCACCATATTAGAAACATTATCTAGGTATAATAGTCACTACAAAGCACAAGATAGGGAAAACAGTATGGTATTGAACTAGCGATTCGTCAAAGACTCCGTACGCGAGCATTCGACGAGATGACGACGCGTTTGGCTCGGTTTGTAGACACCTGCCTACTGAGTCGGCGGTCCCGGGTTCGAATCCCGGCCGGGGCAAATATTTGTGCAAAATATTTGTTCTTGGGTCATGGATGTTATCTATATATGTATTTATATATTATGTATATCGTCGTCTAGTACCCATAGTACAAGCTTTGCTTAGTTTGGGACTAGGTCGATTTGTGTATGATTGTCCCTTAATTTTTTTAAATTAATTATTATTCTCAACAGAAACAAGCAAGTAAACTTAGCGTCTTTTAAACTGCTTCGCGCGCTGTCAGTTAGACTTTCCGCTAGGGCAAGATGGCGCCCTTGTCCAACCCATATTTATGGTCAGCCGCCGTCACGGCCAGACTGACAGTCGACCGTTCTCGGGTGAACAGAAAACTTTATTATTTCGTCTCGTCGTCATCGTAATTGCGCTCGTCCAACCTGACGCTGTGGCTAAGAATACTAGACCCCCTCACATACTTATCATACAATATGAGCATGGACCGGGCATGTACGTCCTTTCAACCAGCCACGAGGACGTGGCGAAATTAGCACTGCCCCTACGACCAGCTATCAAACATCTATCATCCAACATTGTCAATACGAGGGTCAAACTGAAAGTTTTTAGAAAATCAAAAACTGAACTAACTAGCAAGTTGTTAGTTTTATTATATCTTTTGGAAATAGTTTCCCTTCACATCAATACATCGCTGTATCCGATGGAACCACTGAAAAAAGCGCTTTGCCCACTCCTCCCTAGGGTTCTCTTCGACTACCCTTTGACACGCAGCCACTGCTTCCTCGGCGTCCATAAACCGTTTTCCTAGAAGTTTTTCTTTTATTTTCGGAATTAAATATAAATCGCAAGGTGCGAGGTCGGGGCTATACGGTGGATGACCCAGTAATTCTACGTCTGACGTCGCCAAATAGTCGATCGTTTGCTTGGTGGTGTGCGACGAGGCGTTGTCGTGGTACAGGAGGACTCTACTGCAAGGTAGCTTCTCCCGAACTTTTTCCAAGACAAGTGGTAAACAATTGTTAGTATTCCAGTCTGCGAAAACTGTGTTTTGATCCTCTATAACAATTAAAATACTTAAACGGGTTTACTCACGTCGTAGAAGTCGAATAACGCTCGACATGTTTCGAATCGGTACGCGATTCATCATCAGGAGAGACGACCAGTCGCGACGGCGGCCAATCGAACACTACGGGCATGCGCCCTGTCCGCGCGGCTGCTCGACACGGGTGTCACCGGCGGAGGCGCAAAACTACCCTCATCATCACGCACAATGCCAATTGTCGGGTTGCACACAACACTCACTACGTCATTTGCTAAGGTCTCGTCCACACTAACCACCGATGTAGTATCCAAAACCGTCCTCCAACTAGGGGGCACTGACCATCCACAATCTCGGTTAAAATTCGGATGACGACTAATTTCGATAGCCTCCCGTACTTTCCGCGGAATGGAAAACTTTTCTCTCGCCAGCACAGTTACCTTATCGAAACGAATATAGTGAGACGTATCCGAATTCAGTGAATGTTCCGTCACTGCAGAACCCCGGGTATCCTGATTTTTCATACTACGTATGTGTTCAGTCACTCTTGTGGAAATGTTCCGGCCAGTCTCTCCTATATAGTTCTTCCCACAGGAGCACGGAATCATATATACGCCAGGATTACTTAAGGGTTCCTTATCTTTGGGGGAACGCACCAACTGTCTGAGCTGTATATGAGGGCGGAAAATCATCTTGATGCAATATCTACGGCGTAACAAGTATCCGATTTTATCCGTCACGCCCTTAAGATAAGGCAAGTATAAAGGTAGCCTCTCTACTGCAGTTGGGCGGGGACGAGCCGATGCGTTCGCAACCCGATTACTCTGCCTCCAGTTGTAGCCATTGCGCTCCAAAACATGTTTCACGTGACTTAGTTCACCATCCACAAACTGAGGATCACACAGACATAAGGCTCGATTGATCAACGTCCTAGGCACAGAAGACAAATGACTCGGGTGATGATGTGAATCCGCCCTAAGGTACCGGTCAGTATGAGTTGGTTTACGATACACTGTAGTCATCAACCGCCCACAAGGTCTACGCATCACCAAAACATCCAAAAACGGCAACCTTCCTTCACTTTCCTTCTCCACCGTGAACTTGACCTTATGATGTAATGTATTAAGGTACCCCGTAAACTCCAGTAGGCCGGTTTCCGAGACAACAGCAAATACGTCATCCACATACCGCCACCAATATCTAGGTGTGGCAGGCCCGCTATTTAAAGCACGTACTTCCAATCACTCCATGAATATATTGGCGGTGACGGGTGCTATTGGCGAACCCATGGCCACTCCATCAACTTGGAGATAATAATCGCCATGCCACAACAAGTATCCACTTTTCAGACACACCTCAATGGCTTTCATGTAGACGGTAGGTAAATCAGTAGTACTAATCAGATCAGAAATGATGTTCAAAGTTTCTTCTACCGGTACATTAGTAAACAAGGAGGTGACGTCAAAACTCACCATAACTTCATTTTCGTTCAGTTGGATATCCTGCAGCAAGCTAATGACAAGGTCAATAAGTTGTTAGCGGAATGGCCTGATAAACAGTTGGCGAAGCGCCTGCGACCACAGAATCCAACGTCCCCAAAAATCTATGGCTTACCTAAAATCCATAAGTCTGGTTGGCCGTTAAGACCTATAGTCAGCCAAATTGACTCGCCGACTTATAAGCTTGCACGGCATGTGTCGTCAATTTTACAGGAGTTCACGGGCAAGACTGCGAGTTATGTAAAGGATTCTAGGCATTTCATTAGCTTGCTGCAGGATATCCAACTGAACGAAAATGAAGTTATGGTGAGTTTTGACGTCACCTCCTTGTTTACTAATGTACCGGTAGAAGAAACTTTGAACATCATTTCTGATCTGATTAGTACTACCTACTGATTTACCTACCGTCTACATGAAAGCCATTGAGGTGTGTCTGAAAAGTGGATACTTGTTGTGGCATGGCGATTATTATCTCCAAGTTGATGGAGTGGCCATGGGTTCGCCAATAGCACCCGTCACCGCCAATATATTCATGGAGTGGTTGGAAGTACGTGCTTTAAATAGCGGGCCTGCCACACCTAGATATTGGTGGCGGTATGTGGATGACGTATTTGCTGTTGTCTCGGAAACCGGCCTACTGGAGTTTACGGGGTACCTTAATACATTACATCATAAGGTCAAGTTCACGGTGGAGAAGGAAAGTGAAGGAAGGTTGCCGTTTTTGGATGTTTTGGTGATGCGTAGACCTTGTGGGCGGTTGATGACTACAGTGTATCGTAAACCAACTCATACTGACCGGTACCTTAGGGCGGATTCACATCATCACCCGAGTCATTTGTCTTCTGTGCCTAGGACGTTGATC
This sequence comes from Apotomis capreana, assembly GCA_947623375.1. Lineage (NCBI taxonomy): Eukaryota > Metazoa > Arthropoda > Insecta > Lepidoptera > Tortricidae > Apotomis > Apotomis capreana. The sequence goes on along the minus strand of OX392498.1, from coordinate 24,175,772 downwards.
AATCGAGCCTTATGTCTGTGTGATCCTCAGTTTGTGGATGGTGAACTAAGTCACGTGAAACATGTTTTGGAGCGCAATGGCTACAACTGGAGGCAGAGTAATCGGGTTGCGAACGCATCGGCTCGTCCCCGCCCAACTGCAGTAGAGAGGCTACCTTTATACTTGCCTTATCTTAAGGGCGTGACGGATAAAATCGGATACTTGTTACGCCGTAGATATTGCATCAAGACGATTTTCCGCCCTCATATACAGCTCAGACAGTTGGTGCGTTCCCCCAAAGATAAGGAACCCTTAAGTAATCCTGGCGTATATATGATTCCGTGCTCCTGTGGGAAGAACTATATAGGAGAGACTGGCCGGAACATTTCCACAAGAGTGACTGAACACATACGTAGTATGAAAAATCAGGATACCCGGGGTTCTGCAGTGACGGAACATTCACTGAATTCGGATACGTCTCACTATATTCGTTTCGATAAGGTAACTGTGCTGGCGAGAGAAAAGTTTTCCATTCCGCGGAAAGTACGGGAGGCTATCGAAATTAGTCGTCATCCGAATTTTAACCGAGATTGTGGATGGTCAGTGCCCCCTAGTTGGAGGACGGTTTTGGATCGGTGGTTAGTGTGGACGAGACCTTAGCAAATGACGTAGTGAGTGTTGTGTGCAACCCGACAATTGGCATTGTGCGTGATGATGAGGGTAGTTTTGCGCCTCCGCCGGTGACACCCGTGTCGAGCAGCCGCGCGGACAGGGCGCATGCCCGTAGTGTTCGATTGGCCGCCGTCGCGACTGGTCGTCTCTCCTGATGATGAATCGCGTACCGATTCGAAACATGTCGAGCGTTATTCGACTTCTACGACGTGAGTAAACCCGTTTAAGTATTTTAATATGTCTGAGACTCACGATAGTTTTCTCTATAACAATTGTTGCGATATGACCTGTCATTCCGAAGAACGACGCTACCATCTTTTTCCCACGCTTCGACCTCTCTTCACATTAGTTGGCAACTCCTCAGAAGGAAACACCGACTGAGCAGACTTAATTAGTGCGAACGCGGTTAAACTCATCAAACCAGTTGTAAACAGTGGCACGAAATGGGGCTTCATCATGAAAGGCCAATCGAAATCTATCATAACTTTCTTGTTGACTTTAATGACATTGAAAGTCATAAAAAATCATTGCACGAAAATTTTCTCGCCTAAAATTTATGCCTACGTGACACAGACAATTTTAAATTCAACGCCAAATCGTAAAACAAATGACAAACGAATTAAATACATACCAAAGACTACAATGTAACATAGATACATACCAATAAATACTCAAAGATACATACACAATAATATTCGCAGCTTTGAGTATTTATTTAGACAGGAGATGCCATACATGGGCGACCCCCTCCGGCAAAATAATTGGTCAAATGGTCAAGCACGTTATATAAAACTACTTAAAGTCACTTCACTGTCATTTTGCATCATTCCGTGTCGCGTGACATTTCTCTTCAAAAATTGTGAATTGTGCAGTATTTTCGTGTAAAAGACGATCCAACACCTCAAATTCGCCACAAGATCGCGTTTCCTATCACAGGTAAGTGTTTTTATTAACTATTAAATGTGTATTGAAGTAAAATCTCCATTGAAAGAAAAAACCGTTGCGATACGTAAACGACAGAAAAATGTGTACGTCAAAACAGTGGTACGGGGGCGAGGGATGTGGCAAAATGAAAACAGCGACTCAACATTTGAATGAATCATTCATTCATTCGATCACTGCAGTTCGTTTAATAGTTAGTGTTTTATTATATACTTGCGGCCCTCCCGGCTTGGGTGCAAAGCTAATATATAATGCATGTATTATACATACTAGGTCGATGCAGAGTCAGCCACCGGCTAAGCTTGCACCATAGATTGGAGCGGATTTTTTTTTTTTTTTCGAAATTTTCTCTTCGTCACGACCTAGCGAAATTTAATTTGTAGATTTTAAAACAAAAATTTCTAAAATCGGTTGAGAACTCGCTGAGATCTGCGCATTGTTACAAAGTCCATTCGAGTCGATCCATGGGAGCTTCGCTCGCTTCGCTCGCTCCGCTCCAATTATAAACCTTCCACTTGAAACAACTCTATCTATAAAAAAAACTGCATCAAAATCCGTTGCGTAGTTCTAAAGATCTAAGCATACATAGGGACAGACAGACAAACAGGCAGACAGCAAGAAGCGACTTTGTTCTATACTATGTAGTGATTGAATTTAATAATAGGTACCTATAGATGTATGTTATTTTTAAATCTTGTAAGCTGAATTAGAAATATTACCTTTCTCTAGACATACGATGTTGAAATTTAATATGACTAGGTCGATGCAGAGTCAGCCACCGGCTAAGCTTGCACCATAGATTGGAGCGGAGTTGTGCGATCTTCGATTTGTATAACGCAGTAACTACAAAATAAACTACAACAGAAAGTTGAAAGAAATAATAATTTATTTAGAAAAGTTCATGGAAAATATTAATATAGAAATTAATTTTTGATGATGATTTGACTGGCGTTCAGATAGCTCTACCAAACGATTCAGCTCTGTGCGCTTTTAAGCCAATTTCTTCTTTTCGTTGATTTTTTTGATTCGTGCGAAAGGAAATCCAGGCTCGAAGAATAAACCATTGATGTTTCGGACTCTGGAAAGCGCAACATAAGACATGCCTAATGCAAATTCAGTGTCTCCAATGTTTACAACTGCTTGATCTAGAGTTAAGCCTTGAGAACGGTGAATGCTTATTGCATATGCAAGCTGTATGGGAAATTGCTTCCTTGAGAACGTTGTTGAGCCTTTCCTGAATGAAACTGTCACTGGTGGTATTGGCAATATGTTGCAGTTCTGGAGTTGCGGACCTGAATATGATACAAATTCCACCATAATGCAAATTGGAAAATCGTCACTGAAACGGTTGTCTTCGCGGTGATTGTACACAATGTCTACAAGTTGCGCGCGCTTTTCACTTACAAAGTCCATTCGAGTCGATCCATGGGAGCTTTTTGTTTTTTTATCATAACTTTTTAATTAAGAACAATTTCAAAATTTTCTCTTCGTCACGACCTAGCGAAATTTAATTTGTGCATTTTAAAACAAAAAATTCCAAAATCGGTTGAGAACTCGCTGAGATCTGCGCATTGTTACAAAGTCCATTCGAGTCGATCCATGGGAGCTTCGCTCGCTTCGCTCGCTCCGCTCCAAAAATGAAAATAATTGTTGGCTAAAAGTATATCTAGGTAAAAGGAACATTTAGTGCTGGGCTATGAGTATATGCGTTATACATATACTATTATTTATAGACTTTATTTCATATTCTTTCCATCTTCACTGCTTCCTCCTTATTTCCTTATTCTTCTTTTCTTTTATAGAATGAGAAATGAGGATATGCCGCAGAAGAACCAAGGTAACCGGCATAACTCACAGGACTGCACGATTGAAGTGGCTATGAGCAAGCCATGTAGCCCGGAGAATCGATGGCCGTTAGGTCAGCAAAGTGCTAGAGTGGCGACCACGTATAAGAAAGCGCAGCGTAGCGAGCGTTGTGACGATTCTTGGGGAGGCCTATGTTCAGCAGTTGACGTCTGTGGCTGATAGATAGACGAATATATTTACTTAATTATATCTTTTTTATTTTATTTTTATATGTGGTAATTGTAATTAATTAGTAACAATTTGTTTTATTGTTTTCTCTTTACTCATTCTTTACTCGTATCTTTAAATCACTTTATATGTGGTTTCATATAATCACCTTTATAAAATAAATTAGTTAAAAAAAACAAAGTCCGATAAAATCAAATAAAGCATAAGAAATTATTTAAGCAACTGCAAGAAGAGTTACTAGTAAGTTGCTGGGTTTTAGATGGGCGTACGTTCTTTTCTTGAAGGTTATATTCACTGACATCTAAACTACAAGCACGTTGGACTAAATATTCCATAGGGAATGACAGTTGTTTTCAGTGCCCATTCAAAGCATCCTGCGTGAACGTCTACTAAAATTGCCAATTCATGCAAACGGTTCTTTGATCTGTGACGATCTGTGAATCTCTAATATTAGATCCATGGACGCTCACACAACTTGCACATAGCTATCAGCGCCAAAATGGCGAAAATGAAGTTGTTTCATTTTAGCAACGACAATATGAAGTCGAGTGTACTTCTTTTAGAAGTCAGTGATTGTTTAAACCCGAAACAACCGCGGGCGAAAGTTTTATTTCACAGTTTAGTTATGCGAGAGTGTTAAGGACACAATAAATATAGACAGATATACATAGAAACAAATATATTTATTGGATAACATCTTCAATATACTTACACAATTTACACTTTTCAAATTTCATAATAAATAGTACCTATAAGACAAATCAGTTCATTCATTCAAATGATTTGACTCATTCTTCAGATGTGTCCCATCACTATGTTGTTCGTATGTATGATGCACAGTTACGTGAAAACTGTATTTGTGTGCATGTCATTTTTGATGTGTTGAATTTTGCTGTAGTGTGCGTTTATCGCAACAGCAAAATTTGTGTCTGTTGAGTTATTCGTCTTTTGGTGGTGTGCTGTACGTGTTTACCTCGCCCCCCGCTAAAATTGGCGAAAAAATTTGTTCGAAGAGTTTACGTTATGACACCTCCATTGTCTATAAATACTCAAAGATTCGCAGAGATGAATTTTCAAAATCTGAAATTATTTTTTTATTATATCGTTTACAAGTGGCCTGTTCTAAAAACTTTCAGTGTCACCCTCGTAAGCGACCAGAGCGTCCCTTCGACCAGCCACATGACGTGGACCGGACGTCAATGTTCATATCAAACAGAGCGTCCCTTCGACCAGCCACATGACATGGACCGGACGTCAATGGTCTTATCAACTAGTGCGTCCCTTCGACCAGCCACATGACATGGACCGGACTTCACTGATCTTATCAACCAGCGCGTCCCTTCGACCAGCCACACGACATGGACCGGACGTCACTACTCCTATCAACCTGTGCGTCCCTTCGACCAGCCACACGACCTGGACCGGACGTCACTATTCCTATTAACCAGTGCGTCCCTTCGACTAGCCATATGAGTATGACCTAGACCGGACGTCACTAACTACACTCTAATACTCCATCTCTATCAAATACAATAACAAAGAACACAGAAATTTCAATTCCACTGTGTACCTATATTGTCCCCAAAAGTAATTTCTGAATAGATACCAAATGTTTCTTTATCTGAACTCGATTTGGCGGTGCCTGCCCTTCTAATACAACTAGTCACGCGACACATCGTCGCCATGCAGCCACTCTGTGACAGCACTGAACAGAAATAGGTAGGCAACATTTTCTTGCGGGAGAAAGAGTCGCCCGTCACAGCCGAGCTGGCGATGAAGTGATTTTTAGGCGAACTCGAAGTTGCCTTGAGAGTTTCTGAATTTACCACTGAAAGACTCGGGCTTGCGATGAAGATTCAGTGCCCCCAGTTAAAACATTCGAGCCTATGGTCAAACATCGATCTTCACTTTTATCAACACGTAACTCAGTACCCGACGCCGTCTCGGCCTCCTCGTTGTTTAATAAATGATCAATTATTAGCATCACGGTTCGATGGTTCTGGACGCAAATTTCTCGGCCTACCCTCATAAAGTGCACTTGTGTTTATGAATGCTTTTGTTTTAAATATTCATATTTAATGTATTAATAGTTATTTTACGACTGTATTTAGTGTTATTGACTTGAGTTCAGTGCAATAGTCAAGTGAAAGTGTTATCTCAGCTTAGTTGCGGGACATTTGTGGAAAATCATATAAACAACATTTAACCTCAAACCTTTCGTAACTGTGCGATTATGGCATCCTGTTTCCAATGCAGTGTAGTTCCAGTAGTGGATGATAAGACTCCTAAAATAATATGTCATGGCTGTGAAAGGCAAATATGTGTTAAGTGTAGTGGGTTGCTAGTTACTGAGTTACGAGTGATCCAGTTACAGTCTCCAACACTGAAGTACCTGTGCCCTGAGTGTATCCTTGGAGTCCGACAGCTTCCTGCGCTGAGGAAATTAGTGTCAGAATTGAAAAGTGAGATAGAAGAAATTAAGAAATGCAAAAGTGATGCTGTTAATATTGAGCCCGTCTTACAGGAACTGTCAGAAAGGAAAAGAAGGAGCGCTAATGTAATAGTGTTTGGTATACCGGAGTGTCACAGTGACGACCTGCAAACACGTAAACAATACGACGCAGATCAGGTGAAGCAGGCGCTATCATCCTTGACTGCGAGCGCCGCTACCAGCATTGAGCTGAATCCCGTAGCAGTTGTTAGGCTGGGGAAACATCAGCCTAATGTGGCTTCATCGTCTACTTCCGATGTTGTAGTGTCACCCCGCCCAGTGAAACTGGTTTTCTCGGACAAGCAGCATGCAGTTAAAATACTCAAGAACTGGAGTAAGTTACCCAAAGGCATTAAAGTTCAGAACGACCAGACACCATACCAGCGTGAGTACTACAGGAAACTTAAGTCGGAACTGGAGCTGCGCACAAATAATGGTGAGACAGATTTAAAAATTAAGTACATAAATGGCTCGCCTAGGATAACGAGATTGGATACTGCTGCAAAAAAGTAAGCAGTAGTATTATCGAATTCACCTTTTTTTATACGAACCTGGCATCCCTAATGGCAAAACGAGATTTATTACTTATAGAAATAAACAAATTAAAACCGACATTCATTGTTCTCACTGAGACGCATCTGAAACCAAGTATTACGGATAGCCTAATAAGTATTAACGGATATAGGTTGTATAGAAAAGACAGAGAGGACGGAAAGGGATGGGGAGGTGTCGCTATGTATGTTAGTTACTCTCACATAAATATCCCAATACATGCAACACCGCATCCCACTCTGAATAACACGATTAATATCGAAACATTATGGCTGAATGTTACTTACGGAGATTTTAACTTATTAGTTGGTGGAGTGTATCGACCACCACATTACGCTTACGAGGATTCAGATAGAATATTATTTGACTTAATTAGAGAAGCATCCAACGGGAATAATACTGTATTTATAATGGGTGATTTCAACCTACCTGATATTGACTGGCCACTAAAAAAAATTGAAGGATACAACATGTTGCATGGGAAGTTTATTGAAATGATTACCGACACTAGTTTGCACCAATTAGTCACAGGAATCACTCGGAAAAGAAATGAACAAGAATCGCTACTCGATTTAATACTGTGTAACGAAGAGAACTTGTGTACCGAGGTTGAGTATCGAGCTAACATTGGTAAAAGTGACCACCTGGTTTTACTTGCCACAATCCAATTCTTACTGCAAGATAAAATAAATAAGGAGAACAACCCACCCAGAAGGAACTTCCTTTCAACCAATTATGATCATATGACGCAAACCTTATCTGAGATTACACAAACTAACGACGATTTAGATGCAGTTGATGCCTGGCTCGACTTCACTCAAAAAATTGAAAACGCTATTGGCTTACATGTACCGCTAAAAAAATCAAAACCCGACAAAATCAATAAAAAACCCTGGATAGGACCTGATAACCCTTTACAACCGAGCTGATACGATCGTGCGGGTTAAACTGCAACTGACAATAACCTGACAATAAGGTTCAAATTCAATTGCATTTAACCCGCACGATCGTATCAGCTCGGTTGTAAAGGGATATACTCGTACTTCAACTGATAAACGAAAAAACTAAATTATGGAATAAGTATATGCTCGATAAAACATACGATAATTATAGTAGATATCGCAAAATCAATAATAAGATTACGTCAGTTGTACGGAATGCTAGACTTGTTTACGAAAAAGGTGTGGCAGAGAAAGGACCCAAATCTCTATACAGTTACGTCCGAGAGCAACTTTCATCTAAAGTAACCGTCCCGCCCTGTCTGAAAAACGACCTTACCCAACAATTGATAACAGACAGCAAAGAAGTAGCGAATTTATTCGCAATGCAGTTTGAGAAGTCTTATGTACGCGAACCCCTAAATGAACCAATACCCGATATCAATGCAACCAGGATCATCAACTCAATAGAAAATGTCAACTTTACATCGGAATCAGTCACAGAGGCAATTTTGAGCTTTGATGATAACTCTGCAATGGGACCTGATGGAATACCTGCAATCCTACTCAAGAGATGTGTGAAGATTCTTGCTCCTCGCTTAGCCCACATTATGTCACTATCAATGAGCCAACAAAAACTACCCCCGGACTGGAAAAATGCAAATGTCACCCCGATCTATAAAAAAGGAAACAAGCTAACAGCAGGAAATTATCGACCCATAAGTCTTACTTGTATAGCATGTAAAGTAATGGAAAGGATAGTGGCCACAGAATTACGGAAATTTATCACCAGGGAACATGTTATCATGGAGGAACAGCACGGTTTTGCTGAACGGAGATCAACTGTGACCAACCTTCTATGTTGTCTCGATAGATGGACACGTAACTGGAACGAGAAGCTCCCGACTGATGTCATCTATCTGGATTACGAAAAGGCCTTCGATCGTGTCCCGATAATAAGACTCCTCGTTAAGTTAGAACACTTTGGAATTCGTGGTAATTTACTTAATTGGATTAAGGACTTCTTAAGTGGTAGAAAATTCCGTGTTAGAGTTGGTGAATATCTTTCTGAACCCCATGATGTTCATAGCGGAGTACCGCAAGGATCAGTGCTGGGACCGATGCTTTTTGGGATTTTCTTAACGGATATCAAACAAATTATTAACTCAGAACTGTATTTATTCGCTGATGATACGAAAATAATGGGAAATCCACTTACAAGCCACAACACCATACAACAGGATCTTGATCGCATTTTACAATGGACCAAAGACTGGCTCATGACTCTTAATACAGATAAGTGCACGGTACTCCATATGGGGAATAAGAACCCCAGATACACATACAAAATCGGACCTCAAGCCCTACAAAGTGTTACTTCACAGAAGGATCTTGGTGTTGTCGTTGGTGAAAATTTGAAATGGGAGGAGCACATACTCAAAATTACAAAGAAAGCAAACTCTCTTCTATACATGATCCGGAAGGCCTTCTCTTATATGGATAAGAACCTCTTCATTAAGCTATACAAAACATATGTGAGACCATTATTGGAATATGCTTTCCAAATTTGGAACCCATATTTCCAAAAAGACATCATCATGATAGAGAGAGTTCAAAGAAGAGCTACAAAAATGGTACCATTTCTGCGCAACAAAACATATGAAGCCCGACTAAAGGAATTAGGCTTAACAACGCTAGAACAGAGAAGACAACGCGGTGATCTGATTGAAACATATAAAATACTCACAGGAGTGTACAATGTTTCTGCGATGAGCGACATCTACACAAGAAATACGAACGAGCGACTGAGAGGACACTCTTTGAAATTGGTATTAACGGCCAGTACTAGCAACCCTAGGCGTCACTTTCTAGCCAATCGCGTGGTCAAAGTGTGGAACAGTTTACCTGAATCCGTGATTAGTGCACCCTCAGTGAACTCTTTCAAAAATAGACTTGACAAACATTTACAAACACAGAACACAAGTGAACAGTGATATGCACGCATCAGCTACAAGCTGCCTGTGCATTAAATAAATAAATAAATAAATAAATTTGTGCGTACTTATTTTTAAAAGCAATTAGTACCCGTACCGTAATAGCTTTTAACTCGTAATGGTCGTTTTTCAATTTCCAATACAGCGGTGATAACGAATCGACTTAAAAATAAAACTGTCAAGTTTGGTTTGAGATCAACTTGTTTGCTAATTTTAATACAGACAACCTTCTCGAAATGGTTTTACTACAGCTCAATCGCGACTATAAACTTTTTTTTTAACAAAAACTGACCGGCGATATACCTCTGCAGAACCCGCCAGTGGCTACGGAGTCGAAGACCCCGTTCGCTGGCTCAGCAACAGCCCACTAACCTCTACCTTGAAGAGACCCAAATTACAATTTCCAGAAAATACACATAATGGGAGCGAGTCGTTAGCGGTTCGCATTAAAATGATGACGCTAAACGTATTCTTACAAGACTAGGATAAAGCGCTCCGCTCTCCTGTCCTGGAGTTCCGATGGTGAAACGGCTACGGCGGGATTGAATCGTGTGCACACTCTCCAAAATATATCCAATAGAAAACTGACAAGCTGGTAATTTTGCGCCGATATTCGAGGCTCTAGAAGTCACACCCAGCTGGCAAAGCATTATCAATTATGACTCTTAGAGATCGCATTTTACTGAATCCAAGGCAGCTAGCTGGTACTTGTCAGGGCCATCTCACCCAATGTAGTACTCGATGCACGAACGAACGAACCTAAGCTTGGGGGTAAAGAGGAATTTGTTTGTTTGTCACGCGTCCTCCCTGATTAAGAAACTATTAAAACAGTGGTGGAGTCCAATCTCGGTTCATCATCTAACAAATTAAGATGTAACTATACAATCCTTAAATCCTTCAATACCCATCATGATCTCAGCATTTCGTAAGATTTGATACAGTAGAGTTAAGTGTAGGTGCTAGTTCAATGTGATCTAATTAATTTTGCCAGGATTATTTCATGCACAATAGTATTTTAAGTTACTGCTCTGGTCAGCTATGACACGTTTTTTTTAGTGCACAGCACTAGCCAAATCAATGGAAGACGTTATGTTCCAAGATTACAATTATTTTATAAAACAGTATATAAAACGTAGAATCCTTCGCTTGCTCGGGACTCAAAATCAGCACTCGTAACAAAAAACAACTTTGTTCTCTTGTTGCACAAATAACTATTACCCTCTACTTAACAAATCAAATTTAAGTTTAAAGACATTACAGTCTCAAATCCAAACTAAAATAAACAAGAGAAAAGCACACATATTAACGAAAAAACCGGCCAAGTGCGAGTCTGACTCGCGCACCGAGGGTTCCGTAAAAACTTTCACTAATCCCATCTTAATTGGCTTGGTTGAATTAAATTTGCACCTGAAAATGTATGGCGCCGCATACAAACGAGGTGCAAACTTAACGCAACCCAGTTCTCCAAATATGATATTTGAAAAGAGCTATATTTTTTATGATTTTATTACAAATGTATAGTTTTCCGATTTTTTATAAGTATTTGTAGTATGTGACGATATGTGGCCGTCCATGAGAAAAGGGTCCTTATGGCAGTTTCTAGTTACGGAGATATTTGCTGTTTTGTAAAATCCTTCAAAATTATCATTTTTTTGTTTTATGCATTAATACAAAGATAGAGCTGTATTTGTACCTTGGTTTCAGTTGTGTGCGTTAATTCTTTCTTTATTAAAACGGAGTTTTAAGTTTAGTAGAAAAGGGTCTTTGTGGGAAATTGCATACAAGAATGACAAAGGTCAATAGATAAACTTGCTTACAACTATTTCTTTGCTAAGTACCTATGGTCATTTTAGATTTTACGTAAAATTTAGGTAGGTACTACATTTTTCGTCTGACGTCAAAACATCTCTCGGCGCGCGTCGAACGACATGTTATATCTGATTGTTGTTAGTTAATTTAAAATTTAATGCAAAAATAATATGTATAGTCAAGGTCATTATTATGTGTACACTTTTTCACCTAGTCGAATGCGGTCGCCAACAATTTGTAAGCAAACGCATTCGACAAGGCCAAAAAGTGTATACATTATTAATGACCTGGGGGGCATTACTTACTAGCAAATGATTATAATTGGAATGTGTCCCCCCCCCCCCCCCCTCGCCCTTATCGCGTCAGATCAGAAATCGCATGAAATTATCTTTATTACGTGATTTATGAATACGAGGGGCACACCGAAATGATCGGGAATAGAGTACTTTAAACTGAGTTACATTAAATCCTTTTTTGTCACATGCATACTGGCGACTTACAATCACGATGCCGTTTTTACAATTTAAAAAAAGAACGATATATTTTTTTAATTCCATTTTTAAATTGACAACTCGATGAACAAAATGGAGCTGACGCGTGAAAATTTTCGTGCAATTATTTACCATAACTTTCGTCGTGGCTTATCTCCAGATGAATGTCGCAATGAGCTTGTTACTATATACGACATTGAAGCACCTAGTCAGACGACAATATATCGGTGGTATGCTGAGTTTCGACGGGGTCGTGCCTCTCTTGGCACCGTACCTTCATCAGGTCGGCCGAAAACGGCGGTTTCGCCTGAAAACATCGCGGCTGTGGAAAAACTACTAAAAGAAGATAGACATGTGACATACGAGCAGATTCGGGCAACCATAGGCATTGGAATGACTGCAATTCACACTATTTTGCATGGTGAATTGGGTGTCAGAAAATTGATTTCCCGATGGGTACCCCATAATTTGTCTGAAGAGCAAAAGGCGGCTCGTGTTGATTGGTGCCGATCTATTCTGAAATGCTACAATGGAGGAAAGTCAAAAGCCGTTTATAATATGGTCTCGGGTGACGAATCCTGGATTTATTCTTATGAGCCTGAAAGAAAGCACCAGTCGGCAGTATGGGTCTTCGATGACGAGGTCAAACCAACGAAAGTTGTGCGTTCTCGAAGCGTGTCCAAGAAGATGGTGGCTTCGTTCGTCTCAAAAAAGGGGCATGTTGCCACAATTCCTCTAGAAGAACAAAGAACCGTTACCGCTGATTGGTATATCACAGTTTGTTTGCCGGAGGTGCTGGCCGAACTTCGCCAAGGGAACCCGAGACGCCGCGTCATCTTACACCACGACAATGCGAGCTCCCACACCGCCCACAAAACAACTAAATTTTTGAACGACGAAAACGTTGAGTTGATGTCCCATCCTCCATACAGCCCTGACCTGAGTCCAAATGATTTTTTTACGTTCCCTAGAATTAAAGATTTATTGCGTGGTCAGCGGTTTGAGAACCCAGAAGCCGCTGTGGAAACCTATAAATCGGCCATTTTGGCAATGCCTACTTCAAACTGGAATTATTGTTTTAATGACTGGTTTAAAAGAATGCAAAAGTGCATTGAATGTAACGGAGAATACTTCGAAAAACAATAAAATATAATTTATGTATATAGTGCACATAGTTTTTTAAATTCCCGATCATTTCGGTTTGCCCCTCGTAGTTCCTTAGTAGTCACCGACTGTGTAAATTATTCGTTGACGTTAAAAGAGAATAACTCCTTACAGATAAAGATTTTGAGTAAATTTATAATAACCTTTTTTCTTCGGTATTCTGTGTTAATACAAGATTAGGAAATAAATAATGTTAATATTGTGCCATATTGGAATTATTAATATGTTTTGTCTGTGATTGGTCATAAGGACCCTTTTCCCAAATGTATAGGAGTCAAATTTACGTAACTTTAATCGTATATAAATAAAAAAATAAAAATTGTAGAACAATAATGATAATTTTGTGATACTCCAGTGGACTGAATAAATATATTTTAGAACTCACTGTACTAAATTTGTTATTGTTACTCGTATAGGGGAAGATGAAAAGTATAATAATTATCACGTTTTCATTAAAATAAAGATATTTCGTTAACTATGTGATTTTATCTATATCCTAAAATGTAAGTTTAAATATGTCCTACTATATACAATAGTTCAGATTACAACATAATTAAAGACAAAGCTGAAAAACATGTTTTTATTAATTTCATTCTTATAAGCGTGTTGCTGTTATCAAAGGCTGTTTTCTCAGGATCTGGAAGTCACATTGATGAAACCATGACTGAGTTCAATAGAAAAACTCCTTGAGATACAAAATCAATCATAATCTAAGTTCCAATGGGAACATACTTAAAGTTAGTTTCAAACTTCTTTTGACGTTTTCTCAAAAGTGAAATTTTAGCAAGTGTATGATGTTTTTTTTTTAAAAAAAGTATGAGACTTAGGGTCATGATTCTTTCTGTGTTAAATAGCTTATTTAACATAGATTTAGAACCTGTGCTTAACTCAATACCTGCCATAAGGACCCTTTAGTCATGGACGGTCACATATTGTTCTAGAATCTAGATCATCGGGAAGTACCCTATCATTTTGATTCCCCTGAGTGTCTAAATGTACGTTTTTTGCGACATAAACGGCCGTATCTTTTTTTCACGTTAACGTAAAGTTTGATATTTTATAGCTTCAAGGGGCCGTAGACCTGAGTATATGGTGTTAATTTCAACCCGATACCTCCGCGCGTTCTCGAGATAAAGGGTCTTGACAGACAGATAAACGGACGGACAACAAAGAGATCCTATAAGGGTTCCGTTTATTCCGATTGAGGTACGGAACCCTAAAAAAAGATACATGCATCACAGATAATCACAATCATCTTGTTCGAAATTCAAATGACTTTTCACGCTAGCGAAAGAAATAAGACTTCTGCACGCAGATTTCGCGCTATAAACGGAGTACCTATGTCAATAAATAAACAGGTACCGAATAAAAAAAAATGAAAAGCTTAAAATAACCCGTTCATGTACAGACTACATTTGAATCCCCTTTTGAACTCTAATTCAGTAAATAAAGGAGTTTGACCTTACAAACGGTCCGGTAGTTTTGAATTTTTTTTATGTTGTCTAGGATGGTTAGTCAGTGTTTAAAATGCAAAATGCACAATTTTCCCCCTCCGTGCCCGCCGCCATATTGAAAAAACCGGCACGTTCTTCATGTTTTTGCTCATATCTTCCTTTAGAAGCATTTTAGCTAAAAGAAAGCTTTGACAATGTTATAGAGAGATAAATTTACTACATTCTCCATTTTATATTTTGTTTCTAGGACAGATAATTACGGAGATATGTAAAAAATAAAGTCACATTTTCCGAAAATATATGTAAAAATGGACAGTATGAGTTTTATAAGCAATTATATTTCCAACATGTTTTAATTTGTCCTAGTCTAGTCCGTAACTGAATGACAGCGTTCTAAACCAAGATTTTTTAGAAATTTCTTGAAAATTCGAGTTCCAGTTTTTTTAATGTGCATATCTCCGTAACTAAACGTCCTTGAAACAAAATTTGACATGTAAATTATAGTAAATTGAATTCTCTACAACATTGCGCAAGCACTGTTCTATAGCTAAAATGCTCCTAAACGTAGATATAATCCAGAAGTTTGTTTTTGAGTTGGAAATTGCGATTTTTACGTTTTTTTAAATGTGCATATCTCCGTAACTATCTGTCCTAGAAACAAAATATAAAATGGAGAATGTAGTAAATTTAACTCTCTATAACATTGTAACAGCTTTCTTCTAGCTAAAATGCTCCTAAAGGAAGATATGAGCAAAAATATGAAGAACGTGCCGGTTTTTAGGGTTCCGTAGCCAAATGGCAAAAAACGGAACCCTTATAGATTCGTCATGTCTGTCTGTCTGTCTGTCCGTCCGTATGTCACAGCCATTTTTTTCCGAAACTATAAGAGCTATACTGTTGAAACTTGGTAGGTAGATGTATTCTGTGAACCGCATTAAGATTTTGATGCAAAAATAAAAAAATAAGAATAAATATTGGGGGCTCCCCATACTTAGAACTGAAACTCAAAATTTTTTGTTCATCAAACACATACGTGTGGGGATAGATACCCCACACGTATCGATAGGTCTTCAAAAATGATATCGAGGTTTCTAAAATTTTTTTTTTTGTAAACCGAATAGTTTGCGTGACAGACGCTTCCAAAGTGGAAAAAAGTTGCCCCCCCCCCCTCTAACTTCTAAAATAAGAAAATGAAAAATCTAAAAAAAACATATGATGTACATTACTATAAAAACTACCAACGAAAATTGTTTTGAACGAGATCTAGTAAGTAGTTTTTTTTTAATACCTATTTATACCTAACTTTGCACCTAATTTATATGGGGCGCTATACATACCAGGTGCAAACTTAACTTAACCACTTAGGGATGGAAAGTGTTTGTACGGAACCCTCGGTGCGCGAGTCCGACTCGCACTTGGCCGGTTTTTTCAATATGGCGGCGGGCGCGGAGGGCGGGGGGGAATTGTGCATTTTGCATTTTAAACACTGACTAAGCATTCTAGACAACATATAAAAAATTCAAAACTACCGGACCGTTTGTAAGGTCACACATAGTACTTTAGTCTCTATTCACCGTATTACTCGGTGCATCTTGCAAAATGCTCGTGGCATCTTTTCTTACGTCCCCATGCCACTCGCGTTTTTTTGACCCCTCTTTTACAACTGTTGCATAAAATACTATTAATAAAACAGTCGCACTATTATAAATGCCCCGTGTAAGTTTTGAAAATGAATTTATGGTTGATATTGGTCAATAGATATTGAGTTCAAGAATATACCGTATCGCTCACACCTCCACAGAACTGTGTCATCGAGCAAATAGATAATAACAATAAGTAAAAGATGCTGCTTGTAAAAATGTATGCAAAATTTATTTATATATCTATGATAACAAATACTTCATACTTATTGTCTTTCGGTTCATCAACAATTTGCATAGCGGAATAAGTGATTGCTTTGACTTCCGTCCCCTGCGGATGTTTACCGATCTGAAACTCTTCACCATAACACTTACAAACTATTCTAAACTCTTCCACATTAAATTCAGTGATCACCAACTTCTTACAGATTAGAAACGGTTCAACAGAAAATAAAAATAATAACTCGTCAAGGAAATGATATAGAAGTCCCATCATATCATCAGCAGTAGCCTCGACAGCGTGGACCTCCTTGATGGTGACGTACTCCAGCTCGGTCATGTACCCGAACATGGCCATGCCGCACTGCTCGAAGGCTTCCTTTAGGCTGTCGCCCCACGCGTGCAACCTGCAAACAATTAAGTTTTAATAAGATAGCATATTCTAAGTAGGTATTCACATGTCCCCACACAAGAACACGGGTCGTACGGTAAATATCGTACGCATTTTCAGAGATTGGATCCAACATACCTACAAAGTAAACTAAATGTTATCCTATAGAACTTCAGTTAATATCGATTTGGAGATACCTACATACTAAACTGTTATTCTTAAAAAAATCCATACTAATATTATAAATGCGAAAGTGTGTCTGTTTGTCTGTCTGTTACCTCTTCACGCTTAAACCGCTGAATCGATTTTGATGAAATTTGGCATGGAGATCGTTTAAGATCCGAGGAAGAACATAGGATAGTTTTCATCCTGGAAATTATCCCTCAAAAAGATTGAAAGGTGAATAAGTAATTCATGATGACATTGATGACCCTGTAGAAAATGTAATGATTAGACCAAAAGCACAATTGCTCTTACATTTGCTCAGGCGCTTTTAATAATCCCTTTTATTAATTAAGGTGATTAGGTGGATCTATCGTGTTGTACGAGGTTGCTTCCATACTTCCAAGTTCCACGCGGACGTAGTCGTGGGCAAAAGCTAGTATCAACATATTTGTAAGTAAATCAAAAAAATCCTTTTGTTTTACGGGTCACCCCAGAGTATCGTTCATTAGCGAGGCTTCAAAAGTAACCTTAGGCGTAAATTTGAATATTTTGTAAATAGTCAGAGAATGAATACAAGTAGCTTAGGTAAGTTATGTTTCTTGTCCATAGGAATTCTTCCATTACCTAAATTATGGGAATTAAAAAAAAAACCCTGTATTATATACTCTTGAAGACTTTTGAACCAGCCACATGAAGTAATGTCATGTTATCTTCATCTTCGGATTTATAGGAAGTACTAGCTGTGTTGCCCGCGAGTCGCCGCGACTTCGTCCGCGTGGAATATTATCTTGAACATTTTACATCTTTATTATATTATTTTCAGATCTAAGCAATGTTGAAATTACTTTTTCATCACATTTGCTCGTAAAAGATGGTATTACATGCGGGTGTACTGAAGGACATATAGTTCCCGCGGGAGTTATAAATTGACATAACTCCCTCGGGAGTTATGGTTTTAGTTTTAAAAATATAGTACGCACTCGCAGATTACTTCAGACTAAGGAGGTTTCAATCCTGCCAAGGTGTTTTGTTGTATCAACAAAACTTGCCTACCAGCAAATTTTATTGTGTATTGAATTAATACGGTATATGTAACTGCATTAATATTTATGTTTTACAATTATTTATGTGTATTTTGCAATAATTTTATTAAATCAAATTTTGAATAATCGTTACAATCTGGCAGTATAGCCTGTCAAGTTTCTAAACGAAACGCAGTTCTTAACATTATCTGTGGTATACGACACAAAAAAAAGGAAAAACGTTATAAAATTATTGGTTACGAACTATTTAGTTTTGTAACAAACTTACTGTTCATATTTTAGTTTTATAATATTACTTACGCTATTAATTATTGTTGCATAATATTGTTAATTGTTATTTATTTGTTTAATAATAGATGGTAAGATTCTGTGTATATTTGTTTTCTGTTTTAAGCTGATGGCTGTTTTGCCAGTGCTTATAGTAAATTAAAAAAATATATACAGAAAAAAGTTGGTTGTCAATCGTTATCGTTTAATGTTTATTTTTGGCTTATTTATTTGTTATTTACTCCAAAATGTGATGAAAAATATTGTATGTAAGGCGGGTAGTAAGGGGATTACAAACTCAGGACATTAAAAGCCCTCCGCCTTCGGCGTCGGGCTTCTAATAGACCTTCGTTAGTAAT
The DNA here is from genome assembly GCA_947623375.1 of Apotomis capreana. Classification (NCBI taxonomy): domain Eukaryota; kingdom Metazoa; phylum Arthropoda; class Insecta; order Lepidoptera; family Tortricidae; genus Apotomis; species Apotomis capreana. The sequence goes on along the minus strand of OX392498.1, from coordinate 24,157,168 downwards.
CCCCTACTTACTACCCTTATGTGACACAATATACTATTCTTTTTTTGCAAGTTGTATGAGATTTAAGTCAAGTGGATTTTGATGTTGGTTACTAATTCAACAAATAATAATAAATATTGAAGTGCTGCTCCCATACAACAAACGTGATTTTTTTTGCCATTTTATACGTAATGGTACCGAACTTCGTACGCGAGTTCGACTCGCTCTTGGCCTCTTTTTTGTTTTTTTTCGGCTAAATGGCTCTAATTACGCGGAGTCATTATGAAATCAGGTTTCAAGTCCTGCTCTCAAAAAAATGTTTGATCCCAATACAAATTTTGAACCCCTTTTTCACCACCTTCAGGGCGGAATTTTCAAAAACGCTGAAATTACTTTTCTTGTATTCTAATTATATGCCTTTATACAAAGTTTAAAGTCCCGCGCTAAAAAAATTGGGCAAGTGCGAGCCCGACTCGCGCATGAAGGGTTCCGTACCTATACATATATATAATCTATAACAAGTTTGTTGTATGGGAGCCCCCCTTAAATATTTAAATTATTTTATTTTTAGTATTTGTTGTTATAGCGGCAATAGAAATACATCATCTGTGAAAATTTCAACTGTCTAGCTATCACCGTTCTTGAGATACAGCCTGGTGACAGACGAACGGACGGACGGACGGATGGACGGACGGACGGACGGACAGCGAAGTCTCAGTAATAGGGTCCCGTTTTTACCCTTTGGGTACGGAACCCTAAAAAGGTTAGACCTCCATACAAACTTTCAACCCCTCTTTTACCACCTTAGAAAAGATTTAATAGTTTTGTATTTGCACTTAGGCGAATTTCGAAATTATCTGATATCAAAACAGCATTATTGGCATACCATGGATATATTGGATCTATTCTTCGCTATGGTGTTATTTTTTGGGGTAACTCCACAAATAAAAATCTTGTTTTTGGTGCACAAAAGAAGTGTATTCGTGCCATCTGTAGCCTTAAAGAAACGGATAGCTGTAAGCCTCACTTCAAGGAACTAAAGATTTTGACACTGACTAGTCTTTACATCTACGAAGTAGCAGTCTTCGTTAAATCAAACTCTAATATGTTTCCACTAAAGTCGATAGACTCTAAAATGATGCGTCACAAATACAATAATAAAACCATATCTGGTAAAACAGCATTACTGCGAAACAGTTTAGTAGGTACCACCTCTAAAATATATAATTATTTGCCTGACGATTTAAAACAGTTAGATTTAAACATGTTCAAAGTAAAATTAAAACAGGAACTTATTAACAGGGCGTATTACTCTCTTGGCGACTTTTTTAAAGAAAAAATAATATTAAACTAAATAAACTTATGATAACATTATTATTATTATGCATGCATTAAGAATAGTAAAATATAGACTGTAATAAGTGTACATACTAATCTAATCAAATTTTTCCATTAAATTTAAATGACATAAATATAAATAATCAGTAAGAATGCTACTTAGAAGCGGTGGTAGCCTAGTGGTTAGGGCATGCGACTTTCAATCCGGAGGTCGCGGGTTCGAACCCGGCCCGTACCAATGAGTTTTTCGGAACTTATGTACGGAATGTCATTTGATATTTACCACTCGCTTTTCGGTGAAGAAAAACATCGTGAGGAAACCACCTAAGCCCAATAAGGCCTAGTTTCCCCTCTGGGTTGGAAGGTCAGATGGCAGTCGCTTGCGTAAAAACTAGTGCCTACGCCACATCTTGGGATTTAGGTAGCCGACCCCGATTTGAGAATTCATTCTCAAAAAATGGGACAAAGGCTAGGAGGATGATGAGTAAGAATGCTACTTAGAGAATAAGTTTTGTAAATTTTCACATGCCATAACGGCCGAATATATAAGGATCAAATGTTTTATATTATACAATCTTATGTACCATATATTCTGTGAATAAATGATGATTATGATTATGATTATGATTATGGTTAGGGGATGAATTTTCAAAAACGCTGAAATCTCTTTTCTTCCATTTTATTTGCATAACTTTTCCGAAGTTTGAAGTTCCTAGCTTAAAATTAAATTTGAACCCCAAGATGAACTTTCATCCCCCTTTTAACCCCCTTAGAGGTTGGATTTTTGAAAACGCTGAAATTACTTTTTTGTATTCTAATAGTATATACCTTTACACAAAGATCAAAGTCCCGCGCTAAAAAAAAAACTTGATCTCGATACAAACTTTCAACCTCTTTTTTACCGCCTTAGGGGATGAATTTTCAAAAACACGGAAATTAGTTTTCTTCCGTTTTATTTCATCCCCTTTTTAACCCTCTTAGGGGTTGAATTTTTCAAAATCGTTTCTTATCCCTAGCCCACGTTATAAAGTAACCTACTGTGCAGAAATCAACTCTCTAACATTAGTAGTTTCGGCTGTGCGTTGATGAGTCAGGACTTCTTCTTTTATATGTATAGATAAGTATGATGATGGTTATTGACAGATGTCAACAATACATTTTACTTTATTATTATGTACGATCCCTTCTGACCAGGCTGGAGAAGATCGACTGCAGCCGCGTCGCAGTGGACTAGACCGCGTTCATCAACCGTGCCGGGCGGAATCGACTGTTGCCACGTCGCAGCGAATGCTCGAGCACTCGCGTTTGGCGGTAGCTGATCGTAACCAACGTAGCGCAGTGCCGAGGCGGTGGCCGAACGGAGCCAATCGGCCGTGGTGACAGCCGAACGACGCTCCGTGAGGTGATACCCGGTCGGATGCAGTAGGTATACCTACCTACATTCCATTCAAATATACTGTGTAACGTTCCGGCTCTGCTCGTTTAGTGGGCATGGGCATCTTACATTAGGAAGTGGATAATCTAAAAAAATACTCACTGTACATCTGCAGTGTGATCCAAATCTGAAATAATAAGACAATTTAGTTTAGATACGTTGTGTCATAAGGGTGGTAATAAGGGGATCACCAACGAGGGTCTATTAGAAGCCCAACGCCGAAGGCGGAGGGATTTTAATGGCCAAAATTGTTAATGACCTTCACCCGTGATACACACAATGTTTTTCATCACATTTAAAATATACATTAAACGATTGCCAATCAACTTCTTTCTATTATTTTTTTAATTTACCTTAAGCATTGGTAACACTGCCATCAGCTTATAACAGAAAACAAATATATACAGAATCTTACAATCTATCATTCAACAAACACAAATTAGAAAGAAAGAAATAATGTTTATTTTGAAATCACACATGCCACATCATGTACAAATTTTCGCTTAAATCTAAAGAAAGAAAGAGGTGAGTGCATTTCAAAAAAAGGATCCCACTCAGCATATGTCGGAGCACATAGTGCAACGACGCTGATTTTCAGTGGGTCCATGAGGACATAAACAAAACATATACTTAACTTAAACTAAACAAACCATTTACAAAATATACAAAATGCAGTGTCAGTCTTACAACGTTACAACTTTTGTCAGCGGGAGCCAAACAAGAAACAATATACATAATATACATATATGTATTATATTTATCATGTACTGTTTCAATTATATTTTAATTATTTATTACAAATTGAAGACAAAATCGGCTAGATAGAAGAAATTTGCTCCGCGTGGCAGCATACCGGAAGCTGCCACGAAATCTAGCCGATCTACATAGTTGTAACAGCATCTTGGCCTTTTATTATATGAACAGGCCAGGGGGTTGTATAAACTGATTTGTTAGATCATATTCCTAAAATCGGTTTTTCATTGTAGTAGATATTCCTGTAGCGTATTTTCCCCATTCAGATTTTAGTTCAAACACATAAAATGTCTGTATTTTATTTTAATTGTGGTAAATGTTTCTAGTCGCGTTCCTAATTGTATTTATTGTCTGAAGTATACTTTCGCAGTGATTAGTTTTCATAATCGTAAAATTTCACTTTTGCATTTTATCCTGTCGTTTTTTTTCCAGTATCAAGGATTCTGAATGTTTTTTTACCCTTACGCATTTTTTTCTTGAGATAGATACACGTGAACTATATAGGCAGTCAAATCTTCCTCAAGAAAGGAGCAATTTATTTATGGCCAAGTATTTAGTACTAAAATGAATCACCAAGTAATATCAAAATTAAGGTCGCTGGAAGGTCTTGACAGGTGGACTGATGACCTGATGAAGGTCAGAGGAAGCTCTATGTGGACTGACGACCTTACGACGGCCGCCGGAAGGTATCGCCAGGTGAATTTATGAAGGTTGTTGGACGGTCTCCTGAAGTGGACTGATCTTAATTTAACGGTAGTCGGAATAGTAGGCTCATACAATAATAAGGCTCATGTACGACTCGCTATGCAAAAGGAAAGTTTAAACATTTAATTATCACTGTACCTATGTATTAATGAATATGAATATCGGCTATCCAGAATAAAGGAGTCTAGAAAATGCACTATCAGGAAAAACAGATATTGGAAATATTAGTGGTAAGAAAATAGGCTATCGAGAATATATGCGCTTAAATTCACGGTTGAAAAAAAATGCGACAGAGAATAATAGCGCTTATGAATATAACATACAAAAAAATACGATACAAAATATAAAACTGAATGGGAAAATACGCTACAGGAATAATTACTACAATGAAATATCGATTTAAGGAATATGATTAACAAATCCATAAACTACATATATTCAGAATAGGCGGCCAAAAAGTTTAAAATTAGAAAGGGGTCTGGGCCCTGAATATAATTTCGTTCCTTTGGAGTCGAGACCAGATTGCTACTATAATATAATTCGAGCTATAGATGATATTAAAAGCGAGGTTAAAATGAGTTCTACTTAAGCTAATAACAAATATATTTAATTAATATTGTGCATGACACAAATTTTATAGATTTTAAAGTATCAAATACCAAAGAAACCCGTATATAATATTTTTCTCTATTACTTAATAGAGAAAAATATTATATACAGAGATTGAAATCGAGTCTCAAATGTCACAGGTATCTCTAAAGTAACCTAACAAATTAGAAACCAAATTTGAGTTTTAACATGATAATTGTAGCTACGTGCACTATAATAGAGAAGTCTTAGCTACTAAGTTTTAAATTCCGATAAGAAAAGGCAACTACTTACATTCGTATTTCACAGGCGGTAATTCATAATCCTCTTGTGTTAATTCTCCCTGTTCTTCGTCCATATTTATTATAGTAAGATCTTGGCTTAAGTTGTAAAATAAAAATATGAATAGGATATCTATAATATTTTTAAAGTATCATATCATTGTCATTACAAGCAGACGATAGATACTAACATGATACTACGGTGTGAAAATAAATGGAAAATAAGGTATGGCAATGTCACTCCGGAATGGAATGATTGGAATGACAGGACAGGCGAGACTCACTCACCAGGTTGGTCGGTTCTGTCCATCCGTTTCTGTGTTGCCAGTACTGTATCATATTACTCCCCGAAACTCTTGTAAGGCTGCGTCCACACTTGTATCATTTCGCCGATCCGAGCTCCGTTGCGTATCCTCATCGCGTATCGTGCTGTTTGGACGCTCACTGCGGGCACTCCGTATCATTTGCGCCATCGAGCGAAGAAACGCGTCCACAAGCCGTATCGTATCCTCGTCGCGTATCACCGCACCGATCATTTCGGCGTGCAGTAGTTTGGACGCTATCCGTATCGCAGCACCGTATCGTATCACAACCCGGCTAATTTTTGGCAGTTATGTCACCGACTCACCGAGATTGATCATTCATATGACTCTCCTTATTTTTATTATAGATAATATTATTATCGTTCGATATCTTAGCACAAAAATGTTACACAGTGCAAGAATTATTTGAGATCATTCGTTAAAGATTTTCGTTTTAATTTGAATTTGTTATTTATCATTTTTTATTTTTTGTAATTTTAGTTAACTTTCATTAGATTCTAGTTAACAGCGGCTGTGTTAATTTTAAATAGATTTTTTGTAGACCTACGATGTTCTGCTTTTTAAGTAGGCTTAGTTTTAAGATTTTGCAATACCCTTGCAGAGTCCATGTGAAACATATGTATATTTTTGAAGATCTCTTGTAATCACCATGGTATGCAATAAAGAATTTGAATATGAATATGAAATGATCGGTGCGGTGATACGCGACGAGGATACGATACGGCTTAGTGTGGCCGTGGTGTGGACGCGTTCTCCTTCGCGCATCCTTCGCGCGACGGCGCAAATGACAAATCCCGTTCCAGACCTTCCGATCCGATTTATCGGAAGAAATGTCCTAACAATTGCATAACAATTAAACCCGCTCCAGACCTTCCGATCCGATCCAATTTATCGGAAGCAATCGGATAATGTGTAGTACAATTGTCCGATTTATCGGAAGAAATCGGATAATGTGTAGTGCAATTGTTAGAAAATTTCTTCCGATTGATCGGATCGGATCGGAAGGTCTGGAGCGGGTTTTACACTACACGTTATCCAACTTCATCCGATAAATCTGATCCACCTTCCGGTTTGGAACGGGTTTTCGAAAACTATTCCCTATCCCTATTCACACTACTCGCGAAGTTGACCGAGGTTGGGCGAGGCGAAGTTGGCCGAAGTTTGGGATTCCGAAGAATCCGAAGCGAAGTGCACCTTCACACCATCATGTTAGGCTCCGTCCACACTTGTATCATTTCGCCGATCCGATCCCCGTCGCGTATCCTCACCGCGTATCATGAACGGTAAGTGTGGACGTCGCGCCGTCGCGATCATGCAACGCTCGCGCGAAATCCATGTTGATACGCGTATCTTCAGTACCCCGCACACTCGCGATCAGGAAAGTGTTGCATGATCGCGACGGCGTGACGTCCACACTTCCGTTCATGATACGCGATGAGGATACGGGGTGAGGATCGGCCGTGATCCATCTCGAGTGGGTTTTTGCCCGATTATCAAAGGCGCTATTTGAGTCATCGATCCACGCTGCGGTCATTGGTTTTTAATCCTTAATCTTTACGATAATTAAAAAATACCATAGCACTGATGGACTGTCTACTTTGTTAGGCCTTTCCATGCGGCGTCTTCCGGCACGCGGTTTCCACTCGAGAAACTTTTTGCCGCATGCCATAAAACAAACACAGTCATACGAAGGCCATGTCTCCGTGAGCGGATGCCTTAATCGAAGGCCTCACATGTGGCGTCTTCCAGCACGCGGTTTCCACTCGTGAACCTTTCTGCCGCATTATGTATTATAAAACGAGCACAGGCATGTGCTAAATCTCCATGAGCAGATGACAAAAATGAAGGCCTTCCTCGCTGCGACTTCCGGTACACGGCCCCCACTCAAGAATATTTCTGTCCCAAGGTTCAGTGATCGATCTCAGCGGGCGACATTTTTAAATAGGACGCAACTCCGCACAGAACAACGATCACAAACGAATAAATGTTCGGCGAAAACGAAATGCCAAAATGATCGGGGTGGTGATACGGTGCTACGATACGGATAGCGTCCAAACTACTGCACGCCGAAAAATTCTACGCGACGAGGATACGATACGGCAAGTGTGGACGCCTTTCTTCGCGCGACGGCGCAAATGATACGGAGTGCCCGCAGTGAGCGTCCAAACAGCACGATACGCGGTGGAGATACGCAACGGGGATCGGATCGGCGAAATGATACAAGTGTGGACGCACCTTTAGCCCAAAGTCGATCTTCGCAAGTAGTGTGGTAGCCGGGCTAGCTCCACAGTAAAGCAGTATGGAAACTACGTACAAAATGGTCGAAACAGCGCACACATACAGACGCTCGTGTTTACAACTTTATAGCGGCAGTACACTGCTCGCGAAGTTCCTCGGCGAAGTACTTGACAGCTGCCCGAGGTGCTACACTACATTACTCGCGAAGTGCCTGTCAGAGTACTTGACAGATGTCCGAAGTGCGACACTACATTACTCGCGAAGTTCCGAGGAACTTCGCGAGCAGTGTACTGCCGCTATACTGCCGCTATTACAAGGCGCCAAAAGCATGAGGCATGGCATGACAGTGAATGATACTCATTTGTTTGGTGACAGAAACTTAAGGTGCGTCCACACTTGTATCATTTCGCCGATCCGATCCCCGTTGCGTATCTCCACCGCGTATCGTGCTGTTTGGACGCTCACTGCGGGCACTCCGTATCATTTGCGCCGTCGCGCGAAGAAACGCGTCCACACTTGCCGTATCGTATCCTCGTCGCGTATCGCCGCACCGATCATTTCGGCGTGCAGTAGTTTGGACGCTATCCGTATCGTAGCACCGTATCACCGCCCCGATCATTTTGGCATTTCGTTTTCGCCGAACATTTCATTTCGTTTGTGATCGTTGTTCTGTGCGGAGTTGCGTCCCATTTAAAAATGTCGCCCACTGAGATCGCTCACTGAACCTTGGGACAGAAATATTCTTGAGTGGGGGCCGTGTACCGGAAGTCGCAGCGAGGAAGGCCTTCATTTTTGTCATCTGCTCATGGAGATTTAGCACATGACTGTGCTCGTTTTATAATACATAATGCGACAGAAAGATTCTCGAGTGGAAACCGCGTGCTGGAAGACGCCGCATGGTGAGGCCTTCGATTAAGGCACCCGCTCACGGAGACATGGCATTCGTATGACTGTGTTTGTTTTATGGCATGCGGCAGAAAGGTTCTCGAGTGGAAACCGCGTGCCGGAAGACGCCGCATGGAAGGCCTAACAAAGTAGACAGTCCATCAGTGGTATATGGTATTTTTTAACTATCGTAAAGATTAAGGATTAAAAACCAATGACCGCAGCGTGGATCGATGACTCAAATAGCGCCTTTGATGATCGGGCAAAAACCCACTCGAGATGGATCACGGCCGATCCTCACCCCGTATCCTCACCGCGTATCATGAACGAAAGTGTGGACGTCACGCCGTCGCGATCATGCAATGCTTTCGTGATCGCGAGTGTGCGGGGTACTGAAGATACGCGTATCAACATGGATTTCGCGCGAGCGTTGCATGATCGCGACGGCGCGACGTCCACAATTACCGTTCATGATACGCGGTGAAGATACGCGACGGGGATCGGATCGGCGAAATGATACAAGTGTGGACGGAGCCTTAGATAGTTTTATTTTTATTTTATGTCACTGTCAGTGTCAGTCTAAAATTCAAGTTAAGAATTCGGTAATCAGTACGAATCTGGTTTTTTTTTGTAATACTTATTTTATTTCTTAAAGCTGATTTTTGAAATCAGCATTTGACCAGTTTTTGTATTACACTATTTTGAGTTTTCACAATGGATCCAATCACAGTTTTACAAAATAGAATTGAACAACTTGAAGCAAAGCTGGGTATATTTACAACTGGTGCCTCAGACGGCCAGCAGGGAGACTCCGCTACCAACAATCTGTTATACTCGGCTCAGGCGGTCCACAATGCTACAGTGGGGCACGAAAAGCTTGGTGAAGCAGTGCGTATGGCCAACGAGCTCAACAACTACACTGACCCAAATTCCATTGAGATGGTAAGGCAATTTCTGAATAGCATAGGAGAATACTGTTTGCGTGATATGAGACACTTGCCTTCAATTTTATATTCATATTCATATTCATTTATTTATAATATAATATTTTCAACATTACACGTCAATACATAAAAATCATTTATAACTTAATACGTATACAAATTTAATTAACATTAACTCGTATATAGCAAATCCGTATATAAGTATTATTATTTTATAATTTAACATTCAAAAATTCATTAAAGCTATAGAATGTGTGCTCGAGAAGCCAACTTTTTAGTCTCTTTCTAAAACAACCCAAAGAGGGAGCTGAGGTAATTGCCACTGGTAACTTATTGTAAACTGTTGGGCACACAACGTAGGTTACCTTTCCAGATCTTGCTAGTCGTCCTTTAACGGGCAGCAGTCTATCCGGGTGTCGGAGCAAGCGGGTTTGGTCTGCACGTTTTTTATACTGGCTGAGATTTTCATAACCATAGATAGCAATCTGCTGTATTACTACCGAAGGCAAAGTCAGTATGCCCAGTTCTTTGAAGTAGGGTCTCACGGAAGCTTCCGGAGGCAGCTGCACCACCGCGCGAACGGCTCTTTTTTGAAGTCGGAACGCGCGTTCCCAGTCTGTAGCGCGCCCCCACAACTCTGTGCCATACTGCAGCAGTGAGTGAATCGTTGCAAAGTAACACGTTCGCACTACGTGACGCGGCACGACTCCGGACAGACTACGGAGTGCGAAGCAGGCGCCACCCAGTTTCCCACAAAGCTTATCTATGTGAGGCGCCCAAGTTAGTTTTCGGTCGATCTCGAAGCCCAAGAATGTGGTGGTTTCTACCTGTTCTATGCACACGCCATCAGCTTGAACTTTAAGTGACCTCGGAGTTCGGCCTCCGACATAAAAATGTATGAAATGCGTTTTAGTTAGATTAAGCGCCAGGCCGTTCAGACTAAACCACCGAGATAACTGGTTTGCGGCGTCATTGAGGCGGGTTTCCAAACAATCCACATTAGGTGCCGTTATAATCCCTGCAACATCATCTGCGTACATTAAGATGTCGGCTGCTGTTATTGCTTCAGGCAGGTCGTTCAGTAGCAGGGATAACAGAATGTTCGAGATTGACGACCCCTGGGCTACTCCCACAGATGTAGTCAGTGGATCAGACCTGGCTAACCCACCATCTCCCACCACAACTTGCGATCGGCCACGCAACACATCAGTGAGGAGGCCATGCGCATTGCCACGTATGCCGTAATGAAGCAACTTGGCGGCGATGACGCCATGATCGGCTACATCGAATGCCTTGGAGAGGTCACAACAGAGCATCGCGACCATCTGTTTGTTCTCCAGGGCATCCATGACCTTGCGCATGGCCTCACGCGCTAGATCAGTGGTGCAGCGACCGGGCCTGTACGCATACTGCCGGTCAGACAATGCATTTGTCGCGCCCAAGAATGCTGTAAGTCGGTAACACAATCCGTTTTCCAACACCTTGGCAACGCAAGGAATGATCGATACCGGCCGGTACCCGTCTATACTTTCTCGTTTTCCTTTTCCTTTAAAAAGGGGAGAGACTTTACTAATTTTTAAAGAACTAGGGTACGATCCCTCTCTAAGGCATAGATTGTACAGTCTAGTAAGTATTGGTGTCATAGTAGCCGCAATTGTGTTAAGCAGGTCCATGGACACACCGTAGATATCTTTACTTGTTTTATGTGGTATTCGGGACGTTATTATAGTGTAGACTTCATCACAGGTGAAAGGGATAAGTCTAATGGATCGGTCTGCAGGCGCGCGCGCCGCGCTCAGCTGATCGCGCACGCGGTCAAGGTCAGCGCAGGGCGCTCCGCACGCCATCGCGGCGCCCACGAACCTAGAATTAATAGCATTAATTGCATTTTTCTTGGTGCTATATTTTACCCCGCGCGAGTCCACGACAAGTTCCGTGAAGTCTACAGGAAGCCTTACATTTTTCCCTCTTTCTTTGTTTACTACTTGCCACATAGTCCTGCACGAATTTTGTGTCAAAGCCATTTGAGTGGAGTAAAATTGCGATTTACGTTGCAGTATCGCATTATTGTATTTTGTATTTAATATTTCAATGCATTTTCTTAATGCTTCATTGCATGGGAACTTGCGTTCCAAGTTTAGGTAGTCGAATAATAAAGATTTAATGTTTAATATGTCTTGTGTAACCCATGTCTCAATATTTTTCGAACGGGAGTTTTTTATTAATGGGAAACAGGTATTGATTCTGTTAGATAAAATATTGTTTAACTGAGCTGATAAGGTTTCAGCTGTATAGCTATTATGATTTGACACAAGATTCGCCCAGTCAATACATTCCATCGTGGAGATAAAATTTGCGCGATTCATTTTAGAATAATTTCTAGACAAGCGTGGTTGTTCAATAGGCTTCCTAATCTTCCTATGCTGACTCATCGCCTCAACTTGCTCAACTCTTTTATGGGTGGCTCAACTTTTTCTTGTTGCTATTCTATCCTGTCACCCAGGGGAGAATGGTGATTAAACTTCTTAGAAAAGTGTTGATAATTTATAATATGGGTATTTTCAAGAGATAAGCTGAATAATAATGGACTTATAACTGCTGCAATTACAAAGTTTTTGTTCAATATTGCTGCCGAAAATCATAGTTTTAAAGAGTGACCAAGGAACTAATAAGATGTAGAAAATAAAACTGACCATAAAGACTATATTATTCAACTGTTTATTATAAACAATAAACAACCTCACACAAATCGATCTAGTCCCACAGTACGCTCTAATAGGCATGTCTGATGGGCACTAGACAACATACTTTATATATATAATATTCTTAATTCTTTCATGACCAACAACCCGCCTGGTGGGTGCTTGTATTTTACTCAGCGGCCAGCCCACCTCGCCGGGCCGATTATACTATAAAAGTGCTCACCTAGCGGGCCCTATTGGCGCTTGGGATAGGTTTGCGCCCACCTAGCGGGCTCGGACGGTTTCTGGGTTAGTTTTTATTTTTTACCTGCTTGTGAACGTGTTAACCCTTTACCAGGCCCCTAAGAACTAGCATGTCTTCATACATACTGTATATACTGTTACAACCGTATTGAACACCTTGTAAAAAATGAATTTACGAAAGACCGAGATGTTCCTTTAAACCAGAAATAAAATTGTGGGTTACTGTTATTCCATTGCCTGTCTAAGTAATTAACTGTCATACTCGATTTTGTCTTATTATAATATTCTTGATCAGCCAAAGGGATATATTCCTCCTACATCTTATATCCATTATCAATCATGGTCAAAGTTTGACTCCAAATGTACTACAGAACATTATATCAATCACTGAAAATATTATTTTATTATCTCCTTTATTCATTTAAAATCTTAAGTTAGGTTTTTTACAATAAAGTTATATCAAAAGTAAAAATAAATTACAAAATATATAAACGCATTATAAAAAACCTAACCTAGGGTGCCGCTGCCAGCGGGGCAGGGCCCAGGCTACTGGTGTTTAGAGCTGCAGAGAGAGGAACCTCCTTACGATACGCCCCGTGTCCAGGAGTACCGCCTTTTGTATCTGGCCCTTGATCCAGCTATCTAGCGAGAGTCTCTTAAGATGTTTGTCGAGACTCTTCGCTATAAGACCGTTTGCCGAAACGACTATCGGGACAATGATCGTAGAGTCAACATCCCACATGGCGGTCACCTCGTGAGCCAAGTCAAGGTACTGGCTGAGTTTGTCCTTCTCAGCCTTCACGAGGTTCTCGTCATGGGGGATGGTGATGTCGACGAGCACTGCCTGGCGCTTGGATCGACCTAACAAAACGATGTCAGGCTTATTATCATTTATTTTATTCATTAATAATGTTGGTGATGCTTCCTCATCATCTTCGGAATCATCATATGTATGAGGTGAGGCGGCGCCGGTCCTGTGCCGAGCGGTTACGTGTGCGACAACCTTTAGGTCTTTATCTGAATTTATAAAATCAAGAAAGAGCGGTTCGCTTAGGTATTTACTGCCAGCATTTCGGTTCTGGCGCTTCGCCGACCGCTGCCGCGGTACGCTCGCTTCGCTCTTTCCGCCCGCGCGCTGTAGTGGTCGCAGTTCTAACATAGCCGTAGCCCATTAATCTAGTTAAGAGGGCTCCAACGCGTTGGCTAGCTCTCTCATGTTTTTTGAGTTGTCATGAACGTGTGCATTTTATATTGAAAATTGTTTTACAGTTTTTGAGAACTTATAATTGCGCATCTATTAAGCTAAAAAACATGGTTAAAAACAAAAGGGTTTTGAAGATCCAACCGAAAATGGCTAATAGTCTAAGATCCCGATATAGAACGACCTTCACCGAGATGTTTATTTGATGAAATGTATTTTATATTTAACTAGCATTAACCCGCGGCTTCGCTCGCGTGCCTATATAATATACATCATCCTACGGGAACAAAGCTCTTTTTTTTCAGGATTAAAAGTAGGCTATTTGTTAAGTTAGGGTATAATCTGCATTTCCCTCATGCATATCCGTCCAGCCGTTTTAGCGTGAAGAAGTAACAAAACATACACAGACTTTCGCTTTTCTAATATTACTGGGAAATACTTTTTATTTTATCATAATTCCACTTTATCAAATCAAACCGAAAACTCAAGCACTCACAAATCAAGCGATCTCAGCTTTTACTGTACCAAATAAAGTTCACTTCAAAATTCATAACTCGAAGTGAAGCTAAGACACCGGGATATGTGTGCATTTTATTTGTATAAAGCTTTTATAATGTCCCGAGCCTCCGCTTATCGACTTTTGATATTCGAGATTGGTTTAATGATTCTAAGCCATGTTCTAAGTTACGTCATGTTCTATTGTAAGATATTGAGGTTCTCTTCGTTGATGAATGAAAAATGTATTATTCTGAGCCAGATAAACGTAATTCAGAATTCTGAAATGACTTAACATAATTATTGAAAAGCTTGAATGTATTTATTACGGATGCAGGAAGTTTCCCGATCATTACTCCTCCCGTCCCAACGCGCCGCCCGCCTATAGGTACCGATTGACGACGATCGAGATGCCACCAAATACTATTTTTTTAATCTATTAGGATAACGCGGGTCCCTATCCATACCTCAAAAGCAAAAACAGAACCCCCTTATAGGATCACGTGTAGCTGTCTGTCAGTCCGTCTGTTACAATCCGCTTTGCTGCAAAACTACTGGACCGATTAAATTGCAATTTGGCGCAAATGCTTTCAAGAATTTTCATCACCACAAATAAAATTTCAAAATCGGTGGCATTTTCGTCATTAACGTCCCAACAAACCATAAAAATTACACCCATATTCATATTTAGTCATTTCAACCCCATCGCACCCCAACAGGCGAGACGGTATTTCACGTCCACCACGTTTGTTTTTTTGTAATCGTTGTTGTTTTGGTAATCAGCGACCCGATAAACCATAGAAACATTACCCTTGTTGATTTTCAGACTTTGTCACCATATTCTCCTCCTTTAGGGGTTGAATTCTCAAAAAACATGAAACACGTGCTTACTCATTTATCGTTAGAAATACTCCTTGGAAGTTTTCAATAAAATAGTCTTACTAATACTTTTTCCCTATACAAACTTATGACCCCATTTCACCCCTTCGGGGGGGGTGACTTTTGACAAATGCTTCTTTTATTGCACCCCTAGACTTTATAAGGACACGTAGGTTCCAAATATGGACTCTCTAGAACCAGCGGTTTAGTATTTAGACATTTCATCCCCATTTCACCCCAACAGGGAAGATGTTAATTTACGTCTGCCACGTTGGATTTAAAAATCGTTGCGGTTTTCGTAATCAGCGACCCGATAAACCATAAAGCATTACCAATGGATTTTCAGACTTTGTCACCACATTTCTCCCTTATAGGGGTTGAATTTTCAAAACACCTGAAACATGAGTTTACTCATTTATCGTTAGAAATACTCATGTAAAGTTTCGAATAAAATAGTCTAACTAATCTTGTTTCCTCATACAAACTTTGAACCCCTATTTCACCCCTTTAGGGGGTAAATTTTGAAAAATCCTTTCTTAGTACACCCCTACACCTTATAAGGAACCTACGTGCCAAATTTGAACTCTCTAGAACCAGCGGTTTAGTATTTAGACATTTCAACCCCATTTCACCCCAACAGGGGAGATGGTAACTCACGTCCGCCACGTTGGATTTTAAAATCGTTGCGGTTTTCGTAATCAGCGACCCGATAAACCATAAAAACAATACCCATGCTGATTTTCAGACTTTGTCACCATATTTCTCCCTTTTAGGGGTTGAATTTTCAAAAAACCTGAAACACGTGTTTACTCATTTATCGTTAGGAGTACTCCTGTGAAGTTTCGAATAAAATAGTCTAACTAATCTTGTTTCCCCATACAAACTTTGGAACCCCATTTCACCCCTTTAGGGGGTGAGTTTTGAAAAATCCTTTCTTAGCGGATGCTTACGTCATAAAATCTACCTGCATGCCAAATTTCAACCCGATCCGTCCAGTGGTTTGGGCTGTGCGTTGATAGATCACTATGTCAGTCAGTCAGTCAGTCAGTCACCTTTGAGTTTTATATATATAGATTTAATATGTCAATAAATATATTGCATATGGGTTGCCTAGCAAATTTTAGTCCAGGGTATGTTTAATTAACAATTAAAAAAAAAAGTTTTAAACATTTCACCGGTTTGATTATTATTAGATAAATTCTATACCAATCGAGAGTATGAAACCCATAGAATATGCAAACGTTAGGTTGCCTATTCTTTTCCCGTCACAACTATCGGGTAGGCAGGTATAAACAGGTAAATCTATATATACCTACTAGCATTTTGCAACGGTCTGATTATTGAATTGAAATTAAATTAAATTAAGATTATTTTACTATGAATTTATCTAATAATCAAACCGGTGAAATGTTTTAATTTTTTTTATTTTAATTTTTAACAAAACATACCCTGGACTAAAATTTGTTTGGCAACCCATATGCAATATAATTATTGACATACTAGCTGTGCCCCGCGGTGTTACCCGCTCATCCCACGGGAACACTAAATTTATTCGGGATGAAAAGTATCCTATGTCCTTCCCCAGGACTGAAACTATCTATATACCAAATTTCATCTAAATCGGTTCAGTGGTTTAAGCGTGAAGAGGTAACAGACAGACAGACAGACAGACACACTTTCGCATTTATAATATTAGTATGGATTAAATTAAATATAAAATACATTTCATCAAATAAACATCTCGGTGAAGGTCGTTCTATATCGGGATCCTCTACTATAAAAAAAGGGTTATGTTTGAGAGATAAAAGTATCGAGAAAATTATTACCAATCGTGTTTTCACGTTGACTAGTTTGAAGAAAAGCTGTTTAAGTTTCTTATTTTCAAGGGACAGATTTTTAATCACTATGGATGTTGAGATCTAGGATCATTCACCTGACGAATTTTGCGTGGGTGGTAGTCCTATTTGTTATGAAAAAAAGCTGCACTCTGTGATGGAAGCAAGCCGTTTTGCACAGTGATAATATAGACCAAAATAAACGATTTCACTCGAGGCGAAATTAGTTTCACCCCTTAGGAACAGAGATGGCGCCACTTATTCAAAAAAAGTTTAAAAAATTCTAAATCCTGAACGGATACTCCGATTTTGACGTAAGAGGTGCCAATCGGCAGATAATTACCCAATTTAACATGAAAAAAATTAAAATCACGTAGAAAATAATTTTGAATACCTAGGAAATAATATTTTCTGAAAAAAATATTTAAAATTTGTGATTTTTGGAATTTTACTCGTAAAAATGTATGTACATGGTACTTTTTTTATTTATTTATATTAATACACACCTAATTTTACATTTACGAAAAAAAACCGCATATCATTAGCTCGTATAATTCCAAAGTTATTGAAGAATACAGACATGGCGCCGCTGGGTCAAAAAATCTTACAAAAAATCTAAAACCTCAACGGATATTCCGATTTTGATAATTAAGGTGCTAATCGACAGATAATTACTTAAATTAGTTTAAAAAAATAAAATAAAAATTCAAATAGGCAAAAAGTAATAATATTTCCAAAAAAAAACATACATTTTGAAAAAAATATAATTTACTTTGGGGCTTTTATGTAATTTCATATAAAAAAATTATGAATATGGTAAATATAAAAAAATTATGAATAATTTATTTTACTTATGTATATTATAACACTATTAGGTAATTGATCGTTTAATAAAAAACCGCATATCGAGAACTTGTACAGTTCCAACGGTATTGAAGATTTTACTATAGGGTGCCGGTGCGATGTTGCCGCCGCACGTGCAACTTATGTACATGTATCTAGAAAAGTATTCTCCCGTTTCGAAGGTACTGATTACCCTGAAAATATAACCACAATTGAAAGTACAAATAATAATCATCCCAAGTAGCACACAGCACACTTATATCCCTTGTACAGCTTAAATTAGAGTTTTAACGGGTGAATAGGCTCCTATACAACCTGTTTGCTAATATCACAAGTATATTAGATGCTAAATAGCATTTCTGAATCAATATTTTACTTACTTTACGTTTTATTTTCACTTTAGTCTTTGCAGGCTTTGCATTGTAACGTGCAAGTTAGGCCGTCGCATCATAAAAAAACAACAACGCATTATGCCACAGCCCAATTTGTATCCATAATGTTCAAGGAGTTTCCAAATTGAACTAACCTTCAACTATTGTGGACCCCACCTACCTTTGATGCCGTTTCATTCCCAAAAAGAAGGACTTGGGACTCGATATTTCCAAATTAAAACGTGAACCCACATTTGGTTTGCATGAAACGGTATTCAATGGCAGCTGAAATAGATGGAAGGTATGTCACAAGCTTGTTTAGTTTAGTGTTTTTTAGTTTAAACAGATCTTTTCGAATCGCATTAACAGTAATAATATATGCTCTGTTGGAGCATCGTACGAGTATAGCCTGCATGCGAATCTGGGACCAACAACGTTACGATTAATTGAGAACCAATTAATGACATTAATAATTATAGTGATTGAATCTTACACGATTTTCACACATTATATAAAAAAAATAAAACGGGACTTAATTGCGGTAAATAAACATTTTTGAACTCGGTTAAATCCCGTTTTGTTATAATAATGAATGACATTAATTATGTAAACACACCCTAAAAAAAAGAAAAATTGGCCCTAAGTAATCGTTTCACATGAGCCGTTACGTATCGAGAGAGAATTTCTATAGATAGCGATGTACTTGCAAAAGCAGTAGTTATTTCAGGGTATAACATGCAAGTTTTAAAACAGGTATCTTTTCTTATTGTATTAAAATTAGACGTCTTGTCATACTCTGTGAAAGCCTTGAATTGCAGTCATCATTTCATTACTTAAAGTAATAACTATTTTGTAAACTGCTACTAGTAGACCGTTGCACTGACGACTGCAATTTGAATGCTTCGATGCTTTCACAGAGCTGGCGACAAGCCTTTCGCCGACTACTTCAGCTGCCATTGAACAACATGTTCTGCGTGTAGCGTTTCAAGCAAGCCAAATGTGAAATAAACGTCTTAATTTGGATATATCCTGTCCCAAGTCCTTTCTTTTTGGGAATGGAATGGCGTTGGAAGCAGGTTGCAGGTGCGATCCACAATGGAACAGTTAGTATGGGTGCAAATCGAGCTATGGAAAAATGCGTCGTTGCAGCCGATGCAACGGCCTAACATGCACGTTACAATGCACAGTTTAGTTAAAATAGGCAGAATATACTTGTGATATTAGCAAACTGGTTGTATAAGAGCCTATTCACCCGTTAAAACTCTAATTTAAGCTGTACAAGGGATATAAGTGTGCTGTGTGCTACTTGGGATGATTATTATTTGTACTTTCAATTGTGGTTATATTTTCAGGGTAATCAGTACCTTCGAAACGGGAGAATACTTTTCTAGATACATGTACATAAGTTGCACGTGTGGTGGCAACATCGCACCGGCACCCTATAGTAAAATCTTCAATACCGTTGGAACTGTACAAGTTCTCGATATGCGTTTTTTTATTAAACGATCAATTACCTAATAGTGTTATAATATACATAAGTAAAATAAAGCCATATTCATAATTTTTTATATGAAATTACATAAAAGCCCCAAAGAAAATTATATTTTTTTCAAAATGTATGTTTTTTTTTGGAAATATTATTACTTTTTGCCTATTTGAATTTTTATTTTATTTTTTTAAACTAATTTAAGTAATTATCTGTCGATTAGCACCTTAATTATCAAAATCGGAATATCCGTTGAGGTTTTAGATTTTTTGTAAGATTTTTTGACCCAGCGGCGCCATGTCTGTATTCTTCAATAACTTTGGAATTATACAAGCTAATGATATGCGGTTTTTTTTCGTAAATGTAAAATTAGTTGTGTATTAATATAAATAAATAAAAAAAGTACCATGTACATACATTTTTACGAGTAAAATTCCAAAAATCACAAATTTTAAATATTTTTTTCAGAAAATATTATTTCCTAGGTATTCAAAATTATTTTCTACGTGATTTTAATTTTTTTCATGTTAAATTGGGTAATTATCTGCCGATTGGCACCTCTTACGTCAAAATCGGAGTATCCGTTCAGGATTTAGAATTTTTTAAACTTTTTTTGAATAAGTGGCGCCATCTCTGTTCCTAAGGGGTGAAACTAATTTCGCCTCGAGTGAAATCGTTTATTTTGGTCTATATTATCACTGTGCAAAACGGCTTGCTTCCATCACAAAGTGCAGCTTCCAGGCCAAAACCGTCCATAACAAGTAAGACTATGGGCTCTTTTCTTAACCTACTGCTGGTAGCAGTTACATTCTGACGCTTCGCCGTCCGCTATTGCGGCACGCTTGCTTCGTTCACTCTTATGTTAGGATTATGCATTCTTACGTTATGTGGGTGCTGTCATGTGTCAAATATGTGTTCAATGAAAATTTCAACTCTATGTAACTTGCCTGTTGCTATTCATGCTCGATGAGAATAATAATATGCCAACCAATAAAGTAAACTGGATTCAAATGGCGGTTTATAAACACAGCTGCATAATTTAATAAATGGATTAATTATTAATTTATTTGTGCTTCTGATTGTTGCTGCAGGGTGAGCAAATGGACAAGCACATGCAGGTGGTGGCAGGTGCCGAGCCTGTGCTGCGCCACCACTGCTCCTGCATGCATCGGTGCAAGCAGGTGAGTACAGCATGTACCCTTTTGTATGATAGGAATTATTTTAAGTGCATGTTCGACGTATAAACATCAGCTTATTCAGAGTTGGGCAAATTTAATTTTGAATGAGAATAAGAATTCCCCACAACAACTCCCCACTACCTCAAGGAGCGCTTCAGTTATTTGCGTTCTGTTCGATCTGCTCAAAACTTAGTTGATACTGTTCCCCCTTCATCTTCTAAATTGTATATTATACTAGAGGCCCGTTGCGGCGTCGAACCGCCGCTAGAATATGGAAATCCGGTAGTGTTACAGAAAATAACTACTTTATCGAAAAGAAGTTTTTGGCGAACGAAGAATAAATACTGTAAAAAAACACGTTAAAATAATGTTTTAAAAACGTTGAAACATGCCAGGCTAGAGCTAGGCCTGATAGCCAACTGCCAGTTTCATCGTGACAACTTTTTCAACTCTTTTGTAAAAATAACTTGTGCATTAATGACATGTGATCTGCTGATCTGTTCCACAAATAAAATGTATATTATTTTTTATGGAAAAATTTAATTCATAAAAATAATCCCATATCTTGAAAAAAATATTGACATATTTTCATAGGACCGAAGATTGGTAGAATTTTAATTTGTTGTTCTTTCTTCAGGAAAGAAGAATTTATCGATTTGATCGATTTCTATCAATTTCCAGAAAAAGCACATGAATCGAAACGACAGATTTGGGCACTCACTACGCAGGTTTTAAAAAGGAAATCATGTAGTGCGTAACTGTTTATGTATTCATTTATAATAGCTCGTCCACAATGCCAACTCGTCCACATTTCCAACTCATCCGTATTCCCACCTCGTCCACAATGCCAAGTCGTCCACATTACCAACTCGTCCATACACCCAACTCATCTACATTGCCAACTCGCATTCATTTCCAACTCATCAACAATGCCAACTCGTCCATATTGCTAACTCGTCCACAATTCCAAGTCGTCCACATTTCCAACTCGTCCATATTCCCAACTCGACGATACACCCAACTCGTCTATAGAAACTCGTCCTTATTATCAGCCCGTCTTTATTGCCAACTCGTCCATATTCCCAACTTGTTCATTTTGCCAACTCATCCACATTCCCAACTCGTCCATATTCTCAACTCGTCCGTATTACCAAGTCGTCTTCATTGCCCACTCGTCCGTGTTCCCAACTTGTTCATTTTGCCAACTCATCCACATTCCCAACTCTTCCATATTCCCAACTCATTCACATTGACAACTCGTCCATATTACCAACTTGTCCGTATTACCAACTCGTCTTCATTGCCAACTCGTCCATAATGCGAACTCGTCCACAGGTGTGCAGGTGTCTATGGGCGACGGTAATCGGTTTCCATCAGGCGATTCGTTTGCTCGTTTTCACCCTATGACATAAAAAAAAACTGCCCACTTTTCCATGTTCCCAACTTGTCAATTTTACCAACTCATCCACATTGCCAACTCATCCACATTTCCAACTCGTCCATATTCCCAACTCGACGATACACCCAACTCGTCTACAATACCAACTTGTCCTTATTATCAGCTCGTCTTTATTGCCAAATCTTCCATATCACCAACTTGTCCGTATTACCAAGTCGTCTTCATTGCCAACTCGTCCATATTCTCAACTCGACCACATTTCCAACTCGTCCATTTTACCAACTCATCCATATTGCCAATGTAGATACATTCCCAACTAAGCTACTTTGTCAAGTCGTCCATATTCTCAACTCGACCTCATTTCCAACTCGTCCATTTTACCAACTCATCCATATTACCAATGTAGATAAATTCCCAACTTAGCTACATTGTCAACTCGTCCATATTCTCAACTCGACCACATTTCCCATCCCGTCGACATTCAAGCGGAAGGACTTAGTTTTTTCTAGTAAAATACTATTTAATTTACCATAACTCATGCTATTTGCTTTGGTTTCTTTTTTGATGGACTTATATAATCATATTTAAAATAATCTATCATAAATTTACTTATTTGAATGACGTTTAGTTGTACTTACTACATTTTTTCTGCTTTGATTTATTGTAAAACTCGCTTATAAAAATAATCTATTCTTGAATGACGGTCAGTTTTTCTGGTCTTGCGAGCACCAGTCCAACTCGCACTTAACCGGCTTTTTCCTCCACATTTTTAACATGCGAAAAAAGTTTCCATATCAACATTTTAAAAAGAAAAACAACCTGGCAATTTAGATCATTGACATTATAGCCCCCAATAAAAAATACATTAAAAGTTGTCAGAATATGATTACTGTCATTCATTGTCAACAAACTGTAAAATTATTTTTGCATATTCGTACATGTTTTAAGTGTTGCGGATATTATGTTGCCGACTCAAAAATAATATTTCATCATACTGAACAACTTACTACAGGTTTGTGAGCAAATCATGCTTATTATTATTTGGTCATCTTAAGTCAAAATAGGGATCACAGGTCACGTGGTCAATGTCACGTGGTTAGCGCACAGTAGTTTTTTCAAATCCATTTTTCAGTACTTTTTCGGGAAAAAATTAAAAATCCAAGAGTTTTATGCACATCTCCAGCATGGGACGAATCTAATGACATATCATTTATCAAAATCGGACCATAACTGTAGATCTGATGGGATGTACAAAAATCGGCCTCGCGTAATATATATATATTTCATCATACTGAACAACTTACTACAGGTTTGTGAGCAAATCATGCTTATTATTATTTGGTCATCTTAAGTCAAAATAGGGATCACAGGTCACGTGGTCAATGTCACGTGGTTAGCGCACAGTAGTTTTTTCAAATCCATTTTTCAGTACTTTTTCGGGAAAAAATTAAAAATCCAAGAGTTTTATGCACATCTCCAGCATGGGACGAATCTAATGACATATCATTTATCAAAATCGGACCATAACTGTAGATCTGATGGGATGTACAAAAATCGGCCTCGCGTAATATATATATAGATTATATATATTATAGCCTCATTTATTCCTTAGTAACTATGATAAATAACATTTCTTAATTTAATTTAACATGCAAAATAATTGAGATTGGCAATATTACATTTAATTTTTTTTTTAGCAATTGAATATTATTAATAAATTATAATTTTTCATTTAAAAAATATGTCATGCAGTTTTACTAAGGACCTCTCTACGAGTAAAGGCCTCCTCCATATTTTTCCAAACATCTCTATCATTAGCTTTGGTCATCCAGTCTTTTCCAGCTACTCTTTTTATTTCGTCTATCCATCTTTGTCTTGGTCTTCCTCTTTTCCGTTTATGTCGTGGTCCTGCCCATGTCGTTACTTTATACGTCCATTTTTGTTTATTCATACGCGCTACGTGACCAGCCCATTTCCACTTCTGTTTTTACAATGTTCTAAGGCGTCTATGACATTGGTTATTTTTCTAATATCCGAGTTTCGTTTTCTATCTCGCCTTTTTATATTCAGAGTGCTTCGTTCCATTGCTCTTTGGCATACTTGTAGCTTATTTTTCACGCAGTTGTTGTATATCCAGGTTTGGCTGCCATATGACAGACATGGAAGTATGCAGGTGTCTAATACCTTTTTCTTGTGTTTTATAGGCAGATTTGACTTTAACACTTCTTTGTAACTCCAGAATTTATTCCATGTAATATTTATTCGTCTGTTTATTTCGTCTATGTGTCTGGATTTAGTAAATGCTATTTGTTTTCCCAAATAAGTGTATTCCTGTACATATTCTAGTGTGTTATTGTTGACGTTGATAGGTATTATTGTAGAGTTAGTCATGAATAATAATGGTTCTTTCACTTTCCGGGATACTTTACTATGGAATTCGCTACCTCTGGATATAAGGCGTGCCCAATCTCTTGCAACATTTAAAACCCTCGTCAAAAAACACTATTTGTCTTTCCCTTAGTACACTGCAATAATAATCGCTCCTTTAACTTTGTGGCTCATACTGTTCTTGTTTTATTTATTACTTTATTTGTAAAAATGGACGGCCAGACATTCACATTCAAAACATTTCAAATAAACAATGGTGTTGACTTTAAAAAGAAAACAAATATTGTACTGTGGCAACAGTTTGGTGTTCTGTCAAATTCATATCGAAAACGTGTCGATTCACTCTCTTTACCGTTAGATTCGGGCGGAAAGGTTGCGAATTTGTTGGCTGCAATTAATTGTCGAATTTTCGAACTTAAAAATACTTTTAAGTAGTGAAAACCCGTGTAGTGCCTCGAGATCTATCAGAAGGAGCACCAGAGCTGGTTAATCAGGTGCAAGGTAACCGTTGGATTGCTGGTAAGTGAGTTGCGCGTGGCCACGAGCTGGTTTCCTCGGCCCTGGACACCTGAGGAAGGAGCAGTACCCTCTGGAGCTAAGGTTAGTCCTTTTGAAAGAGAACTCAAGGCCCTCTTAATTTCGTTTGTAATAATATCGTTCTTGTTTTTTATCACCAGCCGGCAACTTTCATTTCCTAATTCTAAATTTAAACACAATTAAAAAGCTACAGTCCATTATTTGTATCCAAAACATTGGTCCTTCGAACCGGATCTTGATAAGCGAGCCTGTGGATATATTATTTTATCGTTTCGAGGCAAATCTGATAATTTTGGTATAAAATTTGCATAATACTTTTCGTTCACCAAAATAGAGGGTAAGCTTATATATTTTTTTCGTTTGTTGAAAATCCACAGTACATTTTGCACATTTACGTGAATCGGAACGCACCATAGACTATTCAACTCAACTGTCAAGTGACAGCGACGTTTTAGTGTCAAACTTTCATAACCTTACATTGAAATAATTTGTTTTGTTTTCGGAATTGTTGTGTTGTTTGCAAAAAGAATAAATAAATTATGAGTGATGAGGAGAATAGATCCGGGAGTGAAGATGTTAACATGTGGCGTGTCGCCAGGGATTATGCTTTCATGCGCCTCGAGCATATAGCCGAGTCCAATTTGTTAGGATACACGGAGAGCGACTTAACAGAGTTAAGCAAACAGTTTCACGATGCTCAACTAAAGGTGTTGTTAGGTTTAAGCCCCCCGGAACGACAGGAAGTATATCCGGTAAGTAGGGAATTTGAAAGGAAACTTATGGCTGTGCAGGCCAGGTTACGTTTAGAACTGAAAACAGAAATAAAACCTTGCGAGCCACACGTCCCGTTGAATGTTGCTCATCTACCTAAAATCACAATCAAAACTTTTGATGGTAATTTGGAGAATTGGGTGGGATTTCGGGAACTTTTCGACTCATTAATTCATCAACGAAATATTCCAAATGTGGAGAAGCTGCATTATTTGCTTTCGAGTTGTCAGGGTTTAGCATATGATTTAATAAAAGGTTTTCCTTTATCCGAGGATAATTACACAAATGCTTACCAAACATTGTGCAAATATTATGACAAAAAACGTCAAATAGCATTAGTATATTATGAAAAACTGCTACATTGTGAACCTGTAAAAAATAGGCACGATTTAGATAGGATATTTAGAACATTTCATGAAAATTTAAACATATTGTCGAAGTTTCAGTTACCTGATAAAAATTTTATGCTTTATTATCTATTATGGTCAAAGTTAGATAGTAGTACGCGCGAAGCGTTTGAATTGCAGTTAGAAAGTAATGTCGATATCCCAAATTTTGAAGACCTGCAATTGTTTATCGAAAAAAGGAGCCAGGCACTAGAAAATTCGAATGTCAAAATAAAGCTGTCTTCCACAAATAATAAACCCATGCATAAAGGTAAGGCTTCACTGGTCGTTCCTGCAGTACCTATGCCGAACTGTCCGATTTGTGCTGTTGTTGGGCATGACATTGGAAAATGCCCTAGTTTTCTTAATTTAAAGCCAATTGATAGATTTTCAAAAGTTAAAGAAAACAAACTTTGCATTTTGTGTCTGAAACCATCTCATACTATGAAACAATGTAAATCAAATGCGCGCTGTGACAAATGTAATTATCGGCATCACTCATTGCTTCATTTCGATAAGAGTCGGGAAGATGCTGAGGAGTCAACGTCGGGCTCTCAGCTGACAACATTGTCTGTACCTACCTATAATTCTCAGGTATTGTTTTCCACTGCTGTCGTCAAGATTGGTGATAGTAAAGGACGGTTGGTCCCAATTAGGGTTCTTGTTGACTCGGCTAGTGCTTGCAATTTTATTACAAAGTCTGCAGCAGTCCGACTAGGCTTGCCTGTTCATAACCGTCATCAGTCTGTAAATGGTATAGGTCAATCATCAACAGAAACACTCGGGTCTGTAACATGTGAAATTTTCCCGTCAAATGGGAATAATTTAAATAAGTTTTCATTTGAAGCTTTCGTTTTACCAAAAATTTGCTCAGATATGCCAGCGGGTCAACTGAATATCGCAAGTTGGAATCATTTAAAGGGTCTGTCTCTTGCTGATCCTCATTTCTATAAGCCGGGACCCATTGATATGTTGATCAATGTCAGTATTCTGTCTTCAGCTCTTCTACCCGGTCTTGTGAAGGGTGAAAAGGGTGAACCCATTGCGGTAAATTCAATCTTCGGATGGTTGGTCATGGGCGAGTGTGCTGTTGATATTGATGCCTCTCGTAGTCATTCTCGAGACAGTCACTTTGTTGCAAAAAGGGACTGTCAGTTTGTTTCGTTGTCATCTGCGGATGATTATAATAAACAGTGTCTAGATTTGAAAAGTGAAGTATCTCCTTCCACAGCTGATTTGAAAAAAAATGTGTCGCATCGGTTTCGTGATAATTGTTGTGAAAGTAACAAAGATTGTTTTCTCGTTTCGTCGTTGTCCTTGGACAACACTATTCAGAGATTTTGGGAGATAGAAAGTGTCGCCACCCCGAAGTCAGCTGTTCTGTCGAAAAATGAATTGTCGTGTGAAAACCTGATGGATGCGAAATATTGTCGAAATCCTGAGGGGAGGATGGTCGTGCCATTAACTCTCGGTGACCCTCAGGAGCGCCCACGGTTTTCAAATTCTCGTGAAATCGCCTTAAAGCGATTTATAAACTTGGAAAAAAAGTTTAGCATAAATCCTGAATTTCGGACAGCATATGTCAACTTTATGAAGGACTACCTTGAGAGCGGTCATATGGAAGCAGTCGAGGCTCCTGCGTCGAACGAAGGCTTCTTCTATTATATTCCTCACCATGGAATATTGCGTCCTGATTCTATCTCGACCCCGCTGCGGACCGTTTTTGATGCCAGTGCCAAGGATGTTCAAGGAAGATCCTTGAATGACTCGCTCCTGCCAGGGCCCAAATTGCAGAAAAATATTTTTGATCTGTTAATTCGATTCCGGTGGCATGCGGTGGTGTTTACTGGGGATATAAAACAGATGTACCGCCAATTTCTCGTCGATGCTAAAGATTGCGACTATCAACGCATCTTGTGGCGGCCATCCTCAAAGGAGCCTGTTCAGGACTTTCGTCTTCTGACGGTGACGTATGGAGTTTCCTGCGCGCCCTATCAAGCTTTGTGGTGCATTTCAAAATTGTCGCAGGAATTTATCGGCACTGCTCCACTTGGAGCTGCAGTTCTTGATAGGGATAGTTATGTCGATGACATCGTCTCAGGTGCGGACTCCGTGGAGACTGCAGTTCGCATCCGTAACGATCTCATAAAGATTTTGTCGTCAGCACACCTACACTTGCGTAAGTGGACTTCTAACAATCCGGATTTCTTTGAAGGATTGCCAGATTCTGATTTATACTCGGAACAGTTTCGTAATTTTGAGGATGTCCATGATGTTTCGCTGAAAATTTTGGGCCTGTTATGGTTGCCCAAATCTGACTCGTTCTCGTTCAAAACCATAAGCTTAGACTGTCGTTGTACTAAGCGCTCAATCCTGTCGGAAATCGCTCGGATTTTTGACCCATTGGGGTTTCTTTCGCCCGTGGTGTTTTTCGCGAAATATTTGATGCAGCTTCTGTGGTCTTCTGGACTGCATTGGGATGACGATGTTCCAGACCCTATTGCTGAACAGTGGCTCAAATTAAAATCACAACTGTCGTGTTTGCGCTCTATCGCCATACCGCGTCGAATGATCCATTCGGGTCGTGAAATTCAAATTCATGGCTTCTGCGACGCCTCGGAACGAGGTTATTGTGCCGTGGCGTTTTGTCGTATGGTCAATAATGATCAAGAAATTGTCGTGCGTCTCTGTTGCGCCAAATCAAAAGTCGCACCACTCCGTCGTTTGTCGATTCCTCGATTGGAATTGCAAGCAGCAGTTTTGTTGTCTGATTTAGTAACGGCGATGTGCAACGCATTAAGAGATTTCCACTTAGATGCTCAAATTTACGCCTGGTCAGACTCAACTGTGGCATTGACATGGATTCGTTCCTGTCCGTCGCGGTGGAAAACCTTTGTCGCTAACCGGACTGCTGCTATTCAAGCCCAAATTGCTCCCGACTGTTGGCACCATGTTCCCACTGGAGACAATCCAGCCGACCACGGTTCCCGTGGTTTACTTCCGGCTGATTTAGTGCAATGTGAATCATGGTGGGCGGGGCCTACATGGCTGTCGCGTCCTGAAGAAGATTGGCCAAGACACATTGCCCACGCTGACGGAGCTGCGCTCGAAGAAGAAAAGGTTCTGACTCTGTTCAGTACAAAAAACTCCGACTTCATTGATCAAATTTTGCATCGGTTTTCGTCATTTCGTCGCATCGTTAATATCCTGTCGTATTGCTTTCGCTATCTTCATAATCTGAAGAACCCCGAACAGAAAATTTCGGAACAGGCCCTGTCGTCTCGTGAAACTAGTTCAGTGATTCGATTTCTCGTTAGGCATGTCCAAGAGCATGTCTTCTCGACTGAAATTCGAATCATAAAAAAGGGTTCCACCAACTCGCTTCACAAGCCTCTTCGTAAATTGTGTCCGTTTGTCGATGAAGAGGGTTTGTTGAGGGTGGGCGGTCGGCTATCCCACAGTAACACGCTCGACTATGACAGGAAGCACCCATTGTTGTTACCCCGTGACCACCGGCTCACGGCGTTGGTGATAGAAGAATACCACCGCAGGTTTTCACATCCGGGATTACAAACCCTACAAAACCTCATAGCTCAGGATTTCTGGATCTTATCGCCCAAGCGCGCGATTCATGCCGTCGTCTCGTCGTGTCTTAAATGCTATCGGGTGTGTCCGCGGGTAACTCCTCCCCCAATCATGGGAAACTTACCGTCGTTTCGCATTAGTCAATTAAAACCTTTCTCGTCAGCTGCTGTAGACTATGCTGGTCCTTTCAATATCTCATTGGGTCGAGCACGAGGCAGCAAGTCATACAAAGCCTACATATGTGTTTTCGTGTGCACTGCCACTAAAGCAGTCCACTTAGAGCTCGTGTCGGAGCTCACGTCTGAAGCTTACCTAGCCGCGCTTAGGCGGTTTTTCGCTCGTCGAGGTCGCTGTTCTCGTTTAGTGTCAGACCAGGGCAGGAATTTTGTAGGTGCAAGCAATATCCTGCAACAGCTGATGTCCGAGGCTTCTCATAAGGAACAAGTAAAATTTGTGTTTAACCCTCCTGGGACTCCGCACTTCTCCGGCTTGGTCGAAGCAGGAGTAAAGTCCGTGAAAACGCATTTATCACGAGTAATAGGCCTCCAACGTCTAACTTTCGAGGAGTTCTACACATTGCTAACTCAAATTGAGGCTCTCCTCAATTCGCGCCCTTTGTCACCTCTGAGTTCTGACCCAAACGACCTCTCCGTACTGACCCCGGGTCATTTTTTGACTTTAGAACCATTGACTATTCTCCCTGAGCCTGTGTTGACTGACATAAAGATAAGTCCCCTTCGACGTTGGCAACTGTTACAACAGATGCACCAAGCCTTTTGGCGTAAATGGCACTTGGAATATCTCCACACCCTTCAGCAGAGGAACAAATGGTCTGAAAAGGGAGATAACCTCCGAGTAGGATCAATGATCCTAGTAGTAAATGAACAGTGTAGCCCATTAAAATGGAACATGGGTCGAATAGTCAAACTTCATCCAGGTAGTGATGGCATTTGTCGGGTCGTGACCATCCGCACAGCTACTGGTGAATACAAACGACCAGTTGTAAAGCTGTGCCCGCTACCTCTTTCTAATTAACTTAGTAACATTCATGTGGTTGCCCAGCTTGAGCATCAACTTCCTAACCGTATACCAAGCTTACGCAACCCATTTTAGCATAAGTTCTTAACATAATCGTCTCTTCCATCACTCACAATTTTGTCTCTCTCTTTTCTTTGGAAAAAATACCTTGTATTTTGGTGGGCGGAATGTTGACTTTAAAAAGAAAACAAATATTGTACTGTGGCAACAGTTTGGTGTTCTGTCAAATTCATATCGAAAACGTGTCGATTCACTCTCTTTACCGTTAGATTCGGGCGGAAAGGTTGCGAATTTGTTGGCTGCAATTAATTGTCGAATTTTCGAACTTAAAAATACTTTTAAGTAGTGAAAACCCGTGTAGTGCCTCGAGATCTATCAGAAGGAGCACCAGAGCTGGTTAATCAGGTGCAAGGTAACCGTTGGATTGCTGGTAAGTGAGTTGCGCGTGGCCACGAGCTGGTTTCCTCGGCCCTGGACACCTGAGGAAGGAGCAGTACCCTCTGGAGCTAAGGTTAGTCCTTTTGAAAGAGAACTCAAGGCCCTCTTAATTTCGTTTGTAATAATATCGTTCTTGTTTTTTATCACCAGCCGGCAACTTTCATTTCCTAATTCTAAATTTAAACACAATTAAAAAGCTACAGTCCATTATTTGTATCCAAAACAAATGGGTATTTATTCAATAAAGTGGATACCTACAATACAAATAATCACAATAAATTGTCAAAAAAAAAAAAAACATTTCAAATATGATTTATTCTAGAGCGCATCATTCTGAATGGCCTGAAATACAATAAAATAAATCAAGAATACGTCATACTGATTACTGCTAACGCGTTGATTGAGTTAGTTTGTAGGTCCATTTAAAATAACGTTTTATTTGAATGGCGATTATCTTGATTAAGAGTGATTGTTTTGTATAAGTATTTTTTTATGCATTCTACTTTAGTTATTGAAAAGTCGAAATTAAACGAGGGCGTGCCATCACAAGGTCGGCAGTGGAGTGATTGGAAAGATGGTTAATAATCATACAACTTTATTTCAAATAATCAATCACAGATTGATTTTATTGAATGACGATGAAATTAGACACTCAATTTCTTCTGCTTTGATTTATTATAAAACTCGCCATTCAAAATAACCTATTATGAATGACGGTCAGTTGATTCATTCTGGCGGTGCGTCATTTAAAATGATGATTTGTTATTGAATGCCCAACTCTGAACTTATTAGTCTTTATTATAAAACTTTATAGTCTCGCGGTTTGAACACATAATTAAAACTTATTGAACCGGGTCTACCGCGATATTTTAATTTCCCTTCATTGCCTGACGTTTCAACACGGTTTCACGTGCCGTGCGTGAGGTAAATCAAAATATCGCGATAGACCCGGTTGTTTGAGCCTCGACCAGGAAGCCCTACCCAGTGAATTGAAGCACTTTTTGTTTGCTACAAGTTTTAATGTATAAAATTCTCGAACCTTAAGTATCTACGACGAACAAACGATACCGCGATATAGAAGTAGAGTTCTATTAAAAAGTGCCATCTAGCGGCAAATTAGGTAGTAAAAGGTACAAATTGACACAAACACCGGTTCAATAAGTTTTAATTATCTGAACTTATTGCTTGCAGCAATTTCGTCTTTATATAACTATTTATGGCCCAGCCCTTCTAGCACAACTATGCTTCGCGACTCTTGTCGCGCGACATAGCGCTACCCGTCACTCTCTCACATTACTGCGCAGAAAGAGACGGGTAATTATCTCGGGCGAGAAACAGTCGCGTATGACAGTTGTGCTAGAGGTGCAGGAGTGTCTAACCCTTCCATTTGTTCATACACTTTGGCACAACACAATTATGTCAAGTATTACTAAAATAAACAGCCTAATTAAGCAAATCTTGATACAGGCATCATTATGTGAATGAAACCGATTTTTACTGTTAATCTAACTAATATAGTCATATCCATACTAATATTATAAATGCGAAAGTGTGTCTGTCTGTCTGTCTATCTGTCTGTTACCTCTTCACGCTTAAACCGCTGAATCGATTTTGATGAAATTTGGCATGGAGATAGTTTAAGATCCGAGGAAAGACATAGGATAGTTTTCATCCTTGAAATTATCCCTAAAAAGATTGAAAAGTGAGTAAGTAATTCATGATGACATTGATGACCCTGTAGAAAATGTAATGATTAAACCAAAAGCACAACTGCTCTTACATTTGCTTAGGCGCTCTTTTATTAATTAAGGTGATAAGGTGGATATCTATCGTGTTGTACGAGGTTGCTTCCATACTTCCAAGTTCCACGCGGACGTAGTCGCGGGCAAAAGCTAGTTCCTTATATATCCATGTATCTTAGTATCTTCATTCGAATAGTATGGCTTAATTATTCTGGGATGCTCACAGAAAATATATCAAATACGCGAATATTATTGCAGTACAAAATCAAAGTCAATGAGCCATGTGTAGACGAACGGTAATATTTACGTCATGCTCCCTGGAAACCCCACTGTCTGTTTTGTGATTTATTAGGACATAATAAGGATGTACACAATATGTACTGAATAAGTACTTACTTAAAAAAAAATGTACCTCAATAGATCGAGGGTACAATTAACTGAATTCGGGGTTGCTGTAGAGCATCTCCCCAGCAACCCCAAATTTTTTTTTAAGAAATTTCGCGTAAATGCTCAATTTTTCTACAAATATTGTATATATTTCTTGTGAAATATCGGTAGACTCAGACATGTAAAAGTGCCCTTGTGGCCTACTTGCAGACTACGGCTCAATTCACACGTACCACAACCACACCACGTCGCAGCGTTAAAATGTGGTGTGGTTGTGGTTACGTGTGAATTGTACTATTTATTAAACATACAAAATATGCGCCCGACCACGTGGTGTGGTTGTGGTGTGGTTGTGGTTGTCGTGTGGTTGTGGTACGTGTGAAACAACCCTAAAGTTCATTATTTCATTATTTCAATAAGAAGCCCAAAAAAATTGTACTACTGCTTTTACCGTTGAATGAATTATCTATAGCTGGTTAATTACCTAATTGTCGTGAGGACGCGAGCGCCTCCAGGTTTCAAAGCGAGAGGTCTCAAACGTAGGAAACTTGGTATTTATAGGGTTCGGTAGCCAAAGGGTAAAAAACGGGACCCTATTACTAAGACTCCGCTGTCCGTCTGTCTGTCTGTCCATTTGTTAGCAGGCTGTATCTCATGAACCGAGATAGCTAGAGTTGAAATTTTCACAGGTGATGTATTTTTGTTGTCGCTGTAACGACAAATACTAAAAACAGAATTAAATAAACATTTAAGTGGGGCTCCCATACAACAAACGAAACGTGATCGGTTGCGTTAACTATGCACCTCATTTATGTGGGGTGGACTCTGGCACCGAGGGTTCCGTACAAACACTTTCCATCCTAACTAGCCGGGTTAAGTGAAGTTTGCACCTGAAATGTATGACGATGAAATGTAAACGCGAGTTTGCCTGATTGCGTGTTTCTCTTATTTGTGCACATAAGGCAAACGTAGATGAATAAATCCTCCATTCATCATTCATAATCATAATTTTTGGCCAAATACTTTGTCGTATTTAATAAAAACGTAAACACTTTTTAGTCACACATCAAAAGACGCAAATATGGAATATAATTTCGTTCGCCGGCTACACATGGCTTTAGTACATGCTCTAAAAGAGGTATTATGGCCTTGTATTAGAATCGGGTAGTTCTGATTTTTAGGGTTCCGTACCCAAAGGGTAAAAACGGGACTCTATTACTGAGACTTCGCTGTCCGTCCGTCCGTCTGTCACCAGGCTGTATCTCAAGAACTGTGATAGCTAGACAGTTGAAATTTTCACATATGATGTATTTCTATTGCCGCTATAACAACAAATACTAAAAATAAAATAAAATAAATATTTAAGGGGGGCTCCCAAACAACAAACTTGTTTTATGGTACGGAACCCTTCATGCGCGAGTCGCACTTGCCCAATTTTTTTATATGTTGCCTACAGTGAAGTGGTAATGAAATGACGAATCCAATTTTACGACCTCGAAACCCTCCATTGTGAAATTCTTGAAAAACCATGAAATTTTCGATTTTCTTTCAGTTTTTGCCCTTTTTTCCACCAAAAACCTTTGTTATAGTAAAAAACACTATGAACAGTATGAACACTTAAATTTGCAACAAAATAAAAGTAATTTGGTTACATTAGACCAGATAGTTTCTAAGATACAGCTATTCAAATGTTAGCAAAAATTCCTAAAACATACTTTTTTTCAGTTTAGACACCATCTGTTCGAAATTGCTCCTATTAAAGGTGTGTTTTGTTTTAATTTTTATGTATAAGGTATTTTATATTTATATAAACAGAAAAAAAAAACAAAACTACAACACCTTGTGTGATCGGTTTTAATTCAAACATTTCGGCTTTGCCGTAGTTATAATCAACTCATTCGAAACTTGCGCTACAACAGGGATTTATAGTTCTGTGAGTACAAGCCATAAGCCATAAATGTGACATGCAAGCGCGAGCGCGCCTGTCCGCGCCAAGCACAATCCGTAATGGCACTATTCCTTCACGCCTTCAGTGGTTGTGATACAATCAACCCTTTTACAATCAGCACTTTGGAAGATAAGCCTGGTCCATCAAAGATGTACAATAAAACTAATTAATACATAGTTGTTATTACTTCTGTGTTTTTGTAAATTATAATGCTTATTTCATATGTCGCATTTCATTTGCAAACCCTTCTATTATTTTGTTTACTCACATCAGCAACTTGGAACAGTTAATAGATCAAATTGGTCTCGTTTTTTTCGAATGGTGTGTAGTTTAATAACGTATATGGACTTATAACGTAAAAATTAAATGGGTCCATAGTTGACCACGTTGACGAAAACTTAAAGAATCGTCTGAATATTTTTTTTTCTCGAAATTTTGCAAATTTTAAAATAGTTGTATCTTACAAACTATTTGATTTATTGCCTTCTCACTGAACCTAATTTGTTTAAAATTTAATCTTCTTTAAAGTTTACATAGGGGTATTTCTCGTAAAATAGGTCCCTCTTGGTAAAAATTAATAGAAACTAAAAAGTCTAAAACTTTAATGGTTTAAAAAATAAAAACAATGATCCGGAGGGTTTGCGTGGTCGAAAACTTGGATTCGTCATTTCATTACTCGACACTCAGGCTCGACAAAGTGGCTCTCGCTTATGCAGCATACAAACTTATAGATGCCTTACTCGATGATCATAAACAGCCACGAAGATGGTGGATTCATAGAATGTATCGGGAAAGAAGTAATCTACTTTTCATGTTAAAAAACCAAGAAATTAGTGGTCATTACAAAAATTTAATGAGAATGAGTGCAACTGATTTTGAATATCTAATGGATATATAGCTGGTTTGCAGCGGCTAGTAACAACCTCTCTTGACATGCGCGACGAGCGCCCTGCGAGCGCCCTTTGATTCGCGGCAAAAACGACAACCGTCGGCTCGCTGCGAGTCCTCGTGTAGCGCTCGTTGCAGGCTCGCGAACCATGTACGAGTACGCACTATGTTTTTGGTAACAGTAGCGGTTACAGTTACAGAAATGAGTACGTTGTAAACGTCGGCTCGCTGCAAGCCACACGCGTGCCGCTCGCAGCAGGTTTGCAAACCACGTACCTACACACTATGTTTTTTTGGTTACATTACATGCAACGGTTACGGTTACAGCTCGCTAATGAGTACCCGGCCTAAGCGAATACCAAGTGAAGTGCCACCAT
This sequence comes from Apotomis capreana, assembly GCA_947623375.1. Classification (NCBI taxonomy): domain Eukaryota; kingdom Metazoa; phylum Arthropoda; class Insecta; order Lepidoptera; family Tortricidae; genus Apotomis; species Apotomis capreana. The sequence goes on along the minus strand of OX392498.1, from coordinate 24,120,582 downwards.
TAAATTTTTGCATTATGCATTTGCGTATTGGTAGTATTAATACACAAAATAATCATTATGTTTAAGGAGTTATAGTCTATCCGGAATTCTAAGATCAAATTATGTCAAACTGGTACAAGTGAAAAACGACCTTAAATTTACATATGTACGGTTGTTTGTACCTTGTGCCAAAGTGACTTCATTTATTCTTAGAGATCGGACAGAGTATACATGCAGCATCAATCTTACTAGATGCATTCAGACCCTCACACATGTTATTGCATTAGGCGGTTTACACTCACGTGAATTTGTCAGGAACGGCCCGACATGTTTCGAACTCTTCATCTTCATCAGTGACGAAGTTGCCGCGGCGGTGTACGTCCCTGATGAAGAGCTCCATACGAGTTCGAAACATGTCGGGCCGTTCCTGACAATTTCACGTGACCGCTTAATACAATAATTAAATATGTCTCACGAAACTTTTAACAAGATTCTCACAAACGTTATTTAATTTGCTCGAAACTACACCATTATGATTTCTTCGTAATTACTTAGGACAGTTAGGAGGTTGTTCACACAGAGAAAATCAATAATCTTAGACAGCAAATCCTCATAGTGTATCATTTACAACGAAGAAATTGTTATTTCAGGCTGTGCCAGTATTAGAATCTGAACCAATTCAGCATGTTCCTGAAATGCAAGAAACTGTCAACAACATGCACCAAGCCGCTTTAGAAGTAAAAGCTGAAGCCGATGCGGTAAGTACTACACAATACGGAATTTAACTTGATTTGAAAATTATTTGTATCATTGAAACCATTAAACACTCATTCATAAATACAGCTAGCTACCCGTAACTTTTGGTTTATCAGAGCCCGGAAAATCGGTAGCAAATATAACACTGTCGCAATCTAACTAGTGTTAGAACGTTTATTTATCGATATCGATAATTGCGTAATAGAAAAAAAAATATCCAGCTAATAAAATCAATATTTGATAATAAAAAATACGTGAAGTTTGTATAAAATTATATGGAAAAAGATTCAATTTCTTCAAAATCACACAGCAGCACATGTGTGATAATGATAGGAGTAGACAATCATTAGTGTCTTTATCAGGAATATCGAATTCAAGTTATGACTACAAATTATTAGTGTCTCAACATTATCTGTGAGTAAACAGTTACGTTTATCAGTATAAAGCCACTTATGTATACTAAATGTCCGTTCAACTTCACTCGACATCAAGGGAAAAAATTTATATAATTCATTGTAATTGGTATGATGTTCAAGTTGGGTAAGATTTTCAAGTTGTCATTGTCACGAATGAAATTTAACTCCTGTTGTAATTTTCTCTTATGGTTTTTTTTTTCTCTTATATCAGCTGATTTATTGACAAGTATGGAGACGACATCACGTATTTGCTCATAGTATTGAGCGTAATAAACAGCAGCATTTGTCAAAGTTCCCCATCTGGTGATTATTGGCTATGGAGGTAACGGAATGGACAGATATTTTTCCTTAAAAATGCACACACGCTCTGGAGATTTTAAGCATATCTTTTTGACATTAGATATCAACACATCCACATCTTTAAAATTATCTCGCACCTCTTCTGCAACTTAGTGCAGACCATGAGCTAAACACGTAATGTGTTTCATACGGTGAAATGTTGTTTTTATAATATGACCAGTTTTAAGCATGTAAGCGGCACTATCAGTGCAAAATAACAGTAAATTATTAACGTTATCGTTAAAAGAATTTAGAAACAAAAATGTTAATTGTTTTTTTATTTTGTATACAAGATTTAAATATAGTATTTTCCGTAATAACGATTCGTCCCTTTTGAGCATTCGCAACATTTTGCAACAATTTTGCTGTTGTCTACGGTATATTGTAGGATATATGAAACATTTTTAAATCGAAATAAAATTGATGTTTGGAACTTGGTTGATCAGAACAGTTATTTTGGCGGTTGCCTTTCAGATGTTTTTTTATTATTTAATATGATAAAATATAGTTAAGATTTAGGTGGAAGAACAAACAAACAATCCCTTAGTTTACCCCTTCCTTTACATATTTTAAATTAACTCGGCATTATTATTTTTTCATATACCTACTCGATATCGATAAATTAAAGTTTCTAACACTAGTTAGATTGCGTCAGTGTTTTGTTTTGGTACCGTCAAATGGTCCAACATTACCCGCTTTTTTTGGAAAACGATGAACTTTTTTTTTCTATGCTGATGTTAGTGTTTTTTTAGTCTATCGTAACAAGTATGATCACGGGCGTGTACTCATTGCGAAAAAGATTTTTTTAATTCATTTTAAATCAAGATTTCGGGCGACTTTAGAGGCGGGCCAAGTTACCCGGGGTTTTGTCCAACATTGCCCACGTCGATTTAACACAGAATTATATAGCTCTTAAAATAACGAAAAAAAAACAAACTAAAAAAACTCTCATTATTAGTTTAACTTAAGTCGGCAATCAGGCCATTTTAAGTTGTGTCCATACAAAGTGCAAAAAGCAAATTTCAAACTGCTAGGGTTGTCACTTTAGGGTCAAATGGTAAAACGTTTTATACACGATGATTTTTAATCGGTGATCAGGAACCAATTTTGCTCATTCAGTAAATGATGGCGATTACGTTTAAGTCGAACTTACATGATACCAATTTTTGTTTTTCCTTAATATTTTTTGTTTTGAAAATATCTTTTAATTGGAAATTATTGTCACCCTACTAATAGTTTAGTCTATGAGCTTAAATCCTCTTTCAAAAAGCAGTTTCATAAACAAAATATCAAGATTAAACTTATGAGTAATAAGTTGTCATTGTCAAGTGCATAACAAAGTCAAAATACGAAATAAAAATTGTTTGAAAGCGTAAATATCGGAAAGATACAAAAATCATACCTGAGCCATATCCGATTTCTAATATCAAGCGTTACGATATGATTCGTTTGTCAATACAGACTAACAGCTCACGACGAACTCAAGAATTGTTCCACGTGATTCATCCAAATGTACCAATTCCCACACACAGTCTCATAAATCGCCTAAAACAAAACCTGCGTGACTTCGGCCAGTTCACAGTACCAGGGCACGCTCAAGCACCAGGCCGACCTCTGCGTCATCCTGGAAACCTGGATAGACGCATCTTACAGTACTTTGCTCGGGATTCCCGTAGGAGCACTAGGCAAGCAGCGAGAACATTTCATGTGAGTCAATCCTTCGTGTGGCGACTACTTAACTCTTCCGAATTGCATCCTTTTCACTTTCGGCCTGTACAAGATATTTTAGCAACGGATTTAGAGGGAAGGATGGCATTCTGTCAATGGTATCTTGAAAATCTTGAAACTAATATCCTGTGGTCGGATGAATCGATCTTCATGCGGGTTGGCCAATTTAATGTCCACAATGAGCACTTTTGGGCTGCGGAAATTCCACGTCTCACCAGAAGAAATGCTTTCCATCTACGATTCACCGATAATGTGTGGGCAGGGATCATTAATGGAATTGTAATTGGACCCCATTTCATTGAAGGCATATTACGCGGAGGAAACTACCTGAACCGGTTGAGGCATGTGGTCGAAGTGCCACTGCAGTCTTTACAGAACTTACATTTCCAGCACGATGGTGCCCCTGCACATTATGAACATAGGGTTCGCGATTACCTAAACGAATGGGCGGTGGATCGGCCGCGGCGGCCCCATCCCATGGCCTCCACGTAGTCCAGATCTCACTCCATTAGATTTCTATCTGTGTAGTGATGTCAAGCGAATTGTTTATGAACAAGAGGCCAATACCGTAGAAGAACTCCGACAAAGAATAATAAGTGCATTCGATGAAATACGAGAAAACCGTTATGATCTTAACAGAATAAAACAGAACCACAGGCGACGAGCGGAACTCTGTCGAGAACAAAACGGTGGTCATTTTGAACACTTATTAAATTATGTTTAAGATTAACTTTTCTCCGTTTTTGAGTTAGAAGTTTTTTTTTATTTTATTGAATTATACGGTTATTAAATTATTTTCGTTTCACTTATTCACATTCATTACATGTTAGCCAAGCCAACAGATTATTAAATGAGCTTAATGTTAATAATTAATATCGTATCAATTATTCTTATTATTGTCTAGTCTTGGTCGAGTCGGTGTAGGGAAAAGTTTATTGACATAAGATCTATCAAATTTCCCGCCAAAGTGATGGCACTTGACGTATCTACTTTACTTCAATAACAATGTAGGATGACCATGTATCCAGTGGTTACTGATTTCAATAAAATCATTAATTAAAATACTTAAACAACATGGTAATTGCGTGAGACATCATCTAATAAATTAGGATTTAGCTGTTTATCAATATTTTTCAAGTCCTGATCACCGATTAAAAATCATCGTGTATATTCTCAGTACAGATGGTTTTTTTTAAGGTATCTGTTTGTTTCTGGTATCAATGGTTTCTCATAATAAAACACAATTTAAGGTATTTTTTTGTAAAATCTTTCGGATTCCTCGCATTATACCACAACAACTTACTGTCACGTTGTATATTATATAACTTTGCCAAATGTCTGCTTAATCATGCACATAAACATTGTGAAGTAATAAAATTATTGAAATAAAAGAAGCATTTTTTTTTTTTTTAAAGCCGTTGGAAAGCCGTTGGAAACGCAGGTTCGAATCCTGTCCGAATCATTAAATTTTTCAATTTTCGCTTCATTTGTAAACATTAAGCATTAGGTAATTTGTCCATAAAAACATTACACTTATTTCCTTGCGCAGTAGGTTAAAAAACTCGGAAGTGACAACCCTAAGTTGTTTTCGAAGGTGGGCAATGTTGGCTTAACACAGCTTGAACATTGCAGGGTAACATTGCCCGGTTCCACAATTTCAGATTAAATTAAGATATTACTATTAGAAATAAAATAAACATTCTACAGTTCATATTTATTTATGAGTACATGCTCATAATTACATTTGGATTTGCCATTTCGTACGATACGCGTTCAATTGTGCGCCGGAATTGGCCCTCAAAAACACACCCCTCACTCGACGAGTTCTGACAAGCTACGGAGTAAGGCTACGAGTAAATGCGACGCGCAGTGCAGTGTTGCCACCTGTATAACCTATTTTCTACTAAAAATAACAGTATTGCCTTAAATCTGTAAATGATTACCCCACGAATGAAAATGTTCACGTGTCGCTTTTTGGGCTAAGATGCCCTGGAGGGCAATGTTGGACCATTTGACGGTACCGATTTTCCGGGCTCTGAAGTTATTATACTATTATTACGGCATATCTTCATATAAACCTCATACTAACAGACGGTTTTTGACATTTCTTAAAGAGTAGGTAATTTGAGCTGTCATCAAATATCGTACCTATTAATATACATATATCGAAATCACCTATGTATATCCGTTTCTTTAGTAACCGAATATATTTTTTTCATACTTACAAGGAATAAATGTCACTGTATACTGTTACTGTGTAATGTTGTATGTCAAAAATTGGCTTTTTGATTACAATATACCTTAGTAAAATGGTCAAATCAGAGATTTGGTCAAATCCCTAAGCGATTCCATAAGTCCACCGGCAGATGACAAAATTGCAACCGAGTTTTATTTATGAATACTACAATGAAACATTTCGCTGGCGTAATTGATCGATGGAGCGAAGCGTCTCCGTTTTGCTTGGCCCAATATTCTTTCGTATGCGCGGACTTTTGGATGCTTTTCGGCTGTTCTTGCCAGGTGGTCGTATTTCTTAACTTATTCTCATGGAATTTTGTGGGTAGGTTTGATAAGTATTTTGATTATTTTGACCGATTCAGTCCTTATCTCTGTCATTATATGTACAAATTCAAATTGTGAATCGACGAAAAAATACTAGGTATATCCGCTTAATTGCTTTTGGTAACTATGGCTACCTGTCACCGCTATAACCTAACTAGTGTCGGCCCGGCCCAGGGATAGTGGCGCTACAAACGGCTTTCAAATGCTAATAATAATAATAATGTGTATACGTCATATATTTGCATTATCAAACGTCAGTCAATATATTTGCATTATTAAACGTCAATTCAACATTCGTCAATTCAAGGATTTGTTATTATAATCAAATGGAATAAATCAAAACATTGTTTACCGGAATGCTGCTCAATCTATCGTTCTTCTTGCTAAATACATATTTAATGCTATTGGAAAGCTTGACTTTCATCACTTACCGACATTTACCGACTTACCAAAAATTGGCCGTTGCCAGTAAAATATTTCTTTACCACTAAGAATCTGCAAGAAACTGCAATATGGCGTGGGTTGAAAAATACCCTGTAATACTTATCGAACATACTCACAAAATTTAGTGAGAATCTGTTGAGAAATGCGACCTTAAGACAAGAATGGTAGGATGGACATCCAAATAACCGGGCATACGAAATCATTTTGGGGCATGCTGAAACGGAGATGCTCGCTCACTTGTCAAACGTCACTTCACTGAGCAAAGTGATTCAGCGGCCGGCGCGTAGCGGAGTCAGGCGAACGACGCCATATTGCTATAATATGTTATGTATGCACGGTTATACTATAGTATTTTATGCAACCGTTGTATAAGAGGGGGCAAAAAACGCGAGTGGCATGGGTTACGATGTGAGCGTAGCGAACATCGTAAGAAAGATGCCACGAGCGTTTTTTGACCTACTTATACAAAACGTTGTATAAGTAGGTCAAAAAACGCTCGTGTCGAGTCGTAGAAAAAGTATTGTATGCAACGGCATACAATACTTTTTCTACGACTCGACATTTCATAAATAAAATGCAAATAAACAACAAACAAAATAATTACATGTTCCCACTAGGAATCAACAAAATTAAAAAAAAAATCTCTTATAAACTTTTTTTTTGACGTCCATCAGTCAATAAAATATGAACTTATACATAAAGGTATACGTTCACTATACTAAACATCAGTCAAAAAATATGAACTTGTACATAAAGGTATACGTTCACTATACTAAGCATCCATGCACTGAAGATAAAACTTTTTTTTTAAGTTGGCAGCAATGCCTTAGTGCAATAAGCTTTTTTTTCATTGCAAATTGTGTGAATGCAGCTGTTTATCTTGTAATCGGAGGTACTAGTGATGCTTTTTTGGCGACATTATAACATCGTTTAGCAGTGTTTTTTTGCGCAATAGATAGACTTTTACAGACTTTCATAATTTATGTCTTTATATTAGAGTTAGTAACTATATAAATGACAGAAAAAAGTACTGGAGTAGAAAAATATTATTATAACCGTGCCGACTACCGAGCGGAAGCGCACCCGACGTTAGCCGAACGCGACCCGAGAGTAGGTACGATTCGGCTGTTTTTGGCTGAAACTAGCCGAAACCGAAACTTCGGTCGGACACTACATGGAACCATCGATGCGATTAGCCTCTGCTAAGACTTCAGCAAATCTTCAAATGTCATACTGATAAATTATTATGAAATACATTATACGGGTTCGTTGAATGTGGACATTGTCTGGCAGGTTTCAAATGGAATACAAGAAATAGCAGAGACTTGTGGCGCATCGGCGGCGGCTGCCTCCGAGCAGCTGGTCGGCGCTGCTCGAAAGGTCGACCAAGTGGAGCAGAAACTCTTCCCGCAGCGAAGGAATGGCCTGGATTAATACTAGCACACTTTCACACTATGGCCAGTGCCTATGATTAAAAATAGACGGTCTGCCTCAAATAAAAGTTCCGTGCTATTTAAAATGCATTGTGTATTTTTGATGCAACTGATTTGTACCATTGCATACCTGCCTTATTGTATGTACTGTTGTTTCGGTCCCGAAATTCATATTTTTTGGTATTCAAATATTGAAATGTGTAATCAGATTTGGTATTAATAAATTAATTATTACTAAATTTAGCAGTATTTTAATGTTGTTCCTGAGTTTTTGTAACTAGCTTGTTTTTAATCCCCAACAAAAAATAAGGGATCTAGGTATCTGGGTGTTTGTCTGTGTCTGTGTTTAAATTTTTAAAGCCTCTTTTGTCGAGATCGTTATTGCTACGTTACGGATACAACTACCAACTTTAACCCTTAAAATGAATCCCATCAAAAACATAAATGTTCAATGAGAGCCAAGTTCAATGTCGCGTGCAACGTTGTCGACATTATCGACAAAATAATTGAGATCTATATGGGCGCCAAGTTCTTTGCCCTAAAATGTTTAGATACAAGGACATGCGACATACTCAATGCATTTATTTTACTTGGGGTGTAATTCAATATCAAGACTTGACTTGGCTAGTTTTTACATATAAATTTTGAATTTTAAACACTCACTAACCATCTTAGACAACATCACAGAACACTTAGTATTGCATACAGAATGGACACGCACACCCCCGCACCGAATTTAGCTACCTCACCCCGCAAGGGCACGGAGTTGGCTACGTAGAAAATTTCGAAAGGGTTGTTTGTGTATATGGTTATAGGCGGGCATTGACTTGTGAACTAGTGATGGTGTTGGTGATGGTAATGATGATGATGGTGGTGACTGGTGGTGATAATGATGATGATGGTGATGAATATGGTGGTGACTGGTGGTGGTAGTGTTGACGACGATGATGATGATTTATTTATTTATTAAAGTCAAAATAAGCTTACAGTATACACCAAATCGCTTACTTGTAATTTTAATTTAACATTATACAAAGCAAAAATAATAATAATTAAAACAACAACACATAAAAAACACAACAAAAGAACACAGGTAAAACATTGATCATACCTACCTACATGTTCCTCTTAGAAATAAATGGTTGCCAATTCATTAAAAAAATCACAATAAAGAAGTTAGGTAAATAAATTCATTAATAAATAAAAAAAAAACAATACAAACTCAAATAAATAATTCATTGATAAAAAATTAAAACCCCAATAAATAATCCAATAATAATAATATAAAAAAGTCAAATGTCAAATTTCAGGTGTACTGCCTTTTTGCCGAATTATGTTTCGTCAAATTTCATGAGAAATAATAAATCCGGCCGCAGTTTTTTTTTTCGGCCACTTGGTCGAACTTCTCATTTAATAACTAAGCATCGGGAAAATGAGATAGCCGCTAATAAACTAATTCATCTTCTTCACAACGCCAACTAAAAATGTCAAAGAAAGCGTTAAGTCAAAATCAACAATTATTATTACTTGTCCTTCTGATTTATACATTGCCAAACTAATTTACTAACTCGGCCACGGCATTTGCAACTCATCATCATTTTTCGTTTTACAGCTTCAATACAAGCACCTCAAAAATTATATATTCGAGCTTCAATAGACAACATCACCGTCGTAGTATAAAAACATGTAAAATAATACTTCATTGAAACTACTTGTAAAAAAAAAAAAGTGTGTGTGTCAGCTCCGACGCACGACTGGAGTTTACTCTTCAGGCCAGGCGCGCACCACGTTTTTTTTTTAGTCTCACGATAATTTTGTCGCAGAAATAAGCGTACTTCTGGGTTTATGAAAATCGTGGTGCGCGCACTCTCATATAAACCCATATCTTGCATTTATGCGACAAAATTATCGCGCGACTAAAATCGTGGTGCGCGCCTGGCCTTAAGAACGATTATAAAATATATACTCAATACATTTATTGCACATAATGATTAGTAAATAGTTTAAGTATCACATTATGTACCCTGTTGGGTGCTGCAAACAAGAACAAGGTAGGCACTTACATAATATTAATATACGAGTATAATATACAGCAAAATTACAATATTTTACAAGGAAAATTTACTTCCCATTCATTTTTAACAAATTAGAGAGAGCATGAGTAGTAACTAAATAAGGAAGCGTGATGTAAAGCGCCCTCGAGCGGCTAGTTTAGTTACTACAGTCTGCAGTGCTACGGAAAAAAAACCGTATCTTACTATGAAATCCATACAAAGATACGACCTTTCTACCGTAGTATCGCAATACTTTTTTTTTTTTAATCTATTAATTAAGGAGCTTTTATCATTTTTATGAACATGCCAGCTCCAGCAGGCCTAATACACAACATCATTCATCTAAAAGACATAGATAAATAAAAACATAAACCGTATAAACTTAAAAATAACATGTACACGAAAACAACTAAATTTGTATACACTATTTACATAAAAAAAACTGTATACAAATTTAGCCGATTCCGATAAGGGTTCCGCCAATATTGAATTGAACATTACATTCAAGAAAGATCTGGTATTAGACCTAGCCATTTACATTAGACAAAAAAAAACTTACAAAATCACCTTCCTTAAAAAAATCCTTAAATAAATCCAAAATCTCCTTAACAACAACTCCAAACAGCGTTTTGAAGTTCTCCTCCCAACTTTCGGTAGAAAGCAAAATATCCTTCGTCTTCTCAACCAGCCTTTCAAAAGTAATACGTCTCTTCTTCTTGTCCTTATTTTGTCTTTGAACTTCCATATCAGCCCGCTCAATAGTAGGCTGATTGACCAATAGACACTCGGACCTCTTCACATCTGTTACTCTTTTTGACTTCCGCGGCTTACGAACCTCTTGTTGTGGCTCGCTCTCTAATCTGTACTGACTTACTGATCGCTGGCCCTCAGCCTGACAGACAGAATCTTCAGACTCTTTAGATTGTAACGGCTTCGACAAAACAGCATCTCTATATGACTTTCCAAAACTTAAGTCATTCTCAAAAACAGATGGCGCATCCTGACTACAAACATCCGTATCCTTTTTTTCCTTATTTTGCATATACAACCAAAAAGCCCGTTTATATATACATCCCTCAGCAGACATAATCCTGCGAATTTCTAACTCCTTCACAAAAACCGGGCACGACTTATCTAAGGCCATATGGCTGCCTTTACAATTAATGCATCTAAAAATAGTCGTTTCGCAATATGCATGCTCCCCGCCGCATTTCGGACAAGTAACTTTAGTAGTAGGACAAAACCTGCTCAGATGACCGAACTTCCAACATATTGAACATTGGGTAACCGGGAAAGTGTACTGATTTACCTTAAATCGGCAACCGTAGGCATAAACATATGGCGGTAAAGAAGTTCTCTTAAAACACAGACGAATAGCTTCAGCCTTAACCCAACGCCCATCATGATCCAAACGGTTCAGTCTACATATTGACAAAATGTCTTCAGACCCTTCAATATTCTTTAAAAATTCGTCTTCCTCAACCTCCTACTCAACCTGCCTTATAATTCCATAAGTGCAGCATGCCATATTAGACCAATAAGAACGTCTCGTCTCATTGTTAAACTCCTGAGAAGCCAGAAGCTTCTCCGCATCATCCTTAGAGTTAAACTGTATGCGAACTTTACGTGGACCCATAAACTTGACGGATAAAATTCCTTTTATACCCTTAAATTGCAGCAACTTTGCCAAACCAATCTGTTTCGGTAAATCTTCTTTTGACACTATATAAACTTCAAATAGCTTGTCAGGCACACCGTCCGGCTCCAGCTGCGTTTTGGTGGTTGCTAAAACCCGCAAGCGTTTAGGTTTCCTGCCTATTGTGATAAAACTATCACTACAACCACAGCTTTCGTCGCTCAGACCACAAGCACGCTTCACCGCTATATGCCGCACATCCGACATGGACTCAGCGTCCGATACAATATCCGATTGACTCGGCCCTGCCTTATTATCAAACTCCACTTCAGATAGCCACGACGGAGCTGCCCGCTGCCCACATTCTAAAAGTGACGTATCACTCACGACACCTCGACTTGACTCACTCATCGCAAAAACAGCGAAAAGGACTCTAAAACTGAATTAACTTATAAATAAAATAAAATTTGATAAAATTTTCAACCGTCGCCTTTTACAACCAAACGTCAATCCTCGCAATACTTATATTTTTGGAACGTATCTGCCGTGCTAATTTAAAAAGTCGTATCTCAGTATACGATCGGGGTAAAAATACGACTTCTTAATTTAGCAGGTTATGCGTTAAGCGTTATAGACTAAGCTCCCGATATAAAATGACCTTCACAGAGATGTTTATTTGATGAAATGTATTTTATATTTAGTTTAAAATGTCAATAAATATAATGCATATGGGTTGCCTAACAAATTTTAGTCCAGGGTATGTTTAGTTTAAAATTAAAAAAACTTTTTTTTACATTTCACCGATTTGATTATTAGATAAATTCATAATTAAATAATCTTTAATTTTATTTTATTTCAATTCAACAATCAGACCTTTGCAAAATGCTAGTAGGTATAGATTTACCTGTTTATACCTGGCTACCCAATAGTTGTGACGGGAAAAGAATAGGCAACCTAACGTTTGCATATTCTATGGGCTTCATACTTTCGATTGGTATAGAATTTATCTAATATTAATCAAACCGGTGAAATGTTTAAAACAATTTTTTTTATTATTAATTAAACATACCCTGGACTAAAATTTGTTAGGCAACCCATATGCAATATAATTATTGACATATTAAATTAAATATAAAATACATTTCATCAAATAAACATCTCGGTGAAGGTTATTTTATATCGGGACCTTAGTCTATAACGCTTAACGCATAACCTGCTAAATTACGAAGTCGTATTTTTACCCCGATCGTATACTGAGATACGACTTTTTAAATTAGCACGGCAGATACGTTCGATTTTACACCCCATATTTTTCATACCCCGGGCTTATATATGAAAATCGATTCTTAAGGAGTAAACTCCAAAAAAAAACCTATAGCCGTCAATCTGCCAAATCGGCTCCGTATTTAATATTATTTTATCTTCTTATTTTTGGTCTTTAGACTATTGGAATACGAATAGTTCTGTCGCTAACATTCCCCTGTGTAAGCACGCATGTGGGCAAAGTTCAGACCATAGTATTCTTCTGGAAAATCATCAATGTTTTTATGTGTTTCGATTTGAAAATCCAATGACAGCAAGGACGCTAGGCGCCGCTAAGCAACGGCACATGCTCCGTCCGAGAGCGCGACATGCGCCGACTCCGGTCGTCAATACTGGCTGACAGCGACTGCCACCGCTACTGTCAGTGTTGTTTATCATCAAGACTTTCCATAGTTAATGTATATACTCTCGTTTTGTGCTTTTGTATTATTAATTTTAGTTTTTATCATACTCTTAATTTTAAACATTAATCACGGAATGTCACTTTCAGGCGGTAATGCATCATCGATAACGGATCAGGTCGATTGCTCTCAAAATCTTTTGCAATGCTCCCTTTGCTCCCAGCCCATAGATATATATATTACTTCGTAAAGATAGGCCCAACGCTCAAGAGTAATTCGTCCAATGCGGTGGTCCTAAAATGGCAATTTAGCACCACCGTGCCCGTAGTCTGTGACAGGACGCCGTACCGTTCAGTTGTCAGTGTGCCAGAGCCGACTGTCTCAAAATGCCCAGTTGCGCAGTAAAAGGCTGCTAAAATTATATATATATAAAAACATGGGATATCGTATCATCGGAAAGTATCGTCCGTTTTTTTTTATCGCTTAGTAACACATTTTCGAAATATTTATTTTGTTACCTAGCGCCATTGCGTTTTGTCAGTTCGCAGCCGCTAGTTAGTCAATCAGAAGTAACCTTGTAAGGGCGTCATTTTTATACTGGTGTATGAACTATGAACCAATGACTATGGACATTGTTTGATAATACATAACTATACATTTGATTATTTATGTTTCTTATATTTTATTATAATAATAATTACCTTTAGAAAAGTACTTTGGTTTGGAATAGCTATGTTTTTTTACTAACTTGTGTGGGTCCAATCGTGCAATTAAATTTTGAACTAGTTATCTCCATATTTGTATAGAATCTTTTTATCGATTCATATTTTTTTTTATGTGGTAATACCACATTTTTATTTTTATAAATAATGACACAAAGGTAAATTAAGAAAGAAAAATTGAATGTGATCTACTGCAATCGAAGCGGGATTTGAACCCGCGACCTCTGCTCCTCTCCTCAGTTGGAAGAGCAATGCGCCGGAAACGCAGAGGTCGCGGGTTCAAATCCCGCTTCGATTGCAGTAGATCACATTCAATTTTTCTTTCTTAATTTACCTTTGTGTCATTATTTATAAAAATAGTTATCTCCAGTTAACCGACATCAATTGTTAAATACTTAAGCATGTATTAGTATATGTATGTTTGGTGACTTCGGATTATTACGATACCCTGACGACGATACCCTGCTGTTAACGATGGAGCTAGAAGATAAATAAATAAATATTATGGGACAATCATACACAAATCGACCAAGTCCCAAACAAAGCAAAGCTTGGTACTATGGGTACTAGACGACGATATACATAATATATAAATACATATATAGATAACATTCATGGCCCAAGAAAAAATATTCGAGTTCATCACACAAATATTTGCCCCGGCCGGGATTCGAACCCGGAACCGCCGGCTCAGTAGGAAGGTGTCTGCAAACTGCGCCAACCGCGTCGTCGAACAGATGACAGATGGAGGTAGAGTAAAGAGACACATAATGTCATGTTATTTGGTGCTTATTCTATCATTTGCTACATTGTAAAGTGTTGTGTATTAAAATCTTACATTCGTTATGGATAAATCCTCTACCGCATCCCTGACAAAATTTCGTGAGGAACCGTTCAGTAGCTGAGCCGTAAAAGTAAATAAATATACAAACTCACTTTCACATTTATACAAATACAAATACTCTTTATTGCACACCTCAAACATCAAGGAATATACAACACAACATGAGATACATTAAAATAACAGGCAGAGGTAAACAACAGGCGGTCTTATCGTAAAATAGCGATCTCTTCCAGACAACCTTTAGGTAATTATAATTACTTATTTATTACATAGGTACCACTATATCTATGTAAACATCAGTCTGTATCAACCACTGTCAGCCACTTCATTAATATTGAGAAAAGTCGCCCTTACAAGGTTACTCCGGCCACCCAAACGTGTGGTACGCAGTCCGTACAGCAGATGGCGCCACTCTTTTCCATTATGAACAGATGTCAAGCGAATTGTTCGGACACACGTATCTTTACTTTCGATATCATTGTCCCAGCCCAGGTACTTTAGAAATCAACACGGTCTTAAAGTGCATCAGGGCAAAAAACACAAAGCTTCAGACACTAACCAGACCATAAACCCAGTTTCAATAGATCCGATAGTTCATCAAGCTTCAACCAATATTTCAGAAACCTTAAGCCGCCTAAAAAATGGCATACGAATTATTAAACGAGTCCCGAGAGGTGCAAGGGTATCGGTGGCACAAAAACTTACCTCCGCTATCCAAAATGCTGTGTCTGAGAACTCTTTACAGGCCTGGGAGCAACTTCTCACCTTCCCATACCGAACACTACATATAACAGATCAGAACAAAACCACATCTCTAACCACCAAAATAAAACACAATTGTCAACATCCACTTTCACTCGAAGACCTCCGTAAATTAACTCCAAGACACAACACATCAATTTACAAAAATATTGAGAACAAAGTAGGTGAGGGTGACATCAGGGGAGCTGCCCGCCTACTTTTTTCGACCGACAGTTTTGCTCCTGATAACCAAGAAACCCTCTCATCCCTGAAATCCAAACATCCACTGCCATCCACAGACCAAAGCCTCCCCGATCCACCAGATTCATCAACTCCGCCGCTCACTACCTGCACCGATGGGGTTCTTAGGGCTGTCATGTCGTTCCAGAGCGGCTCAGCCGGTGGGCTGGACGGGTTGACCCCTCAGCATCTTAAGGATCTCCTTGGGTATAGCTCAGGTGACGCCGGCGAGCTGCTCCTCAAGGCACTGACAGACCTGAGTAACCTCATGCTTTCGGGAAAGGTACATTCGGGAGTTACGAGCACACTGTACGGTGCCAACCTATGCGCGCTTTTAAAAAAAGACGGCGGTATCAGACCCATCGCCGTGGGTACAACCTATCGCCGTCTTGTAGCCAAAATCAGCTGCGCTGTTGCATCCGGTCCCTTAAGCCAATACTTCCAGCCTACTCAACTGGGTTTTGGGTCAAAGGGTGGGTGTGAGGCCGCGGTACATGCACTCAGAACATACATAACACAAACCTCTGGTAAGGTCATATTAAAAGTAGACGTCCAAAATGCATTCAACAGTGTCGACAGAGCTGCCCTCTTAGCACAAACACGTATAAAATTACCACAAATTTATAACTTTATCTGGCAATGTTACAGCAACGCTTCCCATTTACTTTTTAAACAAAACCACCTCTCCTCATCCGTAGGCTGCCAACAGGGCGACCCGCTTGGGCCAGCGCTCTTCAGTTTAGCAGTTCATCCTATCATTGTAAAATTAAATTCAAAATTTAATTAATGGTATTTAGATGACGGCACCCTGGGAGGTGAGGTAAGCGAAGTTCTGGAGGACCTTCGCATCTTAATCGAAGGATTCCGCGGTATTGGTCTAGAATTGAACTCTTCTAAATGCGAACTTTTCTTTTCCGATACGTGTTCAAACAAAGAACTCGCTATATCCAAATTCCGTCGTCTTGCTCCAAATATTAAAGTCACAGAAAAAAACTCACTTCACCTCCTAGGGGCACCTGTATTGAACGAATCTTTTACCGACTATTTAGACAGCAAAATTCAAAAACTCAACGAAGTTTCGGACCGCATGTCCAAAATAAATGCTCATGTAGCATACACCATTATCCGATACTGTCTTTCGTCCCCAAATTTACATACGTCATAAGGTGCAGCCATTTCTGGAAATTTCCCACTCTTTTAGAAAAAATCGACAAAATTATTCAAAATCTTTTAGTCTCAGTAATCAACATTAAATTAGATGATCGCTCATGGACCCAGGCCTCTTTGCCTATAAGGCATGGCGGCCTGGGTATCAGAAAAGTATCCAGCGTTTCGCTCCCCGCATTTCTGTCCTCAGCACATAGTTCTCTGGAGTTAACTTCAAAAATACTCAAGTCTCCAATTCACCAAATTACCATCCCTTTCATGTCAGAGGCCAAAAATGCGTGGAGCGATAACTGTCCAAGCGTTGACCTACCCGGTCACCCTAGTTCACAGCGTCTTTGGGACGAGCCGCTCTGTAGGCTGGTACGGCAAAAACTGTACCAAACGGCAACCAGCCTTCCGGAGCGCGCTCGCCTCCTTGCCGCTGTCGAATGGGAATCCGGGCAGTGGCTCCAAGCTCTGCCTTCCATATCGACGGGAACACTTCTGGATAACTCCACGTTCCGCCTGTCCGTCGCTCTCCGCCTGGGAGTGGCCTGTGTGGCCCAACATCGCTGTCGTTGTGGTGACCAAGTTGACCCGCTGGGTCATCATGGACTATCCTGCGGCAGAAGCGCAGGGTGCGCCCCCCGCCATGCCAGCCTGAATGACATCATCCGTCGGGCCTTAGCCAGCGCGGGAGCGCCTGCTGTTTTAGAACCGACCGGCCTCGCTCGCGATGACGGTAAGAGGCCCGACGGTATGACCCTAGTGCCATGGAAGATGGGACAGCCGCTGGTCTGGGACGCGACCTGTGCTGATACTCTGGCGCTGTCCCATCTTCGTGGCACTGCTGTAAAGGCTGGCTCGGCTGCCAATTCGGCCGAACTCCTCAAGCGGCGCAAATATGCAAACATTAATAGTGGATGCATATTTGAGCCGTTTGGGGTCGAGACTCTGGGGCCCTGGGGTGAAAGCGCCCACAGGGTCTTTAAAGAGTGTAGCCGCAGGTTAGTCGAGTTGACGCATGGTTCATATCTCGCACAGCGTATCAGCATTGCCATTCAACGCGGCAATGCTGCCAGCCTTCTGGGCACGCTGCCAATAGACGGCGATTTGGGCCAAATTTTTTATCTATAGTTTATTTTTAAGTCTAGTTTTTAATTTTTATTTAAGGTTTTATGTTAATTATTATCTCTGTATTGTTTCTGAATAAAAATAAATGATTTAAATACTTCATATTCTTTTATCGTGAAAATAGCCACTGTAGGTATACGATTTGGCGCGAGTGCGCGACATGACAGCCACCGGCCATTTGCACCAATCAGAGAGCGCCATTCGATTCTTGTACCGACCGACCCGCCCGTGTTTGTTTATTGTCATTCGTTCGTTCGTTCATATTGCAATAGGTTCATCTGCGTTCTCTCTAATCTAGTTCTATTCAAAGGCAGGTCCGACTTGGCTTAGGTTAGGTACGACGACGAGCGAAGCGAGGAGGAGTGTTAGGTAGAACAGCGACCCTAAAAAAAAAAGTTTAAACATTAGATATTTGATAACGGTACGTAACCCATTAATCTAGTTCTAAGGCAGGTCCGACTTGACTTAGGTTAGGTACGACGACGAGCGAAGCGAGGAGGAGTGTTAGGTTGAACTGCGACATTAACCTAAAATGAGATTTAAGTATTTTGTTTTGTTCTCTCCTCAATAGTTCATATGTAATGGCTTTAATTTACTATTTGATGACAATTTTAGGAAAATTTTACGATCGATTAATGTAGGATGACTTACATTTTAAACATACTAAGTTATACAATTAGAAGCCAATAGAGTTACTATTTTGGTGTCAAATATTAATACGTATTTTAGAAGTTTGCTATTTGAATGCATGACTCAAATTTAGATGCTAAAAAATAACCACCATGCTAGTGGCTGAGATATTATTATTCAGACGCGCGTTGGTTGTGGCCAACTTAGTAATTTAGAAGGTAACTTATATTTTCTGAGGCGAATAATGCTATTAAAAAGAAGCTTGTTTAAATAGTACCTACCCAATTTCATTTGGCAACCAACTTTTCGCCGGACATTTTATTACGCACACCAATCCGTGGCTCAATTTTACTTCGTAATTTTTTTATTTCGCTATATTTTTATATTTCAAAATTTTATTATGTAAAATTTTGTGTGGTATATAATTGTGTAGGAAATGATTTGCTAAGGCAAATAACATATCGTCAAATTTTATGTGGTAAATAATTGTGTAGCAAATGATTTCCTAAGGCAAATAACATATTGCTAAATAATTATGAAGCAAACGACTTGCTTAGTCAAATAGATAGGTAGGTTAGGGTTATTTTTTTTAACACCCGTAAAACAAAACTGCTCTCAGAGATAGGTAGGTTAGGGTTTTTTTATCACCATCACCCTCATCACCACCTTCATCACCATGACCACCACCACCAAACCATCACCACCATCACAATCACCAACACCACCATCTTCATCACCACCACCACCATCACTCCACCTTCTCACGACCACCATCACCATCACCACCACGACCTTCACCACCACCACCATCTTCACCACCGCCACCACCATCACCACCACCATCATCACCACCACCAATCATCATCACCACCACTACCGCTGTTGTGTGGTTGTGATAATTTTCTATGTCATTATGTCATATTTATGTGCAATGCAACTAAGACACCAACTAGTTGTTGCAATGCGTCTGAGGCAGCCCAAACGCACACATTGACACTGACATTCAAGTTCAGTTTTTAGTAGGCAGTGTCCGCCCTGTGACAACATATCAAAAATTCTAAACCACCGGACCGTTTGTAAGGTCACTGTGATGTATGCGCTGCGGAACAAGACGCACCTAGGGGCCATATGCCTTATTGTCCATGGCCGTATCCTAGTAGCGCATGGACACGGGTTCATGTTGATTTTATGGGTCTTGTTAATGGTAAATTGTATTTGGTAATGGTGGATTCCACTTCCAAGTGGTTGGAGGTTTTTCTGGTGGCGAGTAGGTACTTCGGCTTCTAATACGATTGAGGAGTTAACTGAAGTATTCTCTCGTTTCGGGTTCGCTAAGCAGATAGTTTCTGACAATGGACCACCTTTCACGAGCCGTGAGTTCGCCGAGTATACTTCTGGTAACCATATTCAACACGTGTTTGCGGCTCCATATCATCCGGCTTCGAATGGCGCAGCAGAAAACGCCGTGAAAACGATTAAAAGAGTAGTGAAAAAAGCTGTTAGACAGGGAGTTAGTGTTATGACTGCTATACAAACTTTTATGTTACATTATAGAAACACGCCTCACTGTACTACTGGCGAGAGCCCTGCACTGATGGGTCGCAAGCTGCGTACAGGTTTCGACGTTTTAAAGCCCGATAGACAGGCCAGGGTGTGGATGGAGCAGGAGAGAATGGTCCAAAGGGCAAGAGGTTGTGAGAGATCGGTTAATGTGGGTGAAAATGTGTGGATAAGACAATATAATAGTGGTGATAAATGGCTTCCAGGAGTTGTTACTGGGCGTTTAGGGAGTACAGATTATACAGTGGTGTCTGGTAATAGCGGGGTAGCTCATAGGCATATTGACCAGTTAAGACCGAGGAGGAGCTTATCGTATCCGTCTAATTCTGAATCGCTAACACCTGCGACGGAGTTGGTGTCGGTACCGGGTGTTGCGCCTAACCGTGATGTTGCAAGCGTTGTGCCGACACAGACAGTACTCGTTTTGCCTGCATCTTCAGCTGCCGTTATGGAGAGGAGTGGGGCCGTAGTGAGTTTAGGTGTACCTGCAGCTCAGTCACCTGTGTTGAACCGTCCTGAGCCCCGTTGAATAAGAACCCTGTGTATAGATGTTAATTTTGTGTATTAAGGAGAGGATTTGTATCTTTAATTTAATGGTAGGTAACTGTGGTAATTATTGTTCACTTATTTCTGTTTTAGTGGTGAGGATTGTGGTGTATTAGTCTACGGCTGCGCCTTGTCAAAGTCAGTTTTAATTTTAATATTGAAATGTTTTACACATAATTTGCGTTTTTGCTAATTTATTTCAGTCACCCATAGTACTTAAGTCTCTATTCACCGAACTATTTAACCGACTTCAAAAAAAGAGGTTCTCACAGTTTGACCCGCATATATGTGTGGGAATGGGGCAGGGAAAACGCATAAGATGGTCTTAACGTCTTTATTTACATATTTACAACTTTATATACAAATCTTCATCCGTCCACTAGTAAATCATTCTATCGTCTGACACTCTCCGTCATACGTCAAATCTAACACATTCCTTATTTCATTCAATTCGAACTAGCATTAATCGTCTATCAGCCAGCTCCTTATATTCTACCAGTATCAATCCCACATATGTATGATAACACGTGCGTGGATACATTAGCGCCGTCCCACCTTCCAGTGACCACCACCAAAGCCGGGGCTGCTGCGGACGCGGCCGAACACCTCAAGCGGCGCAATAAGTATGCAGCCATCGACAGTGGCTACATGTTTGAGCCGTTTGGGGTGGAAACACTGGGGCCATGGAGACAAAGTGCCCATACAATTTTCCGTGAACTAGCTAAGAGACTAGTCGATGCTACGGGTGACCAAAGTGCTGGTTCATACCTAGTTATGCCAAAGAATAGGGCCCTGGCTATTCAGTGTGGTAATGCGGCCAGCCTCTTGGGCACCCTCCCGGTCGGCACCGACCTGGAGCCCGTTTTTAGGGTTCCGTACCCAAAGGGTAAAAACGGGACCCTATTACTGAGACTTCGCTGTCCGTCCGTCCGTCTGTCACCAGGCTGTATCTCAAGAACGGTGATAGCTAGACACTTGAAATTTTCACAGATGATGTATTTCTATTGCCGCTATAACAACAAATACTAAAAATGAAATAAAATAAATATTTAAGGGGGGCTCCCATACAACAAACTTGTTATACCTATATATACATATATATATAGGTACGGAACCCTTCATGCGCGAGTCGGACTCGCACTTGCCCAATTTTTTTATTTATAGTTAGGTTTACTTAGGTTTATATATATATATGTACATATATACATATATTCTAGTTTTAATTATTGCTATCTATTATCTTTAGTATTGTGTTTTAATAAAAAGTGTAGTAACAACTATAGATAATCTTGCACAACCTAATCTTGAATGAACAACTTTTTAATTTGCGTCTGATAAGTACGTGGAAGGTATAATTCCTTAATGATTAGGAGTTAGGGGATAACTCAAGCGAGATGCATGCCTTTAGACCTCCCCGATCACCCCGCCATAAGTATTTTATATGAATCACTAAAAAGAAAAACATTTTTTTTACAAAAAATGAACCGCCTTCAAATGAAACTAAAAAAAGCCAACAATTACCCGCATTTGAATCACCATTTGAAGTCAGTGCCAAGCCTCACGTAAACTATAATAAATAAATATAATAATTCAGTGGCTTGGCACCGACTTCAAAAGGTGCTTCAAATGTGATCTTTACTTAATCGTAATAGATCCTAATAATTAGGATCGGATCGGGTAGGATCGGAAGGTCTGGAACGGGTTTTATTCTGAGTGCACGCTCCTGTTGGCTTCATCCATCATCGAGTCTTGTTATTTTATTTCCGAGTTATAAGAAAACTGGCTCCCAGCCCAGAACTCGAAGCCTATACGCTGCGTTCACACTTGAATTATTTCACTGATTCGATCTCCGTCGCGTATCACCGACGCGTATCATGATCATGAACGATAGTGTGGACGCCGCCTGTCGCGGTTGTCACGCGTATTTTCAGTATCCCGCACACTCGCGATCAGGCAAGCGTTGCATGATTATTTCTACGGTGGCGCGACGTCCACACTACCGTTCATGATACGCGATCATGCTACGGGGTTCGGATATGCCGCACCGCGATCCATCTCGAGTCGGTTTGTGACCGATCATCAAAGGCGAAACGGACTAGTTTGGACATGCACCGATCCGTTCATCGATCCACGCCGCTGTCGTTTGTTATTAATACCTATCTTTGCGATTATTTAAAAAGACCATACCACTGCTGGACTGTCTACGTTGTTGGAGGCCTCCCCATGCGGTGTCTTCCGGTATGCGGTTTCCACTCGAGAACCTTTATGCCGCATTTCCATAAAACAAGCACAGTAATATGAAGGCTAGGTATGACATATCTGAAGGTCTCACCACGCGGTGTCTTCTGGTACGTTGGTGATACGCGACGGAGATTGGATCGGCGAAATGATACAAGTGTGGACGCAGCCTAAGGGTGCGTCCACACTTGTATCATTTCGCCGATCCGATCCCCGTCGCGTATCTTCACCGCGTATGGCTCCGTCCACACTTGTATCATTTCGCCGATCCGATCCCCGTCGCGTATCTTCACCGCGTATCATGAACGGTAAGTGTGGACGTCGCGCCGTCGCGATCATGCAACGCTCGCGCGAAATCCATGTTGATACGCGTATCTTCAGTACCCCGCAAACTCGCGATCACGAAAGCGTTGCATGATCGTGACGGCGTGACGTCCACACTTTCGTTCATGATACGCGGTGAGGATACGGGGTGAGGATCGGCGGTGATCCATCTCGAGTGGGTTTTTGCCCGATCATCAAAGGCGCTATTTGAGTCATCGATCCACGCTGCGGTCATTGGTTCTTAATCCTTAATCTTTACGATAATTAAAAAATACCATACCACTGATGGACTGTCTACTTTGTTAGGCCTTTCCATGCGGCGTCTTCCGGCACGCGGTTTCCACTCGAGAACCTTTCTGCCGCATGCCATAAAACAAACACAGTCATACGAAGGCCATGTCTCCGTGAGCGGGTGCCTTAATCGAAGGCCTCCCCACGCGGCGTCTTCCAGCACGCGGTTTCCACTCGAGAATCTTTCTGCCGCATTATGTATTATAAAACGAGCACAGTCATGTGCTAAATCTCCATGAGCCGATGACAAAAATGAAGGCCTTCCTCGCTGCGACTTCCGGTACACGGCCCCCACTCAAGAATATTTCTGTCCCAAGGTTCAGTGAGCGATCTCAGCGGGCGACATTTTTAAATGGGACGCAACTCCGCACAGAACAACGATCACAAACGAAATGAAATGTTCGGCGAAAACGAAATGCCAAAATGATCGGGGCGGTGATACGGTGCTACGATACGGATAGCGTCCAAACTACTGCACGCCGAAATGATCGGTGCGGCGATACGCAACGAGGATACGATACGGCAAGTGTGGACGCGTTTCTTCGCGCGACGGCGCAAATGATACGGAGTGCCCGCAGTGAGCGTCCAAACAGCACGATACGCGGTGGAGATACGCAACGGGGATCGGATCGGCGAAATGATACAAGTGTGGACGGAGCCTAAAACCCGTTCCAGACCTTCCGATCCGATCTGATTTATCGGATGAAATCGGATAATGTGTAGCAAAGAGTATGTAATCACTACGTTTTAATGTGTAGTGTAATTGTTAGGACTTCGGATAATATGTAGTGTAATTGTTAGGATCTATTACACTAGGCTCCGTCCACACTTGTATCATTTCGCCGATCCGATCACCGTCGCGTATCCTCACCGCGTATCATGAACGGTAGTGTGGACGTCGCGCCGTGGCAATCATGCAACGGCCCGTATCCGCTGAGTATGTAATCACTACGTTTTAATGTGTAGTGTAATAATCACTACGTTTTAATGTGTAGTGTAATTGTTAGGACTTCGGATAATATGTAGTGTAATTGTTAGGATCTATTACACTAGGCTCCGTCCACACTTGTATCATTTCGCCGATCCGATCCCCGTCGCGTATCCTCACCGCGTATCATGAACGGTAGTGTGGACGTCGCGCCGTGGCAATCATGCAACGGCCCGTATCCGCTCGCTCGAAATCCATGTTGATACGCGTATCTTCAGTACCCCGCACACTCGCGATTGAGAAAGCGTTGCATGATCGCGACGGCGTGACGTCCACACTACCGTTCATGATACGTGACGAGGATACGCCGTGATCCATCTCGAGTCGGTTTTTGCCCGGTCATCAAAGGCGCTATTAGAGTCATCGATCCACGCTGCGGTCTTTGGTTTTTAATACCTGTCTTTACGATTGCTAAAAAATACCATACCGCTGATGGACTGTCTACTTTGGTAGGCCTTCCCATGTGGCGTCTTCCGGGACGCGGTTTCCACTCGAGAACCTTTCTCCCGCATTGCCATAAAACAAACACAGTCATACGAAGGCTATGTCTCTGTGAGCGTGTGCCATTTTTTTTTTTTTTTTATCTCATGCATAGCTTACATTTGGTACATATATCTTACTATCGCCAAACATACGTTTATTGGCGAATGCTGCGCTCACTTTTATAACTACGTTTGTCTACAAATGTACCTAACTAAGTATATAATAATTAGAGTATTCTCTCATATATAGTTTGACCTTAGTAATATTACAAAGGTCAAACTAATTACAGATTTTAAAATAACTATATAGTTATGGGGTATTTATTATTAACTGATCTAGCAGAAACTTTTTTAACTTTAAAAACATTTTGACTGCTACATTCATTTTCTAGAATAATCTTATTAAATATTCGAGGTACCAAATAACTGCGTGTCCGCCGTCCGTAGTAGTTATTGGCTTCGGGCTCCACGTACTGCCGTCGCGTCGAGGCCCTCAGCTCGCGGCTGCATAGTTGAAGGCCTCCCACGTGGCGCCATACAGTACGCGGTCTTGACTTGAGAACCTTTCTGCTGCATTGTCATAAAACAAGGACAGTCATATATAGGTTATATTTCCGTGAGCGGGTGACATAACTGAAGACCTAACCACGTGGTGTCTTCCGGTACGTGGTTCCCGTTCGAGAACCTATCTTTTTTCTTCTTCTTTGTCGTTACACTCTTGGCAGAGTGGTCGTGGCTGTCATTCCTTGAGTGGCAAGCCTAACCACACGGCGCCATGTCCTAACCTATCTTTCACATGATCTTTAATAAAAAGTCAGACTGAGATGTACGAGGGTTGGTTTGCAATGAATGAAACACTGGCGTACCGATAGACAGCTGGTTTATTACTGACGTTCATACGAGATGCGCACGCACACATGCATGCATACATATCAACTCCTCCCGTCTTAATTTGGGTATCTGAGGACAATATTCAAATTACTAATCTTAACTAAACTTTATAACTAACTTTCTTAACCCTAGGTCTTAAATTATATCTAGGTTGAGGAGCTGGTGATGAGCTGGATGGGAGTTGTTCATTCATGAATGAATGTTCCGATGGCAACTCTGAGCCCTCTTTACCCGTATCTAAAGACTTTTCAGCCATCACCCTCTCCGCCATCCTCACCTCATTCCCTGCGCTCTCCAAGTTCTCATCGACAGATTGAGTGCTTGCTGGAACATCGAGAGCACACGCGAATGGGTATGGCTCAGTTGTGCAATCAGCGGAATTAGTTAAATCAGGTGATTGCACATCGTTAACCGTTGTAGATTCTATTGTATTCGTATATTTAAATAATTGATCGATGTGTCTCTTACAAGTATTATTATTATCAACCAATTTTACTTCATACATTCGACGTCCAATTTTTTTACAAATATAAGCTTTTGCCCAAAATCGCTAAGAGTGGTTTATGATCCGTTTTCAATATAAACGGATCCCGTCGACCATATAAATACTGATGGAATCGTTTCACGCCAAAAACAATCGCCGCGGCCTCCTTGTGGAGTTGGCTATAATTCCGTTCGCCAGCTGACAAGGATCGCGAGCCATACGCAAGCGGGCGCTCGACACCGTCAGCGCCGACCTGCGCCAGGACCGCCCCCAGGCCAGCAGGCCCCGCGTCTACCGCCAGAGTCAGCTGCGCGCTCGGTTCGAAATGCGCGAGCACGCGCTCCGACGCCAACTCGCGCTTCATCGCTACAAACGCTGCCTGTTGCCGTTCCGTCCACTCCCATTGCGTGTCGGCGCGCAATAATTCATGTAAGGGAGCGAGCAACGATGATGCATTCGGAACAAAATTCCTGTAATAATTGGACATACCCAGGAACCTTTTTAATTCCGTCACATTATTGGGCCGCGGTGCATTAACGATAGCTTCAACTTTATTTTTACACTTGTGTAACCCGTGCTTATCAATGACATGACCCAAATATGTGACGTTTTCCTGG
Organism: Apotomis capreana; assembly: GCA_947623375.1. Lineage (NCBI taxonomy): Eukaryota > Metazoa > Arthropoda > Insecta > Lepidoptera > Tortricidae > Apotomis > Apotomis capreana. Next base: position 24,093,693 of record OX392498.1, on the reverse strand, counting down.
AAAAATGCACATTTATCCTTCCCTAATCTTAACCCGGCACTCTGAAATCGCTTAAAAACCTCCTCCAACCTGTTGAGATGGATTTCTTTGGTGGGACCGGTAATACACACGTCGTCAAGAAAAACGGCCACTCCTTCAATCCCCGCCAATACACTTTCGAGCGCCCGTTGACATATCGAAGGCCCCGACGCCAACCCAAAAACAAGGCGTGAATACATGAATAATCCCTTAGTCGTGTTAATCGTAGTAAGTTTTTGCGAATCCTTGGATAATTGGAACTGATTATACGCTTGACTACAGTCTAATTTAGAAAAATGTTGACCTCCGCTTAGTTTCGCGAATACTTCTTCGATTCGTGGAAGGGGGTATTTGTCTATATATACGAGTATGTCATTATTTATCGTTAACGAATAATCAGCGCAAATTCTCACGTCACCATTAGCCTTGCGTACCGGTACGATGGGCGTCGCGTAGTCGGAATGATTAACAGGTACTAATATCCCCTTATCCACGAGTCGCATCAACTCCGTTTCTACGGGACCCTTAAGCGCGAATGGTAGGGATCGAGCTTTGCAAAAACGCGGTTTGACACCATCTTTGAGCTGTAACTTAACTTCGTGATATTTAAAACAACCCAATTCATTATTAAATAATTGTTTATATTTATTTAACAATGCATCTACAGAGACGTCATTCGAACAATTAATTTTATAATTTTTATCCATAGTTATAAGTCTTATGCCGAACTTGGCCATAAAATCACGACCAAGCAATCCAGGTCCGCCATTTTTTACTACGTAAATAGTTATTTGTTATACAAGGGGGGAAAGTTGTATTTTACCCGCGAGTGTTCATTTGAAACACGAGCTAGCGAAAGGATCCTATGATTGACCACGAGCGAAGCGAGTGGTTCAAAATAGAATCCTGAGCGTAGCGAGTGTTTCAATACACGAGACGTAAAATAACTTTCACCCGTGTATAACACAAAACTTTTCACCTCACTACAGCGAGGAAAAAAGAATAAGGGTTTGTACTATATCTTTGAAAAATATCTGCAATAATCAACCAATTTGCCATTTATTAAAACTAAGGTTAGTCGTTTAGCTTTCATGTAGGTATTTTAAACGGGATTTTTCAGAAAATAAGCTCATGTCAAATTTTACTTTAGCTGCGTTGAAACGTCAAAACTCTTTCTCCACATGTGGATAAAAAGCGATTTTCTCAATAGATATCAAACAAACAAACTGGGCTTTCCGAGCTAGTGAGGTGAAAATGTAATTTGCTGCGTCATGCCATTGTATGCCACTTGTGTTGAAAAACAGCCTAGGGGCGTGATTTTATGACCATTGTAAAAACACATTCTTAGACTACAACGATTTAACTTAATATTCGAAAAACATCTGTTATACATGGTATCGGATATCACACTTGTGCTCGAACCTTGCTCGAACCGGAATCTACCTCCATGTCAAAATTACTACCATTAATATGAACTGACATTATTATAGGATCATACTGTAGTTACGCACCTCAGGCTAAAGAGCTGAAGCCATGTTACTTTTTTCAACGCGCGGGTAGTTGGGTCGTCGCCACTGAGATGTACGAGGGTTGGTTTGCAATGAATGAAACACTGGCGTACCGATAGACAGCTGGTTTATTACTGACGTTCATACGAGATGCGCACGCACACATGCATGCATACATATCACAGACATTATCAGTTATGTGAATGATCAATATCGGTGAGTCGGTGACATAACTGCTAAAAATTAGCGGGGCTGTGATACGATATGGTGCTACGATACGGATAGCGTCCAAACTACTGCAAGCCGAAATGGTGCGGTGATATACGACGAGGATACGATACGGCTTAGTGTGGACGCGTTTCTTCGCGCGACGGCGCCCGCACTCCGCAGTGAGCGTCCAAACAGCACGATACGCGTTGGAGATACACAACGGGGATCGGATCGGCGAAATGATACAAGTGTGGACGCAGCCCTACACAGTGTCGTGCAATTGTCCGTTTTATCGGAAGAAATCTGATAATGTGTATTGCAATTGTTAAACCCGCTCCAGACCTTCCGATCCGATCCGACTTATCGGAAGAAATTTCCTACCAACTGCACTACACATTATCCGATTTCTTCCGATAAATCTGACAACTATCGGAAGGTCGGATCGGATCGGAAGGTCTGGAGCGGGTTTTAGGACATTTCTTCCGATAAATCGGATCGGATCGCAAGGTCTGGAGCGCGTTTAAGTAAATTCAGTATATTTAAAAATAAACACGAGATTCATTCATCATTCATCTGACAAATTAAAAAAAAAGTATAGCGTTCGTTTGCTTAGTTTATGGTTTGCTTTTATCTTACAAGTCGCGACTCGAGTTTCTCGCTCGTCGCTCGCGATGTCGTGAAACTTCTTTCGGAATAATATGATATTATCATATTTCTTTTAAAATAATACTGGCCAAGCTCAATTCTCGTCATTATTTGTAACAGTAATTGCGTAAGCTTTGTATTGATTGTAATGATTGTAGTTACCCATAAGTAACTTATTTTTTGGGAACGCGGTGCGGTGGTTAATTTCATTTCAGTCGTAATGGCAGACGCTGAAGTAGAAACTGCTCATGGCGAAGATAATGATGACAGTTGGCTGTATGGAGATGGTCCAGGGGAGCCAAAGGAGGGTTCGGCACCCGCTGTCAGTGAAAAAGCGCAGCCGGAAACCGATCATCCTGAATTGGCTGATGTGAGTGAGCATTCACTATAACCTTTTTTATGTTTTGATTTATATGTATATTTATAGGTATATATATTCGAGGGCTCATCGCACGGGCTATATGCAATATGTCTTGGTACCCTTCCTATGATTACTGTAAATCAACAATACTCGTAATTACCATATGTCGAATCGCAGGGCTGTTCTTAGCAATTCAGGCACCCCATGGCCTTCCTTTAGATTCAGGCTAAAAGACTCGTTTTAGGGTTCACAGCCACTGGTGACCTGCTCTGCTGTTAAAGATTTACAGTGATCTTGTTTTTAGTTCACTTTATTATCTTAGAAATCTATTAGTGTTTATGTAAATGAATACTTTACATTTTGTTTTAGGAAGAGAAAGAAAAGGATCAAGAAGATAATGAAAATGAAGGTGATGAAAATGATGACTCCCATTTCAATGATGAACACTTTGCTGATGTGGGGCGTGAGGAAGCTGAGAAGGCTAATGGAGAAGCTGTTAGTCAAGGCCATGGTGATTCTGACTCCGACGATAGTGATGATGTTAAAGTCACTATTGGTGATATTAAATCTGGTCCACAGGCATATGCTAGTTTGAATATAAAAGTAAGTATTAACCGTTTGCCTGTCCAGTCCATCAGTTAATGTTTTAGAAATATTCTGAATTTAAATGTAATCAATAATTTTTGGTGTTTAGCCTTAGGCAACATTGATGGGGTCGTGAATTTTAAGTCTCTTTAGGGCTAGCATACCCCTTGAATTTCTGACACAAAATACTCAAATCATTCATTTATTTATTTATAATCTTTATTGCACAGATCAAACTAGTACAAATGGCAGACTAAATGCCACAAGACGCTCCACCAGTCAACATAGGGCTAAACTGAAACATTTCATTTCAGATTTTATAGCAAGTGTGCGAGGCATAAATGCCTTATATCAACACTTAATGTCTGTTTACGGTTCCATAACAAAACAGTATTCCTAAGACTCCACTGTCCGTCCATCTGTCTGTCTATCACCAGGCTGTATCTCATAAACAGCCCGGAAAATTTGTAGCAAAATGAAGCATTGTCGCAATCTAGCTAGCATTAGAAACTTTTAATTATTGATATCGAGTATTTGTATATGAAAAAGGAAAGGGTAAATTAAGAAATTGTTTGTTGGTTCTTCCACCTAAATCTTAACTATATTTTATCATATTAAATAATAAAATAACCTTTTGTTGAAATGAATAGACACTAACAAATGAGTACTCAACAAAAGGAAAAAGAAAAGCACCCACCACAATAACCATTCTGATCAACCAAGTTCCAAAAATCAATTTTATTTAGATTTAATATTTTTTCTTACATCCTGCAATATCCCAAGGACAACAGTCAACAACAAAACCTTTCGTAATTTCTTCGATAAATATTTATGTTGCGACTGCTCTAAAATATCTCTACTGGACGAATTGTTATTAGAGAAAGTATATTTAAATCTTGTATACAAAAAAACTATTGAGAGTATAAGAGAAGGAAATAAAACCAATTACTTGTCGATATCTGTGGACGTAACACCAGATTTTATGGGAAAATGTGTTGCAAATGTGGTGATTTGATCTTTGCGAAAAGAATATTCTAATCAATTTTATCTTCTAGGCTTCAAAGTTTTAGACAAGGTCAATGGAGGAGCAGTAGCTAATTTAATAAAAAATCAATTAACATATTTGTTTGTAAGTTAATAATGTGTTTTTATTTTGCACTGATAGTGCTGCTTACATGCTTAATAGTATTTTAAATGCAACATTTCCCCGTATGAAACATTTGATGTGTTTAGCTCATGGTCTGGACCGAGTTGCAGAAGAGGTGCGAGATAGTTTTATAGCTGTGGATGTGTTGATATCTGAAGTCAATATGATATTCTTAAAATCTCTAGAGCGTGTGCCTTTTTAAGGAAAAATAGCTGTCCACTCCATTACCTCCAGAGCCAATAATCAACAGTTGGGGAACTTGTATAAATACTGCTGTATATCATGCTCAATATCATCTGGACACTGTTCATTGTTATATAAATTGGAGTAAACTTTTACGATACGCAAATTTGAAGCTGTACTTGATCGAAATCCTGATTATGAACATTTACAGGAAATATCTGAAAATATTACCCAACCTGAATATCACACCAATTACAATGAATTTTATAAATTTGATATATATAATATATAAATACATAATTATATAGATAACAGCCATGACCCAGGAACAGGAAGGTTGGTAAGTTAGTGGGTGGTGTTCGCTTAAATATATGGGATTTGATCTTCAGAAGATTTCCTTTGGCATGATGTACCTTCACATTTTAAGAAGGTCATCTTGAATTTTAGTGAAAGAAGGAAGAAAGGAATCCTGTCATGTGGGGTATATATAAAAAAGGTTTGATGAGTTATTCATTAGATACAGTATACATGTCAAAATCCCTTACAAAAAATAGATGAAGATGACGTTACAAATCCTTTCTGCATTAAAATTCAATATGGCTCTCCTTAAAATGTTCCTAGGGTTCAGAAGGTTCAGAAGATCATGCCAAAGGAAACCTTCTGATCATCAAATGACGTAGGTATATTAATCTTATATGTCGTGAACACCGCCCACTAGCCACTTTTGATTTTCTTTAGATTCAGCTGGATACATTGCAATGAGTAATCCTGGCATCATAATGAGGCGATTCATAAAAAAAATAGGTGTGTCAAGTAGATGAGATCGTTACTTATGTGGTTGCAGCGCGGAGTAGGGCTGGTAGCAGCAGGCGGGGGGGGCGCGGGCGAGAAGCCGCGCGGGCCCACGCCCGGCAAGGTGACGCTGGAAGACCTGGACGGGCCGGGCAGCATCAACGGCGTGCCCGCGCTCGAGTTCAACATCGACACTATCGAGGACAAACCGTGGAACAAACCGGGTGCCGACATCTCCGGTGAGCACTTGCATCTACTCCACTACCAAGATTTGCTATGCTTGATGAATTTTATCTCAAATTGTTATACTCGTATTTGTTGAATTTATATAAAAGTAAGTAAATAAATAATTATAAATTTATGAAACATTAATGTCTCTTTTTAGGGTTCCGTAGTCAACTAGGAACCCTTATAGTTTCGCCATGTCCGTCTGTCCGTCCGCGGCTTAGCTCCGTGATCATTAGTACTAGAAAGCTAAAATTTGGTATGAGTATGTGTATGTATAACGCCGACAACGGTAAAATAAAAATTAAAAATAAAAAAATTTTTCAGGTACCTCTAGAACACCTAAAGTGGGGGTGAATTTTTTTTTCTTTTCAACACTGGTGTTTGGGGTGTCGTTGAATAGGTCTTGTAAAAATAATAGGGGTCTTTTAACATTATTTTTTGATAAAGTCAGCAGTTTTGTAAATATTCGCTCCGAAAACAAAAAAAAATGTGTCCACCCCCCCTCTAACTTTTCAACCGCGGGTCAAAAAAATTCGGAAAAATTCATGTATATAAGGCCTTATAAGTACTTTCAATGAAAACTATATTGAACAAAATCGGTCGAGCTGTTTTTGAGTTATCGCCAAATTTCATATTTTTCTTTAAAAGGACGTAAGTTGACTTCCAGAAGGTAATAAGTGATTACAGTTTCTAGGGCGTTTACGACCTTTTTATAGAGCTTAAAATCTTTCTTAACTTAAACCTCGGGCTTAAAACTGCAGTTTATTGTGAAGGATGAGCAACTACGGAACCCTACACTGAGCGTGGCCTGACATGCTCTTGGCCGGTTTTTTTTATGTGGGTACACACCACAATTTTTCGGCGAGCAGCCTAAGTGTAGTTAGTCCCATACAGGCAATTGATTCGAACTCTATAAAAAATGGGTTCGCTTGACATCCTTAATTTTTTTTACATCATTCCTATTGATTAATTATATACTTAAGAATTATTAGATTATAATTAACTAAAATGATTAAAATGTGAGTTCCTATGTTGTAGACTACTTTAACTACGGATTCAATGAGGTGACGTGGAGCGCGTACTGTGAGCGGCAGCGGCGGATGCGCGTGAACGAGGCGGGCGTCGCGCTGCTGGCGGGGGCGCCGCTGCGCGCGCCGCCGCCCGACGCGCACCGCGGGCGCATGCCCGGTCAGTATACAACTCTTGTCAACCGACGCGACTGACGTTAAAATAATATTTGGCACGTCGGTCGGGTGGGTTGAGCCGCTCGCTAACAAGAGTCGCGAGCAGCTAGCGCCCGACGACCGGGTTCGAGCGATTTTGGAGGTCGGCGCGAATATTCTTACCGAGCAACTGCTTGTATCGAACGCCTTCGAATGAAATAGTACATTTGACGACGCGTTTGGCTCGGTTTGTAGACACCTGCCTACTGAGCCGGCGGTCCCGGGTTCGAATCCCGGCCAGGGCAAATATTTGTGTGATGAACTCGAATATTTGTGCTTGGGTCATGGTTGTTCTATGTATTTAAGTATATATTTATCTATATAAGTACGTATATCGTCGTCTAGTATCCATAACACAAGCCTTCTTGAGCTTAATTTGGGACTAGATCGATTTGTGTGAGGTTGTCCGATATTTATTATTATTTATTTATTATTTGCAGACGCCGGGAAATAAGGGCTTGCCGGCTAAGTAGGTATAGATGGCCGACCGTAAGGGAGGCCGTCTAGTGATACGAAGCCGGCAAGCCCTTTTCACGGCTAAGGCATGTATAGTGTTTTTTTCAAACATATGCAATAAAATAAAAAATACATCGCTCAAAAAACAAATTTCATATCGCGGTAACCGAAGACAATAATTTTAATAATTTTCTACTGACAACTTAGGCTTGCAATCTTTCTCGTAATTTAAACTTCGGGCCTGTTTAAGCCCGTCTATAGTGAAGGATGGGCAACTACGGAAGGACACTGAGCTAGGCCCAACATGCTCTTGGCCGGTTTTTTTGGAAAATCCGTTGTATGAACGAGCAGCAAGTCAAAAGCTAATTGCGTGCGGCGGCGCCATGTTGTTTTATCTGTCAAATGGGCGAACAAGACGGCTCGGGCTTGCTGCGCGCGCCATTCTGTGAGCGTCATTTCAACCAATGCCCGAGGCATGCGCCAAATTCCGCGCGCGGCAATAACAACCTAAAACAAGAACCCTCTGAAAAGTAGGTATTTCCACTACACAAATACTTAATTTTAGATTTTTTTTGCCAAAAAGTTTCATGCACCCTTGCTTCTACGCGCGTCGCCTAGCGACGAAATATTATAAGTGCCATCTAGCGAACTAACTAACTAACTATTGTGGCGCAGTGACCCAAAGAGGATCTTGGCCTCCGAAACAAGAGAACGCCACCGGTCCCGATCCTGTGCTACTTCTTGCCAGTCATCGGCTTGAAGCTGACACACATCTAGCGAACAGTTCAGGAATTATTTCGACGGGCCATCTCTCTAATGGCCATCTACCCCAGAATTACCTTAAATAATGTATTATTATTTTATTATTATCTGAAAAACACATTTTCTTTGTAACATTACAGGACCACCGAGGAACGACGAGGCCATGCACTCACCGATGGGGAACAACTACCAAGCGCGGGAAAATACCATTCAGGTATGTAAGTGCCATAATTCTGGTCGCAGTATACGAATCATGGAAGTATTGTAATGCCGACTGAGCGCGAGCGCGAGAAAAAAATGAAACAGATTCGCTTGTCTCACGAGTGTTCTGGCATCGGCAGGTGATGACGGCGGAGCGGCGCGAGTACGGGCGCGGGCACCCGCCGCCGCGCGAGCTGCCGCCGCCCGACTACTTCGGCCCGCCGCCCGACCACTACTTCCCGCCGCCGCACGCGCCTTACGACGAACCTTGGGGTACACTGCACTTTCATTAGGTTTACTTCGACTTTGAATTACTTAACTGCTTTGTATAAACTACTAGTATTTATAAAGGTCATCCGGAGCAAAGCGGTTGGGCGCCCAGTGAAATAAAGGAGTTGACGCCCGGACCTATGGGTCCGCCCGCGATGGGTCCGCCGCCGGGCATGGGCCCGCCCGGCGTAGGCCCGCCCGTGCCCGGCCACCTCATACCGGCCCCCTTCGTGTCGCCCTACCGGCCGCACCTGCCGCCGCACCTGCTGGACCGCGAGCGCGACCGCGACCGGGAGCGCGACCGCGACCGCGAGCGGACCCGCGACCGCGACCGCGAACGCGACGACCGGGACCGCCGAGACCGTGACAGGCGAGACGATGTAAGTAATCTACTTATTTATTACAAACTAATACAATTTAACAAATATTACATGTGGGCCTAGTCTGACATACTTCATAAGTCTACAACTCTACATATAAAAAATCTGGTAGCCCCACCAAACCATGAAAAAGTGTATCTATAATTAACAATAGCAGTTAACATCTTGAGCGCCCTGCCCACTGAAAGAAAACTGTTCGTGAGACGCCAGGTAGCAGGAAATCAGATATACTGCACTGTATAGTAGGCTATACTATACAGGGTGTCCCACGGCTATGCCACATGGAGGGGAAGTACCTTAAATATTTTAGATAGACTATTTTGCTTAATTGAGACATTCTTTTATTATTAAAATTAAGACGTAATACTACATTCCCAGATTTAAAAAAAAACCGGCCAAGTGCGAGTAGAACTCACGCGTTTTTTGTTCAATATTGGTACAGAACCCTTCGTGGGTTCCGTACCAATATTGAACAAAAAACACGTTCTTAGTATGGGGTTCCTTTAATTTTTACTTATTTTTTATTTTTATTATTTGTTAACACAAAACAAAAATATATATTCTGTGAAAATTTCAACTGTCCAACTATAACGGTTCATAAGAAAATGCCCGTTGAACGAAATATCATGCAAAAAAAAACCCTATTTTTGTATGGGAGCCCCCCTTAATTATTATTGTTTTATCATGAATAGTTTTTGTTGCTATAGCGGCAACAGAAATACATCATCTGTGAAAATTTCAACTGTCTAGCTATCACCGTTCTTAAGATACAGCCTGGAGACAGACGGACGGACGGACAGCGAAGTCTCAGTAATAGGGTCCCGTTTTTACCCTTTGGGTACGGAACCCTAAAAATTACCTTGATTTTTAAACATTATTGAAATCAAATTACCTTGGTTTTGAAACAAAAGAAGATCGAAGGCTGATTCTTGGCAAACAGTGTTCTTAGGCTCTGCCACAACCACCTAAAAGTATAACCAAATCCCTTTTGAAGGCCAGTTTTATTAGCTAAGCCTGCTAGACCCATTATGACGAAAAAAATATATCAAAATAAGTAAGTATGTCGCTTTTAGAAAATGGAGAAATGAAACAAAGTTGAACGATGTTTTCAGAAAATGTTTCGTGCGTAGGTATTTAACGAAGCTGCTTATAATAAAATGCCATAAACACTGTGGGCTTTATAATGTATTCAATGCTCAAATGTAATAACTATAGTCTGTACTTTTAGGTATTTAAAAAAATGTACACAAACATTAAAAGGGTTGTTTATAAGATAACGTTTCGTTCCTGTTACATTTTTTATATTACAAAATAATTGACCTCACTACTGCAGTCCGTTCCATTTAAATAACATGTGTTATCGCTTAATTTTACCGAATATATACAAATTCACGAATACAAATATATTTTTATCACATTAAATAAATATATATTTTTTTCTCAGTAAATTGTCAATAAAAAGTATTCAAATTTGCAGAGGTTTAACACAAAAGGCAGCATTATACTGGAAGTAACACGACTAAAATAGAAAGTCACTGGTTTAAAGTAGCAACACCTACCTTACGTGATTTTTAACTTTGTCTGTTTGACATTCGCCATTGCTTTCTGACAATTTGACAGCTCCGGTTTGTTAACATTTTTTAAAATACCTAAAAGTAGGGGAACCTGGGGATAGTTGATCCCCATTTTGATTTTGGACTCTATTTTTTTTATTTTTTACTTTATTGGAGATCTTTTCAAGCCAAAATATTCAAAATTTATCTATTCATTGATAGTTTGAATGAAAACAAGATTATGCTACAATTTAACTCAATATTAAATGAAATACAATATTGTAGACTTTTACCATGTATCCCCCATGTAAGGGAGATTTGTTTACCCCTAATTGGGAGCCTTTTTGGGACTTTGTCGTAGTCGGGCGAAAAATAATATATCATCGACAGCTCTATGAATCCTAGCATAGATAAGACTTGATCCCTCACGGGGACAGATGATTCCGTCATCATGTCACCCCCAAATCAAAAGTTCTCAAGTCTCCCCATACATAGTGTTGTTATAAAACATGCGCTACTCAAAACTATTAAAGCTTGAACACGCCAAAACGTGGGCACTTATATTAATAAATGAAAAACAATTTAAACTATAATTCAAGTTTTTTTTTATCGTGTTTATATACAATGTTAATGTACATTTTAAAAATAAAAACATATGTTTAATTTAGCTTTGAATACGCCATCATGCGTACTTTGCGTCGAATGCGGCTCATAAGGGTTTGCACAGCAGTATCGGTGTACTTTTTGCTGGCCCAAGTCCGTTTTTTTTTTTGCAACTCCGCAGCTGATTTAACCCGTCCGCCTTTCTTTTTTAAAATCCATTTCATTATGGACCAGTATTCTTCGATAGGCCTGAGTTCAGGACAATTTGGAAAATTGGACTCTATGGGTACCACAGCAACAGCATTCTGTTCATACCATTTCGTCACTTCTTTAGAATAGTGTCAGCTCGCAAGATCAGGCCAAAATAATTGTTGTGAGTTATGACTTCTTAAAAAAGGTAAAACACGCTTTGGCAAACTTTTATTTTTTGTATATTTTACCATCTACTGTCTCTGTTGTGATGAACGAACGACTTCGTTTGCCACAACTACAACTAGCTGGCCATAACATGAACTTTTTTGGAAATTTCGACAGCATTTTCTTTTTGCAATCTTCTGGAGCGTTTTTTCGATTCGTACACGTGTAAAATTCTTGCCCAGGTATCTGTTTGAAGTCTGGTTTAATGTACTTACGTTTCGTCATGTAATACAACGCATTAAAATTTTGGAAAAAAAATCGTCGTACCATTTTCGTACCCTTCCTTTTGCGGATAAATTCTGCTTAGCATCGCAATTAGGTGCAGCTTCGGCCTTATACGATCTTAATTCGGCCCTTGACTTAACTTTCTGGGTGTAAGATTGCGATATTTGTACCTTTTTTGCGACATCACGTGATGATAACTTCGGATCTGCTGAAAAAAGCTGCATTACTCGGGCTTCCTTTTTTTTTTGTCATTTACTCCTTGCTTTCCTCCACTACCTGGCTTCCGTTCTGACGTTAAACGCTCCCGAAACTTTTTTAAGACGGAACATACGGTGGATTGCGGATATTTTAACGATTTTGCTAGAGATCTATAGCTTCAATGCGGATTTTCTGTATGTTTGAGCAAAATTGTTTCACGCTGCTCATGTTCGGAGCTCACTATCGTGAAAACAAATGAAGGAATGGGAAGCTATCAAATATTTTTTATTCATCATACTATGAAATTAATGAAATTAGTACTAAATCGTTTGTACGAGGGGCGTTCAATAAAAAGTGAGAATGAGATGCAAACTTTCAATATTAGGAAATTAAATACTGGCCGGTAAAGTTAATCTATATAGCTGATTGCTATGAAAAAAAAAACTCAACTGCTTTTTGTTTAAAAAAAAATACGGCCATTTCTTTGAAATGATATTGAGTACGTTAGCGAAAATGGAGAAAATTGAACTTCGCGCCGTTATCAAATACTTGTGTTTGTTTTTTTTTTCTACGGACCAAGTCAATTTAGATTTGCGGGACACTTTAGGGTCTAATGCTCCTCCGTATTCGACAGTCGCACGTTGGTGCGCCGAATTTAGAAGTGGAAGAACATCGACCATGGACGACCCCCGCTCCGGACGCCCTACTACAGCAGTAACTGAAGAAATTGTGAATAAAGTCGAAAACTTAGTTTTGGCGGATCGTCGTGTCACGGTTCGTTTTATTGCTGAAAATGTAAAGATTTCAACGGGGAGCGTGCATAATATTTTACATGAACGCTTGGGTATGAAAAAGGTATCTGCGCGTTGGGTACCAAGAATGCTTACTGACACGCAAAACAAACTAGAGTTGAGATTTGTCAAGAAGCTTTGGACCTGATACAGCAAGACCGGGAACTTTTTCTAGCGCGATTTATAACAATGGACGAGACATGGCTCCACCATTATGACCCTGAAACGAAACTGCAGTCTATGACATGGAAAAGGCCATCATCTCCAACTCCGAAGAAATTCAAGGTGGGCCCATCTGCCGGTAAGGTCATGGGCTCTGTTTTTTGGGATGATAAAAGGGTAGTAATGATTGAGTATCTCGAGCATGGAGCCACTATTACGGGCACTTTATATGCTAAACAAATAGCAACATTGCGCAATGAGATCTGCGAAAAACGGCGAGGTAAACTCTCGAAAGTTGTGCTGTTCCACCAGGACAATGCCCCGGCACACAAGTCCGCCGTTGCAATGGCTGCAATCCGTAATGCTGGGTTCGATATCCTTGAGCATCCTCCGTATTCACCGGATCTCGCCTAGGGAATGCAACCCGGGTACCCGAAAACCCGGGTACCCGGGTACCCGACTACATTTGGAGTCGGGTAAAACCCGGGTTTTCAACTCATAACCCGGGTTTTACCCGAAATAAGAAATGTTAAGAAAAATGAGTGAAATCATAAATAACTTATAACAAAATGTTATATTACGGCTGTAACCCTGTAACCCTAACTTACTGCGTTGTAATTTACTAGCTTTGCCCGCGGCTCCACCCGCGTGGAAATTGGTCTGTGTCACTAAGCGGCTAATTCACCCCTAATTTCTCTCCCTATCCCCCGGAGGCAGAAGTTTAAGTTAAACTTAACAGATGGATATGATAGTCGACAGTAGTCCTGTCCAGATCCGCACGGCGCCGCACCCTGTCAGAATCTGCGCCTCGATGAGGTTTCGCTGCATCTGCACTACTTGTAACCGGGTTCCGTTGCAAACTTCGGAGGTGACAAATTCCGTAGAAGCATGACCGGAACTCCAACTTCCAGGGTTAATGTATGTGCTGGGAGTCCTGAAGCGCTCAATGAGTTTAGGAACTCCCCCGAGTGATGTTGTGACGTTGCCTTCATCCAAGACAGTTTTGATGGAATTATATGCTGCTTGTTCAACTTTGATTTCCGCCAATTTCCACGCATTAAATGCCGCTGCCTGTACATTTTTCGGCGTAATTATAGCTCTCTCACAAAACGAAGAGTTCTCACGTCCCATCACCTGGCTCATGACTCCGTATACGCTCCGAATATAAGGTCTTCAACGGACGGAAAGATCCTGCATAACGTTTCTGGTAATCGAAGCAGGCCGTTGGTTTCCTCCAGATTCTCCAGAAGTCTTTTTCCAACCTGAAGCTGTACCCGGGCGAATTCTTGGACATGTGAGCCTCCTCCTTGTTGGACACGTATATTTTCAGCCAGGCGAAGCTTCTACACGCTCGGCCACAACACCGACCTCTTCAGGCAGGCATTTTACCTCGTCGGGTCGGCTCGAGTACTACGAGGGGCGTCTGAAAAGTTCTAAGCCTAAGATAGAAAAAAACAATTTACACAAATGAACTCGTGTTTATTTTTCAATATAGTCTCCTCCTAAATCAATGCATTTTTTACATTTTTTATACAGTGCTTTTAGGCCATTAAAAAAATAATCTTCATTTTGCCCTTCAAAATGCTCCTATACAGCCGCCTTCATCTCTTCGTCACTTCTAAATCGCTTTCCCCTCAACTCTTTCTTCAAATTATTGAATAGAAAATAATCGCTTGGGGCTAGATCTGGGCTGTGTGGTGGTCAATTTCGTCAAAACCAACTTCCTTCAGAGCACGCCTCGCAACATTAGCGGTGCGTTGTCTTGCAAAAACAAAATGCCTTTCCTTAGTTTACCCCGCCTTTTCTCAACTATGGCTTGTCGCACCTGTCTTATTAGATTTGCATAATAAGTTCCGTTTATCGTAGAGCCTTTTTCTAAATAATCGATTAAAAGAATGCCATCACAATCCCAAAATACCGTAGCCATTAACTTAGAGGCCGACTTTTGCACTTTAAATTTCTTCGGCGGCCTTTCACCCTTTTCAATCCACTGCATCGACTCAGACTTACACTCCGGATCATACTGTCTGATCCATGTTTCATCAACAGTTACTATTCGGGAACAAACTTCATCTAAATCATCTTCGCACAATTCTAAAAACGCCCTAGAAGTTTCCACACGACGTACTTTATCGAAGGCCGTTAGCATTTTCGGTACCCAACGAGCACTGACTTTACTCATGTACAAATGTTCATGTAAAATTTCTCCGACTCTTTCTTTACTAATACCTAAGACCTCAGCTATTTGCCAAACCTTAATTCTTCTATCTTCTAATACCAGCTTTTTGACTTTTGCTACGTTTTCTTCGGTCACTACCGATATTGGCCGCCCTGAGCGGGGGTCGTCTTCGATCGATTCCCGTCCGAGTTTAAATAAGCGACTCCACTTTTTGACTGTGGCATAAGAAGGCCCAGAATCACCGTAAATAATAGCCATTTCCTCAAAAATACACTGCGGTGATTTGTCACTTTTTGTAAGGAATTTAATTACAGCACGGTGCTCAATTTTCGTAATATTCGTTGGTAATTCACACATGATGTACTTTTCCGTTGAATATCTCGAAACAGAATAATAAAAACGTGACATGTTATTTTTTAATAATTTGTTTTTAAATGGCCTTTCTAGTGGCCAGTATCATAAACGCATATATAACCTCGAAATACCTTAGGCTTAGAACTTTTCAGACGCCCCTCGTATGCGTTACCGTAAAACGACATTGTAAAGCTACCCATTGCGCGCGCCGTCCTTCTGAAGTCTTGGAGTATCCTTACTACGGCTTCTATGGCCTTTTTATGCGCCATAGTACACTCGTCCCAGACGATTAAACTGCATTCCTGTAGAACTCTGGTTTTATCACAGTTTCTTGATATCCTAGACTTGAGATGCAGACAGCAGTTTCCGCGCTGTCCAAATCTATTGGGCTCCTGAAAGTTGTGTGAGCCGTCTTGCCACCAGGCAGTAATGTAGTAGCGATTAGTCAATTATAAATTTGTTGATATCCGTACCTTCTAAACTTAGAGTGAATTTGGCAAAATCCTTCCTCAGTGGCTTATTCATGTCACAACGTATAAATTTCAGCGCTCTCTGTTAGTTTATCTGGGTACTCGACAATCGTAACACATGTTTGAAAAAAGTTTGCACCTCCTTCCTAAGTAGCGCCATAAGATTCAAAGTCTGGAATCGTAATCAAACGTGTTTTTCATTCTTAAATACCCGCAATAACCATAAAACTCAATATTTAATACTTTTTGTTCAAGTCCGGGTATTACCCGGGTACCCGGGTTTTGAAAATAAAGGTCGGGTAATACCCGGGTAACAAAAAAGGCCGGGTATTGCATTCCCTAACTCGCCCCCAGTGATTTCTACCTATTTCCGAGATTGAAAGAATACCTGAGAGGCCAGAAATTTGAAGACGACGACGCGGTAGTCGCTGCAGTACAAGATTTTTTAAGTACTCAAGATGAGGCCTTTTTTAAAAATGGAATTTTAAGTTTAGAAAAAAGATATACTAAGTGTATTATGCTAAAAGGTGACTACGTCGAAAAATAAAATGACATTTAATAATAGTAGATTGTACAACAAGTGCATAAAACGCACCATTTTATACGAGACGTTTATCCATCCGAGCGAGCTTGCGAGCGAGGATGAATATAAAGTCGAGTGTAAAATGCGTTTTATGGACGAGTTGCACACTCTACTTTTCACTTCGATTGCGAGAAAATTAAACTACATCATGTAAATATTATACTTCAAAACAAATTTAAAAACATTTATATCTACGATAAATTATTGTTGTAGTTTAAATAAATAGTATATTGATTTACTAAAATAAAAATAAATAAAAAAAGTAATAAACGATAGTAAATAAAAATTACAAGTTTATTTCAAGAAGTTTGCTGTGTACTTTGGCTGTTGGTATTTTTGCCTTGGTCTTAGAATACTAACGAAGCTGTTGGACCGATCGCCTTGGTCTTCGACGACGATTTTACTTTATGCTCTAGAGCATAAAAAGCGACTTTATGTCGCCTACGCACAGCATAAAGTCGAACTTTTAGAGCATGAGAAGTGAAAAAGTTGTTTATAACATACTCATTCTCACTTTTTATTGAACGCCCCTCGTATACTATGCGAATAAAAAAATATAAGCACTTATGTGTGCCCATGTTCAAGCTTTAATCACGTATTTGAACGTATTCAATGACATTCTACACTTGAATAAACGACTAAAACAACAAACACACTAAAACAATAGCATTTATTTCACTTTTCATTAAATTACCGAAAATTAAGTTCGACGCGACACAAATATTTCAACGGCCACCATGTGCAAAATACTGTCGTGAGTTACGTGCCACGAAAGAACGTGAAGTTAGGCATAAATGAATGAGTGTTGCTAGCGTAAGAAAACGTATCGCGTTTGGTTGAATTTTAAATTAACTAACAAGTCTCCCAAGGGATCTAGTCTCCTCAGGTTCCCCTTTAGACTATAGACTCCGCTACGCGCTATCGGAAGTGCAATATGGTAGCTGTCAAAGAGTTGGGTCAAATATATTTTGAAATAGTCTAGCTATAATATGTTGATAATTTTAGCGATATCGATAATTTTTCTTTACTATAATGTAATGAGAGCCCAAGACTTTAATTAAACGTGTTTATCTATCCAAATTCCGTCTCGTGATGGAGCATGCAGATTGATGCTGTCAGCTATTATAAATTGATGCTTTCAGAAGGAAGAGGACTATTTGGATATTCTTGTTTAAACATGTTTATTCTATTAAGATGACATTGACTTTCCACTGACGTAAATAATTTATTATCCATAGGTATAAGCGGCCAGTATTATACCTCTATTGAAGTTTTATCTCAAGAGCCTTTATACACAGCCTTCAACTCGAAACTCAAAAGTATCACGGTGATTGTCATGGATCCCAAAAAAACATATTAAACTACATTAAACTAAAAACTGAACTTGAATGTCAGTGTCAATGTGTGCGTGTAAGACGCACAGGGCTGCCTCAGATGCATTGCAACAACTAGTTGCTGTTTTAGTTGCACCACAGATTAATATAATAGTTCTTCGAACAGATACTCATGTCTGAATAAAAAGGCAAATACCTACCGCTTTTCATGCCTACTCAATTTAACAATGGAGCGACCTTGAACGCGCGGTTCGATGGCCGCACGTGCCGGCAAAACGAGGCTAGGGTTGACACCGCTTAGAAATGATTTTATAAAAAGTCAAGATAAATGAAAAAAACGATCGATTTATTTAAATTTATTAGTCAAATTTAATTATCATTAGGTACCTACTAGAAATAAGTATTCACATGCGCTGCGGCACACCATCAAAATCGTTTTAATTTCCGAGTAGGTATATCGGAATCTTACCTACCTATTATTTCTGAACATACCAGAAACATGAAACAAAAACATGAAACTATCTGTTTAGGTACCTAAGTAACCTAAATATATCCCGATGACAGTAGGTACTTACTAAATAAAGTTTGATAGGTGCCTATATATAATGTGTTACATTATTGTATAATACTAGCATTACAAGCTTCGAAACAGTCACTAGGTACAACTTGTTTTATAATAATCTGATCACGCGTTTCATCTTTGCGAATGCATTCCTTGCAAAAGGTCTTAAGTGCCAAGAATAACGCCGACGTTTACGCCCTTTTTAGGCCGTGCAATGCACTTTCCCGCCACACGCACTAAACTGATTTCGTAAATCTTAGTGAGTAAATTATTGTCACTTGTTGATATAGGTAGTGGATGTTTTCTATGAATTTAAGTATATTAAGTAGGTAGGTTTATTTATTCAACATTACATGTATCTATTATATAACAGTGTATGCAATGCGTTTAGGTAGGTGCTTATTCTAAGTTCTAAGAATTTTTAGTAACATTTCATCGTCTGTCGGCAAAGAAAAATAGGTGATTTTATAGCGCGACCGGCGGCGTCCGGCCGTGAGCGCGTGTGGCAACCGACTGGCTAAGCTTGTCGGCCACGACAGGCGATGTGTAGGTATCGTTCTGGGTTCCCACGGTACAGATGGGGGGCACTGGTTGCACATAAATATGACATAATAAGATAGAAAATTATCACAACCACACGACAACGGTAGTGGTGGTGATGGTGATAGTGGTGATGATGATGATGATGGTGGTGGGGTGGTGGTGATGATGATGGTGGTGATGGTGGTGGTGATGAAGGTGGTGGTGATGATGGTGGTGCTGGTGATGAAGGTGGTGGTGATGAATGATGATGGTGATGATCACGATAATGATGATTAGGTATGATGATGGTGGTGGTGATTCTGATGGAAATGGTCAAGGTGGTGATGATGATGATGATAATGATGACTGTAATGACGATGCCGATCATAATGGTGGTGATGACGATGACCATCATCATCCTCATCACCAACACTAACATTATCACCGCCACCACCATAATCACCACCAGTCATCACCATATTCATCATCATCATCATCACCATCATCATCACCAACACCATCACCATCATCATCACCAACACCACCATCAATCATCATCACCACCAGTCACCACATTCATCATGATCACCACCAGTCACCACCATCATCATCATTACCAACACCATCACTATTTCACGAGTCAATGCCCACCTCTAACCCCTCTAACCCAACCACCTCTAACCCATACCCCTGCTAGACCGGGCTTATTACAGCATCGATGAACTGCAAAATGACAAATCACTGACCTGCGCATCAAGTAAACACCATAAACAAATATAAGATGTAATCTAATCTAATAATGTAACAAGGAAGGAAGGCGGTAGGCGCGCTATTACGAAGCAGTCGTGTTGTTGCTCGGCTGAAGATAATAATTTAAAAAAGTGTAGAAAAAGTTAATAAATCCAATATTTTGCATTCGCAGAAGTTGTGATATGACGTAACAAGTGTTCTGTGAAAAAAACGAGTAAAAATTTGTGCTATATAACGTAAAAACCCGAAAACTGCATCATCTTCAACGTGTTGTTAAGTTTTGCAAACGTTATCGCAAATATTAGCTGCAGCGCTGATCATCTCGGCGGTCAACTGGACGGTGCGACACGGGTGAAGCGGCTAAAGCGCGTGCGGAGCATGTCACGGCCTTTGGACGGCGGCGGCCGCTAGTCACCATCGGCTGCAGCGCTTTTTATCTGTACAGTCATCTTGACGGCGCCACACAGTTGCAGCGATTAAAGCGCTTGTGTCGCTGTCCGGTACTGGTTATCGGCGGTGATTTTATTATCGAGTGCGACGAATTCTTCGAGATACCTACGTTCGGCAACGTCTTCGTGTTCACATAATCGTTGAAAATATGAATGAGTGAGTTTCAGTGCGCTTGAAGTCCAACCGAAGTACTTATTAAGGAAACGATGCCTTTGTCATCTAACATATTTTTATTTCTTTTGTCGACAGTATTTATAACTCAATCGTAAAGTACTTGTTACCTACTTAGTGTAATCTAAAAATCTCGGTATATTTATTATAATAACTACATAAGTACCTGAACATTACATTGGGAATAATAATAAGTTGTTTGTAGTTAGTTTTAAGATTTTATTGATGTTCTCTTTTATTTTTCCGCAAAATAAATAGTGGAGCGTTTTGATTTTAATAACAATATCGTGAACGTAATCTAGTCATTTTTAATTTTAATTTGATTTAATTTATTTAATCTGATTTGGGGAATTTAACTAATGAATTGTAATTGTTTTATCATCATCTTTTTATTATTATAATTTTTTTGTTGTTGTAATGTAATCCTTAATTTTTGAAATTTTTACTGTACAATATTACAGTTAATTTTAATTAGTCGATACGTACGTACCTTGTTGTGATTTTATGAGACAGGCATTTTTTGTTTGTTTACATGATGAGTTCCACTTCCCATATGGTCACGTGCCCCCATTGCCCGGAATCGTCTCGCAGGTTCACGTCGCACGGCCTTAAGATTCACGTGGGGCGTGTACACAAGGACGTGGCACGAGCGTGCCCGCAGCCAGCGTCCGCCCAGCTGCCGGCCACCTTGACCGGCCCGGCGGCGCCTGTTCGCTACCAGCGCCACATAGCTTATCGCCGCCTAAAGTTGACCTGGAGAGCCTCGGGGCTCTTAAAAAATCGGTGAAGGTGCTTAAACACATTCCGAAGGGAGCGAGGAGTCTAGCAGCAGAAAAATTGTGCACCGTTATAAGTAAATGCATTGAAACCAACGGCACTTCGGATTGGTATGCTTTACTTACTTTTGCCTATTCAGCTCTAAAAGCACCAGAACAGCAGAATCAAGGCAATCTGACTACTAAAGTGAAGTCGAATATAGCCGCGGCCGATGGTTGGTCCAGTCTCGTGGAACTTGGGAGTATCGGAGAGGCTTCCTCCAAGTCGCCTTCTGTCTTGAAGACTATCGAGTCAAAAGTATATGAGGGCGATGTGAGGGGGGCCGTTCGTGTACTGATGTCGGATGACTCGGTGGCACCTCCAGGTCCTGAGACGCTTGCTTCCTTGCGTACGAAGCATCCGCCTCCGTCCCGCACGTTGACTTTCCCTCGGGAGCCGGATCGGTCAATTCGAGCCTTGGCGGTAGGCTTGGAGGACGTGGTCCTAGCACTGGGGACATTCCATAGTGGGTCAGCTGCCGGCTTAGACGGAATTCGCCCAGCTCATTTAAAAGAGTTGACGTCGAGTTCTGCAGGTGACAATGGGCAACGGCTGCTCGAGTCCCTGGTCAGGTTATGCAATTTTTTGCTTAGTGGACAATTAAACCGCGAGATTTGTCCATATTTATACGGAGCGTCTCTGTGCGCTTTAGCAAAAAAAGAGGGAGGCATACGGCCAATTGCGGTGGGTAGCACTTTTCGCCGGCTAGTAGCCAAGTTGGGGTGTCATGTGGTTAAGGAGCAGATGGCGGGGTATCTTCAGCCACATCAACTGGGTTTTGGGACGCGAAGGGGGTGTGAGGCTGCGATCCACGCCACGCGCACTTTTGTCACGGATCCCGCAAATTCCGATTGCGTTGTCTTGAAATTGGATCTCAAGAACGCGTTCAATACTGTGGAGAGGGATGTTCTGTTGGGCGAAGTGGAAAAACATACTCCTACCCTGTACCCTTTTTTACATCAGGTCTATCATTCTCCTTCTAACCTCGTGTATGGTGATTCCCTAATTCTTTCTCAGGTAGGTGCGCAGCAGGGGGATCCGCTCGGGCCGCTTACCTTCAGTCTTGCTATTCATGAAGCGGTGTCGTCTTTGAAATCCCCTCTGAATATTTGGTATTTAGATGACGGCACCTTAGCGGGTGAGCCTGAGGTCGTAAAGCAGGACTTGGCAATCCTTATTCCCCGTTTGAAGGGTATGGGACTGGAGGTGAATGCGAGCAAGTGTGAGATTTACTGCTGCGGACCTGCTTCTTCTTCTTCTTCTATAATTTCTTTGAGGCATTTGCTTCCTGGTCTCAAAGAGCTTTCGCACGAGACATTTACCCTTCTGGGTTCTCCTATTTTTCAAGAGGCCATTTCAAGTGCAATAGAGACCAGGAAACGTCTGCTTTTGCTTGTTCAGGAGCGTCTAAAGGGTATTAACGCCCATGTTGCCCTGACCTTATTACGAATGTGTTTTGCGGTTCCCAAAATTACTTATTTGTTGAGAACCACCCCAACATGGTTGTGTCCCGGTGGCATTTCTGCTTTTGACGCCACATTGAGAGAAACCGCGGAAGAGTTATTGAACGTGTCTCTTTCGGATGAGCAATGGGTCCAAGCTTCCTTGCCTATACGTCACGGTGGCCTCGGTTTGCGGCGTGCGGGGGATGTGGGCTTACCGGCCTTCCTTGCATCGGCACACGGAGTTGGTGGCCTTGTCTCTAAAATTTTAAATTCTCATGGAGACGTGGTTACCATTCCGTTTGTGAATGATGCACTGGCGATATGGACAGCTCTTTACCCAGGTGAATCGCTGCCCG
Organism: Apotomis capreana; assembly: GCA_947623375.1. Lineage (NCBI taxonomy): Eukaryota > Metazoa > Arthropoda > Insecta > Lepidoptera > Tortricidae > Apotomis > Apotomis capreana. The sequence continues at coordinate 24,070,783 of OX392498.1, read as the reverse complement.
GGGCCCCAGAGATACAACGAGTTTGGGACGACGTGGGGGCCAAGGACGCACTTTCACGGCTTATAGAGGTAGCCACTGGGGTTGATTTGGCCAGACTAAAGTCGGTGTCGAAAGTCGAATCGGGAGCGTGGTTACAGGCTTTACCAGCTCCATTTTTAGGAACACTCCTGGACAACGACTCTTTGCGGGTGGCAGTAGCTCTCCGCCTGGGCTGCGATGTTTGTGTGCCTCATAAATGCATCTGCGGTTCCATGGTGGAAGCGAATGGCCATCACGCGTTGAGTTGTTGTCGGTGTTCAGGGAGGTTTCCACGCCACCACGCTCTCAATGACATCGTGAGGAGGGCTTTGGTATCGGCCAACATCCCATGTATTCTGGAGCCTCCAGGCCTCTGCCGCACCGACGGCAAAAGGCCAGACGGCTTAACTTTAGTGCCGTGGCAGAAAGGAAGGTGTTTACTTTGGGACGCCACGTGCGTCAGTACTTTCGCCGCCTCACATCTCAGCCGTACAGTCCGCACAGCAGGTGCCGCGGCAGATTTTGCGGCTGTCAAGAAACGGGAGAAGTATTCGGCACTGGGCAAGGACTATTACTTTGTACCGCTCGCGTTTGAGGCTACTGGGTGCTGGGGGGCGGATGCTATAACCTTCATTCGGGAAGTGGGACGTCGAATTAGGGAGAGGGGATCTGACGCCCGTGCGGGTTCGTACTTGGTGCAAAGGTTGTCCATCGCCATTCAACGTGGTAACGCGGCCAGTGTGATGGGTACCTTTGCGCCAGGGGCAACCCGAGGAGCCCTGTTTGACTAGGCTTAAGCTAGTCTTAAGTATTAATTTATTTTTTATTTTTGTATGTGTATTTTTTTGACTTGAAATAAATTCTATTCATAATGTAACATATCTGTATTATGAATATCTGTATAATTAATGACGTGTAAAATGTAATTTTTACCAATAAATTCTGTACTCTGTATTCTGTATATACACAGTAGGTACAAAAACAACCCTCAACATTTTCTACGCAGTTAACTCCATTCCAACTCGGTGCCCTTGCGGGGTGAGGTAACTCAATTCGGTGCATGTCGATTCTGTATGTAGGTATTCTATGGTAAAAGCAAGAGTATCGATATCGACATCATATGTATATATTTTTACCCATCCCTAAGAACTTGACAGCTACCAAATTGCACCTCCGGTGGCGGGGTCTATAATAACATTGTTGTTATTTCTAATAAACTATTATTTTCTTAATACGTTAGGTAGGGTAAATCGCCAATTACTGGCCACTAGACATGTGCGCCGACCCACTTTTCATCGGCGGCGGGGTGAACCCTTAAAATTGCCGGCGGCGGCGGCGTATACGGCGTGAACGGCGTCCATTCCAATATTGGATATCTTTTCAGCGAAAAGTAAGAGTGATGATATGATTGAATGGATGGATGAATAGTTAAAGAAAATTAGATTCAAATGTATGGAAAATTTGAGTGTTTTCAATGATACAATTTATTTTCACTGTTTTCAAATAAAGTATTCAGTATCTGATTTTTTAGGATTTTACAATGCGTGTGCTCGAAAAGAGCGTTTTCTAGGTATTTAAACTGGTGTCCTGTCGTTTGACCAAGTCATTTCGCAAAATTACACTTGACAAACAACGTTTTACAAAAAAATGTTTCGCCAATTGATTATTTTACAACAAAGTCATTTTACAAATGACTCGCTTCTCCAAATGATCAGAAGTTAAATTTAAATTTTATAAATAATCATTTGACAAAATGATCATTTAGCAACTGAGTTTTCAGACAAAACTACCCTTGGTCTAAAAACGTTTGGTACAATGTATTATTTGACAAGTGTTTCGTTTGTTTTTTTTGTTTTTTTTTTTTAGAGCAAATCTAACTTTTTTTCTCCAATTTGCTCTACTATTTTTACTATTTTAGATCGTAGAGCATAGTGGATAGATTAATTAATGGGTTAGGTTATGTTAGAACTGCGACCACAACACCGCGCGAGCCGAGCGAGCGTAGCGAGCGTACCGCGGTCGCGGTCGGCGAAGCGCCAGAACAAAAAAAAAATAGTTCAATTGGCTCTATTAGTACATACAGATTGTAGAGCATAGTAGATAGATTCTAAGATAGTAGCGGAATAAATTACCCAACTACAGATTACAGACTAAATCATAATGTTTGAAAAAGAAGTACTTTTTATGAAATAACATTTTGTTAAATGATATTTTGATTAATTGTCAATTTGCGAGACGTATTCTTTGATGAAATGGAAAAAGGTCAATTGTCTTTTTATTATTTACCACATTTACCCAGTGTAGTGTTTGCAAATTAATCATTTGCTAAGTGAGTTTTTGTAAGATGATACTTTTGTCAAATGTCTTGTTTGCCTAATGAATATTTGTTGAAACGTTGCTTGTCTAATGATCATTTGTCAATCGTTTTTTGGTCAAACATTAGTGAACCATTTAAACTGCGTAAAGTACTACTTTGCCACACTAGTGCTTTTTTCTACCTGAGTCTGACAGCCTGATTCAAAGAAGTTTTGTCATTAAAAAAAAGGGCCCGTGCCAATTTGACAAGACGAATATTTAAAAAATGCTTATTGCGCATGCGCAATACTATAACCCCGCCATTTTTTATTGCTGTCTTGTTTATTTCGAAGTTGATTTGAGCAAATCTGCTGAAAGAATGTTGAGTTCAAGTGACAAATCAATAAATATAAACCCGTAAACTGTTATTGAAGAAGTAAAAAATGTTAAGGTGGTTGCAGAGATGTCACTTTCATACAAATCGTTTGATCAATACACACTTAGGCAGTTATGGCTTTAGGTTATTAAACATTCTTAAAAAAATCTTTAAGCGATCTTATACTCGCCAAGGAAATCAGTTTTGCTATAAATCATACAATTACAAAGTTATTAAAGCTTTAAAACCCGTTGAAATATTGTCCATATATGTATGTGTGCGTTGCTTTTACACACATACAAACGTAAGCGCACGTAAAGCCAGGTAAAGCTATTCATGAACAGTGTGTTCTGAAATATAATACTACTTAACTTATGATTTAGGATAATAAATTTAAATTGATGTTTTGATATGAATGCATAACAGTTTATTTTTAAATGATTACAGCTTTCATTAAACATGTAACAAATAATTGGAAACATTTGGATTTTAAAGATACCTTTTGTGTTTATTTGCTCATAACAATAAAGTGGAACAGATTTCGAACGCACTAAATCTTGTGAATGAAATAATAAATTATGTCAATACTGTCATGTCAATTGTGGAAATTCGTATAAAATGAATCATGTTTGGTTTACAACTTTACATTTTTTTTTGTTTCGTGAGTTTTTACTTTATGCAGTGTGAATAATGAAACGTGCATATAATAATAATAAACATGTGTACTCAGGACATAGTGATCCCTAAACGATATTGCGATATCATGGGTCAGAAATTGTGGGGAAAGTATTGTGTTTGAAAACATGACAAATCGAAGCGTCCTGCCGTGAAAGAGGTGTCTCGCGCTATTTTCTTTTTAGACGAAGACAAGCATGGCGTGATGACAACCGTAACCAACCACAAAAACTGAACGCAATCGCTCGCTTTGGGTGATGAAAAAAAAACAAAGCTGTTCATAGTGGGTTCATATAGGTAGTTTCTTCTCTCTGACTGAATTGATACCAAGACCTACCCATGTTTTTCAATAGGTGTGGGAAACCAAATCCTTTTGGGAATTATCGATTCAGTGACTAAGTTTCCTCCTTGAAGGATACCTGTAATAACACTAATTACCGTAACTCCCTGTAAGATAGGACATGCATACAGCCGTTTCCATTGCCGGCACTTTTGTGGCGTAACAAATAATTTCATTACAGATTCAAGGCCAGCTTAGAGCTTCATCAAAAGGGATCACTGCAAGATGATTTCCTGCATTGAATTATCCACAAAAATAATGTCAATTAAAGTTCAAACAGATGAAGGCTTCATCCAAGAAAAGCTGCAGAAACTTATAATTTTCTACAAAACATGCGTGTTGCCTAAAATAATATTACAACGTACTCGTATACACCATTTCGAATTAAAGCGACGTCTACAACTCACGCAAACACTAGTATTATAATAAAACCTACACGTAACAAAAATTGTTTTATTTTATTTATTGGTTGGTGGTTCTAAAATCCATATATGTACATAATAACAATATATTGTCATATATTTTTATATGGCGCAAGCTAGCTCGGGGTCGTGGCGCAAACAACTGGTGCTGCGCTCAGTTAGTAGTAGTTCTAGTAGTTATATATTTTTAGACTGAACATTTTTACAATTAGAGACTCCATGGAACCACGATTTAGAACCACGAAAATCCCAACCCTAATCAGTACCAACTATACTTGATGTCGTTTTTTTGTATATCAGGTCAGAGTATAGCAAAAAGGGCCCGATCTTGTCATTAAGTAATAAAAAACAGAGGTATACCTACTTGTGTTTTTTTTTCATCATAAATTTCTAAGTCCCAGCACAGAATGGACAAGTAGTCCCAGGCCCAGTCCCACTCTAGTTCTTAAACGGGCAAGTTAATCAAACAATTGTAATTTATAAAAGATACTTATTTTAATGTATTCTTTAGTTCTAATCAAATAGTAACAAAAATGAGAAAAATATTTTTCAACAAAATATGTGTCCTAAAATTGGGCCCTTTTTGCTGTACCCCAATCTATCATTCAGAAAAACTTAGGACAAACTCAATAACATCACAAATCAGAATCACAATATATCAGAACAGAAACCCAACAAATATACTCATTTAATTTCACCACATACTTAAAAAATATAGAACTGCCAAAGATTTGTAATTTCTTCGTATTATTTATTTTGACAATCCAGCCCGTCTAATACAACTAGGCTTCACGATTCTTGTCACGCGACATAGCATCGCCCGTCAGTCTCCTACAGTACCGCAAAGAAAGAGATAGGAAATATTTTTCGCGCGAGAAAGAGTTGCGAGTCACAGTTGTGCTAGAGGTGCATCTTTACTTCATCGTCAAAATCAAATATCAATATCATGCCTGCTTATTTATTCAGCGCTTACTATCAAACTGACAGATGATACGCGACCCTTTAATGAATGAATCACCCGCACACAGTCACAATTAGTGTCTATTAGTGTGAGTACTTGCTGATTTTTCACAAATTGCCAACACATGGGAGAATAAGACAATTTATGACGTGCTACTAATACTACATGAATAAAAGACAAATACGCGGACTCGCCAAGATACAAATTTTACTTCAAACTAAAGTAACATACGAAATAATACACAAAAACTACAAATCTTGCTTTTCAGCGCCATCTAGCGTGGAATGTCTAGTTTTGTTTCCTCTGCAACCACCTTAACAACGATAAATCAAATCAAAATAATGCAAACAGTCTTTGTTAGTATTAAAGTATTTTCTATTTTCTCGTACAGGCATAGTAGTTTTGTATGAAACTGGTGTGCAAGATGCTTTCCGACTCGTGTTTATTTCATAAAAATACACTCGTCTGAAATCACCTACCTTAAATAACTATAAATATTCCCTCGTATTGTTTACAAACCTCAGCCGGAACAGGAATAACAGGACTCGTTTTAAACTCGTCCAGCAATCCCTTAGGTTTATGGCATTTACAGTAATGTACTATTCTGACATAAACAAGTTAAAAACTTAATGCACAATAACTGTATCTACGTAATTGTCATGTTTCCTAATTAATGTTCAATTTATTATTACACAGGAGGACAGAGAAAGAGATCGAGAGCGATCGCGTTCCATTAAACCGGATAGGATTCGAGAAAAGTAAGTATTCACGACTCTGCTATAAAATTTGGTTAATATAGGGACCGGAAATACTGCGTATATGTAGTTGTAAATTTGAAAACTGTATATCTACGAGTATGAGTGAACCAAACACAACAATATGCCGTGCTACGGCAAAAGGTCTGGACACGGATTTCGTAGTAAGATACGAGTTTGTACTGTAGCACAGAATAATTATTGCTGGGGTGTTTTGCGATTGGTTGCTCGCTTTTCGAATTGCCGTCTTATATCTCGTTAATCTCAAGGAAAATGAAAAAATCTCTCCGTTAAAAATCAAATGAACCGTACATACTGCCAGAATTGAATTATTGTCGTAGAAAAAGAAAATGGTTAAGGGTTAAGGCAATGATAAACGCCGTTAAATATTTAAAAAATAGTGTATTTTTATTTTAGCTACAGTTGAACACGACCTTATGATCCTGAAAATCGATGAGTTACACTGGAGAGGTTTTAAAACAAAAAATGCTAATATCTCGAAAACTAAGCAGAATTCGGCTTACTTTATACGACATTTTATTTTCTACCATACTCAGGAATGAGCTGGTGAAATTATTTGGATTACTCGGGAGCACCCTGTATAAATAAAAAACATGTTCGTCAACATTGTCACCAATGCTAAATATATTTTTGAAAAATTATCATTGCAACGGTAATTGAAGATTTGATAAATATTTGTCGCTGTGCAAGTGAATAGACGAATTCTTTTGCATTTGGGTTAGTATTACTAGTTAGTAGGTATAACTGCTCTTTAAGTGGTGTGGAGCTCTTAATGTGAGAGCCCCACTCGCACTTGACCGTTTAATTATAGTTGTCTGGTTTACAATCTTAGTGCGGTGTCTTTGGTAATACTACCCTAACAATAATTTGTACAAATTACTTACGCCTCTCGGTTCTAATACAGAATGAACCCTATCAGAATCTCGATAATGTCGAGTAGTGTACTTGTAGTTGTATGGTAATCACGGCATGTAAAGGTGGTTTGGTTCGTTTCAGATCGTACAGACGAGAGCGCTCGCGGTCCCGGTCGAGGCGCCACAAGTCGCGGTCGCGGTCCCCGAGGACGCGCGAGCGCTCGCGGGAGCGCGAGCGCGAACGTGACCGCTCGCGCGACAGGGACAGGTCACGGGATCCAGAAAGGACTCTCAAACCTAAATCGAAAGAAGCTAAGGAAAAGGAAGAAGATAAATAAATTACTTGTATAATTTCACCTGCTTCGTACGCTTAGGGCGAGTTTATAACGCGATATGTTTTACGAAGAAGTATGACAAAATAAAGAAAATGACAGTATTCGTTTTATTTATAACTTTGTTACATACTATAAGGTAAACATCGTCCGAGCGCGCAGAGGATAAAGTGGGTCATGAATGACTATCAATTCTCCGTATCGAGTTACGATTATCCCATAACAATCTGAGGATGCCAAGCTGTCCGTATAGCACAATAGTTGAAATCGTTCAGCCGCTTAGGCATGATGAAAGGACAAAACATGCATACATACATACCAGAGATGAATAATTTATGCAACTAAAAATAGTCCTCGATTATTTATTTGCCGATGATTAATTCGCGCATGTTATTTCGCGAATAATTTTTGGCAACAAATATTTTGGTCCCCCAAAAATAACTTTGGGACCCCAAACCAGTATCACCTAAAAATCATATGAAACAACAAAAAAAAATATTTGCACCAACATAAGATAGCCTAAAATTACAATGCTTCTACCTTTTTTAGTCATGACTGCACTTCTAATAGTATTTGAGCACCAAATTAAGTGAATGTGCACCAAATTTGGACGGCCAAATTATTCCGATATTAGCACCATGAATTCTACCCCTATGATTATTTTAAAATGTAGGCACACTACCAAATATAGTAAATTAAGTAAGTCTCGGGTTCTCCTCGCTTCCCCGGACCGCGCGTTCCAGGCGCTCCCGACGTGATTCCCACATGAGTTGTGATTGTGAGCTGCGGATATAAACTTAAAAGCGTCAGAACCGAACTGCTACCAGTAACGTAGATTAGATTTATCTACGCACATATCATTAGTGCTCTAAAATGCGTTCAGAAACCGTAGGAAATGACCAGCATTACTACAACCAATTCTACTATGAGAACTTTCTTATCTGTGGCAGTAGGTAAAATCTGTACTGTAATGTTATAACAGTATCAATTTTTGTAAGGTTATGAGTTTAAATTTGGAACAGCTGTCAAAACTAAAGTAGGTCTCTATTCTAGTATCCATAGATATTAATATTGTTATCGATACGAAACGTCAATTCAGTATGTTTTTTTTTAAAAACCGCACGACATTTGATCTCGAATGACATGAGAATATGGATACATTCGTTTGCCCTTCATCCACGTTCATAACCAAGATTTCATAACCAGTTATGAATATGGATTTTTTTTCACTGTTTCATAACCAGTTATCAATCAAAACTTTTTTTTCCATTTTTACAACCAGAACCTCCTATACATGTCTGGTCTCCTGGTACTTTTCTGAATAATAAGAGTTTACTCAAACATGCAATTGGGTATGAGATTCAGTTAAACTGATAAGGTGAAATTAAGTCTTAAAATACAAATTTAATAGTAAAAAAACACTTATATGAACACGTAAAACTTAATCTTGTCAACTTGAACCCTTCGGCCGCGTACGAAACCGCAGGTTCGTAACCAATTGCGGCAGAAGAAATAATCTACTTTGCACGACACTAGTTACAACGAAAGTCTTTTTTTTACTCAAACGAAGCCTAGTAATTCATTCGTAACTGGATTCGAGCGACAACTTTTATGTTTTTTTCCGACACTAGATTCTTACGAGGGTAGGAGGAATAGTCAGAAACAAACTCTTAATGAATATAATAGAAACTTAAATCTTCAATATTCTATGGTGTATGTGAATTTTACTTCATTGTTTTCTTTTGAAATAAATAAAATACTGCTAAATGCTCGTAACTGTTATGTATTTGCCTTCACATATTATTAATTAACAATTTGTTACAATGTACTGTTAGGTTCTTACATAACAAGCTAAGAATAAAAAAGAAAAGATGAGGCAATACCATTAATTTTCAGCAACGCTTGTCTCATAAGGTTTACTATGTCTTTACTATTTTCGTGTTCATAGTTATAAGTGTTTTTAACTATTAAATTTGTATTTTAAGACTTAACTGAATCTCATACCCAATTGCATGTTTGAGTAAACACTTATTATTCAGAAAAGTACCAGGAGACCAGACATGTATAGGAGGTTCTGGTTGTAAAAATGGAAAAAAAAGTTTTGTTTGATAACTGGTTATGAAACAGTGAAAAAAAATCCATATTCATAACTGGTTATGAAATCTTGGTTATGAACGTGGATGAAGGGTTCGTTTGTATATGATTTAGAAAAAAAAAACATTCGTCTTGACGGAGGTTCGAATTGCCGCCATTATTGTTGTCATTTGTTTGTTGGTTCTTTGCTGTTACGAAAGTATAATTGTGATAAGTTTATTGTAATTCACATTTTAGTTGAAAATATTGTTTCAATGTAAATGTAAATTACAACTATTACAATAAATAATCTGTTTATGTATTTGTTCAGATTTATTTCTTACTGCATTAGTATATGTCGTTTTTAGATATTTTACAGGTAGCACTAGTGGTGCCGGTCATTTCCTTATGGCTTCTGAACCCATCTTAGAGTACTTATGATATGTGTGTAGATAAAGTAGTGTATACAACTGTACATAATTAGGCCTTAAAACACTCGTGTGATCCTATTATGAAACGAGCGTCTTGTTAGAACTGCGACCACATCAGCGCACGAGCCAAGCGAGCGTACCGTGGCAGCGGTCGGCGAAGCGCCAGAACCGAACAGCCGAATTGAGGATCGAGAGGAGGTGCGGAGCCCGGGGGGTTGGTTGGCTCGTTGAGCGGGAAGGGCTCACTAAGTTTGGCATCATTACACTTTATTTGGTAATATGCATACATTGTATGGCAATCATAGTGGTTTATTTAAATAAAAATGGCGCATTAATTTGCTCGCTAAGATTTGGTCATCGTTGAATAAATATTTTGGGTTTATTAACTTAATTTTTTAGGGTACAAGATGATGGCATAATGAAGTGTGGTCAACCTACATGGTATATTTACATTAGAAAAAATACATTTGAATATCTTTAAAAACAGACAACGAATATTAGTACATTACGTATTACGTAACAAGGGTGGTAAATGAGGAACTACAAACGAGTGTCTATTAGAAATGAGTGGCTTTAATGACACGAGTTTGGAATTCCTTCACACCAGAGTCACGTACGACGTTTTTCATCACACTTGGGAGGAAATAAAACAAAATTAACAATTAGCAGACAATACCAAACATTTACAAAACATAACTATATAACTACAATATTTAATACAATTTTATTTGTCCAGCTCATGGTGATAACAAGATAACCTTGAATGAGGAATAAAATATATAGGTTTAGCAACACGAATTTCTCATAGCAGAGTAAATTGAGAGGACATGGCAGTAGATATTTCAGAAAACAAAATTTACTCCAATTATAAGGGTGACCTGAAATCAAATAACTAAATTAATCTTCGCACATATTTATGTACCTACTTAACTTTTACATTGAGACAGAAACATATTTTAATTTAGTTCTTTAATACAAAGTTTTCTATTTTTTGTTGTTACATCTTGTAATGTTAGCATTGTTTCATGCAAGACAATTAAATCAAAAGGATTAACTTGAAAACATTAGCTGAAATTTACTTATGTATATACGTATGTAGCTAAGTATTCCCGACTTACCTTCGTTGATAAATATTCATCCTCGATAAAATCCAATTATTCAAGACTGCATTATTTTAGATTGTCTTTCGCCGCCTTGTTGCCGCATTGATAATAATTTCGAGCGGAATCCTTTCCATACAGATTCTTTTAATAGATTTCATGGTATTGATTACATAGTCAATTCATTTAATTTTTACAGAAATACAACGACGAAAAGATACACAACGCGATTAAATTCACCATAAATCCAATAGTAACATGTATGTAGAACACATTTTTTCTAATTTCTGCCGCCATGTTGGCATGTCAGACCGCCGACCAATCAGAGGCCGTTCCTGTAGACTGTCCACAGATAATGTTAATATTGCGTTTGGATATTGTATAATGATTGACAAAACAAATACGAACTATAATTATTACAATAGAAATTTACAATGCAGGTACAATAAAACAAATGAATATATATTAATTAATATCAACGTGTTAATAGACTTTTATGATAATTATTATCTACTCTGCTCTTTAAATAATCATAAAAAACATTACATTAAAACATAGTAACTTTTTAATAAAAACTTTTTGGTCTAACATCATACAACTAAACGTCAAGATTTACAATTTAAAAAAAATTACTTACCGCCCTAGGGCGTAATTTACGATTTACCGCACGCTTTTCTAGCATGTACCTAAACCGTTGATTTATGAGCACGTGGGTGGATTCGCGAAAACTGCACAAAACCATGTTCCCGGTGTTTTGAAAATGAAACAATACATTATCGTTATGTATTAATATGTAGAACAATACAGGACGTGTTTCGCAACAATAGGCCGGAATTCAAATTTGTTTATTTATTTTATATAATTTATAAATCGAATTAACACTGACTAAACATCATCACCATTAGCAAAAAAAAATGAGTTTTAAAAGTTCGGGACATATTTCTTAAAAATCCACCGCACGCAACCCGTTTTTTTTATTATATTTAGTAAAAGTATATCCTGTCAATGTTCGTAAAGAAATCTCGAAGCGTTTCATGAATAATATCTAAGGATAAAAAATAAAACAAATTTTGTCACAGAATTTCGTCATCGCCATTGCGGTCGCGTCAAAGTATTTTTATTTTATTTCCGAACGGCTGAATACCCGAAACGACATCACCTACCCGCTCTTCAGTCACTATTACAAAGCGGACTAGAGTGCACGCGAGCTTGCTGCACGGGAAGTTAAATTTTTCGGCTTAAATATACCATTGGAAATTCTGTGGTCACATTTCAGCGTCATCACCAACAACATAATAAATCAGGTTTAGATAAAAATATTACTTTTATTCAACCACGTTGTGTAAGAGGTGTACGGTGCAATTTCTCAAAATGACGGAGTCCTCTGGTTTTATCTGTCGTTTCGAGTTTTGACGATATTTATCTGTTTTCGTCATCACCATTAACATCATTACCATTTTGTTGTGTAAATTCAAATTCAAATCTTTATTTCGAATTATTGCAATCCATATAATTGTTAGTAACACACAAACTTATAAACCTATGTTAACGACAATAACAACCATAACTTATAAAAATACTAAAGGCGGCGTGGTGCGGCGACCGGCGGTGCGTGCAGCCGCACCCAGCGCGCGAGCAGCGTCGAGTCCCAGCGCTGCGCCAACGCGTTTACAATGCTGTTTGAGCTGAAGAGAGCGCGATTCAGTAACGATGCACACCGCTTCCTAATTATAGCATCAAAACTATCAGTATGCGCCTCGGCAAACATTGCTGACGCTCTACAGAAACGCGGCAGCCCAAACAGCACCCTAAACGCATTGTTTTATTGCACGCGCAGAGCGTTGTATGCCCTCTGCGTAAAACTGACCCACAGACTGCACGTGTAGAATGATTGGCAGTATGCTTTGAAAAGCGTTAGCTTCACTTCATTACTACAACGGGCAAATCTGCGAGCCAGCATGTTACAACGAACACACAACGCCCTGCGCTCCCTCTCGATATCATCATTATCTGACATACTTTCCGTTACCCAGTGGCCTAGGTACTTAAACTTTTGTACTACCTTTAAAGCGGTACCACAAAGCGTTACAGGTGTCATTTTATACGATTTTTTACCGGCTTTAAATTGAAGTAGCTCACTTTTTGAAGTATTGTACTTCAGCCCATGGGAACCTGCATATGTTTCACATGATTTCACCCGTCGCTGCAGAGCACCAACCGAGGGGCTCAGCAACACCATGTCATCCGCGTAACTCAGATTATTAACGCAGACCCCGCCAATATGACATCCGGCATATGTGCTGCTGAGTTCCTCGATCAGCTGATTCATGTATAGGTTGAAAAGCTTGGGTGAGCTTAATCCCCCCTGCCTCACTCCGCAGTTCATCCTATACACGTCAGAGTGCACTCCAGCCCATTTAACAGTATTCGATTGGTGCCCGTACCAATACTTAAATAAGAACGTGACTTCTCGGGGTACGCTTGTTTGCTCCTGTAACTTATGCCACAACTTGTCATATACCACCATGTCAAATGCTTTTGACAGGTCCAAGAAGCAAGCGAAAACAGGTGTCTTGCGAGTGGTGTAGTACTGGACAGTTTGCTTGAGACATAATATAGCGCTTTCGGTAGATAAGCCCGGCTTAAAGCCAAACTGCGCGTCATGTAGGTTTAGGTGCTTACCTAGTATGTCATCAAGCAGACCATCCAGCACCTTAGCCACGATCGTGGCAAGCGAGATTGGCCTGTAATTAGATAGCTCTGAAGCGTCCCCCGTTTTGTTCTTTACAATAGGGACTACAACGGTATGCATTAAATCTTCTGGTAAATAACTATGACTAATACACAAATTGAAAAAAAGGGAAAGTACTCTAGGGAGATGACTTCCAGCCAACTTGAGATGCTCGACACTGAGGCCATCGTGCCCTGGGGATTTCCCTCTTACCATGTTTTTAATCTTTAAAGCCACTTGTTTAGCATCAAATCTGATAGGAGGCTCAGGTTGATCCACAGTATCGAGCGTCTCCTTTGACTGGGCTAGCGGTGAAGTAACTGTAAAATAGTCCTTAAAAGCATTTGCAATACCGTGCGGTTCGTGTATGCCAGCAACGCTCACGGGGAGACGGAGATGGTAATGTTTTTGTTTGACTGGTAATGACGAACTGATACTTTTACTTCGACGCATTTTAAGGAAAAAACCAATAGAAAACTGTATTTACGATCTTCTTGGTCGTATACTTCATAGCTGAAGGTCGTGTCCCTGAAAGCTTTTCGCTGTATTGTGTACTAGCTGTTTCCAGTTTGTTCGGTTTTCGGCTTCCTTCAGGGCAAAGGAAACTGGAAGACCAGTGATTTCGGTCACTTGGTCACACCATCGACGCGGGGATCTATCGCGGGGTCTTCTTCCTTCCACTTTGCCCACTATCACTAGCCTGTCAAGGCTGTCGGTATTCAGGCGAGCAACATGACTAAAATATCCAAGTATCCTTTGGTAGCACATGGTCGACAGTCTGGTTTTCACCCTCAGTTGTATTAGGAGGATGGATTTGTTGGTCCTCATGGCTGTCCATGATATCCTGAGCATCCTCCGCCAACACCACATCTCAAGTATCGTGTCGTCTGCGTATCTCAGATTGCTAATCTTTACGCCACCGACAGAGATGCGTCCATCCCATCCTTCTAAGGCTTTCCTCATTATATATTCACCATAAACGTTAAACAGGATGGGAGAGAGAATACATCCCTGCCTTACCCCTTTCTTTGTCTTGAAAGTTCCAGAAACTACGTCGTTAACCCTCACCACGGACTCTCCATCTTGATAAAGACTGGCAATCAACATTACAAGGTATTTAGGTACGCCCATGTCCAGTAATATGGACCACATGCAATCCCACCTTACGCGGTCAAACGCTTTCGAGTAGTCGATGAAGCACATGAGGATAGGGGTATTGAACTCGCGACTTTTTTCTATTATTTTCCTCATATTAACAATTTGTTCAATTGTTCCTCGTCCCTTCACGAAACCCGCCTGCTTACTAGGTATTTACGATATTATATATAAAAAAGAAAAAGAAAAGAGAGTCCCAACTAAATTACAAATATTCAGAGGCACCCTTGCTGTGCATCAAGTGTTATGGAAGAAAGGAACCCAAAATGTAACATTTCGCAATGCTAGTTGCTTTGAGTGTGTCTGTGGAGCTATATGTAACAATGGGAAACATCGGATATGGACAGGGTTCCACTTCCGAAACACCAGCGGTTCCTCTCATAGCCACAAAAAGCAATATGGAGTCCTGACCAATATTACAAACACCGCAACCACAACATTTAGTACTGTGGGTCTACCATCAAATATACGGATTTTACCTAATAAGAAGGTGATAATAAAAAATCTAAAAATTAGGATATTAAGACACCTACTAAATAGTATATGTAAGTTTGATATTATATACCTAAGATAAATGTTACTCTTACAATGGCTGCTGGGATTATGGACATTTTGCGTTCGTAAATTAGGTCATTGTGCGATGGAGGGCCTATTTTTTATGTTAATTACCGTGTTACTTCAATTGATTTACTTTTTCTGAATTTTTTAATCAAGGCTGCTGATTACCAAATTTAACAATGTATAATGTATATGATGATTTGGTGTAGGGACGCCCGGCCGGAGACAGGCGGGCTGTCGATCGCGTGGATGCGTTCATTCAGCCCCATTCCCAATTGGAGCCAACGATTACTGTCCCGGCGGCGCTCCCATTGAGCCTTCTTCCTCAAATCTCCTCGTTCTCCTGCAGAAGGAAAGGACATCTTTAAGATTAATGTCCCTCAGCTCTTTTTCTTCTAGTTTGTCTTTTCTGAAGATGCTATAGCGTGCTGCTGCATACATGCCACAATCCGCTATGACGTGCTTACTTGTCTCCTCTTGTGCGAACAGTATGGATTACTTACTACATCCATAATGTTTAGGTGCCTGTTAAGGCTATTGTGTCCCGTGATTATGCCTGTTGATAATCTGAGATTTTTCTTACCTAGTTCCAGGAGATACCTGGTCCTTTTCCTGTTTATGCCTCCTAGGATCATCTTCGAATGTCGACAGTCCGTTGTATCACGCCATTGTCTGTTAGCCTCTTCCTCCATTAGCCTGGCTATAACTCCTTTCGTGACTTCTGCCGATATTGGCAGTGCAGGTTCGGGTCCTATGAGTTCCCTTTCTGCCCCTAGTCTCGCCATCTCGTCTGCTCTTTCATTCCCTGTCACACCCTGATGTCCAGGTACCCATGCTACCGTAATCTTTGTGTGCTCTCTAAGTTTGTTTAGGGCTTCCCTACATTCCTTTACCAAGGCTGAGCTTACCATCGGCTTGTCTAACGCTTTTAGCGCAGCCTGGCTATCTGTGTATATTACAACAAATCCCTCTTTCTGCGAACATTCATCTATTATTTGCACACATCTCATTATGCCGCATACCTCTGCCTGAAATACGCTAGCATACCTCCCCAGATGTATATGCACCTTCTTCCCCAGCTTTGGTATCACTAAACTGGCTCCTGCCAGTTTCGTCGATTCCCGCCGAGAACCATCCGTAAAACAGATAGTCACGGGGTGTTCTACCTCTATTTTCCAGTTGTCCCTGTCTCCTATATGTATCCTATATTTCTTATCGAACATTTCTTGTCTCTTTATGAGGTCGTTGTTTTGGGTGAGCATCCCCATCTTCGAACATGCTTCCCTCTGAATGAGTGCATGTCCCTTGTCCACACAATTTCCTCTCCATTCCTTACATGCTTTCATTCTATACCATTGTTCCATGGCCCTCTTCTCCGCTTCTATTTTAAGTGACTTGAGACCGAGCATGATTTCCATTGCTTGCGTGGGCGTTGTCCTCATTGCCCCCGTGATCATAAGACATGCCAGTCTTTGTACTTTTGATAGTTCTTTGTGGTATTCTTTGATGTTGGCCTTATGCCACCATACTAGGGCCCCGTATAGTATCCTGGGACTACCCAGGATTTACAAGGCAGTGATACTAATCACTGCCTTGTAAATCCAGTGTATCATGGATGGTTTCAGGCCCCATTTTCTTCCTACCGCCCTTTTACACTGGTAGAGCGTTCTTATGGCCTTGGCCGATTGCTCTCTTAATATGTGTTTTAAATCTGAGAGAACTGTCTAGCGTTATTCCGAGTTCTTTACCTTGAATGCTGATAGGCTTCATTTTCTCTATTTTTCTCTTATTGGTAAATAATATTAATTTTGTTTCATCGGGGTTTAGGTCCAGTCCTCTACCCCTGCACCATGCTAATATTTCCATCACTCCTTTTCTCATTATGTCTCTGACCACATTTAGGGCCACTCCTCGTACCAGTATGACTCCATCGTCGGAGGTGTATAAGAATCTGATTTATATATCATTTAAAACTAAAAATAATTGCACTATTTGTTAAAACATAGTAAAAATTGGATTTATATTATTGATAATAAGGATTATGCTTCGGATATTCGAAAACAAATCCCCTTCTGATTTTGGATTGTATATTTATATTCCAGGCAACTTGCCTCGTTTAAGTAAAAAAATATGTTCATAAACAAAAAAAAAGTTGCCTCAGATCTCTTACCTTAAATTGAACTTGTATTGTTATTTGTTGATATGTATCAATGTCGTAAATTACATTTTTCCTGGCATTGGGCGTGTGTCATTTACAAACTCTAATAATTTACTTTATATTCGTCATTACCATCTACTTGGTATCATTACCATTTTTAGAAAAGTCATTCCATATGCCTAGCGTCATTACCATTTTCATGACGTAACTTTTAAAGCCAATAACTTCTATTTTTATAAGTCTACATTGGTGCCAACTGCTGTTTTTTGTTGCTCTTTATTATATCTTTAGATTTACACCACTTAGCACGCATTCCCAACAATTTAAAAAAAATGTTCAAAAAAAATATCAAATAATAAAAAAGGCGAATCCACCCAAGTGTGATGAAAAAAATATTAGATGGTGGATATTTAGTATTTTTTTTACTAAAAGTTGAACTACTTTATAGTTTCCGTGATACTATAAATCTTAAGATATTTACATTTTTAACTTACGTATAATTTGTGGACTGAGTGAGCACTTACAAACAATTACGAGTACTATCCAAAAACCTGCCACGTTAGTGGTTCGTCTTGTATTTTACAAATTTCCATATTAATTTTACTAAACTATCCATACTTAATATTATAAATGCGAAAGTGTGTCTGTCTGTCTATCTGTCTGTTACCTCTTCACGCTTAAACCGCTGAATCGATTTTGATGAAATTTGGCATGGAGATAGTTTAAGATCCGAGGAAGGACATAGGATAGTTTTCATCCTGGAAATTATCCCTAAAAGATTGATTGATGACCCTGTAGAAAATGTAATGAATAAACCAAAAGCACAATTGCTCTTACATTTGCTTAGGCGCTCTTTTATTAATTAAGGTGATTAGGTGGATATCTATCGTGTTGTACGAGGTTGCTTCCATACTTCCAAGTTCCACGCGGACGTAGTCGCGGGCAAAAGCTAGTACACATATACACGATGATTTTTAATCGGTGATCAGGAGTAGAGAATTATTAATATCCAGCTAAAATTAAACTTAATAGGCGAGGTCTCACGCAATTACCTCAATGTTTAATCAATTAAAAGTTGAAACATAATTAAAACTAATAACCACTAGATACATGGTCATTCTACATAAATTATTTAAGTACGATACACCTACGTCAAGTGTCATCGCTTTGGCGGGAAATTTTACGAAATTTTCTACGACTTTGTATAGGTAATGACACTGACAATGACAAGTTACGAGTATTAATCATAAATACGTCATTGCCATTAAATTATTAAAAAGGTTGTAAGCTTACAGATACAGATTAGTTGGGTGACAAGGAATTTAAGACAAAATTGGTTTCAAAATAAAAATTATCATAGAAAATTAAAAAGTTTGTTTTCATGTAATTACGACTTCAACGTGACCGCCATCATTTACTGAGTTAGAAAAGTTGGTACCTGATCACCGATTAAAAATCATCGTGTATAGCAGTTTCACTCTCCTGTTTTTCCATCAGAAATCGGGTTTTCTAAAGTGTGCGGATTGAGTGAGCATACGAAATTATTTGTAAAACTTTAAATACGTTACTAGGTGATCTACAAATTATCAAGCTTTAGCATAGGTTTTACTAAAAATTAGTATATAAATATTACCTATATGTTAAATAATATCATTCCCAGATTTCGTTGGTAGTTTGGGAGAAGGAGAACTGAGTGAGCACACGTTAATGAATGTATAATGTTGATTTATCTTTTTACAAATTTATAGATTAGTTTTAGTTACAATTGTTTTAGTACTTTTACCTTCTAAATGAACAGCTTATTTTTATTTTATTTTAGAAGGGTGCTCACTCAATCCACACGCACACATTAAATATTACTCAGTTTTCGCGGGAAATTTAAAAAATCTGCAGCTTATTATTTTGATTTTCTATGCACACGTAAGGTACCTAAGGAAATAAGTTAAATATATGTTGACGTGCACTCATAGTCCAGCTCACATAATTTCTACCGCTATGTAAAGTACAGTCAACGACAAACACATATGTTAACACAACACTGTCTAACCATATACAAGGCGAAAAATTAGATCTAGTGTAAATAAGGATGTTGTCGCCATGAAACGGCAACACTGGCTGACGTCACATCCGCGCGAGCTGGATGCGCTAGTGGGGACCCTGCAGCGGAGGCATGGAGGGAGGAACGCGCCCGACAGCCATCACTTTTGTACTGGACTTCGAGCGAGAATGTAGACTATGAATTGATTAATAGATACGAGTAGATATATATTAACTACTTGTACAATATAATACCTTGAGTTGATTATACTGTTGTTCATCCATATCGGCCTTTCATTCCTAAAATCAGAAGTGTCCGAACCGCCCAATGGCCAAATGAAAACACAGTGTTCTTAAAAATAGAAACAAAATAGATGAGAAACAGAATAAATGTTGACATAAGTAAATAAAATTCGAGCTCGGAGTCAAGTGCGTCTTCCCGAAGCAGGTCGTCATCATCCAGTACGGGCAGTGGTTCTAGCAGCCGCAGAAGAAGGCATCGGTGGAAGCATAAACGAGTTGGTAACCGCTCGTTGACAGTGAGTCAAAATGTTTTATTGTCCTCCTCACGCGAACACGTTAGCTGAGGACATATACATTTGGGTAAACGTTGTTAATGCTAATGCCCGAGCATTTGGATGATCGGATAAAATAGTAAAATATCAATCGTTACGCCCGCAAGACACAATTAATAAAATAAAATAAAAAGTAGGTTAGTATATAAAGGAAGATACGTTATATAGCGGTTATCGTAGGGTATTTGGTAATAAACATAATCTGTGCAAAAACTGGTGCAGGTAGTTTTCGCTTGTAATGAATTACCTTAATTTTTATAAAGTAAAATCATTCGACATTGAAATAGAAGTTGACAAATAAAACGAACGCGACTAATCTTGTACCGAAACAGCGAACTTTTCGGCCGAATGGCGGGTCTGTTATTAGAAAAGAGTAAATTAGTACCTAAAGGCCACATGTAGATTTAAAGCATAGCCTAATACTGAAAAGTCGGTTGAAGTTAAATTTAGTGTAAATATCAAAATTTTAGCGATTGCTCGTTAATTTCTTCTATAAGTAAGAGTACAACCTCATAATGTCAAATAGTATTATTCAATTCTGTGCAGTGATGAGTTATAAACGAGAGATGTACCGACATAATAGCGATTTGGTTTGTCCTTCAGTGAGTGTGTGAGTAACAGATATGAGTGACAAGATATAGGTAGTTCAGTTGGATCACTGACTCGCAAACGACACGTATCTGATTGGTTCATTTTCATTTGTAGATCTATGTATGTAATTGTCTAAGCGTGCGAAGCGAGTGAAACGGCTCTGTTGTTAGTTTCGCTAGATTTTCGGTTTTCTCGCCTACAGGACGCTGTTCTCAGCTCAATACCTCATGACTTTTGAGTATCTTCGATAAGTACATCAGTGTTTTTTTTTTGTCGATTCAGTTTTTCGATGCGGGTAGAAACAGTGAAAGAAAAAACTACTAATTTCAGTAATTTCGAAACAAACCCGCGAGGTCTATCTACAGCTCACAGGACCATTAGTTAGAGAACTCTCGGGTGTGACATTGATTGGTAGAAGCTTTACCAAAAATTAAAATATTATGTATCTTAGGCATACGTAACTCTCGAATGTCCAACCTATAATATAAACCTATAAAATAATTAAGGACCAAATATGTTTGATTGTGAGGACAGACAGTGCGGAAAATGTGGAAATTCTAGGCAATTTATTTTCTAAATATCCGAAGTGCGTAGCCAAGGATTTATCAAATTTGGACAAAACATCATCCGTCGAGCCGAGCTTGATATGAAAGTTACCACTACTAAACCTCTGTATGCTAACAACTATATCGTATGTACATATCGGTAACTAATAAAGATTTGTTGAAAAACAGCATAATACGCGAGAGTAATAACCCTTACGCGAGTCCGGTTCCAATATTAGTTGACACTCAATGAACAAAAGCGATTATGTGTCGACAGTTGTGAGACTTTTAGACGTTGTATATAGACAGTTTAACAAAATAACTATAAAAGAAAGATACTCGGCTAAGCCTATTAAATTTGTAGAAGATCTGATACATAGATTAAGCGGTTGGAAGTGTTTTATTTTTATTTTTATTGGGGACTTATCGGATATAAATCGAGGAAGATTATATCCCTAGGACTGCTTTTATTTATGCTAAAGGGTCATTGAGAGTGCGTTCGGTTTCCGTTTTCCGGGATTTTCTAACGGGCTTGCAGTATTTCCGAGATTAATGGATATGATAGCGGATAAATTTCTATTCGATATGTTTCATGAACAATTTAATAGTAGCAACAGATAGAAACCCCACCTTTAAAAAAAAATTAAAACGGCTTGAGTGAGCCTGTCCGGATAGCTTTACAAAACGGGTTAATAATCAATTTAGTTTTTTTTCTGTATTTAATGTCCTCGGATATGGAGTTAGAAGTGAAGGGAACGAATAAAAATAAAAATGAACTGTCTGTAATCGAAGATGTCCCAACACCAGAGAGAATGTGCATCTGGTCAGACAATGCCTCGGTTCCGTAAATTATATTCGTAAATATGTGAGAAATTGTGCGTTTTGCGTAGTCCGCTAACAAAATTGGAAAGTGGTAAAAAAAAGGTGTTTACGGGAATAGGGCTTATAACAAACGAAGCAGTAAAGAAACTTAAAAATGAACTATTTACAAACGCATTGCTTACAATATTTGACACAAAGTTACCTGTAATTCAATATGTAGAAGCTTCTAAAAAAGGGGTCAGGTACTTATATAGTGGAACTGTTTTCTAATAGCTGAAGAAAAGCAATATCATTCGTTGAGCCCGGGTTTACCAATTGTTGTCGGTTTAAAGAAATTTGGACATTATTTGCTGGGATAAATTTATGATTGTAACTAATTGCAATAAGGCACATTATCACAAAACAAGAAATAAACGTTCATATATGTAGGTAGGGTAGAATTTTTACTTTGACATCGTGCATAGGCCGGGAGCTCAGATGTTTAAGCAGGAATTCTGTCGGATACTCCGCGACCAGTAGGTGGTAATAATAGATAGTAACGAAAACGTGATGTTAATCTCAATTACGGAAACTGATTGACTCTTATCTGTGCAGTTTCATGACCCGAGTGTCTGTTCAATGACCGATATTTTAGCATCAGGAGAGGCCGAGTCGCATAAACAGATTTAACAAGTATGAATGGGTAGAAAATAAAGTATATCCTAAATATGTGGTAAAAGCGGGCTAGTAACCATAACAATGAAAATGACAAGTGATAAGAGCCAATCACGATGATATTGTGGTTGATGAGACAATTGAAATGAATAGAAATTAAATAAGTGTGGGTTTGCTTACATATCAATAAAAAGTAGTGTATAAAACAACTGTTTATAATAATAATAAAAAAGGAATAAATCTTACAATAAAAATAGATTGTAATAAATGAGTTGAACAAACTTTGTAAGTTTTGGCAATCCTGACGCTGTTGCTTTTACACTGCTTATGTGCTGGTGCTGTGATTTCTGTATTAAAAGCAAGTGTTCCGTTCCGAATGTTTTGAAGCGTTAAGTACGGAGGTATTAAATGTACATTAACAATGGGACATTCAATAAAGTATTATTAATTCTAGCATAAATAAATTACTATCGCTGTGTAGTATTTTGGCAACCGATCCCGAATAGTTCGCGAATGAAGATTAAACTCGTAGGGTAACTGTCATAAGGAAGAGAGGAGTGGACGAGTATACCTATGTAGTGAGAGGATACTATGCCATATAAAGTAGCGAATTAGTTGTTCTTAAAGTATCAAGTCAAAACAAAGACTGCCAGACTACCAAATTATTGCCAGTGTTTAATCCCTTATTTCCGAGTTACAGCAGCGCTGATGGGACACGACCGCTACAAGATGGCAGACGCTGAGCCATATGAGGCGCTGAGCGGTCCACGAGGCGATACGAGGGAGTCACATGTGTAAAGAAATTGAAACCGCATTAAACTCAAATCACGGACATACAGGTAGAGGACTAGACATTCAGTTTGATCCGGATGTTGTCAGGTATTTACAATGGTAGCTGTATCGTCCTAATTTGTCTGGGTGTTTACAATGTTTAGATGTGTAAATGAAAGGATATCTTAATCGTGATTATAATTGATAGAGATAATAGTGTCTAATGCATATAATGCTACGAATGTGAGTGTATTACATCCGTGGAGTGGCGATACACACTGACCGTCGATGGAACAGTTAAGCCAAATTGAGTTGGCGATACACACTGACCGTCGATGGAACAGTTAAGCCAAATTGAATGTGAATGCACCATAGTCGTACATGATGCTTATTGCTTACAGGAATTATTTATATGTACACTTAAGTGGACTGGCCGTCGATGGGATAGAATACTTTGTTGTACATATAAACCACCCTACACCCGACACCTCGCGTGTAAATGAGTGGATATGTCTATCTGTCAAGGCTTACCGTAGATGGAATAGCCAATACACACAGTGGCATATGAACTTATTTATAGGGGAGGTGCCTCTTGAATTATGTAATGTGGGATATATACTTATACAAGTGTTATTGTTCGCAGCATATATGCATCAGACATGAACGCAGTCGAGGACGACCGCGTATGCAGGACGGCCGGATGTTGTCGCCATGAAACGGCAACACTGGCTGACGTCACATCCGCGCGAGCTGGATGCGCTAGTGGGGACCCTGCAGCGGAGGCATGGAGGGAGGAACGCGCCCGACAGCCATCACTTTTGTACTGGACTTCGAGCGAGAATGTAGACTATGAATTGATTAATAGATAGATATATATTAACTACTTGTACAATATAATACCTTGAGTTGATTATACTGTTGTTCATCCATATCGGCCTTTCATTCCTAAAAAGACCTAGCTCGATAATACCATAATCAAACAAAAATAATGACAAGTAACCAAATTTCAACTCTATCGGAATGTTAGAACTACTTAGTACATAAAGTATCAAAATTATTTATAGACGACCCACCTATAGAGATGGGCGGTGGGTAAATTCCCAAGGTGTTTATCGGGTATTTACCCAATCTGACGGGTATTTACCCGTTTCTACCCAATTTGGTGGGTATAAACGATTTGTACTATATTTATTGAAAATATTGAATTAGAATCTATCGAAAATAGCTATTATCACCACTACCAGTATCTTTTCATGAGGTTTTATGTGTATGCCTATTATCAAATCTTGTAAGTTCAATTATACTCTCTTCCCGGTGCTTGATTGAGATAAAGTTTTCCCCACTTAAGTTACTTTGGTGCAGAAATATGGTAATACATCACTTTACCGAAAATCGTTTCATCGATTATCGTTTCCTATAACACTATTCGCAGAATTTTATTACAACTTAGGAATCATTAATCGAACTTCGTTAGATTGCTTGTACATTTACTCGAATTACCTTTTACACAAGAATCAACTCATCGAATTTTACTTCATTATTTTATTTGTTTATCGACGAAATCGTTCATCGAATCGCTTTTACTATAATTTTGGTTTAACGTTAGTTTCAGTTCCCATAATAATAATAATATCATAGAAAATCATTTCAAACCTGACTTGGTTAGATCCGACTTGGTTGGGTTAGGTTTAGGTTTTTTTTTATGACCTGAAACGGTGAAACCCGACTTGGCTAGATCCGACTTGGTTGGGTTAGGTTATTCTTTTTTCATGACCTGAAACCCGACTTGGCTAGATTCGACTTGGTTGGGTTAGGTTTAGGTTATTTTTTTTATGACCTGAAACCCGACTTGGCTAGATCCGACTTGGTTGGGCTAGGTTTAGGTTATATTTTTTTCATGACCTGAAACCCGACTTGGCTAGATTCGACTTGGTTGGGTTAGGTTTAGGTTATTTTTTTTTATGACCTGAAACCCGACTTGGCTAGATCTGACTTGGTTGGGTTAGGTGTACCTAGGTAATTTTTTTTTATGATCCGTAACGTTACTACGATGAAACATTTTTCGTGGCAGTAATAATAAATGGAACGTGCCATCTGTGAATCATGCGATAAATTCATACTACGACCAAGTAATTATTCTATGAAAGGTAAATTTGATGAATAGTTAAGCTACGATTTGAGACAAATTCGAAACAATTTACGTTGAATAGTTGATCAATTATTCGAAAAGCAATGAATTAATGATTATGTGATTAGAAAAAAAATTAAAAAACATTAGTGGAATAGTTTTCGGTGACATGAAAATCGACGTTAGAAATTTCGATGAAATGATAGACACCCCAGAAATATATCAAGACAGAAGGAAAGAGTTCAGCAATTTGTAGGGAGACCGAGCGTGATAGGGGAACCTGAGGAGACTAGATCCCTTGGGAGACTTGTTAAAGTTAATTTAAAATTCAACCAAACGCGATACGTGTTCTTACGCTAGCAACACTCATTCATTTATGCCTAACTTCACGTTCTTTCGTGGCACGTTGTGACTCACGTCAGTATTTTGCACATGGTGGCCGTTGGAATATTTGTGTCGCGTTGAACTTAATTTTCGGTAAGTTTTAACTTGATTTATTTAATGAAAAGTGAAATAAATGCTTTTGTTTTAGTGTGTTTGTTGTTTTAGTCGTTTATTCAAGTGTAGATTGTCATTGAATACGTTCAAATACGTGATAAATAGTTTTGAGTAGCGCATGTTTTATAACAACACTATGTATGGGGAGACTTGAGAACTTTTGATTTGGGGGTGACATGATGACGGAATCATGAGACCCCGTGAGGGATCAAGTCTTATCTATGCTAGGATTCATAGAGCTGTCGATGATATATTATTTTTCGCTCGACTACGACAAAGTTAAAAAGTCTCCCAATTAGGGGTAAACAAATCTCCCTTACATGGGGGATACATGGTAAAAGTCTACAATATTGTATTTCATTTAATATTGAGTTAAATTGTAGCATAATCTTGTTTTCATTCAAACTATCAATGAATAGATAAATTTTGAATATTTTGGCTTGAAAATATCTCCAATGCTGTAAAAAATAAAAAAAATAGAGTCCAGAATCAAAATGGGGATCAACTATCCCCAGGTTCCCCTATACCTATATGCAGCGGGACCCCATGTAATTATGGTTTATAGGTCCTAAATAATCGAGTTGGTATATATTTCTACCTGTCGATTTATGTACTTTAAAATTTCTACCTTTGCAAATTAATGAAAAAAAATTATTCTGTGCCAGCGGGGTCCTTTGTTAATTGTAAGTTTACAGACTAAATGAATTACTATTCATGGAGACTCTTATTTCTACCTTCCAAATAACTTTTCACTACACCCTACATATAAATAGTTTTTGAGAAATACGCGTTTGAAGATTTTGTCCTTCTAGCAGGGCCCTTTGGTATTTAGTGACTTAGGTACATGACCCCAGGTAATTTTAAATAAAAACCGGCCAAGTGCGAGTCGGACTCGCGCACCGAGGGTTCCGTACAAACATTTTCCATCCCTAAGTGTTTAAGTTAAGTTTGCACCTGGTATGTATAGCGCCCCATATAAATTAGGTGCAAACTTGCAAAGTTAGGTATTAAAAAAAAACTACTTACTAGATCTCGTTCAAAACAATTTTCGTTGGTAGTTTTTATAGTAATGTACATCATATGTTTTTTTTGGATTTTTCATTTTCTTATTTTAGAAGTTAGAGGGGGGGGGACCAACTTTTTTCCACTTTGGAAGCGTCTGTCACGCAAACTATTCGGCTTAGAAAAAAAATATTTTAGAAACCTCGATATCATTTTTGAAGACCTATCCATAGATACCCCACACGTATGTGTTTGATGAAAAAAAAAAAATTGAGTTTTAGTTCTAAGTATGGGGAGCCCCCAATATTTATTATTATTTTTTTATTTTTGCATCAAAATCTTAATGCGGTTCACAGAATACATCTACCTACCAAGTTTCAACAGTATAGCTCTTATAGTTTCGGAAAAAAATGGCTGTGACATACGGACGGACAGACGGACAGACGGACAGACGGACAGACAGACAGACAGACAGACAGACATGACAAATCTATAAGGGTTCCGTTTTTTGCCATTTGGCTACGGAACCCTAAAAACAGGTGGTTATTTCTACCTACTGAATCAATTGTGACCAACTTGCTAGTGAACATTTATGTAAATGGTATATTTTTGAATCAAACTATTTTTTTTTGTATATTTTTTTCATAAATTAATACTTCGGAACAGGGTGAGAAAGACCAACATAGGCCTCCACAAGGAGTCCGATATACGAGCTGCCTTACAAATGATATCTGGGAGTCAGATAATTAGAGCTGTATCAAAATCAACCAAAATCCCTTTCACGACTGTGGGACTGAGTGAAGGTTAAAAATAAAGATATTGAGTGTTTTTTTATTGTTCTCATAATTCAGTGAGCACCATATATGATTCATAGTACCCCAATACTCTGATTCATTGTAACCCATAGATGGGTCACAGCGGATCAGTTTCCCTTTTTTTTATAAGGCAGTTTTTAGTCGTTTTTATGGGGGCTGGAAGCCATTTGTGTCATTGATTATCGTAATTAGATAATTGTCCTAGAGTTTAATCGAAAAACATTTAGAAGATAACCGGCCGTATATAATAATTCCCTCACATTTAGATAAACTTACGAGTATCTCGAAATGTCTCACAATCTGAGTATTTATTACCAAAATTGTCGAGGTATCCGTACTAAACTGCATACACTATTTATGAACATTATATCCAACAATTATGACATTATAGCGCTCACAGAGACCTGGCTGGTACCAGAAATCTATGATAATGAGTTTATGGACCAGAGGTATATAGTTTTTCGATGTGATAGAGACAGAAAATTAACTCAAAAAGAAGATGGAGGTGGAGTTTTGATAGCTGCTCTGCGTTACTTGAAGCCAATCAGTATTGCACTTTCATTAAACCCCGATCTAATACACAGTGTTGAAAATGTTATGATAGCAATACCAAACACCAGTACAAATAAACGCCACATTATAAGTGCAACCTATATACTAAATTCGTCACCAAAAACGACTTATGAGATTCATTTTCGAACACTTTCCCATTATTTAACTGATCCGAATACAGATGGTTTTCTTTTACTTGGTGACTACAATATTCCAACTGCAACCTGGACTTCTCACGACAAAAACGATCAACTCCTCTCAGGCACTACAGCAATATGCTCAGTTCTAAGTAATTTCATGGATGTCTACAAAGCGAAACAATACAACTATATCAAAAATCATAATGACAGGATTTTAGACCTTCTCCTATCTAATTATAATTGTACCACGTCACCGGTTACTATCCCGTTATTACCTATTGACCCGCATCACCCACCTTTCTGTGCCTTGGTACCTATTGATATCAAGCGAGGTTCTTACATAAAGTCGAACACTATAATTAAATACAACTTCCATAAGGCCAACTATGATTTAATAAACATAGATATTGATAAAATTGATTGGGATCTCACACTTAATAATGCAACAGGTGAAATAGCGTTAAATAACTTCTATGAAAAAATATACGGTGTTATAAAAGAACACGTCCCGCTTTCTAAACCCAAAAACACACATTTTCCTGTATGGTTTTCCAAAGCCCTTATACATATGTACAAAAACAAAAATAAGGCCTGGATAAAATGGAAGGTGTACGGAAATAATTCAGATTATCAAATATTTGCACTATATAGAGACAGATTTAAAACTGAATGTAATAACTGCTTCAATAAATATAAAGAAAGTGTTGAAAATAGTATAAAAACAAATATAAAATACTTTTGGACGTACTTAAATAACCGCAAAGGTAATACCGGTATTCCCTCTGAAATGCAATACAAAGGCCATCGTTCTAACAACCCTGAAGAAATATGTAATATGTTCTCTACATTCTTCAGTTCAGTATACGAACCATCTACGATTAACAACACTCAATGGAGTCCTCCTAGTGTAAACCATGAAGTCGGTTCTGTAATGTCAGACCTGGATTTCACTGTGGAACAAATTAAACTCTTACTAAAATCTCTGGACCCCTCTAAAGGCCCTGGTCCTGATGGCTTGCCATCCGTATTTTTAAAATACACTGCCGACTCACTATCTAAGCCTCTGCATCTAATATTTTCAAAATGTTTACAACAAGGCATCTTCCCTACGATTTGGAAGTCAGCTAATGTAATCCCTATTCTTAAGAACGGCACTAAACAGGACATCGAAAATTACCGGCCAATTTCAATCCTATGTGCACTGGCAAAAGTTTTCGAAAAACTTGTCCATGCCAAGGTCAGTCCATTCGTTACTAATCAAATCATACCCGAGCAACACGGTTTCGTAGGAAAGAGGTCTACGATAACTAACATGATGGTATTTACGGAATTCCTCTTCGATAGCCTAGACCGTGCTACCCAGGTTGATGCAGTTTATACGGACTTTCGTAAGGCATTCGACAGGGTCGATCACAGACGTCTACTAGATAAAATAGCATTCAATGGTATTCGCGGAAATTTGCTTCGATGGTTTCAGTCGTATGTCACCAGAAGAACCCAGAGAATTGTGATAAATGGATTTCAGTCAGATGTTATAGAGGTCACCTCCGGGGTACCCCAGGGATCGATTCTAGGCCCTCTGCTATTTAATATCTTTATAAATGACATAAAAACTTGCTTTAAGAATGCTAATATACTCTTATACGCAGATGACCTAAAATTTTTTAGAAAAATTACTAGTCTAACTGATTGCATTCACCTCCAAGACGATCTTAACCGATTAAGCGATTATTGCACAGTAAATAAATTGGAATTAAGTTTATCAAAATGTAACATTATTACCTTTACTAAAAACAAAAATAAATTTTATCATAATTATGTTCTATGTAATGAACAGCTCAAACGAGTAGATCTCGTGCGGGACCTCGGAGTACTCCTTGATTCTAAGCTACATTTAGACCAACATATCAATAAGATTGTTGCAAAGGGTTACCAGATGTACAATTTTGTTACCAGAGCTGCAGCCGATTTTAAAAGAAGTTCCACTTACATTTATCTATACAACAGCCTGGTTCGACCTCAGCTCGAATACGCGAGTATCATCTGGGATCCTTTTTACAATAAATACACAGATGCTATTGAAAAAATCCAATATAAATTTTTGAAATCTGTAAACTACAAAATTAATAAAAATGGTCGATTACCATATGCACAACTACTAAATAAATACAAGTTATCCACTCTAAAGAATAGACGTCTGTTCCTGCAAGCTATGTTTCTCCACGGACTCTGTCATAACCAAATCGATTGCGCACAACTTGTAAACAAAATATGCTATGTGGTACCCAGGAGCGTTAACCGACGTGGGACTCGCGCCTACCGGCAGTTCGCGACGGCCCCGTGCCGCACGAACGCTGGCGCGCGTGCTCCTCTCCGCCGGCTTCTCGCCTCATACAACCAATATTTCACCGAAATAGACATTTTTCACCTATCGACTACTACTTATAGACACGCCATCATACAAGCTCTTAACTAAGAAGAATTGTTTGATACATCAAACCTAACTTCATTTTACGCCATAGGTTTATATTTTAATCACGTATGTAATATCCGTTCACCCAATAAGACAATCACGTTTAATAACTGCTGTTGGTGATCACTACGCGAAGACGTGCCGACCTGTTCACTTTTAACGATTGCCCCACTCGACATAACATAAAAGAGAAGTGTGTCTTGGTGGAGTGAGTACCACACAGAGTTCACATCAGATAACCAGGTTCACATTTTGTACTTGTTTTTCTCCTTTCAGTAAAGCAACTTTAATAATATTCTAATCCTTAAGTTTGTACAACTGTTCCACTTTTGACAACCTAACCTATTTAAAAGTAACCCGTGGATAATGCTGTTGGCTATGCATATTGTAATACTTACTGAATGTAACTCTGATTGTAATACATATTGTATGGTTGTTTGTTATCCCTAAAATAAATAAAATAAAATAAAATAAAAATAACCGCCGCGGTGGCCGCTATGTCACTTACAAAAAAAGTGCTCCACTGTACCCCACGTTACCCTATAACCCGTTAATGAGATTATCCCCGCGCCACAGGGGAAATTTGGGTTGGGGTGACGCAGGCGCACTGGGCGCATGGACTGAACCGAATCAGTGTGTGCGTGTGGATTGAGTGAGCACCCTTCAAAAATGAAAAAAAAATGTGCTGATCATTTAGTAAAAGTTCTAAAACAATTGTAAAACTAATTGATGAATTTGTAAAACGATAAATAAAAAGAATACATTCATTAACGTATGCTCACTCAGTTCTCACAAACAACCAACGAAATCTGTGAATGTGTTTATTTAACATATAATATTTATATCCTAATTTTTAGTAAAAATTATGCTTAATGTAGGTAATAATTTGTAGATCACCTGGTTACGTATTTAAAGTTTTACAAATTATTTCGTATGCTCACTCAATCCGCACACTTTCGAAAACCCGATTTCTGATGAAAATACTGCAGATTGAAACTGCTATATATGTATATAGTTTAGTAAAACTCATATGGGAATTTGTAAAATACAAAAAAAACCGCTAACGTGGCAGATTTTTGGATAATACATGTTTGTAAGTGCTCACTCAGTCCACACATTATTCGTAAGTTAAAAATGTAAATATCTTAAGATTTGTAGTATCTAGGAAACTACAAAGTAGTTCAACTTTTAGTAATTTTTTTTACTAAATATCCACCATCTAAAATGTCATATTTGTTGTCTGCTTTTAAAGATATTCAAATTTCATTTTAAAATACAATCTAAGATACAGTCCACTTTTTAGATTGTATTTTAAAAAAGTGGAGTGTGATCTATCTTTTTTTCTTGGTTGGTTGTCCGATATTTATTTTATTTATTTATTTATATGTATAGATAGATGTGACTACAGACTGACTAAGGTTTGAATATAATTATAATATTTAACCGACCTGAACCCTACTCAACTAACTAATACACAAAAAAAGTATAATAAGATCACATGAATCTAAAACCCTTGGGTCATAAACTCATACTCAAAACGTACCTATACCACAGATTAATATAATCGCCTATACCACTTACAACTTACCTGGATAGTGGATAGTAACCGATCCCCGGCACGTCTACTTTCTAACACGGCTGCACGACTCTTCAGTTCTATCTGTCATCAAAACGTACGGTAACGGAATAATATTATTAGTGTTCATTGTACTCCCTGTGTCTCCATGAATTGAATAAATTTGATGAAAGGAGGTGGACAACTGCGAAGGTTCCATCGCAGAAGACATGTTTAACTTTCGGTAGTACTCTTACGATGTCCGGTAGACAAAAAATTATAATCCTATTACCCTCATAGCTGTAATCAGCCAGCGTAAAATCGGTCATCGAATTTGGGAGCCAAGAGGAAAAATATTATCTCTGGATCCCGTTAGGAAGCGATTTGGGAGCCAAGAGGAAAAGTATTATCCCTGGATCCCAAACACCAGCGGTTTGGGAGCCAAGAGGAAAAATATTATCTCTGGATCCCATTACGAGGCGGTTTGGGAGCCAAGAGGAAACTTATTATCCCTGGATCCAAAACACCAGCGGATTGGGAGCCAAGAGGAAACATATTATCTCTGGATCCCATTAGGAAGCGGTTTGGGAGCCAAGAGGAAAAGTATTATCCCTGGATCACATTAGGCAGCGGTATGGGAGCCAAGAGAAAAAATACTTAGTTGTCCGAGTACATATATCGTGGGAGTCAAAAGGCATAAAATTATATCTCTTGATCCCACGGGAGCATAGCGACAAAAACATTACGCTGAAATCCTATAGGATTACAGGCATGGGAGCCAAGTGGCATTAGGGGTTTATTTGACCGCGCATTACGTGAAAACGGCTGAACGGATTTTGATGAAAATTTCATTAATCTGTCGAGAAAATCCCTGGCTATATTACAGGCTATAAACATTTTACCAATAAAGCCATTATACTCGCCATTTGTACAGTTGTATTCAATTCATGGAGATATTTGCAAATCATCAGTGGTAACGAATATATCTCATACCACTAGGTTACGCTCTTATGTCTGACAAGAGACAAGAGTCATAGGTACACGGCGTTATTTGAGGTCATAAAGTCACAGATTAATCGATGATGGCGTAGCGTATATTAACTAAAATATATAATGGTTACAGCAATGAAGCTAAAATTAGACGCAAAAAGCATTGATCGTGACGATTTCATCATGAAAATATGCATTGCAGTGTGGGATTTTTTCTCAATTTTGCGAAACTCTGTTTTGTTGATGAATTTGCTTGCCATATTAAATGATAGCGAACATTGAAACTCTCTTAGTGCTATGTATCATAGATTTGGATATATTCGAAAAATAGAGAAACATCCATAGAAGTCCATAGAAACCTGAAAACTGTAATTACTCACATTTCATGCCTCTTTTAAAAAAATATTATTACGTGTTTATAGTTATTAGGGTAGTTTTATAACATCGATATCATTTATTAGTGCATGATCTGTTTGTAATACAAAAAAAATGCATTCGAATTTTAGTCAATATTCGAAGACGTGAAAGCTGTAAACCGCACTTCGTAAAGCATAAGCTTCTCACGCTACCCTGCATATACATTCTCGAAGCTATTATATTTGTACGGAAACACATCCATCTATTCCCACAAAAGAAGGACACTACCAAATATAACACAAGATCCAAAAATCTGCTCCAAATGCCAAAGTCTAAACTTGTAGTATTTAAAACAGCCCTTATTGTCGATGTGTACAAGTTTACAATAAAATTCCAGCAAACATCTTACAGACTGAAGACGAAGCCCAGCTCGTAAATAAATTAAAATCAATATTAATTAAGAAATGTTATTATTCGATAGGGGACTTTTTTAATGATAATAAGTTTGAATGAACACTTGACATTGAAACAATTAATAAGTATTAAGATAAATGTAAAATTTGAATTTTAAAATTGTAAATAACCATTTTAATAATATTATTGTGATATGTGTATGTTTATGTGCTGTTCCTTAGATTAAGGTTAAATGAGCTATACCCTAACAGGGTCCATGATGTACCTTATATAATTGTAACACCTTGTAATAACCATGGTTGCTAAAAATAAATAATAATAATAATAAAAATTGAAATAAAATTGATGACTCTAGAGGACGGTATCACCAATTGTCTCATAATTTCAAAAATATTGTTTTCTCGACAATCTGCCAAGGGTCGCATTTTATTTTAAAACTAACGAATAGTATATAAGAAACACTACTACTAAGAAAAAAAATAAATGAAAATATTGTCGGAGTCGCGAGATATGAATCTTCAAATAATTAAGTTAGGGTTGTCACTTTTCAAGTATATACCATTTTAAGTTTATTTACGAAGTGCTATTTTCTTTTTGCGTATGAAATTTTTGTATTCGGCCGTAATAAGCATGTAGCCATTCGTTTGCGCCCGCTTTGACTGCAACGCACATGAGTTAGGAAACATAATATAAGTCCTCCGAACGAAATATATGTAAATATTACCTATATGTATATTTGTGTATGAAAAGCAATATAAAGTACTTTATTTTATTACAATCATATATAAAGATGATGATGCGCGTGAGGGTGTGTCCACAAACTCCAAGTCACGTACACGAAAAAACAGGTTTGACCAGTTTAGTTTGTGGACAAGCGCAGGGCGCGCGCCGTGTCTTGTTCGACTACGCTGTATTTATTATGAACTTATGAATGTGAAAATTATCGAACCATATTAAATTCAAAATGAATGGCTTTTTAGGGTTCCGTAGTCAACTAAGAACCCTTATAGTTTCGCCATGTCCGTCTGTCCGTCTGTCCGTCCGCGGCTTAGCTCCGTGATCATTAGTACTAGAAAGCTGAAATTTGGTATGAGTATGTGTATGTATCACGCCGACAAAACTATAAAATAAAATCTAAAAAATATTTTTTTTTCGGGTACCTCAAACACAAAGTGGGGGTGATTTTTTTTCGTTTCAATCAAGTTTCAATACCAGGGTGTGGGGTGTCGTTGAATAGGTCTTTCAAAAATAATAGGGGTTTCCGAACATTGTTTTAACATTGGAAATGTTTTTTTTAATAAAGTCAGCAGTTTTGTAAATATTCGCTCCGAAAATAAAAAAAATAGCGTCCCCGTCTCAAGTAAAAGGCCACGGGTCAAAAATAATGGAAAAATTCATGAAAATGAGGCCTTATAAATACTTTCAATGAAAACTATATTGAACAAAATTAGTGGAGCCGTTTTTGAGTTATCGCAAAATTTCATAATTTTCTTAAAAGGACGTAAGTTGACTTCCAGAAGGTAATAAGTAACTACAGTTACTATGGAGTTTACGACCTTTTTATAGAGGTTGAAATCTTTCTCGTAACTTAAGTCTATTGTGGAGGATGAGCTACGGAACCCTACACTGAGCGTGGCCCGACATGCTCTTGGCCGGTTTCTTTCCAAAATTTCAAATTGGTGCTAGGGAGCTGAAACTGTATCGGGGGGCATTTGGAGCTCACAAATATGAATCTGAAATCGGTGTCCGAAAATTCGGAAAATATCGAACAAAACAAGATTTGTATGGAGATTTTTTTTTAAGTCCCGTATCTCGTAAACGGCTTGAGATGGGTAGGGGGATGCTCAAACAAGTATCATAGGGGACCCCCACCCGAGTACAGTCGTGGAAAAAAAATTATGAAATGGCGACTTTTTTTTTCGAAAATTCCAAATTGGTCTGAGGGGGCTGAAACTCGGTATTAGGGGGCTTTTGGGTCCTCCGACTCAGAATATGAAATCGGATTTTAAATATTCGGTCAACTTCGGAAAATATCGGACAAACAAAATTTAGTAATCTTAGCTTGACGGAGGGCCGAGCCATTTCTGAGCATAACTTATTGAATCGAATGGGTCTTAGCCTCGGATCAAAAAGATTGAAAAAGTATGTTTTGTATTTAGTCCATCACTTTCACTCAATAGCATAGAACATTTAGATTCCATACGATTATTGAATACCAGAAAGTCTAATGTCAGTCAAATGTCAATATCAATTAATTCATATATGTTACAGGACTAGTAATCCTACTAGTCCTGTAACACATATGAAACAATCTTGTTAAATCGTAGTATAGAGCATTAATTCCATGAATTAGATTTTAATCTAAAATCTATGTATCAATAATCATATAGTATTTCAGTTATAGTATAAACATAGTAGTTTATTATGGGTAATTTAATTTAAATTAATTAAATTAATTTTAATTTAAATCCTGACACTCAGAATGGCGGGTGTACCTAAACATTGTAATAACTTTTTGTACGGAGAGGTACAATTTTTTTTAAGGTAGGTACAAAATAGTACATTTTTTTGGTATAATTGTTTTGCGAATCCGTGATGGTACACCCGCCATTCTGACTCTCACATTCATTGCTGTGGAAGAGCGGTGTCTCCTGACACAAGCAAGAATTAATTGCTTTATAGGAGGCTCCAACCTTGTTGTTTAAAATAATCTATAACCAAATAAACTATTTTTCATGTTTCATTAGATTTTAGTACTTATAGTAATAATATACTTGAGTACTCGTACTGCATTGTCTATTACAAGGTTATAATTATATGTATACTTAATAAGTGTTAGATAATAATTTCGAAAACTACACAAACGTACAAAATAACTATAAATGTCACCCGACAAATATGTAGGTACAACCCTGAGCTCCCGAGCGGAGTAGGTATCATTGGCGTTCTTGCCGCCGGAGTTTTATTACTGAGTTGTCTTTATACTGTGCCTAAAGGACAGTCAAGTAAGCGGAACAGAAACTTCAATTTTTATATTATTTGCGACAACCCTATTCCCATAGAAATAGCACAAAAACACAGAAACGCTATAAATTCTATCTCCGACATGATAAAATGGTGAAAATTTGAGAGAAGATAGGTGCTCCTCATCGTCTTTTACAGGTAAAATAAAATACGACCGTCCATAAACTATGAAAATATAAAATTATATGTTATAAAACAATAACATATATTATCTTCGGAATTATACATTTTACAGTCCTGTATTTTTTTGACGCTGCTAAATATTGTTCCCGTAAGTCACAGGAAAAATATTGGCGCTTCATTGACATTACTTGAGAAAATAAAGTATAAACATGTTTTGATGACGTCACTGACCTAATCTTTAAAAAATTGTTTCTTGAAAAGTAAACATGATAGACGACTGGGAGTTTCCGTATTGGCTTTCTTATATAATAAAGCAACGATTAAAACCATAAAGACACGGTCAACAAAATTAAAGAAAAATCCCACACTGTGCATTGGTTTCTTTTTAGAAAAATTAAGTGTTTTCATTAGGTTTCTTGTAAATATAACGATTAAAAATGATATCACTGAACTAATTACGCTAATTCTCATATTTGTATAAATATAACAGTACCAATATTAAAGGTAATAAAAATCCCACCAAAAACATTCTGTAAAAAGTAGCCAAGTCTCGATGGCGCTGCTTGTTTATCTCTAAAAAGTAATGAAATCTAGACAAAGTCGTACCAAGTCTAAGGTTCCTTACTGCGATTTCTTTATTATTATAGTTAATGTTGTGTGACTAGGCCGTTGAAGGGTACACCAGTATGGGCTATTATCTCGCTTAACAAACATAGGTAGTTACAACAGATATAACATTACGTGTAAACAAAATTGACTTGTAGCGGTTCTGGCGACAGATTGGTGCAATGGTGTCATGGAGCACCTGGTTTTGTACCCTTGTGTACCCTTCAACGGCCAAGTCACACAACATTAACTATAATAATAAAGAAATCGCAGTAAGGAACCTTAGACTTGGTACGACTTTGTCTAGATTTCATTACTTTTTAGAGATAAACAAGCAGCGCCATCGAGACTTGGCTACTTTTTACAGAATGTTTTTGGTGGGATTTCACTTCTTTTTGTAGAAACGTAAGCATATTGTTTTATAACAACCTGCTAATTCACTTTAGCAAACCTCACGAAATAATAAGCGAAATCAACGAAATGCAAATAATCCCTCCTAATCCCTAGCAAACGTTTCCAAGCGCAGTAGAAGAATGTCGTAAACGACTGTAACGCGGCCGGTTGCCACTTCGCCATATAAGATTATCGGAAAAACAAACGACGGCGCGTTTTAAAATACAGTCAGTGCCATCTAGCGACGTGTGCGGGTATCACCGTCACTCTTAGTCCAACGCATTATATTTTGACCAAATTTTGAGCGAAATTAATATTTTCGTGTAATTTGTTTATTTAATTTGTGTAATGTTCGAGTAGAATAAAGTTAATCGTTCGACTATTTCTTCTTGTAAACTTGTAAGTATAAGTATAAAAGCCAGTCTAGTCTTGTCCAGAGTTTTCCTTTAATTTTATTTATATGCGTATTACACTACAAGCAGAAGGGGAGGCATTCGCCCAGCGGGTATGTATTACAATGCCGAAGTTCAAAATACCGAATATCATAAGACCTATGGACGGAAGGCCGAAAATTAAAATGTCGAATGTTTATTTGACCGAAAGCTTAAAATCCCGAAAGAACGTTTGATCGAAAGGATGAAATACCGAATATTACCTATAATCCCGAAGACTGTAATCCCGAAGAATGTCATCCCGAAGACTGTAATCCCGAAGATTATAATCCCGAAGACTATGATCCTGCCTGAAGGTTGTAATCCGGAATATTATTTAAACTCTCGAGAATTATCTCGTATTTCTGTAGTCTTACAGATTCTAATGTTTATTTTATACAAAGAATATTAACCTAAATTACGTAACCTACTTGCCTACTACTATACTTACTATTTATAAGTGACCTCTTCTGTGGAACCGATCTGCTCCGGCGCTGCGGGATGTGCAGCCCCTTCGCCCTAGTACGTTAGTACTCTTTATTATACTGTGGCCCTAGCGTAAGAAAGTGCGGGCATCAAGCGAGTCGCAGCGGCTGAGGCTGGTCGCCGAAGGTGACTAAAAAGCCGAGGCTGCGGAGGCGAGCGTTGACAGCTTCGGTTCCAGACAAGTTCGGTTCGGTTGGCAGTCCATGACAGAATACTTTATCATAATATCGAATATTTAGTGTCATACTTAATTTACCACTTTCCCGGACTCTTTCCTTTTCTTAATCGACTTGCCACAGAACCGAAGCTGTCAACCCCGATTCCACGTGGTCTTGTCTGCCCTACCCCTAGAGTGTATATAAAAGCCCGGAGGCGCGGAGGGAGGGCAGCCCCCGGCCGCCGTAAGAAAGTACGGGCATCAAGCGAGGCGCAGCGGCTGAGGCTGGTCGCCGAAGGTGACCAAAAAGCCGAAGCTGCGGAGGCAAGCACAAATATTCGAGTTCATCACACAAATATTTGCCCTGGCCGGGACTCGAACCCGGGACCGCCGGCTCAGTGGGCAGGTGTTTACAAACCGAGCCAAACGCGTCGTCAAAATACTTCAGACCTTGGATTTTTGACATCAAATGAAGCGGCCCACCAAGTTGAATATTAAAATACTTAAACGGGTTTACTCACGTCGTAGAAATCGAATAACGCTCGACATGTTTCGAATCGGTACGCGATCCATCATCAGGAGAGACGATCAGTCGCGACGGCGGCCAACCGAACACAACACAACAAGTTGAATATTTTTTGTAAAGGCGGTATGTCGATCTCTAATAGTTTGGTTGGGCTCTTGTGTTTTCTAATCAGAGTACTCCAGATCTTCGATTATCCTAGTTTTTAGGGTTCCGTACCCAAAGGGTAAAAACGAGACCCTATTACTGAGACTTCGCTGTCCGTCCGTCCGTCCGTCCGTCCGTCTGTCACCAGGCTGTATATCAAGAACGGTGATAGCTAGACAGTTGAAATTTTCACAGGTGATCTATTTCTATTGCCGCTATAACAACAAATACTAAAAATGAAATCAAACTTGTTTTATGGTACGGAACCCTTCATGCGCGAGTCAGACTTGCACTTGGCCAATTTTTATAGTTTTCGCTTTATGTGGCCATTAAACCCTAACTCTGTACCTAATTTCAGCTCTCTGAATTTATGGGAAGTACTAGTTCTTTACTGATGATCATGAGTGAGTGAGTGTCGTAAATGCGAAACTTTGCTTTCGCTTAACTTCGAGACTAAATGACCTACAGACTTGAAATTTTGGATTTTAAGTATGTGATTATAGCTTACTGGATGACGAAAATTTCTGCGTTCTGGTCTTATCCAGAGGTGCTCAAATATGGGCCTGAAAATGCGGCGAAATGGTTCCAGTAAAGGATGGTACGGCAGTGTTTGCTTCGCGCTCGACTTGGCGGGGGCACTGCCGTGCCCCCCGATCTAGGGTTTTCAAAGTCCTGTCTAGTTTGACGACGCGTTTGGCTCGGTTTGTAAACAGCTGCCTTCTGAGCCGACCCGGGTTCGAATACCGGCCAGGGCAAATATTTGTGTGATGAACTCGAAAATTTGTGGTTGTTATATGTATTTAAGAAAACATTAAAAAAACAAATAAACTTATACTAAAAGGTGGCTAAAACTATTATAAAGAATTATAAAAATATGGTCCTTTCGGCAGCGTGCCCATCACACAGGCAGCATTCCCGCGTTGTATTGCGATGGCAATTCTTTGCGCGAGAAAGCTGCCTGCGCGAGGGTCACCCGTTGCCTCCCTTAGGCGTTTGCTTAGCGCCTTGTGGAGCCCACGCGCAGCCCTACCCCACGGACCTAGTGTCTCGACGCCAAAAGGGATAAACTCGTACTGGGCGCCGAGACACTTATATTTATTGAATTTAAAATTCTCCCGAGCGTCAGCCGCCGCCCCGGCCGCTTTAAAAGTTGCTGCGAGGTAGGACGCCGCCAGTGTATCAGCACAAGTGGCGTCCCACACCAACGCGCGGCCCATTCTCCAGGGGATCAACGACATCCCGTCGGGGCGCTTGCCATCGTCCTTGTATTTAAGTATATATTTATCTATATAAGTACGTATATCGTCGTCTAGTACCCATAACACAAGCCTTCTTGAGCTTTATTTGGGACTAGATCGATTTGTGTGAGGTTGTCCGATATTTATTTATTTATTTCTAGCTCGACATTTTTATTTTCAATGAACTGACATTTGATTTTCCAACAAGAGGTTCAGAAAAGTGAGTATGACTAGGAGGACATTGTACATCCTCGTGGCCCCGTTTCCTGGTGGCCATACTAATTTGTCACATCAGTATGACCACGAGGATATACATGTGCTCCTAGTCATACTCACTTTTCTGAACCTCCTGTTGGAAAAACAAATGTCAGTTCATTGAAAATATAAATATAGAGCTAGCAATAACTAGACAGGACTTTGAAAAATCCTGTATTTTTATAACCTTAATATTGGTACTGTTATATACAAATATAAGAATTAGCGTAATTAGTTCAATGGGGTGTGAAATGATTATCATAAAAACCATTAGCGAATTTTCATTTTCATCATAATTTTAATGTATAGAAATAATTATTGAATACAACTCTACAAATGGCCTGGGGCAGCTGCTGAAAGTTCCGTCCAGAATAGACGTGTGCGCCGCGCCGATCGGCGTGGCCTTGTGTATAAATATTATACTTTGTATTTATGCGCATACAAATAATGCAAATATTCTGCATCAGTCTTCGCCCTTCTTCAGAACAGAATATTATTATTCGACAGTGTGCGTCACAATAGCCCGCAAGAACAAAATTTTCAAAATTCTTAGGAATTGCTTCATCACTTACCTGTCTTAAATTAGTTTTTCCTTTTTGTACATACAAAGATG
Source organism: Apotomis capreana (assembly GCA_947623375.1). NCBI lineage: Eukaryota > Metazoa > Arthropoda > Insecta > Lepidoptera > Tortricidae > Apotomis > Apotomis capreana. Next base: position 24,028,613 of record OX392498.1, on the reverse strand, counting down.
ATTTTACACTCTTCAACGGAGGAAGGTCTGCGACGAAATGGGCACCTTTATTTTTCAAATTCTTCATTCCCAGTTTGTAGATTTGAGAAATTGGGGTCTGTGAGTCGGGCCTGTTCCTTCATATTATCAACGGCTATATCGATATCATTTTTGGCAAAGTCGGTATGGATTACGGATTTCATTATTTGACAACAAAAATGACCTAACAACAAAAATGAATTAATTCAAGTTTAAATAAACCAAGGAACCCAGTATAAATAATTTAACAGAGACCCTTTATAAGTAATGTGATTACAGACGGACTTTGGTTTTAACTATAATTATAATATTTAAATTGACTATTCTGATATATTATTAAGGCAACCGACAGAAAAGTATTCATACATACAGGAGGGAGAAAAAACCATTTTTTTTAAATATATGGTGTTACAGTATGACTAGGAAAACATATATATCCTCGTGGTCATACTGATATGACAAATTAGTCTGACCACCAGGAAACGGGGCCTCGTGGTCATACTGATATGACTAACTAGTATGACCACCAGGAAACGGGGCTTTTAACGCCCGATTTAACGATATTTCATTGCATGTTTGAGATAAAGAAGTTAACGCGTCGCCGCGCTGTCATTGTAATTTCGCAGCACCGAGCCGCATCCGTTACTTGACGTACTTGCGGATGGTTGGCGGCTAGTGACGGCGAACTGTTAGGTCTGCGATAAACATAAACCCACCCAAAAGAATAAAACAAGGATTGCTTTGTAATATTATTACAGAAATGCTTTATTATAATTAATGTCTAAATAAGATGGATCATCATATAAATGTTATCTAGTACAACCTACAAAACGGAACGACGGGAGCCGCGATCAGTTTCACCTCGCCACTCTCGACGTTCCGCCTTATTCCATCACATACAGGTTTTACAAATCATTTGTAATCATTTTTGTACAGCCATATACAATAATTTTTTTGTTACCTCTAAATGTAAAAAATCTGAGGTGTCATAGGAAACTACGCTTCCTATAAAATTTAATTACACAGGGGAATGAGGAGCAGCTACGCTTGTGACGTGCATCCGGCAAGGTAGACCTCGGAACTACAACTATCAGTACAGGACTTTACAATCATCACTATAACCTAGGGGGAGCGCGCGACCCGACCCGCGGTGCGGACGGCTGCGTTCCCGACGAGAAGCGTTTCCTTCCATCTTGGAAATCTAATTAACTAAATAACTTAAACTAATTACATAAAAATATACAAAAATATCATTTTCACAAAATTAAAGTAACTATACATTCCAGCATTAAACTATATTCGATAAGTATGATTTAAAAGCCGGGTTAACTTAAACGAGAGCTTGACTTGAAATACATTATAAAATACATAAATTACAATTATAAAATAGAATCACGGCTATAGTGCCGATTGTCTAGAACTGCCTGCGGCATTTCTCAATCACTTTCGAAGATTCAAGGTCCCCTAGCCCAGCTAATAGTTATTCTACAACGAGCTAAATTACGGAAACATGTCGGTCCACGCGACCTTTGTTTTCCTTCGATTCATAAATTACACGAGAATGAGAGACGTTCAAATATTTATACATAGATTCATACGAACAACGAATAATACTAGAACACTTAAGAGCTAGAAACGCAATAAAAGTACGCCATGGTGACGCGACGGCCGAGCACCAGAGTCGGCGTCAACGCTGTACAACTATTGTTACAGTTATTGTATCGTCTCATTCTTTACATCAGTCTGCTGCTACGGTATGTACAGAGGGCGCCACACACCTGCGCGTCTGAAGCCGAACGGGCCTCGAACGCGGCCGCCGGTGCCGTCGCCGTCGCCTCTCACAACACAACAATACGACTAACACAATAATATAGGTACGTCACGAGCTTACCATACACAGACACAACGCGGTGCACGACAATAATAATACCTAATCAGATTTCATACGGCTGCTCTCTGCCGTTACTTATACTACGAGAGGGTCGCAGCGGGCGGCATGATACGGCCGGTAAACAAATGTACAAATGTACAATCGCAAATATTCACAAAATTTATAATAGGCGGGTTACCCGCGCCGTCGCATCAGCTTTAGCCCGCGGACGTTAATACTTTACACATTCTACAGGACAGGGTTGGGCGGCGGAGGACCGATGGGCCCAAGCTCCGGCGCTTTCATGAAGAATTTCTCCAGTTTGGCAATGATGTGTTTTCCGTAGGTGTACTTGCGCAGTGATCCGATGTGAGGGCGTATCTTGTGCATCAGAACCTTGCGCTGGGTCGGTTCTGCCACGTCGATCATTTTTTGCACCACGTAGTTGGCGTATTGATCTTTCATCATCACGTGAAGAGCACTGAAAAACGCACGACTGCGATCAATATTACAGACCGAACCATCAATGGACCGAAAATATTTGTATTGTTACTATAAGCATATAACCAAACAATTCTGAACACAATAGTAGCTTCAATAGTGTTTATAAGATGTAATCATAATAATGACATACACATATCGATGCGGCACATTTCGCTATTACGCCGCGCACCATAGGTCATATTCAACGAATGTTTATTTTTGGAGCGCCTCAATGTGTTTATTTTCACCAATGATTCGCTAAGATAAAAAAATAAAGCCTACAGTACTATGATTCATCATGTTCTGTGACATCGTGTTAAGAACCGTATGACTAGTGCCTATACTAGTTAGGTATCAAGTTCTGTTACTGAAAGCATGTCTTAACATAGACATATATAAAACAGGAACGCTATATTTGGGGTAAGTTGCGGTAAGCGATGGATGGATTGTGTGAGAGAGGACACGAGAACGAAAGGAGTTAGCGCTGAAATGACGAATAATATAGTGATGAATGGAAGAAGAAAACGTTGTGCCGACCGTACATACGTGGGATTAAGGGCAGGGAGATGATGATGTTGACGATGATATGGGGTAAGTTGCACTAAGTATGTATATTGCCCATTGAAATATTTTCAAAAACTGCTTATATGTATCTATTCTGGTATGAACCAATTCATTCACTTTAAATACATAATATTTGCTTCGCCAGTAAAAATGTCAGTAAAAATGTGCCTTACCACCTCTTTTTATAATTTCCTATTTCTTCAAAATAAATAGCAAAAAGTTAGAAATACCACATTTGATTAAAAAGACAAAGGTTAGTTACACAGAATTCGAATAGAAATTGTGCCCTGTCTATCGTTCTTTGTTTTGCTAGAAGAGTTCAAGCCACGACACGGTTATCGACTAGTGCCTACTTCACTCGTGCTCTCGCGATCGTCGGTTCTCGACAAACCGGTTGTTGATCCCAGTAGGATGGCTGGCCCTGGCGGGATAGCTGGTCTCACTGGGATGGCCGTTTTTGGGTCATCTGGCAGGTGAGTTTTGTTATACATATTTGTTTTGTTTATCTGTTTGTTGGTGTTTTTAAATTACATTTGTACTGTAATGTTTTGTTCATTTTCTTGATTACAACGGTACATTGATAGATAAATGTATTTTTGTGTTGCGGGGCACCCAAAGTAGACTTCCCCGCGGAGATAAAGGGTCTAGACCCATCTCGTGAAGACGTGGAGGTATTGAATTGAAATTTTAATCCATGTACTACAGTCTACAGTTCCTTGAAGCTGTGAAAAAATTAAAATTCTAAGTTACCACAAAAAAAAAAGATACGGCCGGATATTTCGCCACTCTCAAGAGTATCAAAGTTTTAGAGGGTACTTTTTGTTGACCTAGAACTATGAAATTTGGCAAGTAATATCGTCTTATACTACAAATCGAGACATAGCTATTTCATGCTTTCACTGCGCGCAGTCGAAAATAAGTTGAAAAAACCAATTTTCCGCGTGAATTTTGTCAATTTCGAGTACTTTTTAAAACAAAAATTATCAATGAAAAAATTCAAACTGTTGGTTTTAAATATATACCAATAAATCCCAATAGCCCTGCTCTAGGTAGTTACATCAATATTATGTTAAGAAACGTGTTTGATCGTAGATAAAAGTGTCTAAAACAATAAGCATTTTAAAAGGAATAAGACCTCTAAAGAGGTGCAGGGCCCGAACCAGTGGAGATTTTCGATGGGACACAGTTCGCGCGGACGGCGCCGCAAATAGATGGCGACAACCGGGTCGGAAAAGGATTCTACTTGAAGTGGGAACATACAGGCGCACCAAATGAGCAAGTAATTCGGGGCAGTCTGAATTACCACGTACAATGCTACTTGCTACAGTAAGTAGCCTGCAATTCCGTCTTACCTCCAAGGAGTTAAAGCCCAAGAAACCCAGCAAAAACTTTGTCGGATACAAAAATGGGTAATAACCATATAACTCTTTTTATATAAGAAACGAAGGAACGCCTTTTGCACTCTTTCCAAAAGCAAGATGTAGATTACTTCATGGGGGTTCCAAATAACGCAAGCCGCTTCGAGCTTGGTCCTAACCAGAGCAGTGTAAAGGAGCTTTACGGTCCCAGCATCATCGAAGTCCCTAGAGTTCCGAATAACGAACCCGAGTCTTCTATAAGAGTTAAGAGCCAAGGTGTTCATGGGCTCATGAAAGTTAAGAGAAGAGTCCAGAGTAACTCCTAAATCCCTAATAGTCTTAACACGAGTTATTTTTTCTGAAATTAGGGTATAATTGTAAAGTAATGGATTACGGGCCCTACTGAATGTTATAACCGCACATTTCTCAGCATTGAAGAGAAGTCTATTTTCACTACTCCACTGGCATACGCGATCAATATCATCTTGCAGGGACTCACAATCTGATAAACCCTGTACACCATAAACGAGCTTCAGGTCATCGGCATACAGTAAATTTCTGGCGCAATTGAGAACCAGAGCCGGATCATTGACCATAACTCCAAAAAGCAGGGCTATTGGGATTTATTGGTATATATTTAAAACCAACAGTTTGAATTTTTTCATTGATAATTTTTGTTTTAAAAAGTACTCGAAATTGACAAAATTCACGCGGAAAATTTGTTTTTTCAACTTATTTTCGACTGCGCGCAATGAAAGCATGAAATAGCTATGTTACTACCTACTCGGAGAAAAGTATAATTAACATACCTAGGATAACTCGGGGCACCTAATACGAAAGTGACGTAGCAAAATATTTTATCGACAAAAAAATATATCCATGTTACTGTCAACATCTAAATGTCATCGTCATAAATAAATATTACTTTATTTCTTCACATTTTCAAATGAAAAAATAAACATATTAAAACGTGTATTTACATGTTTATTTTAAAATAATTTTCATAATATACGTAAATTTAAATTTTGATTGAAATGACATCCTCATACTTTTATTATCTTAATTTAAAAGGCTCGATATCAGATCAGATATGACGTCGAACCTCTTTATAGTAATCCAGAATGTTCATTGAGCACATATATTAATTTAATTATATCGACATCTTTTTTATCGATATCCTATCCCTAGAACGTGCCCCGAGTTATCCTAGGTATGATAATTAACTTCAAAAAGTTGGTTGCCAGTATCAATATATTTGTCACAATATGAAAAAAATAAATTTTAAAAGGAATAAGGCCTCTTAAACTCGCACCCAGAATCAGCTCCACGCTTTGATATATTTGCAAGCAGATGGGTAGATGTGTGCGATGAATGTTTGAGGTTCTGTGAGATGATGGATGTTCGACCTTCTTCTGTGTAATTTATAATTGTCCTTTGTTCTTATATGTAAACGGTATTCTTAGTTTCACAGTGCCTTGGTTGTAACTGTTATGCTGTGAAATGTAATAAATAAATAAATAAATTCTTAAGTCAAAACCATACTCAACCACGAACTGACTTTTCCCGGCTGCAGTAATGTACTAATTTTACATTGAAAATAGTTAAATTTACGTTTACAGTTACTGTTTTCAGAATCTGCATGAAAGGTGCTTTCGCACCGTATTTTTTGTAAACAAATTTAAGACAAAAAATATGAAAATATGAGGGTTTGTTAGCATTTTGTTTCTACTAAAAGTTTATTATTTAAAGTATTGCGTCATATTTTGCTACGGAACCCTAAACAATTAGCATTATAGCCCGTCGGCCCAATGCATGAAACCCTACCTCATAAAAAAAATATAAAATGCCTACTCTGTAGGGGTAGCTGACTTTTAGTATTTTTTTACCAAATTAAGGCGCAGCCGACCAAGAGCAGTTGAAGCTACTAAAAGTCAGCTACCCCTACAGAGTAGGCATTTTCTATTTTTTTATAAGGCAGGGTTTCATGCAGTGGGCCGCCGGATTATTAGGAATGAATGGTTATCGTCTAGTTTCGTGGTAACGACACCAAACTTGATTCAAAGGTCCAAACTAATCCATCTGATTTTTTTGTACTTTGCAAACCCTCAAACCCCCAAAAACCTGTCGCGCCGTTTTGGGTTCAGGTATAATACCCGTACCAAATGTCATAACTGTACTCCAAAATGTCATATTGTTTCCCAATAGAAAACCGACTACTGTCTGTCTTTCCCACGATTTAAAACCTAGTTTACGTTGAATATACAATGTAAGGTGGAAATTGAGTAACAGAACGTTGTAACCGACTAGTTATAAGCGTATATGAGTAATGTTAGTACTGACTTATCGTTGAATCCGCAGAGTTCATCGATGAGAAGAGCGCGCTCGTTGCGCGTGGCGTGCGAGACGCACTTTTCGACGACGTTCGAGGCGAACTTGTGCTGCGAGAGCTGCAACACCTTGCCGCGCACTGCTGCCACCAGCCGCGAGCGGTCCTCCGCCGCGCCGTGCTCGAGCACGTGCTGGACTACGTAGTTGCCATACTGATCCTGTAACAGACAAATTTCGGATCACACAATCGGCACTACATCATTTTCAGTATCGGTTGAGCTCTCTAGTTGTTTTTAGTTTATGAAATAAAAAGATTACATCCTAAGTATTACTGATGGGCAAATGCCTCGTTCTGACTGTTTCTAACTATGTGTGACGGTTTTGTTACGCGCCAGTTTTATTCAAAGAAAAGGGGTCCATATTGGCTCACATACAATTGTTTCTTCGAATTTGTTTTGTATACCGCTTTGTGATCATAATCATCACTCTTCATAACTTTGTTTGTCATTAATTTTATACTACTTACCTACATTTTTCATAATAATAAGTATTTCGAAAATATTTACTCATAATGTCATCACTCAAATTATATTTGTACTCCGAATTTTATTTTGAAGAAGATTTTTATTCATAACTTTTCGTTATACCGTTCTTGGTACTCATATTATTAATAGTCAGAGTGAATCGAGCGTAGGTATATCGGAACGTTACAGAGTTATTAATATCATGTTAATGATGTAATGTTAAGAAGAATCGTAAGCCAAGTCGGCCCTGCGCGGCTCGCTCGCTTCGCTCGCTCGTTAGGGTCTCAGTTCAACCTAACACTCCCCCTCGCTTCGCTCGTCGTCGTACCTAACCTAAGCCAAGTCAGACCTGCCTAGGAAAAAATTCACCAGAAGGTGAAATAGGTAATGTTAAGAATCGTAAGCCAAGTCGGACCTGAACGGCTCGCTCGCTTTGCTCGCTGTGTGTTAAGGTAGTGTTTACATAATTTTGACATTATGACTATAAATATAATTTTGACGTTGTTTGTAAGCATCATAAACATGTGTACCTTCTGGGACTTTATTGATTGGTCGAAAAGTATATGCATGTTTATGATGCTAACTGTACCTATTCATTGTCGATATTTGTTCTTCAGGTATTGCCCTGGTAAACAACGTTCAATTACTTAATAAAGCATTCTAAATTTGAGACTGTTTTAGGGAAAAGGTCCCACTTTGTGGATATGGAGTTATGAGTAGTTCCTTACACTACAGAACTTAAGGTAGCCAATCACTTGCTAAGCAACGTTTCATAAATATTCATTTTACAAACAACGTTAGACAAATTAACGATTCCCAAATTAAGCGTTGCATAAAATATAGTTTTACAAATAATTTATTGAACAAAACATCATATCACAAAACATTATTTAGCAAATTATTCATTTATTATTCTAGTCAATTAGCAAAAAAACGAATGATAAAACAACGTTAATAAAATGCATTGTTTGGTAAACATTTCGTTTAATAAATCATCATGGTGTGAACGCCAATATGTGTAGTTAATTTTCTAAGAGTACAAATATTAACATACTTAACGGAAGAACAATCAACACGCGTATTTTTTTGAAGCGGTGTCAGCATTCGCGGTAATCATCTCGCACTGACTTTTGATATATTAAGATGGTCATGGATTATATTGTGTGTAGTACCAATAGAAAGGTCAGTGCTTTGGGTTATTGCTTTCACCTTTTACTCGACCATCTTCCAATATCATTTTCTCCACTTTTTTTCTATTTTCTGTCGAAGAAGCTTCGATGGGCCGATCAGGTCTAGGGTCGTCTTCAATACTCTCTCTCCCACGCTTAAATTCACTTGACCACTTTTAAATTGTTGATAAAGAAGGAGCAGACTCACGGTAAACATAGTCCATTTCTTCTTTTATAGCTTTTTGATTTTTCCCTGTTTGGTCAAGAATTTTATTACCGCTCGGTGCTCTAATTTAATTAACATTGAAAAATCGCTCATAGTGATCACGTTTGTTCGGCAGTTGCAAAAAAAACAAAAGAACATCGCCGTTTGAATTTTACTAATTTTTTATACTAATAAATGCAACTTACCACCCAGTGTTAAAAAGTTAACTAAAAAGATTTAAAAGATGTACATACCGAGAATTTATTGAACGCCCCTCGTAAGTAATGTTGAAATTGCTAAACGTGCTTTTTTTGCAATTGTTTACGAAATAGTAACGAACCCTACGTACGCGAGTCCGACTCGCTCTTGGCCTTTTTAACTTTAAATATTTGTATTAGTAGAGTTGCTAAGCCGCGAAATTGTGCGCATCGGGTTACAAGCATGAAATTTCTACCACACATAGAGCGTTCCGCGGTGATTATTTTCAGATGTGGAGAGAAGTCAGGTTCGTCCCCTTCGTGGCGGGAATGCGGGGTGAAGAGGACCAAGTACTGCTCCTTTTCTTTTTTTTTATTACTGATCAGTTAAGGCTATTAGAGCTTGTGTGGCATCGTTTTCGTGTAAAACAAATATCAGCAATTCATTTTTTATGTTATTTAACAATAGTTGGTATAAAAATTTGGGTACATTGCCGAAAAGGTAAAAATCACCTCAAGTTTTATTTATTCAGAACGATAAGTTAGTTATATATCCTGAATATTGACAATTTAAAAAAATATCACTAAATAGCAAATTTAATCTTGTTTTTAAAAATTTATACATATTGGGCACATCTCATACAAAAAGTACCGTGGAAAAAATATTGATGTTAAGCTTAGCCTGCGTGCTCTAGTACATTTTGCTAAGTCACGAAATTGTGTGCATCGGGATACAGCCACGAAATTTATAGCACAGATAGAGTATTCTGCGGCGATTACTTTCAGATGTGGAGGGAAGTCAGATTCGTCCCCTGTGCGGCGGGAAAGCGGGGTGAATAGGACAAAGGAGTCCTCTTGTTCCTTTTTTATTACTGATCAGTTAGCGCTACTATACTACAATTTCTAATTCAAGACTAAAAAAACTACCACAAGGTTGCCACTACAATAAAATATTTTACAATAGTAAATTCCTTTTTCTTTTTTAAACACGCTAAGATAATTTATTTATTGGTAACTTTAACTCTATGTTTTAACAAAATAACTAGAAAAATTTATTATTACATAATTACGAGAGGAGATAATAAAAACTTAAACATCGGAGATTTTTGGTACAAAATCTGGTATTATACTTGTAACATTGTGCATTTGGTGCAAGCCAAGAAACAAACTCAGATGTCATTTAAATGTTTTAAATTTTGACAGTGACGTATCTGTCGTAGTTTTTTTGGTCTTGAATTAGAAATCCGAGTATAGGGCTTATGTGGTATCGTTTTCGTATAAAACAGATATCAGACATTTATGTTTTATGTTATTTATTCATAGTACCATATAAAAATATGGGTGTATTTCCGAAATGGTAAAAATCACAACAAGGTTTTTTCATTCAGGGAGATAAATTAGTTATATTTCCTTAATATTTACAACTAACAAAAATATTGCAGAACAGCATTTTTAATCTAGTTTTTAAATCTATATACATGTTGGGCACTCTTCATACAAACAGTAACTTAAATAAATTGTTGATGTTGAGATTAGCCCGTGTGCTCGAGACACATTAGCAAAAAAAATTTGTTTTTCTAGGACGTATTTGGTAAATATTGTGTGTAAAAGCTTGTTAATAATCATTATTTAATGTATTTAATGAAGCGAAATAGGATGCGTTCGGAGATTTACGTTGGTTACGCCGACTTAAACATATATTTTAAGCTACTATTTGTATGAGAAGTGCCCAATATGCATATATTTTTAGAAACTAGATTAAATAAGCCTTTTAAAATAATAATTAAAATTTGAAAATGTTAACGAAATTTAACTAATTTACCTCACTGAATAAAAAAACTAGTTTAGATTTTCATCTTTTCGGCCATACTCCCATATTTTTATATAGAACTATACAAAAATAACATAAAAAATGAATTTCTGATATCCGTTTTACACGGAAACGATACCAGACAAGTCCTAGTAGACTTAACTGACCAGCAATAAAGAAAGAAAAGAGGTATACTTGGTCCTATTCACTCCGCTCTCACACCTCACAGGAGACAAATCTGACTTCCCTCCACATCTGAAAATAATCACCAAGGAACACTATCTGTGGTAGAAATTTCATGCTTGTAACCCGATGCGCACAATTATGTTAGAAAACAGCGGACTAACAACTCTACTATATAGAATCTTTTTATCGATTCTTATTTTTATGTGGAAATACCACATTTTAATTTTTTTTTAAATAAATGACACAAAGGTAAATTAAGAAAGAAAAATTGAATGCGATATACTACAATCTAAGCAGGATTTGAACCTGCGACCTCTGCGTTTCCGGCGCATTGCTCTTCCAACTGAGCTATCAGATCGCTACGTCAATCACACCAAAACTTTCATCCCTTAATTCTTTCCGCTACTGGAGCGCCCTCTGCGTCATATATGTTTGAAATGCTTATGCGCAATAGCCATACCCTAGGATGTGCGCTTTACACGCACGATCCCCAATCTTTTTTAACTTTTTTTTCGGCTAATTTGCTCTAATTACGCGGTATCATTATAAAATCAGGTACATCTACGAACGAATAGCTTTACTAAATTCGATGAGTTTAAGAACGACATTTATAAACTCTTTGATTCGAATAATAATACCTTTCCACAAACTTTCAAGTACCGCACTCAAAAAAATGTTTGATCTACATACAAATTTTCAACCCGTTTTTCATCACCTAAATTTTCAAAAACGCTGAAATGAGTTTTCTTATCTTTTAATAAAATACCTTTTACAAAATTTCTAATTCCTAACTTAAAATACAAACATACCCGATACAACCATTTATCCTCTTTTTAACCCCCTTAGGGGTAGAATTTTCAAAAACGCTGAAATTACTTTTCTTGTATTCTTATTATATGACTTTATACAAAGTTTAAAATCCCGCAATCAAAAAAATATTTGATCTTCATACAAATTTTCAAACCCTTTTTCACCACCTTCGGGGCTGAATTTTCAAAAACGCTGAAATTAGTTTTCTATTTTATTTTAATACATTTTTATGAAGTTTCAAGTTCCTAACATAAAAAAAAACTTCTACCCCATACAACTTTTCATCCCTTTTTCAACCCCCTTAGGGGTTGAATTTTTCAAAATCGCTTCTTATCTCTTGTACACTTTATAAATCCAACCTACTGTGCAAATTTCAACTCTCTAGCATTTGTAGTTTCGGCTCTGCGTTGATGAGTCAGTCAGTCAGTCAGGACACTTGCATTTATATATATAGATAACTATCATGCTGAACATTAAATTTCAATTTATATCTTAGTAGGTACTTACTTGTTTTTAGACAATAGGGTAGTTATAATATCTGTCAGCCGGCATAATCAAATTATTTGGAAATAACACTTGCAGATTTCCCGCGATACAGGTTCGCCTAGTCCCCCGCACTAGGTAAGGTAATAGTAGAGTTGCTAAGCCGCGAAATTGTGCGCATCGGGTTATAAGCATGAAATTTCTACCACACATAGAGCGTTCCACGGTGATTATTTTCAGATGTGGAGGGGAGTCAGATTCGTCCCCTGTGTGGTGGGAGAGCGGGGTGAAGAGGACCAAGTACTGCTCTTTTTCTTTTTTTTATTACTTATCAGTTAAGGCTATTAGGGCTTGTGCGACATCGTTTTCGTGTAAAATAGATATCAGCTATTAATTTTTCATGTTATTTAAAAATAGTTTCATATAAAAATTTGGGTTTATTTGCGAAAAGGTAAAAATCACAACAAGTTTTTTTTATTCAGAACGATAAATTAGTTATCTCTCCTGAATATTTACAACTTAAAAAAATATAACTAAACAGCAAATTTAATCTTGTTTTTAAAAACGTATGCATATACATATTGGGCACATCTGATACAAAAAGTACCTTGAAAACAATGTTGATGTTAAGCTTAGCCTGCGTGTTCTAGTACATTTTGCTAAGTCGCAAAATTGGGTACATCGGTATATAACCACGAAATTTCTACCACAGATAGAGTATTCTGCGGTGATTATTTTTAGATGTGGAAGGAAGTCAGATTCGTCCCCTGTGCGGCGGGAAAGCGGGGTGAATAGGACAAAGGAGTCCTCTTTTTCTTTTTCAAAGCCAAAGTGGGACCTTTTTCCTAAAACTGTCACATATATTTACGTTTATTATAAATAGTTGTGAAATTTTTATGTTGATAAACTTGTCCCAACTTACTAGAGTTTCGTTACTCAGGCTTAGTTACGGAGCATTTAATCCCAAAGAAATGTCTCAGTTCTAAGTAGAATTACAATTTCTTATTCTGGCAGCACTTTGACATTTTCCAAAATGTTGAACACGGCGACAGCCACTTTATTTTCAATAAAGTGGCGCGTGGATCGATAGTCTTGAGTAAATGAGCTAAAAAATCTCAGGGTGAGTAACGGCGATTTTCTCAGATATAATCTTTATTTTCGTACTCCAGTTTATTCATTGCTGATTGGTTTTACTCTGAATCTTACAAATTTACATAGTTCTAGATGAATGCATTACACGTTTGAAGAAAAATATTGTTTCAAATTGCGATTTCTCATATATCTTGTCTCAGTTTCGTTATTTTTCGTTATGTAACGAAACTGATAAAATGTAAGGGTTAGTTCATACTATAAAACATTTTTTATAATATATGACAAATGCTGAAAGGCAAAAGAAATGTAGAGAACGTTTAAAGCAAAATCCTTTTCCAAAAGATATGAGTGTAACTTCGTTATTAAAATTGGTGTACCTACAGTTATTTAAATAAAATAATAATGATTAGTAGCGTTATTTTTATTTATTACTTTGTTTTCAGAAATGTGAAATTTGTTAAGTTATTTTATTTATAAGGGGAAGAGGATCATTTTGACAAATTGGTAGAACAAATTCTTGGAAAAATACTATTTTAGTGTACCTACCCCTATACTAAAGTGGGGATGTCTTTTTTTTCTAGTCTACCCCATGGTGTGATATGTCGTTGGATAGGCCTTTCAAAAGGTAGGTTGCAGGCTTGGTGCAACAATTTTTCGATTTAAAGATCTGTTTGTGAAATATCAAACTTTAAATTGCAAATGTTGGGAGTACTTGGGTATTGGCTATGTAAACGAAACACTGTAGTGTTAGGTATATCTACCGAAATTAAAAGGAAATTATATAAATAATCACTGCTAAGGTAGGCTTTACAAGTTTACGAGTAATAATAGTTAACCAACTCATAAAGAGTACTTAGGGAAGTAAAACTTCGAAATAATAATTGAAAATTGCTTGTGTGACTTTCTTAGCAGAAAAAGTTCATTAACACTGACGCGCTGCCACAAAACAATTCATCTGGCCCAGAATTACAATATATTTTATGAATCTACAATCAGATTGGCTACGTGTACGTGTCCATTTTGCGGTAGTATGATATGATCTAGTATTTTTGTTGGTAGGTTAATTCAGAAGCTTTTAGCCTAGCTACCTCCTACTCCAATAACACCATGCTGCAGAAATAATTCTAAGAGCTGAAAATCTCTTGAACTTCTTGAGCTTATCTTCCCGCAAACTCATTTGAGAAATGACACTGTTTGTAGCACGCACATAATCATAGACTGCGCAAAATCTGAAGCAGACACATATTGCCGTTGAGGAAGCAGTTTTCCAAATCCAAGACGTGTAACACACAGCGCAACAACTGTAGTGTAATTCTGTAAAATCTAGTAAGGAGTCGAAGACTATAATATACGGGGGGCCTAGGGGAGAAACCGAACAGAAGGGAAACAAGATAGTCATTTGATTATTTTAAGTCAACTTCGGAAACGATGACTATAAGATATAACTTTGAAGTCACAAAGTGGAGCTATGACAAGCGGCGGCAGCACTAAAATCAAAGCAACTAACAAGAACAGAAACATGATAGCTAAATCCGAAGTCGGTGATGAGACGATGACTACAAGAGACACTCTAGGAGGCAGAGCCCCCGTGTTAAGATAATAAACACAGCTTTGAACTTTCAAGTCACGAGTATATTTACGAAACGAGGGCTCGGGGGGATGAGCCCCCCGCACCAAAGCAAGACTTCTCTTCTTGATCTTGTAATATGTTTGTGATAACGGCTATGGAACCCTGCCTGGAGCATCAACATTGGCAACCAACTGACTAAAGATAAATAATTATATCAAATATTGCAAAAGATTAAATGCTAATATTAATATTTTTTTAATTTTTACGTTTCTGGCGAGGTAATTAATTAATGAATTATGGCATGCCTGTCTTTGGTACTAATACGAGTATACACTACCTATTTAAAATACTATTGAAATAATGAAATAAATAGATACATAAAAACGATAAAAACTAAACAAAATACAATTATTTTGCTAATTGCGTTGCAACTTGAGCTTTATGTTATGATTATTTTTTCCACAACACACGTGTGGTCTCTATTCCTCCTCTATCAGAAATTAACTTGCTCGTCTCACTGGTTTTTTACCATGTTATTCATGAGAGCAATTTAAAAACTTGCGGAATATTCCTCGGGAACAATGAGAATATTCCCGGGAACATTGGGAATATTCCCGGGGAACAATGGGAATATTCCCGGGAGCAAAGGGAATTTACATTTCCAGCTGACTTTTTATATTTTTTTCTATTGAATTGTTAACCTATTAAATAGATAAACATTTACTTATATAGAGAATGTCATAAAATATAATGTTATTCATATTCAAAACCTAAATTCCCCTATATTCCCCTCATGGGGAATGTTCCCGGGAACATTCCCGCCTGGGGAATATTCCGGGAACGGCCCATCACTAATCATAATAAAGGGAGCATTTTGACGGTAGGTACGTCAGTTTCGGTTGGTAAGGTTTATTGTCAAATTTTTGAAAAAAATCCGAACTATAATTTTCTTGACAATGTTGAAAGTATTATAAATCACTCGGATGCACGCCTTTGATCAATACGATACCACACTGATATACACACCACACATATACACGCAAGAGAAACCAATAACACTATATAAAATATTTCTTTAACAATAATAGCAACGAAACATTACTTTTAAAGGAACACTTGATTTTGTTTTACTTATTCAGAGCTTAGATCTTAACGTCTGACTGTAAAAATACAACCCCAAAACAGTCGCCGAGATAAACGAAATAAGGCTTATTTTATTTCATGGGTAACTATTGACTAAAATTGTAATTTAAAATAAATTACTTTACATTTATGTGTTTTTACCATTAAAACTTAAATAATACATAGCTAAACTTGGTTGCGAGGTTATAAAGCCTGATAATTTGAAACACACATTCAAAATAAAATCATCATTTATCATAATAAATTGAAGATTGAACTAGAATAACACATAAATTGAAGTTACCAAATGAGTAATATCAAGAAACATGGATAGACGCGAGGGAGCATATAAGTTTGCTCCAAAAACCACAAAACCAGTTTATTTGATGGTGATTGTACTACAACCAGTGTTGGAAAATCAAGAATAAAATGATTATTTGAATAAGAATTCGTAACAATACATTTATGTTGATTTTAATCCTGTCAAAATATTTCAGATAAATTCGTCGGGAATAAATCTTTACTGAAAAAAATTCATGAAGATAACTTATTCTCAATCAAATAGATTTAATCATGACTTTAATTGAAATGAAATTCAACGAATAAGAATATAGTCTGGGATCCCGGAGCAAATATGACTTATTAATACTAGTAGTCTCTTGTCACAGGTCGGACACTGCCTACTAAAAACTGAATCTCGAATGTCAGTGTCAATGTGTGCGTGTAAGACGCACAGGGCTGTCTCAGACGCCTTGCAACAACTGGTTGATCCTTTAGTTGCACATAAGTTTATGATGGGGTGGTGGTGGTGTTGGTGGTGGTGGTGTAGATGGTGGTGGTGTAGATGGTGGTGATTGTTGTGGTGGTGGTAGTGATAATGGTAGTAATGGCGGCGAAGGAGATGAATGGTGCAATGATGGTGATGGTGGTGGGAATGGTGACGGAGGTTATAATGGTGGTGATGATGATGATCATGATGATGATGATGAACATGGTAGTGACTGGTGGTGACCACCACCACCATTTTCATCATCATCACCTTCATAAACATCGTCATCACCATCATCATCATGACCTTCATCATCATCATCGCCTTCATCATCATAATCATCATCATCACAACCATCATCATCATTAATTACCACCAATCCATATTTCACTATAATACCTATCATAAGAATGTCATAAAACTACTTAAACGCTTGACTGATTTCAAATTCGACCATTAAAAAATGGGTGAAAATCAACTTACAAAATATAACCGATCTTACAACAAAATTAACTTCATTCGAAATAACATTTTAATGAAATAAAACGTTATAATGATTTCGTTTCTTATTCTTCATTTAAAATACAGCTAGAATGATTTATTCCCGTTCATTTTATTTTAAATAACGAGTACATGAAATTATTCTTATTCAAATCGATTTCAATAAGAATAAAATTTCCTTAGTACTTAGTAGTCCCATTTGTTATGAAAAAAAAAGCTGCACTTTGAGATGGAAGCAAGCCGTTTTGCACAGTGATAAATGATAATATGGACCAAAATAAACGATTTCACTCGAGGAGAAATTAGTTTCACCCCTTAGGAACAGAAATAGCGCCACTTATGCAAAAAAGTTTAATTAAAAAATTCCAAATCCGGAATGGATACTCCGATTTTGACGATTGACGTGCCAATCAATCGACAGATATTCGAACATTAAAAAAATTGAAAACATGTAGAAAACTATTATGAATACCAAAAAAAATATAATTTCTGAAAAAAATATTTGATTTTTGATTATTTGGAATTTTACACATAAAAATGTATTTACATGGGACTTTTTAGGGTTCCGTACCCAAAGGATAAAAACGGGACCTATTACTGAGATTTCGCTGTCCGTCCGTCCGTCTGTCACCAGGCTGTATCTCAAGAACGGTGACAGCTAGACAGTTGAAATTTTCACAGATGATGTATTTCTATTGCCGCTATAACAACACATACTAAAAATAAAATATAATGAATATTTAGGGGGACTCCCATACAACAAACTTGTTATAGATTATGGTACGGAACCCTTCATGCGCGAGTCGGACTCGCACTTGCCCAATTTTATTTATTTATTTATATAAATATACACCTAATTTAACTTTTATGAAAAAAAAACATATCATTATTCATTAGCATACCTGTGCTAACTCGGGGCACTTTCATAGGGATTTGAATACTTATCATAATATTTTTTTTGGGTGTTTGATGTAATTAATTTCATACAAAAGAAATGTATGAATATGGCTTTATTTTACTAATGTATACACTATCAATTGATCGTTGAATAAAAAACTGCATATCAAGAACTTGTATAGTTCATTTCATTACTTAGGTAACTAGTATGACTTAAAAGAGACGGACATGCTAAGACAGGCCTCATACTACGGGGCGTCGTTCAGAGTTCTCATGCAAATTTTGCACGCGTATTTACAGCAGACGACATAAAGTATTAAGATTTTTGACTATAAGCAGTTTAATTCCAATTAGCAACTGACTGAGCGACGAAAACTGTTTCTATTCCTAAGTTTTCAGTGGTAGTTGGGGCTGAATGTCACGTAGAGGCGTGCTAGCTACGAACCTGAATGAGCTGGTCGGTGTGCGCGTGCAGCTCTGACAGCACGGGCGCAGTCTGTTCGGGTGTGCAGTGTTCAAGAATGCGCTGAATCACTCGGCAGCCATAAGGATGTGTGGATAGCGCGTACACCTGTCCTGAGAACGCGTTGATGATAAACTGCAACGCCGTCGGCTCCACACACTCGATGCACTTCTGTACCTGAACACATGTACAAATAGGACAATTGACCTAACATGCTCCTTGTCTGCATCGAACAAGTATTCGGATGCCACATACAGCCATATAACATGATACAAATTTGTGGAATATCAATATTAGTTATTAACATTTCGCAAAGCGGAGTCATTCATTCGCTTAAATGATTGCCAAAATTCAAAAATCGCTTATGCTTATTATTTTGCTCCAAGTAAATAATTTAAATAAATCTAATACATACGCGTAAGAAATGAATAGACAGATGAACGACACTAGATCCAAGTTCACTTACAACATGGTTCCCATTCTGGTCTTTAACGCATTTGAGCACGTGTCCGTCAAGTTCGCGCACCACCTCCTGCTGCTGCTCCGCAGGGATGGACTCCAGCGCCTTCTGGATCACCCGGCAGCCGTACATCTGCAGCGCCAGCGCCAACACATGCCCGCGAACCTATATGGTCCGCAAGAAATGTAAACCATCACTAAAACATTTTACTTTAATACCTACTTCTAGTAAATTATTTATGCATCATATAGATCATTTAAAAAAATATTTCTCGGTTCGCAAAACGCTGATGGGTCGGCACCATAGTTAGTAATCAATTTAAAAAAATGCAGTTAACTGAATAATAGTGAGTCAGAATGCTGGATGTACATTTACAAATTAAAAAAACAACTTTAGTAAAAAAAACTGACCTCACACCTATCATAGTTTAGTTAGGTGCTGTAATTATAGCCATTTGAATGATAGATAAAATAATTATTAGGACAATAATGTTAGTAATCGGGGGGCACGGCAGTGCCCCCGCCAAGTCGAGCGCGAAGCAAACACTGCCGTACTATCCTTTACTGGAACCATTTCGCCGCATTTTTAGGCTCCTATTTGAGCACCTCTGGATAAGACCAGAACGCAGAAATTTTCGTCATCCAGTAAGCTATAATCACATACTTAAAATCCAAAATTTCAAGTCTGTAGGTCATTTAGTTCCGAAATTAAGCGAAAGCAAAGTTTCGCATTTACGACACTCACTCACTCACTCACTCATGATCATCAGTAAAGAACTAGTACTTCCCATAAATTCAGAGAGCTGAAATTTGGTACAGAGTTAGGGTTTAATGGCCACATAAAGCGAAAACTATAAAAATTGGCCAAGTGCGAGTCCGACTCGCGCATGAAGGGTTCCGTACCATAAAACAAGTTTGTTGTATGGGAGCCCTTAAATATTTATTTTATTTTATTTTTAGTATTTGTTGTTATAGCGGCAATAGAAATAGATCATCTGTGAAAATTTCAACTGTCCAGCTATTTTTACCCTTTGGGTACGGAACCCTAAAAACTAGGATAATCGAAGATCTGGAGTACTCTGATTAGAAAACACAAGAGCCCAACCAAACTATTAGAGATCGACATACCGCCTTTACAAAAAATATTCAACTTGTTGTGTTCGGTTGGCCGCCGTCGCGACTGATCGTCGCTCCTGATGATCGGATCGCGTACCGATTCGAAACATGTCGAGCGTTATTCGATTTCTACGACGTGAGTAAACCCGTTTAAGTATTTTAATATTCAACTTGGTGGGCCGCTTCATTTGATGTCAAAAATCCAAGGTCTGAAGTATTTTGACGACGCGTTTGGCTCGGTTTGTAAACACCTGCGGTCCCGGGTTCGAGTCCCGGCCAGGGCAAATATTTGTGTGATGAACTCGAATATTTGTGCTTGGGTCATGGTTGTTCTATGTATTTAAGTATATATTTATCTATATAAGTATGTATATCATATCGTCGTCTAGTACCCATAACACAAGTCTTCTAGAGCTTAATTTGGGACTAGATCGATTTGTGTGAGGTTGTCCGATATTTATTTATTTATTATTTATTAGATGAAGAACCCTCAGCTGGTCTCAGCTGTATTAGAGACATGGTCATTGCAAAAATCCAGCGTAGTGGGATACATCTAATTTAATCTAGCCTATAGCGTCCCACAGCTGGGCGGGTTACGTATTAAAATCCCGAAAGTTCATAATACCTACAGTTGAAATACCGATGGTCAAAATACCGAAAATCAAAATACCGAAAGTTCAAAAAGCCGATATTCGATAAACCGAAGCTCAAATTACCTATTTTCAGAAAATCGAAAGTTCAAAATCTCGAAATTTTTAAAATCTCGAAATTTTATATTCCCGAAAGTCAATAAGCACTTTAAAAGTGTCAGGACACTAAACTAATCTGACTTTTCCGTGGAACCGATCTGCTCCGGTGCTGCGGGATGTTCAGCCCCTCCGCCCTAGCGTAAGAAAGTGCGGGCATCAAGCGAGGCGCAGCGGCTGAGGCTGGTCGCCGAAGGTGACCAAAAAGCCGAAGCTGCGGAGGCAAGCGTCCTCCCTCCGCGCCTCCGGGTTTTTGTATACACTCTAGGGGTAGGGCAGACAAGACCACGTGAAATCGGGGTTGACAGCTTCGGTTCTGTGGCAAGTCGATTAAGAAAAGGAAAGAGTCCGGGAAAGTGGGAAATTAAGTATGACTCTATTATTCGATATTATGATAAAATATTCTGTCATGGACTGCCAACCGAACCAAACTTGTCTGGAACCGAAGCTGTCAACGCTCGCCTCCGCAGCTTCGGCTTTTTAGTCACCTTCGGCGACCAGCCTCAGCCGCTGCGACTCGCTTGATGCCCGCACTTTCTTACGCTAGGGCCACAGTATAATAAAGAGTACTAACGTACCAGGGCGGAGGGGCAGCACTTCCCGCAGCGCCGGAACAGATCGGTTCCACAGAAGAGTTCACTTATAAATAGTAAGTATAGCAGTAGGCAAGTAGGTTACGTAATTTAGGTTAATATTCTTTGTATAAAATAAAAATTAGAATCTGTAAGACTGCAGAAATACGAGATAATTCTCGAGAGTTTAAATAATATTCCGGATTACAACCTTCAGGCAGGATCATAGTCTTCGGGATTATAATCTTCGGAATTACAGTCTTCGGGATTACATTCTTCGGGATTACAGTCTTCGGGATTATAATATTCAGTATTTCATCCTTTCGATCAAACGTTCTTTCGGGATTTTAAACTTTCGGTCAAATAAACATTCGACATTTTAATTTTCGGCCTTCCGTCCATAGGCCTTATGATATTCGGTATTTTGAACTTCGGCATTGTAATACGTACCCGCTGGGCGAATGCCTCCCCTTCTGCTTTTAATACGCATATAAATAAAATTAAAGGAAAACTCTGGACAAGACTAGACTGGCTTTTATACTTATACTTACAAGTTTACAAGAAGAAATAGTCAAACGATTAACTTTATTCTACTCGAACATTATACAAATTAAATAAACAAATTACACCAAAATATTAATTTCGCTCAAAATTTGGTCAAAATATAATGCATTGGACTAAGAGTGGCGGTTATACCCGCACACGTCGCTAGATGGCGCTGACTGTATTTTAAAACGCGCTGTCGTTTGTTTTTCCGATAATCTTAGATGGCGAAGTGGCAACCGGCCGCGTTACAGTCGTTTACGACATTCTTCTACTGCGCTTGGAAACGTTTGCTAGGGATTAGGAGGGATTATTTGCATTTCGTTGATTTCGCTTATTATTTCGTGAGGTTTGCTAAAGTGAATTAGCAGGTTGTTATAAAACAATATGCCCACGTTTCTACAAAAAGAAGTGAAATCCCACCAAAAACATTCTGTAAAAACTAGCCAAGTCTCGATGGAGCTGCTTGTTTATCTCTAAAAAGTAATGAAATCTAGACAAAGTCGTACCAAGTCTAAGGCTCCTTACTGCGATTTCTTTATTATTGTAGTTAATGTTGTGTGACTTGGCCGTTGAAGGGTACACAAGGGTACAAAACCAGGTGCTCCATGACACCATTGCACCAATCTGTCGCCAGAACCGCTATAAGTCAATTTTGTTTACACGTAATGTTATATCTGTTGTAACTACCTATGTTTGTTAAGCGAGATAATAGCCCATACTGGTGTACCCTTCAACGGCCTAGTCACACAACATTAACTACAATAATAAAGAAATCGCAGTAAGGAGCCTTAGACTTGGTACGACTTTGTCTAGATTTCATTACTTTTTAGAGATAAACAAGCAGCTCCATCGAGACTTGGCTAGTTTTTACAGAATGTTTTTGGTGGGATACTTATTACGTTTTAGGTAATTCGATTTTAAAGTTATTAATATGAGGGCAAACATGCTTTAGGACTTGAAGTGAGTATGCGCTAAAATTCATAGGATAAACGAGTAGTATGCCATTCAACAGTACTTATACTAAACATTTTCGGCCATACATTTTTAGGATTAAAAACGTTACAGGCACTCATAAGGCTGCGAAATTCCGAATCTAGCGTTCTCGCTGGTTAGGACGCGTGGCGACACATAGTACCCTAGAGTGTTTTTGTAAAGCCGGAGGCGCGAAGGGAGAGTAACCCTTGCCCGCCGTGACAAAGCTCAGGAGCGGAGTTTATACGATAACATCATAAAGCCGCCTTTGCTACCAACCGGACTGCTACCAGTAAAGTAGTGTAATGGGTAAGGTTAGGTTAGAATTGCGATCACAACAGCAACATTAGGCCATAGAAACTTAGGTAAAATAATAATTAGATCAAGACATATGATCATTACGGTTAATAAAAAATATGATAATTTACTTTTATGGAACTAGACATTAGGATAAAGTAATCAAAAAAACAAGTAACATTAGGCAATAAAAATCATCCCTACAATATGAGGGAAACCAAAATTGGGGCATAGGAGTGTTAGGACAAATTGATCATTATGACCAGGGCCCGTACTTTTCATACCGATAACATCAATTTGACGTCACGCACGGTGCTTACAGGCTGATCTCTTTTTACAATATGTTTAGTTGTTTGCATATGTGTTGTGACTTTGCTAATTTTTGATGTTATATTTTTATAACAATAGGAACAATACTAAATTTTTCTCGTTTACGATTAAAAACGAATATCTGTAGCAAAACTCGTGTAAAGTTGACATTGTGCCTATTTACTTTTTTCCAACAATACCTAACAATTATATTAACAATAATTATAACACTATTACAATTTTAAGTAAAATATGTATTATTTTAAACTGACAGCTGCAGTTATTTAGTTGAGTGACAATAAGATAAAAGTCAGTTAGACATCGTACTGATTATTTCAAGTATCGATATCCGTTATCTACAGAGGTTGTCCAATCCACGGAGTCGTCATATGATAAAAAAATATATTCAAAGTCAAAGCCAAAGTCTAAAAATTAAATGTTTTATTAAATGTCATAATTTATGTTGTTACACTTTTAATGGGCACGATATAATAGTTTTCAATTAATTTTATCATAAATCTATCGGTAATTTCATATAAATACTTTTATTAGTACAAAATAAAGACCAAGGAATACTTGTAATTTTAGGTATTTAAAAAATTGTAAACAAACCGGAGCCGTCAAATTTGACAGATCCAGAGATAGTGCACCTTTTAAGGCCAGAATAAATTATAGTGATCCAATTCGTATGTTTAAAAACACGATCCCGTAACAAAACGACATAAACAAACTATTTCAAAAAAATAAAATAAAACAAAAACAAATACAACTAATGTAAATTAACAATGAACGAAGCTTTGAAACACAAATTTCGCACGCGTATCATCAATATGATAGCAAGCAATGGCGAATGCCAAACCGACAAAGTTAAAAATCACATAAGGTATGTGTTGCTACTTTAAACCTGTGGCTTTCTATTTTAGTCGTGCTACTTCCAGTAGTATAATGCAGCCTAGTTATAAATCACGTAAGGTAAGGAGTTGCTACTTTAAATTAAACCTGTGACTTTCTACTTTAGTCGTGTTACTTCCAGTATAATGCAGCCTTGCGTTTTAAACCTCTGCAAAATTGGGTACTTTTTAGTGACGATTTACTGAGAAAAGAATATATATTAGAATATTTGTTTTTATTCGTGAATTTGTATATATACGGTAAAATTAAGCAATAACACATGTTATTTAAATGAAACAGACTTGCAGTAATGAGGTCAATTATTTTATAATATAAAAAAATTAACAGGAACCAAACGTTACCTTATAAATAACCCTTTTAATGGTTTGCTTACATTCTTTTAAATACCTAAAAGTATAGACTATAGTGGTCACAAATTATGCATCCTTTTTGCAACCTCGTACTGACAACTTTTCGCAACTTAAAATTAGGAAACATTTTGAGTACTTTATAAATTGTACTCTGTTCCATGCAATATTGCAATTAACGAGAAACAAACATAGATCGAAATAAAAATCGTTCATATTTCCGTTCTTTTGGTAATTTTGGCTGTTAACATGTCCTTTTATGATGGACTTTTTGAGTCTTAGGTTAGTACCACACGCGGAGCAACAAATGGTAAGGAATTAAGTTTATATATTTCATCATGAAGTCATAAACTTAATAATTTCTTGATACCGTATGGGCCAGACGGACGGCCGTTGGACTTATTTACGTTACTCTATGAAACGGCCAAGCCATAGGTACTTTTGAAGCCAAGATGTAGGATTAGTAAACTCAGGGCTTAGGGGCTTGGCTTTTCGAGGGATCTGACAACTTTTTTTACAGCGAAAGCGTTATGAGCATGTGAGTCTTGGCCGCCAATTTTACATGAAATGTTTTTGGTGGGATATGAAATTACCGATAGATTTATGATAAAAGGTTACGTACGAGGGTGGTATGATAAGTAGTGAGCCTAACCATGAAAAAAAAATTGTTATTTATCATTTTTATTTTTCAACGTAGTCCCCTTTCAAATTTATGCACTTTTCCCAACGCGTCTCCAACTTCTTTAAGCCCTCCAAAAAATATTTCTTCGGAAACTCTGCAAAATACTCATCCGTGGCCTCTATGACCTCTTCATTTGACATGAAGCGTTTACCTCCGAGCCAAGATTTCATATTTGGGAACAAGAAGAAATCACAAGGAGCCAAGTCCGGGGAATAAGGAGCGTGCGGCAGTATTTTGTAACCGAATTTATCCAGTTTGGCCCAGGGACCGGAAAACCCCTCTTTAAAGTTAAGCCTAATATAATATAAGGTAACCCTAACAATTTGGTAACCATAACATAAGGTAACCTTTTCATTTGGTAACCCTATGTTAAGGTTACCCTATCATAACAGTTAACTACAACCTCAACACAGTTACGGTTAAAACCCTAATAGTCCGTAAGCCCGCTCCAAGATTGCCTACGTAACATGACATCATGATAAAATGCATGGCACACGGTCGAAAAACTTGTGCTGAACGAGAATCAAACTATTATCGCACAGAAAATTGGCCGGATGTTTGAGAAAATCCTTCACTTCCGGTCAAAATTTTAGGGGTGTACTTACGTCATGTGACATCATTACGTGACAGGTGGCATCATGTAGCCATTTAATCGTAGAGAGTGTAAACATAAGTCTGCCAGTTCTAAAATGGCCGGAAGTGCTTGGCAGACGGGGTCAAAGATGGTCATCGGACACGTTTTCATACGTTTTGTGGTATCTTGACGAAATTGATTATAAATGTTTTAAATTAATAGTGTCTCTTAAAATAAATAAGTCTGCCAAGACATATCTGGCCGGAAGTCCTTCAAAAGTGATTTTTTAGGGTTCCGTAGTCAAACTAGGAACCCTTATAGATTTGCCATATCCGTCGGTTCGTCTCTCCATCCGCGGCTTGGCTCCGTGACCATTAGTACTAGAAAGCTAAAATTTGGTATGAGTATGTGTATGTATCACGACGACCAGACGGCAAAATAAAAACTGGGTTTTGCGAGTCATATCCGCGCCCATTGTCGTAGGAGTCCTACGAGCCCTACAACTTGAAGTCGCTGTCATCAAACCCGATGAAGAGGACATCATCATCATCATCATCAAAATAAAAAATATATTTTTTGGGTACCTCCCGTATGTATCTCGTACATCTAAAGTGGGGGTGAATTTATTTTTCTTTCCAACACTAGTGTGTGGGGTGGCGTTGAATAGATTGTCGGGCCATGCTCAGTGTAGGGTCCGTACTTGCCCATCCTTCACGATAGACGGGCTTAAATCCCGAGGTGTAAATGACGAGAAAGATTTCAAGTTCTATAAAAAGGTCGTAAACGCTATAGTATGTATGTATGTATGTATGTATGTAAACGCTTTATTGTACACAACAACTGGTTATAAATACATTGATAACAAATGAAATATGTACAAAGGCGAACTTATCCCTATTAGGGATCTCTTCCAGTTAACCTTTGAGCAATTGAAGGAATGGGTATTCGAAGAAAATAGGCACACTACACTGCGTACAACCAAGATATCTATATTAAACTTAATAAAACTATAATAAGTACATAAACTAAGTAAGTAATAATACACATATATTTATACTATTTATAAGATATATAGTAACTGTGATTACTTATTACCTTCTGGAAGTTATCGATTATACGCGCCAGATTGCGCGGAATGTTTTAATGCAGTATGGCACTTACCTAATATGTGTAATGTTCCAAGTATAAGGACACCGCGCGGCACTTACGTCATTTTAAAGAAAATTATGAAATTTTGCGATAACTCAAAAACGACTCAACCGATTTTATTAAATATAGTTTTCATTGAAATTACTTATAGGTTTTTCATGATTTTTTCTATATATTTTTTGACTCAATGTTAAAAAGTTAGAGGGACGCTAGTTTTTGGATTTCCGGAGCGAATATTTACAAAATAATGTTTGGCGACCCCTATTATCTTCAAAATACCTATTCAACGCCACCCGACACACTAATGTTGGAAAGAAAAATAAATTCACCCCCACTTTAGGTGTACCCTACGAGATACATGCGAGAGGTAACCGAAAAAAAAATTATTTTTTATTTTGATGATGATGATGATGTCCTCTTCATCGGGTCCAATGACAGCGACTTCAAGTTGTAGGGCTCGTAGGACTCCTACGACAATGGGCGAGGATATGACTCGCAAAACCCAGTTTTTATTTTGCCTTCTTGTCGTCGTGATACATACACATACTCATACCAAATTTTAGCTTTCTAGTACTAATGGTCACGGAGCCAAGCCGCGGATGGAGAGACGAACCGACGGTCATGGCAAATCTATAAGGGTTCCTAGTTTGACTACGGAACCCTAAAAAAACACTTTTGAAGGACTTCTGGCCAGATATGTCTTGGCAGACTTATTTATTTTTAGAGACACTATTACTTTAAGACATCAATAATTAATTTCGTCAAGATACCATAAAACGTAGGAAAACGTATCCGATGACCATCTTTGACCCCGTCTGCCAAGCACTTCCGGCCATTTTAGAACTGGCAGACTTATGTTTACACTCTCTACGATTAAATGGCTACATGATGCCACCTGTCACGTAATGATGTCACATGACGTAAGTACACCCCTAAAATTTGACCGGAAGTGAAGGATTTTCTCAAACATCCGGCCAATTTTCTGTGCGATAATCGTTTGATTCTCGTTCAGCACAAGTTTTTCGACCGTGTGCCATGCATTTTATCATGATGTCATGTTACGTAGGCAATCTTGGAGCGGGCTTACGGACTATAACGCGTAAGGGTTATTTATAGCAGTTAACTCTAAACCCTATCGCGTTAGGGTTTGGAACTGAACGTTGAAGGATCGTTATAGATGAGCGGAGTTGGCAGAATGTTTACGTATTGCCGTGTTATTTTTTACACTAGTTTTGTTTTGACTTTTTGTTTTTTGTTGTTGTTATTAGATAATAAGTACTTTTTCACTTCTCTCGCTCTAAAAGTTCGACTTTATGCTGTGCGTAGGCGACATAAAGTCGCTTTTTATGCTCTAGAGCATAAAGTAAAATCGTCGTCGAAGACCAAGGCGATCGGTCCAACAGCCACACGAAAACAGTTAAAAAAAAACCATAAAACTTCATACAATAAAACCCGTTCCAGACCTTCCGATCCGATCCGATTTATCGGGAGAAATCGGATAATGTGTAGTGTAAGTATAAGATCCTAACAATTGCACTACACAACATTATCCGATTTCTTCCGATAAATCAGATCGGATCGGAAGGTCTGAAACGGGTTTTAACTCTTTATTTTATTTCGTTTTGTTAGTATTCTAAGACCAAGGCAAATATACCAACAGCCAAAGTACACAATAAAACTTCTTGAAATAAACTTGTAACTTTTATGTACTATCATTTATTACTTTTTAAACTATTACTTTTTTAAACTATTAAATATTTAAAGTAACTTTAAATTTTAATTAAATTTGTTTTTAAGTAGGTATGCATGATATGTGTATATATTTTATTTACATGATACAGTTTCACTTCCTCGCAATCGAAGTGAAAAGTAGAGTGTGCAACTCGTCCATAAAACGCATTTTACACTCGACTTTATATTCATCCTCGCTCGCAAGCTCGCTCGGATGGATAAACGTCTCGTGTAAAATGATGCGTTTTATGCACTTGTCGTACAATCTACTATTTCTTTGCTTTTTATATGTTTCTCCTACACTGATGTTGTTAATTAGTTGATAATTTGATGTGATTGTTCTGCTAATAAAAAAGTAATAATATCTAATAATAAATAACTATAATTTTCATACTGTTTTTAGGGTTCCGTAGTCAACTAGGAACCCTTATAGTTTCGCCATGTCCGTCTGTCCGTCCGTCCGTCCGTCCGCGGCTTAGCTCCGTGATCATTAGTACTAGAAAGCTGAAATTTGGTATGAGTATGTGTATGTATAACGCCGACAGAACGGTAAAATAAAAATTAAAAAAAATTTTTTTTTCGGGTACCTCTCGAACACCTAAAGTGGGGGTTTTTTTTTCTTTTCAACACTAGTGTGTGGGGTGTCGTTAAATAGGTCTTGTAAAAATAATAGGGGTCTCCTAACATTATTTTTGATAAAGTCAGCAGTTTTGTAAATATTCGCTCCGAAAACAAAAAAATTGTGTCCCCGTCTAACTTTTCAACCACGGGTCAAAAAAAATCGCAAAAATTATTGTAAATGAGGCTTTATAATTACTGAAAACTATATTGAACAAAATCGGTCGAGCTGTTTTTGAGTTATCGCCAAATTTCATATTTTTTCTTTTAGAGGACGTAAGTTGACTTCCAGAAGGTAATAAGTGATTACAGTTTCTAGGGCGTTTACGACCTTTTTATAGAGCTTGAAATCTTTCTTAACTTAAAACTCGGGCTTAAAACAGCAGTTTATTGTGAAGGATGAGCAACTACGGAACCCTACACTGAGCGTGGCCCGACATGCTCTTGGCCGGTTTTTTTTCTTATCGAGGAACGATCGGCAGCTTTGCTGGTAACGTTATACCTGATAACAGTAAAAACCATCGTATAAGAACAAAAGAGAGTTCGACTTGCAGCATGGTATTTTTAAGTGTGCAACGTGCTGTTTTAAAATGACAGATTAGATAAAAAATGTAAGAAAGAGATGGGATTAGTATTGTTTTGAAGCATCATGGATGCTAAGCGTTAGTTACTCAGTATTCTCCAAATCGTCCAACTGGTCAGTTACAAACGGGTGCCATAAAATAACAAATATAAAAAAAAAAAAACTTTAAAATGTACTACAAAAAGCGCTTGCTGCCACTTCCATGCAATTTTCCCGAGGAATATAGTGACTTTGTAAATAAACTTAAAAGACAGAAGAAACTGGTAAGTTATGCATTCTTATTATGATTATATTTCAATTTTGTTTACCATTAAATCGTTGTAAATACTATCGACCTTAAAGGTACTCGAACTGATATTTTTTCCTTAATAGTATCTGCAATATGTTTGTTTTTTTTTTAACCATATTCTAATTATATATACGTACCTATATTTATTTATATACCTATACGTACCTATATTTATTTATTTCAACTTGATTGCACATTGCATTCCACAAAAACGTAGATAATAATGGCGGCTTTTTGCCATGAAATGAGGCGTTCTCTGCCAGACAACTTGTTTAAATGAATGTATGGTAATTAAATATTGTATATTTACATATACAAATATATAATATTTAATTACCATACAAATTCGGAATACCTACTACAATGACCTTTCGTAAATGTGTGTTTGTGCATTTTCATTTATTATACATTTTATTCAGAATATGTTGGTACATTTAGCTAAAAATCTCAGTAGTATATCTTGCATTATTCCAATTTACTTATAATGTTCGGGTATCCTTAGAGCTGCCAGTTTAGCATTCCTAAAAAAAAATAGGCCATGCATGAACGTTGTACTTTATTGGACGACGCTTACATTTCTAATATACTTAAGTGACGTATTTCTTACTAAACTTAAAATTAAATACCAAATTAAGTATATATTTTTTTATTTCAGACTCAAAGTGAAATCAAGAGAGGGAGGAAGGTTATGAAAAACTTAAAGAAATTTTGGCTGAATTCAAGGAATTGTTAGAAGACGTACCGGACGATAAATTGAAGGACATGTGGGCACGTGTAAAATTTATGACAGAATTGTAATTGTATCATACGGCTGTTCTAAAATTACGTAAATAATAAGTAATCCATAATTTAGTATTATATTTGATATGGTCTAATTTTAAACTGATTAGATTTTTTAATTGCTGTGATTTATGTCATTGTTTTTTTATTATGGTGTTTTTAATGTATAGGTGTTATAAGTATTAATTGTTAAGAATAGGTAGTTATTAAGACTGATTATGCATGTTAAACTGTGATGATGATATTTTTATGGTTTTAGTTAGTATAATTAAACTTACTATTTTTGTTATCTGATTAAAAAATGTATATTCTAGTAAATTATTTACACACCTAAAATGTATTTTTATTTTATGAACATAGCATGATTATAATATGGTAAATACTTTTAAAGGTATCATAATAGAAATCGCGTTGATGCTGGCAAGACGCTATTAGCGCTCAGATTAGGATAAACACAAAAATTGAATTCTTATTTTATTAATTAAAGAAAAAAAAAGACAAAATAATTATTATACTAATACATTTCAAATAACGTTCAATTATAATGTAACTTGAATTAATTTTATTGTACAGTCGGTTAGATTTTGTTACCTAAGTAGGTATTGTGATGAGTATTTTTTTGGTATCTTCAAAACAGTGATAAAGATCAGATGATGAAAGATATATATATATATATATCCTTTGCATACCAAGGTAATCTACCAAACAAGCAACGCATCTCCGTATCAGCTTGTCCTAAAATGCTTTCATATGTCCAGATGTTTGGATTTCCGGCTGTTGTCGACTAGAGGTCCGATTCATATGGATTTTTGATTCAGTTATTCGTAATTTTTCAATATGGCGAAGATATGGGGTTTGCTAATGTAAAAAATAACAAATAACAACCATTTTGAAGTAAAGTCGCGAGGTTTACCGCTTACATAGCCACTTGTTTAGTTGTTTTAATGAATTGGTAATATGGAGAGTAATGTCGTATAGTGTAGTCAGGAGTTGGATAGTGGAATTCCTTAACGGTTGCTTGTATACTTTTCGAGTGTAGGGTCTGATGGTTTGTTTTTAAGTGTACAATTGAAACTGCAATATCTCGTGTCACATCACAACTTCATTATAACTAACTGTCTACTGAAAAAACAGATTTACCGCGTACATACATTATAAGTACCGACAAGATACTAGTAGGAGTATTAACAATAGGCAACTGAATATTAAATCTTTTTTTACTATTCCTAACAACGTATGCTATCCCTTTAATATCAGCGGAAAGCGAAAGGGATTTAGTCATGGCAGGTAACAAAGAACCTGTGTTACTTAATTCAAATTCAAATTTAAAATATATTAAATAAAACGATGGTCCATGATACTAGGTTAGTCAACTTATCAAATATAGTTTCATACCTAAACTAATTAACATAACAATTAACTAATTTAATTGATTATTAATTTAAATTGTTTTATTTTTCTTCCAAATGGATGAAAATTGTTTTTTTTTAGTTTTCAAACCTCATACCTCTGCCATTTCAAAAGTTTCAAATAATTTTATCGACACAAATATTTCATATAATTAATTAACCTAGACTTCATAAATCGATTGAGAAATGTGACCCCTAAGCGAGACCAGCCGGAAATCCGGACAAAATGACATCTGTCTGTGTGTAAATAAATTTCTTTTTTTAGTTAAAAAAAAAAGCTATAGAATACATAATATAACAAAATTAACTCTGTTTCAAATAACATTTTAATTAATTACTTAAAACATTTTTTTTAATGTTATTATAATTATTACGTTTTTAACTATTAATAAAAAAAAAGCATCATGATTTAATCAAGACACAGAGTACAAGTAATATTCTTGTTCAAATCAATTTAAATAATAAGAATATCCATTTCGCCGGGACAAGTCCACTGCTTCGACTATTGTTTTGTTTCGGGAGTATAGTGGTGGATCCACGTTTCGTCCACGGTAACGTAACGCATAGGGAAGTCCTTCGGATTACGCTTTAATAGTGCCAACACTCTTTGGAAGTAGCCACACGATTCTGATTGTTTTCTTCAGTTAGCAAACGCGGTACCCATCGGGCCGATAGCTTCCTCATGCCCAAATGTTTATGAACGATATTTTGTACTCGCTCCAGTGACAAGCCACATTCCTCAGCTACCTCCCTTAATTTCAGTCTACGATCGTTCATCAACATATCACGGACTTTTTTGATGGTTTCCTCCGTAGTAACTTCATTAGGACGTCCTTGGCGGCCCTCATCAAACACAGATGTTCTTCCATTTCTGAACTCATTATACCATCGCTTAATTGTGGCAATCGAAGGCGACGCATCGCCATACACGCTATCTAACTCGTCTTTTATTACATCACGCGGTTTTCCCTTCAAAAACAGGAAACGAATCACTGACCGATATTGTTCTTTTTCCATTTTACACAAATAATGCCACTTACTACTTTTTTTTTTATATGTCATAGGGGACAAACGAGCAAACGTATCGCCTGATGGAAAGCGATTACCGTCGCCCATAAACACCTGCAACACCAGAGGAGTCACAAGTGCTTGCCTACCCGAAGGACGAAGATAGAATGCCTCTATGCTAGTAATTTCGCCGGCTATCTTACCCCCAAACCGGAACACAACAATGCGAACATTGCTGTTTGGCGGTGGGTTAGCAGGCAACTACTGTTTAAAAAGCTATAATTTATGAAGTAATTGACAGAATCATTTGAAACTGTAAATTTTCCCGCGTCCAAGATGGCGGCTCTAAGCAAAGACATTTTTAATATTCAGCCAAACCGCATTGCTTCAAGGCGCATTACTTATCATACCACCCTCGTATCTGAAACACTAAAAATGTTAATCCGAATTTCGTTTCGACAAAAACTATTCGACAAATATCATTTTAACTTTTTTTCATTTGTCCGAAATTTCAATTCAATATTTTACGATTGGGCATTAATTGTTTAGGTTTTTTATTCACTCGACTAATGACACGTTTCCCTAAATCTCATTTGTCCGTAATATCAGTTTTCCGATGTAACGTTTCGGTTTATTAATTATTCGACTTTTTTTGTATGACTTTGGTTTCATTCGTCCGATGTAACGATTCGGATTATTAACTACTCGACTGTTCTCAAGTGGACTGGTGGTTCTGTTGTGGTCACAGTTCTAACCTAACCTAACCCAGCCAGGTCGGTTTTGGAGCTTTGCCGGCTGCTGCCGCGGCACGCTAGCTTCGCTCGCTCGGCTCGCGCGCTGTTGTGGTCACAGTTCTAACCTAACCCAGCCAGGTCGGTTTTGGAGCTTTGCCGGCTGCTGCCGCGGCACGCTAGCTTCGCTCGCTCGGCTCGCGCGCTGTTGTGGTCACAGTTCTAACCTAACCCAGCCAGGTCGGTTTTGGAGCTTTGCCGGCTGCTGCCGCGGCACGCTAGCTTCGCTCGCTCGGCTCGCGCGCTGTTGTGGTCACAGTTCTAACCTAACCCAGCCAGGTCGGTTTTGGAGCTTTGCCGGCTGCTGCCGCGGCACGCTAGCTTCGCTCGCTCGGCTCGCGCGCTGTTGTGGTCACAGTTCTAACCTAACCCAGCCAGGTCGGTTTTGGAGCTTTGCCGGCTGCTGCCGCGTCACGCTAGCTTCGCTGGCTCGGCTCGCGCCAAAGTTTTGGGGATTCCGATATAAATCCCTTTAACCCAATACTAAATTAGTATTTAAATATACCTAGTTAAAACATTAACAATGAAATTTGTAACCTAAGAACACGACTAATGTTAATTCTACAGCATATTGTTGTGATATGAATAAAATTAGCTCAATTTGACATGAAACAAAGAGAAAATCATTATAATAAATAATATAAAATATGTAACTTCCAAGGTACGAAACTTTATGATTTTATTTTTTTACTATAATATAAATGTTGAAATGTTTTTTTTGAATCCTCATAATTTACCAAAACAAAATCTTTATTAGACTAATATGTCATTGTCAATAATCAGTAGGTTCACGGTCAATTACGATACAACCGCCACCCTGACAATCAGTACGGCGGTTGTATCTGCACATGAGTCATGAGTCTAAGTAATAACTTTTTAAGTAAAGAGCGGTATATATTTTTTAATTAAATAGGGAGGTACCAAATAGTATATTTTGAGTATTTTTTTGTTCCATACAGACTTTCACGATTAATGCGATTTAAGTGAATATGTACCAAGTCAATTTAAAACTGACTATAAGTATACACTAGTACATATATGTGTATATACCATAGTCCGTTTATAATCATTTTGTTTTAGTGAATATCAGTATAAAATAGATCGCTTTCGGAAAACATCGCATCCGTCTTGCAGTATGCTGCTAAATTGGTTGTTGATACAAAATAATATATAAACATTGATCAACTCTGGTGCCAATATTGAACTTGTAAAATTATTCGAAGGCATACATAAGCCGTACCTTTTGTGCCAGTGTCGTTTTCTGTTCTGTTGTCCCAAATTCAAAGAATTTCTGTATAACATAGTTTCCAAATACATCAGTCATGAGGCTGTAAGCAGCGCCGATTATTTCATTAAATACCATTTGCTTTTCCTGAACTGTCGCTCTTTCTAGTTTTTGTTGTATGAATCTAAAACAAAAACAACACCGAAATTAGTCATTATAATAATACAATAAATGTAAAAGATTGATAAACATGTACTCCAAAGTAAAAAGTCGTCAATTACATATTTATTAATTAATTGGTGACATATCCACATGTAATATGACTCTCATCCGTCCAATATTTGGTTAAAACATAAATCTTATAAAAACTTAAATATTTTTTAAATTTCTGATGTGGCTGTAAGTCTTATTGCCTTATTCTTGAAAGAAAGACATTACTTTATGCACAAGAGCCTAAAAACCCTTATCCAGCTAAATCTCGATCAAAAGAACAACTTGACAGCATGACAAGTAAAAATCACATTTTGCACAACGTATCACGCAGCAAACTAATCATTTTTAGCAGCTAAAACAAAAGGTTTGAGGTGAACAATTTATGATGCTTTGTTAAGTAACAAACACAATATGATATTTGGAATAAGCTAGCCACAGGCAAGAAATACACTGAATACCTACCTAGAACCGTGCTGATCCTGCGAGAACTCCACAATGTGATTGGCGAGATCCCGTAATTGCAAATTAGGAAATCGATTGTTTCGGAAGTCTTCTAGAAGGCGAGAACGCCCAGCAGGCGGCTTGTCTGCTACCAAAGCACCCACTGACACGCCGCCGACTCCCACGCCACCGACACCGCCTACGCCTACACCCACTCCGCCACCCACTAGTTCTGTTATGAAATAACAACGGCAATTAGGTCTAGTTTACAACAAAACATTAGGCTTAGTTTATATTAAAAAAAAAACACCTTTTCATCAGGGCTTGTAACCTGCAACTATTATATTTCGGATCTTTTCCAAATAACTATTATTAGTAGATTGTTAACCAAGGGTAGAAAGTGACCCATTGCACCCGACATATTTCTGGCGCTCGAACGAACGGAGAGCGCCAATAGTTCGAGGGTGAAATGGGTAATTTCACCCGAGTTAAACACTCTACTTTTCATTTCAACTGCGAGCAATAATAATGAAAGTTTGCAATAGAAAAGCAGGAACACGAGATTAAATAAAAATACCTTGTCTTTTATTGGTTATTGGTTAAAAATTACATGGACATTAATATAACTCACTCATGACATATGCGCGTAGTATTTTATTTTCCCCGCAGTCGAAATGAAAAGTAGAGTGTTTAACTCGGGTGAAATTACCCATTTCACCCTCTAACTATTGGCGCTCTCACGAAATCTCGGGTGCAATGGGTCACTTTCTACCCTTGGTTAACAATCTACTATAGACGCCGTGGCAATTAAAAAAAAAAATAGTTTCCACCCTAGGGATGGAAAAGCTATTTTCCACCCGGCTATCTACTCATGAAAATGACACTTTCCGAACAGGAGAGATGAAAAATTTGTTTACTAGTATTGGTGTCATTTTCGTCGTACGTATTTTTGTGTAGGAATAATAGGCTAGTTGACCCATTTTTGAAATGGTTAATAAACATGTAACTTGCTCTAAAAAAAGTGTACATAATGTAATTTTGTGAGAGCTAGAAATAATTCGGTAAATAGAGACTAAAGTACTATGTGTGAACTTACAAACGGTCCGGTAGTTATGAATTTTTTATATGTTGTCTAGAATGGTTAGTCAGTGTTTAAAATGCAAAATGCCCCCCCTCCGCGCCCGCCGCCATATTGATAAAACCGGCACGTTTTAGGAGCATTATAGGGAGAAGAAAGCTTTGACAATGTTATAGAGAGTTAAATTTACTACATTCTCCATTTTATATTTTGTTTCTAGGACAGATAGTTACGGAGATATGCACATGAAAAAAAACGTAAAAAAACGCAATTTCCAACTCAAAAACAAACTTCTGGATTATATCTTCGTTTAGGAGCATTTTAGCTAGAACAGTGCTTGGGCAATGTTGTAGAGAATTCAATTTACTATAATGTACATTTCAAATTTTGTTTCAAGGACAGTTAGTTACGGAGATATAAATATTTAATTCTCCTAAACGAAGATATAATCCAGAAGTTTGTTTTTGAGTTGGAAATTGCGATTTTTTACGTTTTTTTAAATGTGCATATCTCCGTAACTATCTGTCCTAGAAACAAAATATTAAATGGAGAATGTAGTAAATTATCTCTCTATAACATTGTCAAAGCTTTCTTCTAGCTAAAATGCTCCTAAAGGAAGATATGAGCAAAAATATGAAGAACGTGCCGGTTTTTTCAATATCGCGGCGGGCGCGGAGGGGGGGAATTGTGCATTTTGCATTTTAAACACTGACTAACCATCCTAGACAACATATAAAAAATTCAAAACTACCGGACCGTTTGTAAGGTCAAACTCCTTT
This sequence comes from Apotomis capreana, assembly GCA_947623375.1. Taxonomy (NCBI): domain Eukaryota; kingdom Metazoa; phylum Arthropoda; class Insecta; order Lepidoptera; family Tortricidae; genus Apotomis; species Apotomis capreana. The sequence continues at coordinate 23,990,568 of OX392498.1, read as the reverse complement.
ATTCACTGAATTAAAAGCTCCTAACGGAGGTGGAACAAAAATTAGACGCGTGCGCCGCGCCGGTTGTGTACCGACGCCGCAGTGTACGCCGCCGACTTTATGACATAATGTACAGGTTACGTTATTTGTATGCGCATAAATACAAAGTACACAAGGCCACGCCGGTTTCATGCCGATCGGCGCGGCGCAGACTTCTAGCCGGAATATAGGGTGCTAATAATTCGTGAAAAATTGTGAGTACAAAGCTTACTTGACTTGGCAGAAGTGCTGTCGTACTGCGTACTGATTACTAATAATTACTAATATGGTAGTACTCTTGACGAAAATATGCTGGTTATATATTTTTTTTCGCTATAGTCCTTGCTGTAAGGATCTACAGTCTGCCGGTATTTTTATTTGATACTATGGTTTCACCAAACTGTCTTTTTTAGTGTCAATTTAACAGTTTGCAATTGTAGGGTTCGAAATTATCAAGATAATAAATCTTCTTGATAGTTATGACCAGTGTAAGAAATTCGTTTCAATAAAATTTTATTCTTACAAACTAACTTTGGCGCGGTCCACTAGTATATGGGAAAAGCATCTATAGTTGAATTTATCGATATAGACGAACCCTAGCTGCTAGTAGCTCTCATAATTTTATCCCCGTATAATCCAAGGTCTGCACATTACATTATCATCTTGGCTAAATCATTACCTGAAATATTCCCGACCCCGCTGAGCTTGCTTAATAATGAAGATGAAGAACCGAACATTGCATTTGATGTTAGTCCCTGTGCTAGGCTGCTTACGGCTCTGAAAAACACAAATATAAATAAATGTCTACGTATTATGTCTATTCATTGGCCTTAAGGCGCATAATATTGCATAATATTATTATGCATTGAATCTTGAAAATGCTTTGTTTTGGAACTAAATATTTCACCTGATATTTTTTGTCCTTGAATTATATTTCTGCTTAATTAGAAACACGATTGCGCTTTTTTTTCGCGATCAGTTTTCTATCTAAGCGATGCTTTAAATTGTTTTTTCCCAAATTTTACAAATACTTAATACCACGAAAACAAACATGAAACTTACATCACTTGATAGCTTATAATTATGTAAAAAGTACATCTTTCCTGAGCACTTTGGTATTAGATACGTTAAGGCAAGCAAGACACCGACGGAGCTTTAAATTCAAAATTATCCAGTTGAGTAAATTCACATATTTGACCCATGTGAGAACAACCGCGACGCCCGCTCCCCCGTTAAGTCGCCGTTTGGCGTTTACCAACGACGGATGTCTGTCAATTTTTGTCCGCAAATTCTTACGATCGACAAGTGTTGTCACCAAAAAGAAAGATAGGAAAGGAGAACTATAAGAATCGGTATGGATATGAATCTTTTATATGCATGTTAAAGTATAGAATTAAGCCTTCAATACAAAGATCAAAGCTTAAAGAAAAATTGATAAAGGAGCTACCTGGAGGAAGAGACCGGGAATCGAACCCGGTACCTCTGGATTGCCGGTCCAGCGCGTTAACCATTTCGCTACCCTAGCTCCAGGAAGATCTGACGCAATTTTCCTTATGCTTTGTGTGTCGATCTTTGCATTGTTTTATTTGAAAGGTTTTTACACCTTAGCGGCCTCTATGTGAACTTGCTAACGGCGAGTACTTGCACAGACATAACCAGGTAGCTCCTTTTTCATTTTTCTTTAAGCTTTAATCTTTGTATTGAAGGCTTAAATAAAAATTGTGGTGTACCTACCCACATTAAAAAATGAGATATCACATGTTTCATAAATTTATATAGAATAAGTTTGGGATCACAAGCGAAATAATATTAGTAAGTACCTACGTACGGCCAAAGCGATTGAACGAAGCGATCCTGCATCGCGCTATTAACATTTTTAATAAGAAGGGGTCGATTGACTTTCAATACAAAAAATGAATTTTAAAATACGAGGATGGAAGTAAAAGAGGAAGAAAAAAACTTTTTCACAATAGAACTTTCTAGAAGTTACTGGCTGTTTTTTTTTTTATATTAGGAAAAATAAAATCGAGTCATATATCAGATTAGAGCGGGAAATTGTCGGAAAATGGAGAAAAGTGAATTAATTACTGAAGACCGGTTAAAAAAATATTATGGAGAATCTGCTCCATCGCATGAAATCAAGTGTTTTACAGAATTTCGTTGTGGACGTATCACCACCAATGACCGGAAGGCCGATTGAAGTGACCACTGATATGGTGAATAAAGTCCACGATATTGTTTTGGATGACCGTCGAATGAAGATACGTGACGCATTTCATCTGAAGGAGTTTTTCATATGTTACATAATATTTTGAGTATGACAAAACTTTCCGCAAGATGGGAGCCGCGCTTGCTCACTGCCGACCAAAAACGAATTCGAGTAAGAACTTCCGAGCAATGCTTAGCCAAATTGAAACATAATCCTAAGGAATTTTTTCGTCGATTCGTGATGGTGGACGATACATGGATTCACCATTATACGCCGGAGACGAAAAATCTGTCAAAACAGTGGACTTCTGCTAGCGAACGGGCTCCGAAGAAAGCGAAAACCGTTAATTCGGCTGGAAAGGTAATGGCCACTGTCTTTTGGGACAGCCAAGTGATTATTTATATCGATTACTTGGAGAGAGCTTTGTTGGAGAAATTTAACGCAGAAGTTGTGAAAAAAACGGCTACATCAGGAAAATACTGTTTCATCACGACAACGCCCCTGCACACTGTCTGGTCGGCAGTCGCAACAGCCAAATTAGTAGAATTACGTTATGAAATACTGCCGCACCCACCCTATTCTCCAGATTTGGCACCGTGTGATTTCTTTTTATTCCCAAACATGAAGAAATGGCTCGCTGGGAAACGATTTTCATCGAATGAGGAAGTCATCGCTGAAACTGAAGTACATTTTTCAGGGTTTGACAAAAAGTATTTTTTCGATGGGATTACTTGCTGACGGCGAGTACTTGCACAGACATAACCAAGTAGCCAGGATCATTCACCAACAACTTGCTCTTCGATACGGTCTTGTGGGGTCTGAGGTGCCGTACTATAACTACGCACCGATGCCAGTTCTTGAGAATGGTCGTGCCACGCTCTATTGGGATCGATCTATCATCACGGACAGGAAAATTGTAGCCAATAAGCCTGATATCTTGTTGGTAGATCGATCCAAGCGCCAGGCAGTGCTCGTCGACATTACCATCCCCCATAACGAGAACCTCGTGAAGGCCGAGAAGGACAAACTCAGCAAGTACCTTGACTTGGCTCACGAGGTGACCGCCATATGGGATGTTGACTCGACGATCATTGTCCCGATAGTCGTTTCGGCGAACGGCCTTATAACGAAGAGTCTCGACAAACATCTTAAGAGACTCTCGCTAGATGGCTGGATCAAGGGTCAGATACAGAAGGCGGACACGGCGCGCATCGTCAGGAGTTTCCTCTGCAGCCCTAACCACCGGTAGCCTGGGCACCCTGCCGGCGGCACCCTAGGTTAGGTTTTTTTATAATGTATTTACATTTTGCAATTACTTTAAGTATTGTATTTTTTTTTTATATAAATTTATTGTAAAAAAACTTAGTAACCTTAAAAATTCAATGAATATACGAAATAATTATAATTTATAAAAGTAATAAATCACTGTTTTCGATTTTTTTATGTGTACACACACAATTACCAAGCTGAATGACAAATTTCACCTTTCTAGGTCACCTGGAAGTGGATTTTTGATTACTAGTCAGTCAGTCAGTCAGTGGTAAAAATGGCGTATTTTGGACTTTAATATCTCAATAACTATTTCACCTACATATATTTAAGAAATTTGGGGTTCCAGTTTTTCAATAGGATGTATTTAGATCGTAAGCCAAATTTCATGTTTTTATGTTAAAGAGATTTGGAGTTATTGAGGGGTCAAAAGTGGCTCCAAACGGTTCGTGTAATCATAATTATGTAAATTAACTGCACAATTAAATTTCTTAAATCCGCACATTCAATGTAGTGGGTGTACAGCGTAATTGTCGTTAGTTCGTTACTCATATCACGCTGTCATTTAACACTCACTTGTCAATTTACTTTACTGTACATTACTGGCAATTAAAATTTTGTTAGAAAGTTAATAAAGCCTGAATTTAAGTTAATTAATTAGATTAAGGTCATGGATACGTTAAAGATCTATGTTACTTTACTCTACTTTAAGAAAAGCCTACTTGGCGGTAACACACTGTATACAAAAGGCTAACGTAATAGTATGTACTTAAGTTTAATTTCAAATGACATCATTAAAATTGAAAATGGAATGTCAGAATTTGGAGGCTAGGGTTGCGACAATCGGGAATTGCCAACTATTATTCCTTCGGAGCTGATTGAGTGAGGTGTGTGCAAGTGTAGAGAAAATAATTATTTTATATAATCTCTCAGTTTTATTGAATTGGAAACGTTTTAATTCCGCGGGATTACTTGTGTCACCACTTTTATTTATATAGACGGGTTTATTAATATAGACATTTATTATTAAATTCTCAAAATGAAATGAATGTAGAATGCAGATATTTTTAAAAATTTAGGTGACATTATATCATGATTGTATTTTATTGTCTATCCTAAAGATATATGAGTTATGTAAAGATACTAAAAAAACAAAAGGAGCAACTAAACTGCAACTCTAAATCCGTGAAGTATAATTGACGCGTGACTTCTTTTTCGTACATTTGACTATGATTACCTACAGTGTTTTACCATTTTTTGGCGGTATGAAGCATGCACAATTTAGTCTTTGGTGTATATAGAGATCTTATTTAGTTGAATAATGCGTATTGTGGAAACTTGCTATTACAAATGCTTATTCCAACGCTCGAGTCGTGGGGTTGACGCCTCTCGTGTCTTGCGCTTATACGAGTTCATTTAAGTCCGTTAACACGCTCGTAAGACTAGCGGGTGGTCAAAAATCACGCCGATCGCGCGTATTGTGTTCTTTAACCGCTATAAAAGTGGTATTTGACACGAACTTGTATCGGGTCGGTACCAAAACAATTAACTCTACAAAATGATCTGTTCTAGGATTACATCACAAAGCCACCACAGATGCAGAAACCTTTTTCTCTAAAATAATATGGTAGTAAAACGAGCACCAAACATAAAGTCTACTTCCCTTAGTATCAAAACGACTAGTTTGCTAAACGGCCATCTCGTGGAATGTCTACATCTTGAAATGCCCTATTAATGAGGTTATTACTAAAGGTCGCCGTTATACGAACTAGTCGTTCTTCAGTCGCTATTCGGTCTGTCGCTCTCTGAATCTGTGGTGGTATTGCAATCTCGTCCTTATGCAAAACAGGTTATTCTGTAGATTCAGTTGTATTGATAAGGGCGCTTTTAGCGACTTTATCAAAACAAGCTTAATAAAACCATTTACTTTACTTAAGTTATTAACCAACGTCAGTCTGATGATCTGATGGCTAATTTAACCACGGGTCATCATCACTTCATGCCATTTTCAATAGCAAACCATGCAAGAGTTCTTTGAAAGTAGTAATAAATGATACAAGCATTTATTTTTAATTTTAAGGATATGTATAGGACCTATGTCTAATGTTAATCTCATAGTTCGATTCATCCATGGTGCCATAAGAATAAAAATAAGATTAATAATTGTTATTGATGTAATATAACATATATATCTATATAACAGGGTTTCATAGCGGAAACAATGTATCATGTACCACCTGTAAATGTACCTAAGAAAGCAATAAATAAAGTGATAAACTGAATATGATCATCGCACCTGTACTTGGCGGTTTCAGCACCGGGTGCAGCGGAGACAGGACGAAGGCCGACCGGTCCCAGGGCTGCGCCGAGCGGCGGGGAGAGCGGAGAAGGGCCCCACTTGCGAGCGTATTCCTGGAGAGCGGCTGCTGGTCCACCGCCACCAAATTCGAGAGAGTCGCGACGCGCACCTCCTGCCCCGCCTGCAACACAATATACCTTGTTCTGCACATACCGACACAACCGCAATTTTTACTACTACTTAAAGGAGCTAACACTAACAGGTTTTTCACTTGCCTATAATGGCTATGTGCAGCATGTATTTTTGATACATAAGCTATTGTGTAGAAGCTCTGAAGTACTTCGGCAACCACCGAAATACGATTGAATGGCTTAGCCGCGCTCCGAGTCAACCCGTTTAGTGGTAATTGTAATTTGTAATGAATTTTATTTTCTCTTAGGTAAGAGGTAGAGTGTATTTTTCTTCCAAAAACGCCATAAGCTATTTGAGCCAACTAAAAAGTCACGATAATTCGTAGCTACTGACCTTACGATTTGGTTGTTTAGGACTTGTGCCTTTTTATATATGGCCGTTTTAATTTTTTTTAAGTTTGTTCAATGAGCTGCAGAATCACAAGGCCCTCGACAAATAAAGGAATATCTTCATTATTGTCAACCAAACCAAGCAGGGCAAGGTGTTTTTTGTTTAATTAATCGACCATATAGTCCATTGAATGAGTCCCTCCAAGGGGGGTCTAGAGTGCGTGAGTTAGTAACGTAAGATGTTTCTTCGGAAACATGTCAAGAGTCCCTAGGTAATAAACATACTAAAACCCCGGGACACTAGGAGGAGCCCCGGAGTGGGGGGAGGGGGGGAAAGGGTCCATTTTTTCATTTTTCGCTTAAATCTCAAAAACGGTACATGTTAGAGAAAAACTTTCAAGGAAAAGTTGAAAGGCCATAAAATTATCTACAAGTTGTACCTAAATAATTCAATGGACTAATAAACTATGCAGCGTGATTTTTTACCAATAAAGTCAACATTCCCGAAAAAGATTCTTACGCATGCACGACAAGAATGTCAAAATAAAAATCATATACAAAAACAAGGAGTCCGTTTACCATTGCCTTTTACCTACTTTGTGTTTTCTTGCTAATAATATACATATAGTTTGATTCATAATGCTACGCATTATATATTATCGCGATGGAGGAAGTCATAATAGCGCGATGCAGGATCGTCTTTTGATTTGTATGGATGCGCAGCACCATTCCATTCGTTCCGGCGCCATCAGTTGGATTAAGTCCTCTCATCACGCCGACATGGCTGGACAAATTTTAACCGGTTACCTATCTGAAACACTAAAAACGATAATCCGATTTTCGTTTCGACAAACACTATTCGACAAATATCATTTTAACTTTTTTTCATTTGACCGAAAATTCATTTCGATATTTTACAATTAGGCATTAATTATTTAGGTTTTTTAATCACTGTACTAATGACACGTCTCCCTAAATTTCATTTGTCCGTAATATCAGTTCTCCGATGTAGCTTTTCCGTTTATTAATTATTCGACTGTTTTTATATGACTTCGATTTCATTCGTCTGATGTAACTTTAAAAATTATAATGTCCATTTGAAAAAAGCCGAGTAGATGGACTTTATAATTTTTGTAAAAACCTAACCTAACCAAATCCACAGTTCCGCTTTGGCGCTTCGTCGGCTGCTGCCGCGGCATGCTCACTTCGCCGCTCGGCTAGCGCGCTGTTGTGGTCGCAGTTCTAACCTAACCTAACCCAGCTAAGTCGATTTTCGCGCATTGCCGGCTGCTGCCGCGGCACGCTAGCTTCGCTCGCTCGGCTAGCGCGCTGTTGTGGTCGCAGTTCTAACCTAACCTAACCCAGCTAAGTCGATTTTCGCGCATTGCCGGCTGCTGCCGCGGCACGCTAGCTTCGCTCGCTCGGCTCGCGCGCTGTTGTGGTCGCAGTTCTAACCTAACCTAACCCAGCCCATACCCCCCATATTTTGTAAGTAGGTACTTTATGACGGATTGACGATCAAGTTTGCATTACTAAGAAAATTGCAAACCTAGTTTACTAATGCGATTACAAATATTACAATTATGATGGAAGAAAAACAAAAGGCAATGCATTATGATTAAAAAACATGCAATTATTCTGTGTCAGTTTTTTTTTTAGTTTAAATGTCGACCTGACTCAAAACTTTTCAATTCACCCTCGTATATTTTGACGACACGTTTGGCTCGGTTTGTAGACACTTGCCTACTGAGCCGGCGGTCCCGGGTTCGAATCCCAGCCAGGGCAAATATTTGTGTGATGAACTCGAATATTTGTGCATGACCCAAGCACAAATATTCGAGTTCATCACATTTATTTTGTTTTATGTATTTAACATTATGTATTTGGTTGTTCTATGTATTTAAGCATATATTTATCTATATAAGTACGTATATCGTCGTCTAGTACCCATAACACAAGCCTTCTTGAGCTTAATTTGGGACTAGATCGATGTGTGTGAGGTTGTCCGATATTTATTTATTATTATTTATTATATTTCCTTAACCTCATTCCAAATACAACATATACTCAGACTTTAGTACTAAATAGGCAAGTAACATCAAAGGTGTTAACTTACCAGGTTGTTGTTGTGGAGGCTGGGGCTGCGCACCGGCAGGCGGAGCGGCGGAGGCAGCAGGATGAGCCGGGGCTGGTTGATATTGCCTCGGTGCTAGGACTCCTCCAGGTGATACGAGTCTTAGTGGCGTTCCATTGCGTCCACCCATTACCAGAGATCCAGGATCATAGTAAGGAATAACATATTGCCCTTGTCCGTTCACCTGCTGCTCCCCTTGTTGAGGAGTCAGAGGTCGGCGTGGCTGTTGACCCTGTTGTTGTGCAGGTTGGGCGACTAAGCCTGGGTACACGCCCCATGGGGCAGCCATTCCATAATAAGGAGGAACGCCGGCGATCAACGCGCTAACGTAGGGTGCACCTTCCTGCCCAGCATTGATGACATAAGGAGCCTGCGTGAAAGCTTGTTGCGCTGCTAATTGTTGTTGCAGTTGGAATTGCTGTTGCTGCTGCTGTTGCAGGAGTTGAAGTTGAGCGGCGGCTGCTTGTCCACCAGCTGCCGCAGCTTGTTGCGACCGAAACAATTGCTGAAACAACAAAAAATCATCGTTATTTCCTATTCCGTCTTCATTAAGGGAGTAAAGTGATAAGTGAGCATATAACTTCAAGTAACCGATTACTATAATATATTGAAATATTTAAACTAATCCTATAGTTTTTATTGTTATAGTTTGTCCGGCGGCGTTAAAGTAAAAAGCCATTGAATTAATATATACATTAAAAAGAGCGTAAGTGACTTCTTAAATACACAAAAATTTAACGTAATAGTATGTACTAAAGCTTAATGTCAAATGACATCATTAAAATTTAAAATGGAAAGTCAAAAATAGGAGACTAGGGTTGCGACAACTGGGAACTGCTAACTATTATTGATTACGTTGGAACTGATGATATACACTCTTAAGATGACAAAACTGATTGTTGTGAAATCTCCTATGAACGCCGTTACGCGGATAAAAAATGCGCATGAAAATTGCAAAATATTTGGACAGCAAGTTTTAGTCATTTAGATGCCATTGATTACGCTTTTATAACTCGAGAACGACGCTTCTTAAATAATGTGACAGAAAACTCTGACAGTGAATAATTGCGTGCTCTACTATTATTTATTTATATAAAACAATATACGATAATGTGTTTTTAAATGTAATTTGTCATTGAAAAAATTATGTAGTATGTATTATTTTGCCCACTTATTAGTTATTTGTTATAGTTTTGATAACCCTTTGGTGTGAAGATTTCTATTGTTTGAGAAACATGAAAAGGATTTCAAGCTGTAATAGAACTTTGTTTAGGTCGAAATTTACTTCTTCAAATTACGTCTTATCACCTTTTTACTATTATGATTGCTGTTTACTCTTACGCTTCCGGACAGACTATACTAACAACATTTACCGCGGTAAAAAACCTTGATATTTACACTATTCTAAAATTTTAAAATTGTATTGCGTTAGGTGGGACAAGATACATTCTATTATTTTGTAAGAATTTACGCTGTATATGTTAAATTATAGAAAAAAAGGTCCACTGTTTCCAGTAAAGTTTTAGTAAGTAAAATTACTATAGAGTTTTCACGCAAAAGGTACCACCTTCGTTGTTTACCGGGTGGATCAGCTTTTTCTTGTTGTTATTCTGTCCCGTCACCTAGGGGACAATAGTGATTAAAATTCTTAGAAAAGACAATGACTTGACAATTTATATAACTGATAATGCCAGATAGTCTGCATAAGAATGGGCTTATAATTGTAGGAATTTCAAACATTTTGGTAAATATAACCGCCAATAATCGTAATTTTATACAGTGAGCCAGGGGACATCACCTTGGCAACGAGCAACAGAAAAAAGTTGATGGAGCCTACCGTAAAATGGGTGTCCCGGTCCTGAGCCTTATAATGAAATACATCAAATTTTCAATATAAGTTTGACCCAATCACGGAATAAGATCACTATAAACACCAGTAGGCAAATATAAAAATAGTTAAGACTTTCGCAACAATCTATGTACACGTGCATTATATTACATCTATCTAAGGACATAAACACGAAAATTTTTAGAGACACGCTTTTATTGCTGGCTGTACTTCCTTAAACAAACGATAACTGCTCATTAAGACTCAGAAGAAGGTTTATCTGGTACTGTTCAGGAGTTTCTACGGTTACCTTCCGTCTCCATTATCAAATCACCTCCAAGATACTAAATTATTGTATTGGGGGTCATCCATAAATTACGTCACACAAATTTCATGATTTTTGCCCCTCCCCCCGTCCTTGTCACAGCTGGTCACATTTGTGAGACTCCCCCCCTCCCTAGTGTGACGTCACATATTTTGCAAATTTACATTTAGAAATTATTGAATGAAAACAGCGGTTCCAAAATCAGTTTTATTTCCATTTAAACATTTTTTTTTATAAATTTAAGATCAAATCAAAAATTAACAAAACAAAAAACGATGATAGTACAGCGAGTGGTCGACAAAACAATCGGTATCTAATATTTACACAGACATAGTTGTATTTATGTTTTTGAGGTTTTCGTAAAGTAAGTTTAAAGTTCGTGTTTACTTATAATATATTTTGAAATGTGACGTCACGGAATTTAGGACCCCTCCCACCCCCTTGTCACACAATGTCACACTTCGTCGACCCCCTCCCTCCCCCTTAACGTGTGACGTAATTTATGGATGGCCCCTTGTGAGTGTCATATACATGCAAAGTATCATTTCCATACGAACATAAGTTACAGTTGACTTGCAAGATTCTATTACATTGTTTGTTACAAATTAACTAGCACAGTTACAAGAGAAGCAAAACTGGGGAATGGGTGGCAATCAGGCATTTTTTTTATATTCCTTGTAATTCGGGAAAAGATCTCATGAACACAAAAACTGGAAAAATCCACTTTACTGCCTTGCGCGTACACAAAACGCCACCTTTGACAGAACGACGTCTGTCGGGTCAGCTAGTCCGGGTCAGTAAGCCCTTACTGCATCTTTGTTTCTGTTTGTATGTACAAATATGTACGTAATGGTAGTATTAATTTCAAAAAGGACTGAACAGATTTACATGTGGTTTTGGGGTAAAGTCCCGAGGACAGTTCAGGTATATAATTCGTTAAGATGTTGCGTAAATTGGTTGAAATATGACGAAGATTTATGAAAAGTCGGTAAAAATCATGGTGCTGAGGAGATTGCATCGAAAACACTGGGTTATCCTTTAAAAATATTACAACACTATTATTATGTTGGGTATGGCCACCAGCTCATAAGGCGTTTACACCATATTAAAATGTACGTAAAAATAAATTCAAGCGGGCTCGCACTCGCTATCGCTTCCTTATTTGGCCTATTTTGTTACCGACGGGCCACGACTTCGCGCGACCTGCGGAGCGGCGAACGGAGGCCCTAGGAGTGTGCGCCAGCACTCGGACCTTCCGCTCCCACTTATGGCCGCCGCGCTACCACCGACCACGGCCGCAAGAAGTCGTGGCTAGGCCGTTGTAGTCGAGCGAAGCAAGGGCGGGTCGCTTTTTCTAGTAAACTCTATGCTGTCAACCAACCACGGCATGTTTGCAATAATATGAATAATGATGATAAGTATTCCTTACTGCCTCGGTAAACGAATATCGTTTAATTTTATCACTTAACATTGTTATATAATTTGCCGAATGCCGATTTGTAGGCTGTGTGAAGTCGCTAACACTTACAGTGATATAGTGGACAATCACTGTGATCCACCCTATAAATGAGTAACACTGATATATTTATTTAATCTCTAGGGCAGTGTCGATTTCACTTTTTATGATTAGCCGGGTCCACACACAACGAGCGGCCTCGCGAGGCAATTGCCGCGCGCGGCATTCGGCGCATGCCTCGGGCATTGGATGAAATTACGCTCACCGAATGCCACGCTAAGCCCTAGCCGTTTTGTTCGCCCATTTGACAGATAAAACAATATGGCGCCGCCGCACGCAATCAGCTTTTGACTTGTTCCTACAAAGGAGTTTAAAAAAAAAAGGAAATTCAATATTTTTTTATATTTAAAACAAACAAATAGCACACAATGTCAAGTTACGGTTATTCCGTTTCGCGTTATACGTAAGTGTCGCACGCCATTTTGTTTTATCTGTCACAAATTTGACCGAAGCAAAAACGTGTACGTCCACACCACGCGCGGCAAACGATCGAGGCACCTTTGAGCACGGACACAAACCGACAGCGCGCGGTTCGGCCGCGGCACCGCTCGGCCGGGGCGACGCGTGCGGGCGCCGCGGGCGAGCCGCGTTCACACAGGTCGCGGGCGAGGCGCGTCGACACAGACCGCGCCGCCGCGCGCGGCCATTTTACGTTTTTTGGTCATATTATTATTATCATAAGTAAAAATGTTTTTAATGTTCTTGGTTAGTTCGCATATTATGTTCACTTAAGTTTTAGATAAAGTTTAAAATAGCTATATTTTAGTTGTTTACTAGTTACGCATGTTGTGTTTACCTATACTATAAGCAATTGTGACACCCCTATCCATAAGTGTAAAAACATGTTTTGGTGTTAACAATTGCAGGTGGACCTTAATACAATAAATAAATAAATTATGAAAACAAAGGATTAACAATTGTGTGAAGGGAGCTACTGTTAACTGGTGGTCCATTAGTGTAGTGTCGCCTCGCGCAAGCACTCTAATGAAAGCAATCGTTTAAAAAGGTAATAACAAGACTGTGCTGCAGTCCGCTGCACATGTTGTTACACAAACCACGTTCGGTTCCCTTCATAATCTCAGGGTGTTTTCAAGTAGTTCAGTCTTTTTTATTATTAAAATAACTGCTCATCATTTTTTTTACTAGATATTTATAGCAACCAGGCTCCAATATATCTATGTCTAATCTTTAACTAATAGGCATACTGCCCGAAACTACAAATATTTTTGAAATTATTTGAAATATTTATTGCTTTCTGAACCATCAAAATGAACACATCTTATAATTATGTGATCCGTTCACTGTCACGTAACTGGCCCATTCACTTAAATAAAGAGATGGTTGTAATTTTTTATCACTCGTGAAAATAAGGGTTTAGGTTTATAGAAAGTGATTTCTATTACTATTGTATTAAGTTTTTCATTGGCTAATAGTTATCGATAATGATAATTAACAAAGGTTAGTTTTGATTTACGTAGTCGGTCCCAAAGTTCTGTCACTGGCATATTAGTTTTAAATTTCGAACATGATTTTAAGAAAATTGGATCGTATTTCATTTTTAAATGTTTGACAATTATTTTAAAACAAAAACAGTCATTCGCTGCAATTTCTCACGATGGAGTGGACATTGAAAGAAAACCGAAAAGCTGTTTTAAGCATTTCTCAAAAATTTTGCCTACAATTAAGACAGAAATTAAGGACCAATATAAATTTCCTATTTTGAAATAGTCTGTCCAATTTCTAAGATCAAATGAAGTCGCTTTGGCGCAAGGTACAAAGTACAAACATAGTCCATTGAATAAAAAGTTCTAGAGTGCGTGAGTTAGTAACGTAAGATGTTTCTTCGGAAACATGTCAAGAGTCCCTAGGTAATAAACATACTAAAACCCCGGGACACTAGGAGGAGCCCCGGAGTGGGGGGAGGGGGGGAAAGGGTCCATTTTTTTTCATTTTTCACTTAAATCTCAAAAACGGTACATGTTACAGAAAAACTTTCAAGGAAAAGTTGAAAGGCCATAAAATTATCTACAAGTTGTACCTAAATAATTTTTTCCTATATCCTACCGTTTCTGAGTTACACGCAGTAAAAAATGATTTTGGCTCAAACAATTTCCCCATACTACATACCCATGTTTATCACATCAATCGATCAAAAAATATTTCTTTCTTCCAAAAAACTCTAATGTGCAACTTGTGACCGGTACTGATAGATTGCTCTTAATTAGGTCTATAATTGGTAAAGTAAACACATTCCTCCATGGAAGCCTTTAGGAGGAATCGATTGTCAAAATATTATATTAGGGTAGTTTGAGTTACTGAACTTGATCTTTTTATTTCTTCTTCCAAAAAAACTCAAAAGTGCAACTTGTGACCGGTACAGATAGATTGCTCATAATTAGGTCTATCATTGATAAAAATACCAGATTCCACCACGGAGGCGTTTACGGGGAATTGAATTTTATTAGGGTAGTTACGATACTTGAACTTTTTTTTTTTCTCCAAAAAGCTCAAAAGTGCAACTTGTGACCGGTACTAATAGATTGCTCTTAATTAGGTCTATAATTGGTAAAAAAAACACATTCCTCCATGGAAGCCTTTAGGAGGAATTGATTGTCAAAATATTATATTAGGGTAGTTACGCAACTTGACCTTTTTATTTTTTTTCTTCCAAAAAGCTCAAAAGTGCAACTTGTGACCGGTACTGATAGATTGCTCTTAATTAGGTGTATAATTGGTAAAAAAAACACATTCCTCCATGGAAGCCTTTAGGAGGAATCGATTGTCAAAATATTATATAAGGGTAGTTTTCGAATTTTTCACCTTTCATGGGATGTAGCTCGAAAACGGCTGCGAATAGAAAAAAAATATTTCGGTACAACTTGTAGATAATTTTATGGCCTTTCAACTTTTCCTTGAAAGTTTTTCTCTAACATGTACCGTTTTTGAGATTTAAGCGAAAAATGAAAAAATGGACCCTTTCCCCCCCTCCCCCCACTCCGGGGCTCCTCCTAGTGTCCCGGGGTTTTAGTATGTTTATTACCTAGGGACTCTTGACATGTTTCCGAAGAAACATCTTACGTTACTAACTCACGCACTCTAGACCCCCCTTGGAGGGACTCATTCAATGGACTAACAACCGTAAACATGTAAATTTCAGGGCGTTTTTCATTTGTGCCAGTTTAACATAATTTTATCTTAGAATTCCGAATAGACTATACCAATTATTTTAGTAATTTTATGAGAATGAATGAGAATGAGAATATTTATTTGTCAAAAGTGGGTATACATAAATGATCTTAACTATGACTAGTTTCTCCACTCTCTGTCTATAAGTCAGACGTACAAATTCAATTAAATTACAGGTTATCATACGTTATTAATTACATTATGTCCCACCGGAAGATCAGCGCTGGCTCTCGAGCTAGCATCTTGCTGAGGTGGGACCTTTTCGTGGCACAGCCATAAAAATATAGTTACTTATTGTTTTATTTTATTTTCTTATTTCTGTCACACCATTTAAGTAATTATGTTTTGTTGCAAGTCACGAATAAATGTATTTCTTTCTTTCTTTCTTTCTTTCTTTATTATTTTTTAGTAGACAATTAGAATTAATTAATTACAGCTTCTATTCACACATCGTAATTAAAAAATAGTATTCATTAAATACTAAACATTATTCATTAACATATTATTTCTCATTACATTATTAGGTACTTATATTACATTAAATCACATCACATTATATAATATTATTTGTATAAATTAAATTAATGAAAATTATGTTAATCATATGTCAATTGTCAAAGTGTTCTGAATTAGTATAGTACATATTATCCTTACACCAACTGAATAATTTGCTTTTAAATTGTTGTAAATCTAATTCCTTTATATTGTTGGGGAGGTAATTATAATTTTTTATACACATGAATACGGCATTCTTATTAACCAAAGCTGAAGTTGTCCCTGGATAATGCAAATTTAACCCATGCCGAGTGTTGTGTCTTGAGGTGGACGCATGACTAGTAAAAGAACTTAAATTTTGTTTAGTGAAGAGACATGTCTCGTATACATAAAGAGAGGGCAGGGTTAAAATATTGAGTTCTCTGAATATTGGTCGACATGAGTCTGTTTGCTCGGCACCATAGATTGCACGAATACATTTTTTTTGCAGTCGAAATACTTTAGGAGCGTATGGGCTGTTGCCCCATAAAATAAGACCGTACCTTAGATTTGACATTACATAGCCGTGGAACGCCATAAGTGCTGTCTTTTGAGATGTCATATCCTTTAGTCGTCTGAGAGCAAACACGAAACGGCTAAGTCTATCTATAAGATTTTCAATATGTTCTTTCCAATTATTATGAGAATCGACAATAACCCCTAAGAATCGAAAAGAAGAAACACGTTATATTTCTTGATGACCATTGCCGTTATACGTTAATTTTAAGTTTTTAGGTTTACCCTGAGGTGCATAGAATTCCATGAATTTGGTTTTAGATAAGTTAATCTGTAAGTTATTATTTTCTAACCATGTAATGGTATCTCTAAGTAGTGTATTTGCTTCTGACTCATATGTTAATGGATTATCACCTCTTATGACTAGAGAACAATCATCAGCAAAAAGAATAATTTTGTGTTTAGTTATATTGGGCAGGTCATTTATATAGACTAGGAAGAGAAGAGGTCCTAGGATGCTTCCCTGCGGTACACCATATTTTACACAGCGAAAACTTGATTTATAAGTTAGGACAGTTTTGGTTTTAAGACAAAAATTTGTTATTTCAGTACGCTGTAACCTATTTTGTAAATAAGATTTAAGCCATTCATATGCATTGCCTCAAATCCCTACACTATACAATTTGGATAGCAGCAGTTCATGTGATACTCGATCAAATGCTTTAGACATATCCATAAAAATTGTCATGACTGGTACACTTTTGTCTCTACAAGCCATAATCACTTTTAAAACTTCATAAATTGCCATAACTGTACTTTTATTCTTACTAAACCCAAATTGATTCTTTGATAAAATGTAAAATTTTGTAAAGAAAGAGCTCATTTATATCAATGTTATGGCTATGTTCGATAATTAAGGTTCAGTTATGCTTATACTTTTTTAATTAAACATTATCTGATATCAATGTATTGGAAATCACAACGAAAATTGGTAAAAAAATAGGAAAATTATATTGGACCTTAATTTCCGTCTTAATTGTGGGCAACATTGTTGAGAAATGCCACGGAGTATATGGAGATGACATTCAGCGCAATTTGTTCTAGCACCGCTGTAGCCGACTTTTACACGCACACAATTATATTCGTTTAAAAATAAGGTTTTACAACAAACAGAAGTGAGTTGACATTGGCTGAGCTAATGTGTGCGTATTACGTGGTCATACACTACTACGATCAATGTATCGAGAATTTTAGTCCTTATATGCATATCAGACAATGTCTTTATTTTTATTATAACTTAAATAGAAATAAAATAAAAGGCAAATGAGACTTTATGATTCAGTACGACAAAGCCTCGAATTGACAAGAAATTGATTTCTACTTCCGTCAATTCAGTAGTGTCACTTTTGATATTAACGCTGGCTAAATATCGCAAGGTTTTATGTTACAATTTTAAAACATTTAAAGTTGAACCCTATCCTTGTAACACGGGGTCTAATTTTAACGACCCAGAAAATGTAATGTAAGCTCTGCCAGCGGTATGCATCTAATGATTCTAAAGGTTAAGGGCGTGATCAAATCAAAATAGTCGATATCGATAAAATAATAATATGTATAGGCTTATAATATGTATAATGCATTTTGAAAATATTTATTTTGTATGGTCGTAAACGTCGTAAATTAAATTATCAGACCTTTTAATTTCTGGCGACGAAATCAAATGGAAGCGTCCATCTCAATCTTCCTATCGTTCAGAATGTTTACTTTACATATAGTGATATATGAATAATAAAAACATCGCCTTACAACATTTCGAACAGGTAGTAGGTAAATTATAAACGGAGTAGATTTATTTATTTCATCATATAAAATGTAAACAAAATACTTAAGGGACAATCGTACACGACTCGACCTGGCCTTATACTAACCAATAGTAGACGACGATATAAACAATATAATATATAGATAACATCCATGACCCAGGAACAAATATTCGAGTTCATCACACAAATATTTGCCCTTGCCGAGATTCGAACCCAGGACCGCCGACTCAGTAGGCACCGAGGGTTCCGTACAAACTTTCACTTATCCCATCTTAATTGGCCTGGTTGAGTTAAGTTTGTATCTGAAATGTATGGCGCCGCATACAAACGAGGTGCAAATACCTACTTATAAAAATAATGTAATAATTAATGTAATTTAATCTACAAATTCTGAGTTTTAGTAATTATTTTTGACATAAGTAACAAATTGAAATATGTAACAATTAAGTATTTGAATATTGTTTTATTTTGTTTGCATGCCTATTTGTTAGAACATAAGCAACACTGTACTTATATACCTGTATCACCTAATTTATTACTATGTTCTTGCAATAAACGAATGTGAATTTGAATCAAACTTAACGCAACCAAGTTCTCCAAATATGATTTACCTATTTATTTATTTAATTAATCTTTATTGAACAATTTAAACGGATTATATCGCGTATATTAATTATTTGAGCCTCCCTGACGTATAGGGTAGTTTGCACAAATGTAACTTTGACAGAGAAAAATTGTGTTTTTCTCAGTCAACCTTTGACAACGGTATCTGTAAAGGTACTGAAACGTCAGGGAGGCTCAAATAATTAATATACGCGATATAATCCGTTTAAATTGTTTTATTTAAATGTGTGACAGTCGCGGAAACCGAAGAAAATATAATCTTTATTGCACAAAAGAAAACGTATCGTACAAAAGGTGGACTTGATGTTTGAAAAGGACTATATTTTTTAAGATTTTTATTAGTATTTGTAGTAAGTATGTGGCGATTTCAGATTTTTATAAGTATTTGTAGTACTTGCCAAATTTCATAGTTCTAGGTCATCGGGAAGTACTCTATCACTTTGATTCCCTTGAGTGACGAAATGTGCGTTTTTGGCGACATAAACGGCTGTACCTTTTTTTCACGTTAACGTAGAAGCTTGATTTTCTTTTCACAGCTTTAAGGGACCCTAGACCTGAGTATATATACATATAGTGTTAATTTCAACTCGATACCTCCACGCGTTCTCGAGATAAAGGGTCTTGACAGACAGAAGGACGGACGGAAAACAAAGTGATCCCATAAGATTTCCGTTTTTTCCGATAGAGGTATGGAACCCTAAAAAACAAGGTGATAAAGTGTAAATTATATAATTAAAATGGACAAGTTAGTATGAAACACGAGCGGCTCACATTAAAACCTCCATACAGTATATCGACAATTTATGGTTTAGACTTGTTCCCCCGCACTAAATTGTCAGACGGACGTATACATTGCGTGCTCCTAAAGATGTTGCGTGAATAGTTGCCATGTCAAGCTAGTAATGTATAATTGTCATAATGCACTGCAATATTTTACGAAATATTACAAAATACCGAATTTTATTACTTTCCAGTGAAATTAAACGGTATCAAGTATCTTTTTGAGTATGCAGATCTCGCCTGTGACGATTATAATGCCACAATTCGGCATATTTCTAATTTTTTAGCACATAATTACTCAAGCACGTTCGTACGGTAACTAAGTGACTGTTGACATATCTTTGGGTATTTGGGCCTAAGCTCGGTTACGCGTGCCCCGCCCAATACCCAGTCTATAGTATTCTTATGGTCTGTGAGAAATGCTCTTAGCATTGCACCGCTGTGGGCACTCACCAAGTACCATTTTCAAGTTGCTCAAAAATTTAAATATAACGCTTAGGTTTGTGTACCGTACTATTCATAGGTACAATGAAGTCTCCAGTGTTGAGGACAAGAAAATAATAGGCCGGCCTCGCTCCGTACGAACACCAGCAGTGATCAAAGCGATCAAGGCCCGCATAGCAAGAAATCCTGTCCGAAAACAGAAGTTCATGGCTTTGCAGATGGGTATCAGTAGAAACACCGTCAAAGGTTTTAAACGAAGATCTTAGTCGACGAGCATACAAAAAAAAAGAGTAGGCACTTACTTAATGCCTGTCTAAAAACAATAACGCTTAAAAGATCCCGAAAGTTGTTAAAGCAGTGCGCGAAAAATCGACACCGTGATATCCTCTTTACAGACGAAAAGATTTTCGATATTGAAGAGAAGTTCAATAAACAGAATGATAGAGTGTACGCTAGGAGCTCTGAAGAAGCAGGAAAAAGAGTTCCGCGGGTGTAACATGGGCATCATCCATCATCACTCATCAGTGATGGTCTGTATGGGTGTATTTGCGGGCGTTCATTTTTGCAAAAAAGGGGTCAAAATCAGTGCAAAAGTGTACCAAGAAACGGTTTTGGATAAGCTTGTGGAAGATCTACCGAGCATGTTGGAGAAAGAAGGTATTAATCTATTTGACGTTAGTCAAATTACCTAATACTACTAAAACAGATGCCAATGCCGTCTGCCATCACCATAATTTTAATTACAGTCCTGTAAAATATCGCAGCCTATTTTATTTTTCATTAGCTAATTGACACGGAATGATTATCTAATGTCGTAACTTTGCGGCGGGTAAATCCAAAGTCTCATTTGGGACGGAGTTACGTTTGATCTTCTAACTGATTCCGGCGGCAGGCTCTCGGCTCCACAGCAATTTAATTCATCGGTGTAATTGAGCACGGTGCCGGTGCAAGCGTCGAGCGCGGGTCGCGCACGTGCACACGACACAAAATAGACCAACTTGACCGCAACAGTATTAACTTGCTTCTATCGTAAGGTATGGCAACGATAGAGGCGAGGTGGCAGTGGCGTCTCGCATTCAATTAGACGTTCAGTAATCCGG
The DNA here is from genome assembly GCA_947623375.1 of Apotomis capreana. NCBI lineage: Eukaryota > Metazoa > Arthropoda > Insecta > Lepidoptera > Tortricidae > Apotomis > Apotomis capreana. Next base: position 23,969,502 of record OX392498.1, on the reverse strand, counting down.
CTGCACCGAGCTTCGATACCAATTACGAGGTTATTAGTGACGGGTGCCGTCCGTTCCTGCCCTGGCGAAATGGCTGTGTAGTAAATCCGTATATTATTAATACTTAGTAGGTAAATTGCTTGCTGTTATTTCGGACTACATTACAAGAAAATTTAGCTGAAGCTTTAATGGTACATTACTGCAGACGCCGGGAAAAGAGGCCTTGTGGGCCGGGTACTAGGTATAGACGGCCGACCGTAGGGAATCCGGATAGTGACACGAAGCCGGCAAGCCCTTTTTACGGCTAAGGCAAGTATAGTGGTTTTTTCAAACATATGCAATGAAATAAAAAATACACAACTCATAATAATATAATTTAAAAAATAATTGTTAAAATTCTCTTTGTATACATATTATTACACCGAAAAGGATATCTTGAAATCGGAAGATGGTTATAGGATACTTCTTACCCGACTAGACTATACTAAGGAAAAGGTGTTACGCGGACGAAGGGCACTTTCTAGTTTATTATAAAGTAATGATATAATATTTAACACTTAAATATTAGACGGATTTACAACAGGTAAAGAATGGCGAAACAACATTAACTGGCGGAACTCAGTGAAACCACCCAATGGCATGGAAGAGATAGCATTTTAGCGATAAGACCGCCTATTGTCTACCATTGTTTAGTTTAAGATTTCTCGTGTAATATTTTTTCTTGTTGGTGTGCAATAAATTATCGTTGTTGTTGCTGCATCTGGTAGGTATATGGCTTTCAGCTAAAGATGTAGTAGAAAAGTAATAACACTTAATTGTTTACAAAGTCGATGACGAAAGGGAGTGTACTGCGTGCGCTATTCCCTTGAGTGACTCTCGTTCCATCTTAGAGTGGCGCTAGCAAACAAATTACGTGACAAAGCAATCAATTATAAATACAAGAAAACAGTCGTGCTTCTACAATCGAACACTGCGTCAACAAGAAGCTTTTAGCGACAAAGTAGACGTGATGTGCTTCGCAGCAAGACCATCAGCACTTAAGTATCTTTTAAATGTTTGTTTAAAGAGTAAAAGTATCAAAAATAGAGGAAAATCACTTTGGTAGCAAATTAGATTGTCGATCAAGTACAAAAGGTAATTTGGGGAGAGAATCAGAGTCGACGGGAATGGGAATCACAACGAGATTACAAAGATACCGGCGGCTGGCGTATTCTCGGCTGCCGCCGCCCGTGCTTGCCGTACACTGCTGTAACGAGTTTATCTGCCCCGCGGGTTGCGGCCCCGACCGAAAACGTTCATCTCTCGCTTTCAGCCGTTAAATGTAATTTCCCTAAACATAATCATACTTTATACTTTTTCAGAGTATGCCTTATCTATACTATACTATTATAATTATAAAACTTAACGCTTTCGATTCTACAATTAGCTAAAAATATTTTCATAAAATTCTACATTTCCCGACCTTCTGTCATTTTCTGCTACTCTCGGTTAGTTTCGACCTACTACTAGCCTACATGTTGGTATGCAGCTTAAGAGTATACTGCTGAAGATGCTTTTCGTACTAATTCCCCTCTGGCAATTTCATATATTGCCTTTATAATAATAAATAAAAAATAAATAAATAAATATCAGACAACCTCACACAAATCGATCTAGTCCCAAATTAAGCTCAAGAATAAGGCTTGTGTTATAGGTACTAGATGACGATATACATACTTATATACAGGGTGGAATTTTTCTATGGGACCTGGAGGGGAACTACCTTAAATCCTTTAGTTAGCTCATTTTACTGAAAGGAAACATTCCTTTATTTTTAAAAATAAACAAAACTGCATTCAAAGATTTTCCAAAATTTGCTAGCCTCAACCGGGAAAAAACTTGTAATAAGTATAAAATTTCATGGAATCTCGTACAACAGATGAGTGTAGGGCTAAGTTTACTGGATACATTTTATCCTGAACAATAATCCTACTGATTCGTGAAATAAAATATCGAGGGTTTATTTTTTTTAATTTTTAGTTGGTTCGATTCCCGGTTGAGGCAAGGAATTTTTGGAAAATCTTTGAATGCAGTTTTGTTTCTTTTTAAAAATAAAGGAATGTTTCCTTTCAGTAAAATGAGCTAACTAAAGGATTTAATGTAGTTCCCCTCCAGGGCCCATAGAAAAATTCCACCCGGTAGATAAATATCTTAAATACATAGAACAACCATGACCCAAGCACAAATATTCGAGTTCATCACACAAATATTTGCCCTGGCCGGGATTCGAACCCGGGACCGCCGGCTCAGTAGGCAGGTCTCTACAAACCGAGCCAACCGCGTCGTCAAAAAAATATGAAAAATATCATGTCGGTTTATAAAAACATTTTATTTTGCCAATGCTCTTGTTATTTTCGATTCTTGTACGAGTAGTTAGGCACAGTAAGTCCAATAAATGTATGGTATACCATAACGTCAGTTGACAACCAAAACTCACTCAGTAACAAATACCTACTTGAAATAAAGCTCGTATCTCAGTATCAATCAACAAACTAGATACGAGGTTTTGAAAAGTACTGTCTGAAAAATTGTCATTAGGCGATAAGTTTGTTTCATTTTGGATATGTTGAGCCAAGTGAATGTTTTTGAAAAAAATATATAATTAATATATTATAGAATTTTACTACTTATCCATTTTTTTTAATGATACATCTTTATTACCTACATAATGTGTATACGTTACAAAAAAATCTGTTGAGTAGTTTAGATAAAATAAAAATGAAAACCAATTTTCGTTTTTTTAAATTTTCTCAAAAACCTAAAGGATTTCAGGGTGCTATTTTTTGTAAAATAGCATCTTACATCTGGGCTAATATATTAGCAAAACGGCAATCGATTTGGCTTCTGGGGCCGATGCCCCATACAAACACGGCTATACCCTTTGTGATGCCATTTGAAATTACGTTAGCTTCTTGTTTCATGTAAGAAATCACTTACACTTTTTTACGTACTTACATATTATTTTACGGGTTTTTACTCTGACTCCGCCGACAAACTATACACGCATTTTGGTCATTCATAGTTCTCAGTGGACTGAGAAAGCGCCGTAAATAAATCTTGTACCTATGTATTGATTTTGAGTGTAAATGACGTTAAGCTACGTGTAGTTTACGAGAAGATGTAAATATAATTAGGAATATAATCATTATATTTACAATAATAGAATTGATAAAAAAAAAACAAATCGGAAAATAAGCTTCGATTGTAAAATTGAATTAATAGTAATCTGGGGGCACGGTAGTGCCCCCGCCAAGACGAACAAAAAAGAGGCGGGGCACTACCTATCTACCTTTTCTCGAACCGTTTCGTCTCATTTTCAAACCCCCATAGTTTCGTCCCAGTTAATACCAGAGCGCCCAAATTCACAGGTTAAGATGCAGTTAGGGAATATATGAAATGTACTAAATTTCACTGATCTAGGTTTTATACTTTAGGTTTTATTGGTACCTAAAATACGCCGATTTTGCCACTCACTTATACACTGACGTATCAAAACCTCTGGGGTACTTCCCGATGACCTAGAAAGCTGAAATTTGGTATGTAAGCTAGTATTAGTACACAAACAACAAAATAATTCTTAAACTTGGAACTTTGCCCCTCAACCCCTTAACCTAGGGGATGGAAGTTTGTATGAGACTTCTGAAAATTTTGATACTAGAGGTCTGAAAATTGATATAGGGACTCCTTGTTATAAATAAAACACATAATATTCTAAGATTTTTAGAAAATCACCCTCCCACCCTTTAAATAAGGGGATGGAAGTTTGTATGGGGATGGGGTTCCCATAATAGGGGATAAAAGTGTATATTATATATGGGGCTAAACGTAAGTATTTCTTAAATACACAATTATTACTACTTCTGTATCTACACTTTGACTTCGCATTTTAAATCTGGGGCACGGTAGTGCCCGCGCCAAGACGAACAAAAAAGAGGCGGGGCTCTACCTACCTTTTCTAGAACCGTTTCGTCTCATTTTCAAACCCACCTAAAGCCCAAAAAAAAAACTAGGGCACCTTACAAAAATAAATGAGATCCCACCAAAACATTTCATGTAAAATTGGCGGCCAAGACTCACATGCTCATAACGCTTTCGCTGTAAAAAGTTATCAGATCCCAGAAAAAGCCAAGCCCCTAAGGCCTGACTTTACTAACCCTACACCTTGGTTTCAAAAGTATGGCTTGGCCGTTTCATAGTACCGTAAATAAGTCCAACGGACCGTCTGTCGCATTACGGTTTATATTTACGGTAACCTATGAAACAGCCATGCCATACTTTTGAAACCAAGGTGTAGGGTTAGTAAAGTCAGGCCTTAGGGGCTTGGCTTTTTCTGGGATCTGATAACTTTTTACAGCGAAAGCGTTATGAGCATGTGAGTCTTGGCCGCCAATTTTACATGAAATGTTTTGGTGGGATCGGTTTATATTCTGAAGGTCGCGACTAGCCATATTTTAGGTAAATAAAGACTACTTTCCTTCATATGGTGTCTTATTATTGTCTTCTTTGTAATACAAACAAATATGACACTAAACGAATGAAGTCTGAGATTTGTAAAAACTTCATCCGATAATGAACCTTGTGTAAATAAATAGTGAATTAGTCTACTCATATTTACTGTATTGAAGTGTGCATGAGTTACTGCGTGTTGTTGTATTGATTAGGCGTGGATGCGTAGAAATGATTTCTTTTTGGGTTGGTGTGCAGATTGTTTAAATGCGTTAACCTCGCCCCCCTCAGGTTTAGATGGCTTGTTGCTGGTATACGGCGAAAGCGATTCCTCTAATTTTAATACTCACTGGTATGCAGTTATATTTATGTTTTTTGTTGTCAGCCTTAGTCTATACCCAAACGCGTGACTTACAGTGCGACAAATTTATCTGTGAAACGCCGAAATTCGGCATTACGGCAGTCATGCTGAAATGGCATTTGATTGTCAGTATCTACTCCAGTCCAAATTTTAAAGGAAATCATTCCGGTGTCAGAAATATTATTAAATCGTTAAATCAATTTTGAAGAAGCAAAGATATTAATAGGATACTTTTTACCCGATTATGGTAAAGAAAAAGAAAATACGAGTATACGGACGAAGTTGCATGCATCTTTTAGTTTATAAATAAATTAGCGTTAACATGGTGGAAAATAAGTTTTATTGGTCTATGAACAAACTCAGCAGCCATATCGCGGACTCCATTTCCATTCCTAATTAGTTTTTAACAGACTTCAAAAAAAGGAGGCGGTTCTCAATTCGACTGTATTTTTTATGTTTGTTAGGTACCAGAAACTTTCGACTGGGTGCACCGAATTTGATGATTCTTTTTTATTTGTAACAGCTGCTTTCCGTGTGGTCCTTTTTCAATTTGGTCCAGTTCTATTAAAGGCATCTATGCTAAAATCATATAATTCTTCTTGTATGTTCCATTTCGCACATTGATGTCGGTTATTTTGAAAGCGATTCTGATTATATTTGAATTAATAAAAAGCGAAAAAAAAAACAAAAACGGAACTATCTTAAAAAAAAAACTGAAAAGCCAAAATAACCCCTTCATGTATAGATTACATATTTGAATCATCTTTTGAAGTTGGTGCCAAACCTCACGTAAACTTCTTTATCGGACAAAAATACCTCTTAGGCTTCATGCGCGGCATCTGTTTTCATAATAATAATAAAGTGGCATTTTTAAAAACACATTTGACACTTCTCTGTTGATGTTTGTAGTGACGTAGCAAAGAAATATTGTATGCCAAATCTAACGATTATGAATGGTTGATGGAATGGATTATAACGATGAACTTTTTTTTCGAACCTGCATTTATTTTTGTATCTTTCGTGTAATCAATATTTTTTTGAGCTACGAGCCGGAGGACTCACTCAAGCTTTCAATGTTAAATAGTTATTTGTTTTATTGTTCTTTCTTCACGTTATCAAAGCGATTAAATCGATTTCTACCAATTTACAGAATTAGCACATCAATCCAAACGCAAGATTTAGTTTACGTAACGTGCACGTTCAGTACGTAAATGTTTACGTAAATATAAATTTTTATCATCGTTAAATATACTCTAACACCATGATAAGAAAAATATACAGTAACGATCAAAAGTAGGTATTTTGACAACGGCAAAAGCTTTGATATTATATGCGATATATTAGTTTTTCCAACTTATGGGTAATATTCTTGATAAAGTATTTCATGGCTTAAAAGCTTCTCGAAACAAGTAAAAAGTTTAGTTTCACTGAATTAAAATATAAACATAGCCATAATAGTATTTTTCTTTAACATGCAATGAAATATCGTCATAACGTGCGTTAAAACAGGCTTCGAAGTGTCAAGTTTCGGGCGCAACAATTCGAGAGAACTGTAAAGGAATTTCATACAAAATTGAAGGCCTAGGCCGGGAAGTAATTTGTTTTTAATTTTAATGTAAACATGGCGTCTGTGTTTATGAACAGCTGATATATTTTTTTTTTCTAGCGGCTACCCATTCAGCCATTGGACCAACAATATCCGCGTTAATGCCTAGTACACACGAACTGATATTAAGAATACAAATCTGTATGATTCAATGTGTTGATGAATGAATTTAAAATACTGTCTGTACGTAAGTCACCAGAGACCATAGACAATATTTAAAATCTTCTGCCTTTATTTTATTTATTATAGAAATTAAGATTCTTAGTATCAGGTTGTGTATAATGGCCCTAATATTCGAACACTACACACGTGGACGACTTAATAAAGAAAAAAAAAATAGAGGGAGAATTAAAAATACTTTTTTTTAAACATGGCTTCTGTGTTCATGAACTGGCTGAACAGCTGAATTATGTTTTTTTGAGTGGTGCATTTTTTTATTTCATTGCATATGTTTGAGAAAAGCACTATACATGCCTTAGCCGTGAAAAGGGCTTGTCGGCTTCGTATCACTAGACTATATCTACTCAGCCGGCAAGCCCTTATTTCCCGGCGTCTGCAGTAATGTACTATTATGCAACCGTTGTATAAGAGGGGGCAAAAAGCGAGTGGCATGGGTTACGATGTGAGCGTAGCGAATATCGTAAGAAAGATGCCACAAGCGTTTTTTGACCTACTTATACAACGTTGCATAACAATATTTTTTCTACGACTCAACATTTCATACATAAAATGCAAATAAACAACAAAGAAAATAATTACCTGTCGCTCAGAATCAACAAAATTAAAAAACAAAGTCTGATTCTATTCTATTCTATTTTTTTTTTAAATGGCAACCGGTCGCAGTTAAGCGACCATTACTGCCAATGTCTCGTTGCCAATCGCACTAGGCGACTAGATAGAGGATTGATACCACGTTGTACGGTGTTGAAAAAATCGTGCTTTTTGTAAAGTGATAGCGATTTACAAAAAACCACGCGGACTATCGGGCCTTGACCCAGGAAGGGCTATGAACGCTTCAAGTTGAATTCTTCATTAGCTATTCACTCATACGTTAGATCACTGCACAATACGCTATCAATACTACAAATTGAACAACTAAAATGAATAAATAATGAACAACGAAACTTAAACGCATGCGGCCATCTTAAGACACGAACCGGAAGACCAAAAAGTCTGATGAACTTTTTTTTATTGACGTCCAGTCCATCTGTCAAAAAAATATGAACTTATACATACTCGTAAAGGTATACTAAACATCCATGCACTGAAGATAAAACTTTTTTTTAAGTTGGCAGCAATGCCTTAGTACAATAAGCTTTTTTTTTTAATTGCAAATTGTGTGAATGCAGCTGTTTATCTTGTAATCTGTGGTAATAAGTGATGCTTTTTTGGCAACATTATGACTTCGTTTAGCAGTGTTTTTTTGGGCAATAGAGTATAGACTTTTACAGACTTTCGTAATTTATGTCTTTATATTAGAGTTAGTAACTGTATAAATGACAGAAAAAAGTACTGGAGTAGAAAAAAAATATTTATATACCGGTTCAAAAATATTTTGACAATGTCTGTATTAAAAGTTATTGAGAAATGGGGCTGCAGAATTTAAATACTTTGTAAGAACTACAACTTGAGGCTTTTCTTAAATAACTAAAACTAAACAACGAACTTAGAATAAAAACTGATAATACAAGCTTCAGGTAGGTCAAAAGTATTTTGACACTTACATAAAATGATTTTGCTGAATTTGCAACTGTGTTAAATATAAGACGTTTCATTAATATTTAGTTGCATATCCCCTGCCCATCCTAACAGCTGTACAAGGAGCCGGCATATAGTCCACTAACTTCTATATAATCGTGCGTAAGGTATGTTCGTCCTTTCTGCCTGAAGTGCTTGAAAAAAGCCCCTTAGAGTAATTTCTGCACCTCACTCGACGATTCAACTCTTCTCATAGATGCTCAATAGGATTAAGGTCAGCATTTTACTAGGCCCCTCAAAAACCTTGACTTTTTTAAGCTTTAAGATAGCCTGTAAATTTTTAGAATTGTGTCTGAGGTCATTATGGTGCTCGGCACTTATTCATGATTTGTGACGAATCGCAAATGCTAATCGAGATGCCTTATTCTTTGCTGAACATTGTGTTTTTTTTTTTGGCGTCGACCATGTGATCCTTGGTCTATTAGGCTTCGTTTAATAGTGAAAATATGAACATTTGTGTTATAGTTTTCTGTTAGTTCATCTTTAGTTATGCACTAACAGAAAACTATAACGCACTGCATTATTCCGTGGAGTTTCTACGTCTTACTTTTTATAACATGATCAGTTGTACAAGTGGTTTTTCGAGGACGACTGCTTTCAGCTTGAACTGCTTATTCCAGACACTCATCAATTGCCGTGATATACCAAAACTTCGCGCAATCTCAGCTTGTGACTTAGCCTTCTTAAGTGCAGCCGCAACGGGTTACTTAAAATCTTACGAATATTATTTATGTTTTGACATGCTAAGTGGAAACGTAACGAGTAAAGGGCCATAAGAAAACATCGTAACGTAATTATAAAATATATACTCAATTCATCAACATCTTGAAAAAAATATATTTGTCCAAATATTTTTGATCGCTACTGTATCATGAACATTGTATCAAATAGAAAGTTAAAAACGTTTATAGATATTTTTTTATGAAATCTTTTTATCGATTCTCTTATAATGTGGTAATACCACATTTTTTTACTTTTATAAATATTGACAAAAACGTAAATTATGAAAGAAAAATGTAATGTGATCCACTGCAATGTAAGGACTCGTTTATAGATACCTAGTTGAAAAAATACTATATCATCATAGCTTGTTTTTGAAGTGAAATTTCTAATGCGACTTCCAAAAAGGTTTCTTTAAACGTTTAACGGTTGCGTTAAACGTTTCAAGGAAAACGTTTCACCTTGAATGAATGTAGACAGTTTTAAGTTATGCTTCCTTCTGGACTAAAATATTGGCGAAATTTCACATCATATGACAATCGTCGAATCGCTAATGTAAGTGACGAGATCTCATATAGATGCCAGTCAGTACAGAGGATGGAGAGTCAGGCAGCTTTCAATCGGAAAACTTGGTCCAAGCAAAATAAAGGCAGATGTAAGAACTCCATCCCGTTAACACTACGGTCGATTTTGGTCTTTAAGGAACTATATTGTTTATACGTATGTAACGGAGCAAAGGTGGTAAAGGGCGAGGGCGGGTCGAACTTGGGCGGAGCGTAGACACGCCCCACCTCGCCCACGCCCTTGTCTAAATTAAGGTATGAAATCAATAATTTAATAATGTACTATAAAAAATAATCACGCAATTACATAAATCCTACAAAACTTGTACATTACGTTGACTTTATCATATTTGCAATATTATTAGTTCTTAGTCGATGACACCACATACACATACGGGTCTGGCTAGCCAAATATTGTTGACATATATTTCCGTGTGGTATCACCAATCTGTCTATGATAAAAAAAGGTTAGAAATCTTTTCAAAATTATGTCATTTATTCAAATGGTTCGCGGGTTATACGGCAATTTATTTTAAGAAATATTAACAATGAATATGCCACGAGTTACCGATGTGTGACAATGACATACCGATTCAGGGCGGCCAATTATTATTCAAGTTCGTAAAATCGTTCGTTCGTCGTTCGTTCGTAATAGGGATTATTAAGTTTTCCAAAAGTAGTCATATTTTATATTTTTCCGATAGTATACGTTGTTGGGACCCTGAATGTACGAATAATTTATGTTTCAGTCGTATAGTTTTTTAGATATCATTTTTTAAATCCCCTAAATGACAGTTGGTAAAATACCGAAAGTAAACATTACCGTTCAAGTCAAACAATATTAAAAAAAAAAATAAAAAAAAAATAACAACTTTTGGTTGTCATGTCATTGTCAAACTAATTAACGGTTTTGCTTGTTATTTACGTTTGCTTTTGTGGCCACGTGGTTAGATCGGAAGATGATTTTTTTTATTTACTGTTGGTTCCTTGTAGTCTGATCGCTCAGGCCATGAGATCGTTTTTTCCCTTTAGGTTCATTTGATCGAACCTCATGTTTAATCGAATCATAATTGGTCCGGGTAATGATTCAGACTCATTACTAAACCTTGTAATTAGAAACTGCCATTTGATTAACTTTTCTACATTATTTTCTCAATAATATCAAGTGATACTGATATTAACGTCGCTCTTTTAATTCGTTAATTTAACGTATAATCGTTTAGTCACAAATAATATGTAATTTATTTCACAAACGTTATCTATATATATAAACGGATTTGTCCTGACTGACTGACATATCAACGCAGAGCCGAAACTACTAATGTTAGAGAGTTGATTTTTGCACAGTAGGTTACTTTTATAACGCGGGCTAGAGATAAGAAGCGATTTTGAAAAATTCTATCCCTAAAGGTGTTAAAAAGGGGTGCAAAGTTTGTATGGGATACAAGTTTTTTTTAAAGCTAGAAACTTGAAACTTTGTTAGAAGATATTAAAATAAAATAAAAGAAAACTAATTTCAGCGTTTTTGAAAATTCATCCCCTAAGGTGGTAAAAAAGGGATTGAAAGTTTTTATGGAGATCAAGTATTCTTTTGAGCGCGGGACTCGAATCTTTGTGTAAAAGCATACTATTAGAATACAAGAAAAGTCGTTTCAGCGTTTTCAAAAATTCGACCCCTAAAAGGGTAAAAAAGGGGTTTAAAGTTTGTATGGAGATCAAGTATTTTTTTGAGCGCGGGACTTGAAACTTTGTGTAAAGGCATACTATTAGAATACAAGAAAAGTTATTTCAGCGTTTTCAAAAATTCGTCCGCTAAAAGGGTTAAAAAGGGGTTGAAAGTGTGAATCCATTACAAATTTCTTGAAACTTCTTATTAAGGCATATACAATAATAACAAAATAACATTAATTTAACGTCATCAAAGATTCAACCTCTAAGGGGGTTAAAAGGGGGATGAAAGTTCGTCTTGGGGTTCAAATGTAATTTTAAGCTAGGAACTTTAAACTTCGTAAAAAGTTATGCAAATAAAATGGAACAAAAGTGATTTCAGCGTTTTTGAAAATTCATCCTCTTAGGTGGTAAAAAGGGGGTTGAAAGTTTGTATGGAGATCAAACCTTTTCTTGAGCGTGGGACTTTAAACTTTGTATAAAGGCATATAATTAAAATACAAGGAAAGTAATTTCAGCGTTTTCAATAATTCGTCCCCTAAAATGGTTAAAAAGGGTTGAAAGTTTGATTCCATTACAAATTCTTTGACTAAGGCATATATAATAATAACAAAATAACATTAATTTAACGTCATTATAAATTCAACCTCTAAGAGGGTTAAAAGGGGGATGAAAGTTTGTCTCGGGGTTCAATTTTAATTTTAAGCTAGGAACTTGAAACTTTGTAAATAGGTATTAAAATAAAATAAAAGAAAACTGATTTAAGTGTTGTTGAAAATTCATCCCTGAAACTGGTAAATAAGGGGTTGAAACTTTGGATGGAGATCAAACCTTTTTCTGAGCGCAGGACTTTAAACTTTGTATTAGTGCATATAATTAGAATACAAGAAAAGAAATTTCAGCGTTTTTGAAAATTCAGCCCTGAAGGTGGTGAAAAGGGGTTGAAAGTTTGTATGAAGATTAAAAAAAATTTTGAGTGTGGGACTTGAAACTTTAAATAGAGGCGTATTATTAGAATACAAAAAAGTGAGTCAGCGTTTTTGAAAATATATGTAGCCCTGAAGATGGTGAAAAATTGGGCAAGTGCGAGTCCGACTCGCGCATGAAGGGTTCCGTACCTATATATATATATCTATAACAAGTTTGTTGTATGGGAGCCCCCCTTAAATATTTATTTTATTTTATTTTTAGTATTTGTTGTTATAGCGGCTATAGAAATACATCATCTGTGAAAATTTCAACTGTCTTGCTATCACCGTTCTTGAGATGCAGCCTGGTGACAGACGGACGGACGGACGGACGGACAGCGAAGTCTCAGTAATAGGGTTCCGTTTTTACCCTTTGGGTACGGAACCCTAAAAAGGGGTTGAATGTTTGGAATGGAATGGACATCAAACCTTTTTTTGAGCGCTGGACTTGAAACTTTGTATTTATAAAGGCATATAATTAGAAATCAAAAAAAGTAATTTCAGCGTTTTAGAAAATTCAACCCCTGAGGCGGTAAAAAGGAGGTTGATAGTTTGTATTGAGATCAAACATTTTTTTGAGCGCAGGACTTGAAACTTTGTATAAGGGCATATTATCAGAATACAAGAAAAGTGAATTCGTTTTTGAAAATTCAGCCCAGAAGGTGGTGAAAAAGTGGTTGAAAATTTGTTTGAAGATCAAATATTTATTTTGAGTGCGGGACTTGAAACCTGAGTTCATAATGATTCCGCGTAATTAGAGCAATTTAGCCGAAAACAAAACTAAAAAGAGGCCAAGAGCGAGTCGAACTCGCGTACGAAGTTCGGTATCATTACGTATAAAATGGCAAAAAAAAAACGTTCATTGTATGGGAGCAGCACTTCAATATTTATTATTATTTATTTTTTGTTGAATTACAGTAACCAACATCAAAATCATCAACTTGCAAAAAAAGAAAAGTAATTTCAACATTGTTTAGATCTGAAAATAATACAATAAAGATGTAAACTGTTCAAGATAAGATTCCACGCGGACGAAGTCGCGGGCAACAGCTAGTGTAGACATATATTCCGAAACCAGAGGTCTGTCGGGTTTGATGAAGATATAATCACGGATTAGCTACGGAGAATGTATTTTCTAATGGAAAGCCACTTATCATATTTGGTTGTCTAAGAACTAGGTCTTATATCTTGGAGCTAAGACCTTCGGCTATGTATGATTTTAATATGTAGTGAGATAATAAACTAATAAATTCTTTATGGTTCCACAATTATATTCCATCATATCGATCGAACCATCAGGAATAACAAAAATTAAAAAAATTATAAACCCCCGACATGACAACCTATAAAAAGAAAAAACCCTAAAAAGCTGTTATTCACTTATAAGGAAAGAGTATTTATAGTAGAGGATCCCTTTAAGAACGACCTTCACCGAGATGTTTATTTGATTAAATGTATTTTATATTTAATTTAATATGTCAATAAATATATTGCATATGGGTTGCCTAACAAATTTTAGTCCAGGGTATGTTTAATTAATGATTAAAAAAAATTTTTTTTTAAACATTATCAAAATTTTCAAGCACAAATAGCATGCGCACTCTCTTTTTTTAAATGGGCGGACTTCAAACAGCTGCTATGCTGTGTCCTCTTCCATCGTATGGGATGGTTTTGGTTGGGACCTCTCAGTCGCACACATTCACTCGCTGCAATATTTTACTTTTCAAAATTCGACAACCGGAATTCTGGACTGATTTTTCGCAGGCAACCCTATACCACCGTGTTCATAATAAAATAATCTTTAATGTTATTTAATTTCAATTCAATAATCAGACCGTTACAAAATGCTAGTATAGATTTACCAGTTTAAACCTGGCTACCCGATAGTTGTGACGGGAAAAGAATAGGCAACCTAACGTTTGCATATTCTATGGGCTTCATACTTTCGATTGGTATAGAATTTATCTAATAATCAAATGTTTAAAAAAAAAATTTTTTTAATCATTAATTAAACATACCCTGGACTAAAATTTGTTAGGCAACCCATATGCAATATATTTATTGACATATTAAATTAAATATAAAATACATTTCATCAAATAAACATCTCGGTGAAGGTCGTTCTTAAAGGGATCTTAGACTATTAGGTTAAATGACAAGCTTACGAAGTCTTAAATCGCGTTAAAACCTTACAAGGTGTTGCTATTTGTGCCCTGAATCAAAGAAAACTGTTCAATAGTCCTAATGATAGTTCAGCTTTAGCAGAATTGCTGACTTAGAAACTGCAGTGACTAAGTACTATGACAGAAACCATAATATGAGTTTTTTTGTCAAAAAAATTTTTTGCAGTACTCAGTTTTTTACCGACTGTACTTTCTTACACAAACGTTATTTGCTCATCAAGACCGATAACACGAGCCCAAACACCATGGGTTTATCTTGTGCTGTTTAGGAGTTCCAATGGTCATCTTCAGCTCCTAGATACCAAATTATTGTACTGTCATAATTTTACTAAATTGTTGGGTGAAAAACTAAGTAGCTGGTTATCATGAGACCCTCAGTTAGTGAGTGATATGGAAAATTCTACTAAAACTTAACATTTAACCAATATTTTGAATTCTTGGCTTCAATATTGGCTGAGATCCGTTCACAACTAGCTGGTCATCATAAGATCTTCATTTAGTGAGTGATATGGAAAATTCTACTAAAACTTAACATTTAACCAATATTTTGAATTCTTGGCTTCAATATTGGCTGAGATCCGTTCACAACTAGCTGGTCATCATAAGATCTTCATTTAGTGAGTGATATAGAAAATTCAAATAAAACATAACATTTAACCAACAAGAATTCTTGGCTTCAACACTGGCTGAGATCCGTTCACAACTAGCTGGTCATCATGAGATCTTAATTTAGTAAGTGATATAGAAAACGCTAGACATTTAACTAACCAAAATTTGGAATTATTGGCAATATTGGTTGCGATCTTGTCACTTGTTCCAATTAAAGCTGAATATCTTGGAAACTACTGGTACTATTTCCACCAAACATAGCTAAGAACCATCTCGACGGAAAACTCTTTCAATTAAAAAATAACCGCACTCAAATTGGTCCATCCATTTGGGAGCTACGATGCCACAGACAGATACACAAGTTAAACTTATAACACCCCTTTTTTTTTTGTCGGGGGTATAAATGAAGTTGTGGGTGGACGGATAACGAGGATTTTTAATGGTCTTATGGTTCGATCGATTGGACAACATAAACTTTGAAAATCCCATTAGTTCAATTAGTAGGACTTTCAGAAATCCTCATTATGCGATCGATCGAACCAACAGTTAATAAAAAAAATCATCGTCCGATCGGACCACGTGGCATAATGGGTTTTACGCAGCAGTTGTATGTCAGGTTTCAACCAAAAGGGTTGTAACTGACTGATTATACGGTAAATACATATCCGTTCTGTAATCAACATAAAAAACCGGTCAAGTGCGAATCGAACTCGCGCACCGAGGGTTCCGTACAAACAATTTTCATCCTTAATGGGTTAAGTTAAGTTTGCACCTGGTATGTATAGCGCCCCATACAAATGAGGTGCAAAGTTAGCGCAACCAATCCAATTTGTTGTATGGGAGCCCCCGGCATGCTTGAGCTTAACCGCGTGTTTTGTCTGCGAAATAATTAATAAATAAAGAAATTTAAAACTTGCAACTGTAGGTAGGTACTTAAAATAAAAAAATGGGCAAGTGCGGGTCCGACTCGCGCATGAAGCGGAATCATATAACAAGTTCGTTGTAAAAAAAAAAATTCATTTTATTTTTAGTATGTTTGTTGTTATAGCGGCAATAGAAATACATCATCTGTGTAAATTTCAACTGTCTAGATATCACCGTTCTTGAGATACAGCCTGGTGACAGACGGACGGACGGTCTATAACAAGTTTGTTGTATGGGAGCCCCCTTAAATATTTATTTTATTTTATATTTAGTATTTGTTGTTATAGCGGCAATAGAAATACATCATCTGTGAAAATTTCAACTGTCTAAGTAGCTATCACCGTTCTTGAGATACAGCCTGGTGACAGACGGACGGACGGACAGACAGCGAAGTCTCAGTAATAGGGTCCCGTTTTCACCCTTTGGGTACGGAACCCTTAATATGAAACGAACAGAAGAAAATAATATACAATTACGAGAAAAGTGGCTTGGGGGCTCAACACGTCTGTAAGAACTGTTTGGATGCTAAAATACAGAGGGACTAGCGGTGTTCGACGGCGTCCGGGAAGTAGTTGAAAGACCGGGTTTCTTACGAAAAACATTGAGACGACTCTCACAGCTGCTTTGCTGAAAAATCCCTCTCCTACACTATCTGTGAGAGATTTAGCCAAAACTTTTAAAACGCGAAATTAACCGTGCAAACAAGATCAAGAAAACTGCATTTAAAATTAAATGAGTCAGTTTAGTAAAACGTCTCACTTTGTCGATTCTAGTTACGGAGTTACGGGCAGTTTAGTGAAATATGGCAAAACCTACCAAAAATCTTGCTTTCAATAAAAACTGATGAAACATATACTGTAATAAACCTATGATTTTAATGTCAACGCATAAATGTCCAATAAGCACCTTTTTAGGGCCTCTTTCAAAACTCTCAATGAAGCGTACATGGCGATAAAAAATGATAAATTTGCAAAGAAGTTTCTAGTGTGGCAAGCGATCTGTTCTTGTGGCAAACGCAGCACTCCATACTTTGATAAAGGAACTATGAAAAGCAATATATGCAAAAAAGGGTCCTTGGACATGCGATTGTAACTTTGTAACCTTTCATTAAGCGACACAAGTCGTTCTGTGTTGGCCAGATCTGGCGTCCACGATCCGCTATTCTAAAAAAAAATTATAAAGGTAAGTACAAAGCCAAGTCGGATTTGTGGAACAACACCAAAATCCTCCTAACTGTCCTGAATTGCGACCGACTGAAAAATATTGGCAGAAGCAGAAGGTACCTAAGTATTTCCGTTTAATTTGACATGCAGCAGACGATTAGCTTTGATTGAATAAATTATTGTAGAGGCCCTTATTCCTTTTAAAATTTATTTTTTTCTTATTATGCCAAATATATTGATCATACGAACCAACTTTTTGAAGTGAATAATACTTTTCCACGAGTTCTAGGAAGTAACATAGCTATTTCATGCTTTTATTGCGTGCAGTCGAAAATAAGTTGAAAATACTAATATTTCCCGTGAATTTTGACAATTTCGAGTACTTTTTGAAACAAAAATTATCAATGAAAAATTCAAACTATAGGTTTCAAATATATATATACCCCAATAGCCCTGTTCTAGGTAGTAACATTCTTAAATAATATATTAAGAAACATGTTTGATAATAGATAAAATGTCTAAAACAATCAGCATATTAAAAGGAATAAGGCCTCTTAAGCAGACTGACAAAATTACAATGAAATACTCGTATTTTATAAATTTATGAAACATGTAATGTCTCGTTTTTTTTTATTGTGGGTACACGCACCACAATTTTTATATTAAACTATTGATACAAAGATATCAATGCTCAAAGGAAAATTGGAATGAGTTACCTGGGCCAGGGGACGAGACTGGGAATCGAACCCGGTACCTCTGGAATGCCAGTGTAGTGCATGTCAATTTTTCTTTGAGCTTTCATATCTTTGTATCAATAGTTTAATACTCGTATTTTATTA
This sequence comes from Apotomis capreana, assembly GCA_947623375.1. Classification (NCBI taxonomy): domain Eukaryota; kingdom Metazoa; phylum Arthropoda; class Insecta; order Lepidoptera; family Tortricidae; genus Apotomis; species Apotomis capreana. Next base: position 23,951,676 of record OX392498.1, on the reverse strand, counting down.
TGAAATCCATGTATAGATACGAACTGTTACCGTAACGTGCTACATAGCCTTCCGGCGCACAAGACCACAAACGCAAAATGCCAACCTGATGTTTTTTTATGTTTTGAGGAATTATAAAAAATATTACGCTAAATACCAACTAAGTACGTAAAATGCCACATAGGTGCGCAAAACAACAACCTGACGTTTTGTGGTGTTTTGCGGCTTTAATAATTACGCGAACGCGAAATACCAACTGGGACTTGTAAAATGTTTGCAATCGAAGTGGTGTACAACAACAGCCAGTCTCAATGTAAAGAGATTTTATTTGTATAATATAAGTTACAAAAGGAGAAATGAACTCTAAACAGTAAATTTATTATATTTTCTTTTATGTATTTATGTCTAGTAATATACTAAATCATTTGGGCAAGTAATTTATTGGATAAACATGATCAAACACTGGCACAAGCGGCAGCACGGTGCCAAATCAAACCCTTGGCTTATACTTAGACTGCGCCGAGCGTTAGCGACTGATCCATAGAGCGCGGGGAATGCGTATTTAGATCGGCGCGTGGCCGTCATAGTAAAAATGTATGGAGAATCAAAAGCACTTTTTAGGGTTCCGTAGCCAAATGGCAAAAAACGGAACCCTTATAGATACGTCATATCTGTCTGTCCGTCTGTCCGTCCGAATGTCACAGCCATTTTTTTCCGAAACTATAAGAGCTATACTGTTGAAACTTGGAAGGTAGATGTATTCTGTGAACCGCATTAAGATTTTGATGCAAAAATAAAAAAATAATAATAAATATTGGGGGCTCCCCATACTTAGAACTGAAACTCAAATTTTTTTTTTTATCAAAATGGGGCGTGGGGTAATTGTTTTGAACGAGATCTAGTAAGTAGTTTTTTTTAATACCTAACTTTGCACCTAATTTATATGGGGCGCTATACATACCAGGTGCAAACTTAACTTAACCACTTAGGGATGGAAAGTGTTTGTACGGAACCCACGGTGCGCGAGTCCGACTCGCACTTGGCCGGTTTTGATAAATCTGGACATTTAATACCAAACAATAATTGAAATATTTGATGCGGACAAATTGTAATGTAAACATTCATCTTTTTTTTTAACTGAAAATCAGAATAGATTTCCATTGTTAGAGTATAAAAAAACACTTAACGCCTGCTTACGATTTTGCAGTTTTCGTCCAACTTCACTTAGTTTTCTGGGGTAAAATATTAATAAACTTTTCCACAGAGAAGTTGTTAACACATTCTTCGAAGTGCTAAATATAAAGTTTAAAAATGGATTATATAACTAGTGTTGACGTTGTCTACTTAATAGTAGAGTTGTTAGTCCGCTGTTTTCTTATATATGCGCATCGGGTTACAAGCATATTTGGTCCTCTTTACCCCACTCTCCCGCCACGCAGGGGACGAATCTGACTTCCCTCCACATCTGAAAATAATCACCGTGGAACGCTCTTTGTGTGGTAGAAATGTCATGCTTGTAACCCGATGCGCACAATTTCGCGGCTTAGCAACTCTACTATAACGGCAACTGCCTATTTTCTCCGATCTCCGACATGACATATTTTTTTAGATAGTACGTATTATTTGGCGGTCATTGAATCGAAACATTTAATTGAAACGTTTTCAATCTAAGGGGTTGAATTTGTCGACCATATTATAGGATAAAATTTGCTTGGGTCTTTCGACGAATCAAGGCGTCCTTATGGCAAGGGACAAAGTGGTACATTTTGCTTGAAAACGTCACATTCACATATTTTTAGTATGTCTATCTCATAAAGATATTTTAGATATTGTAGGAATGTGCGTTTGAATATCCATACACTATAAAGTGCATTATGTTTATCTATCGTTTTTTTCTCGGAAGAGTTTCTTAGGGTGTCCCTTGATTTTCCGACAAATTTTACATCAAATATCATTTCATCGAAAACGTTTGAAGGAACATTTAGTTCTTGTTAACGTTACATGTGTAAATTTGTTTCGTGACCGTCATTCTAATTTTTATTAGTCGTTCAGGGAATGTTATACGTTTCGTTTTAAGGTAAGACCGAGCGTAGCGCTAGCGCCGGGCAGCGGGCTGCGAAGCAACAGAACCGACTCACTACCAGTAAAGTAGGTTAAGTTAGAACTGCAACCAAAACAGCGCGTCGGCCGAGCGAGCGTAGCGACGCTGTCGCGGCGGCAGTCAGCGAAGCGACAGAACCGACCGACTAGAAAATAACTTTATGTTATGTTTAGAACTGCGACCAAAAAAGCTCGAGCGATTTTACGTGAAGTAAGTTTTATGGTATTTGATTTTTTTTTAAAGAATACATTACGAAATGTTTTCAGTTAAACAAGTTAACTATGTAATAAAATGAATCATCGGATAATCGACGACTTTTATTTTTTTTTAAACAGGCGTTTCCGATATTGTCAAATAAAGGATAAAAATCCACTAAAAGAGCGTAGGTGGCAAGTAATCGTTAACAGCGCAGTAAATCATACAGTCGGTCGGTATACTAAGGCGCATTTAGTATGGAAACTCTACCGCTATTTTATTCTATGTTGTGACTTGCAAGTTTTCCACAAGGTGACGTCATTTATAGTGCCGATTCTTAGCCAAATCTGCTTTCACATTATTTTTAATAGTTTCAAAACTAGTCGGTATAATCAAATTTAAATAAATATCATTTTTTGTTTGAATTATAATAGGTACTTGTTTTTCAATTACTTGCAATAATAACTATTCAACGAACTAACTGTCGATGAAATGAAAATATACCAAACGTTGACCTTTAAATAAAATTCGATTCTGTAAGTGTCAACAATATGATGAAAAATAGAAGGTTAGTTTTGTTTTAGTTTAAAAGATTTGTAAATTGTGTCTATTTGTTTAAATCTGGACACATACATAGATATAGGGGTCGATTGCAAAAAAATTGTACTTAGTTAACAAAAAATCGCGATCACTTCCTTTGTGTGACGACAGTTAGTCATACAAAATGTATGGGTAACTTTCGTCACACAAAGGAATCAATTTAGTTTTGTTTTAATTAAAGCCCTTAACTATGTACATTTTTTTTGCAATCGACCCATAGTGCAATATTGTTTATCCTTTGTATTTTGCTTATTTTGTGAGATCGACATCAGTCTGGAGTGAGGGTCAAAGCCTGCCTCTAGAAATCACCACCTAAGTTCGGTAAAAAAACCCGTAATAATGTATTTCGTCGTTGGTGTGTCCTATAATATAACACCATTTTTGGACATTGCATGAGCTGTTTCCCGACGATACCACTTGTTTACAGGACGGTTATTGGGATTTAAGAATACAAAAAATATCCTAAATAATCCTGCCAGGTGGCTTACCATGCATGTGTCTTGTAAATGTGTCGTCTTCCTGCTACTAACCCCCTGGCAACGGTATCGGTCGTCGTTGTAGAGGACCACATAAATGTGTCGTCTTCCTGCTACTAACCCCCTGGCAACGGTATCGGTCGTCGTTGTAGAGGACCACATAAATGTGTCGTCTTCCTGCTACTAACCCCCTGGCAACGGTATCGGTCGTCGTTGTAGAGGACCACATAAATGTGTCGTCTTCCTGCTACTAACCCCCTGGCAACGGTATCGGTCGTCGTTGTAGAGGACCACATAAATGTGTCGTCTTCCTGCTACTAACCCCCTGGCAACGGTATCGGTCGTCGTTGTAGAGGACCACATAAATGTGTCGTCTTCCTGCTACTAACCCCCTGGCAACGGTATCGGTCGTCGTTGTAGAGGACCACATAAATGTGTCGTCTTCCTGCTACTAACCCCCTGGCAACGGTATCGGTCGTCGTTGTAGAGGACCACATAAATGTGTCGTCTTCCTGCTACTAACCCCCTGGCAACGGTATCGGTCGTCGTTGTAGAGGACCACATAAATGTGTCGTCTTCCTGCTACTAACCCCCTGGCAACGGTATCGGTCGTCGTTGTAGAGGACCACATAAATGTGTCGTCTTCCTGCTACTAACCCCCTGGCAACGGTATCGGTCGTCGTTGTAGAGGACCACATAAATGTGTCGTCTTCCTGCTACTAACCCCCTGGCAACGGTATCGGTCGTCGTTGTAGAGGACCACATAAATGTGTCGTCTTCCTGCTACTAACCCCCTGGCAACGGTATCGGTCGTCGTTGTAGAGGACCACATAAATGTGTCGTCTTCCTGCTACTAACCCCCTGGCAACGGTATCGGTCGTCGTTGTAGAGGACCACATAAATGTGTCGTCTTCCTGCTACTAACCCCCTGGCAACGGTATCGGTCGTCGTTGTAGAGGACCACATAAATGTGTCGTCTTCCTGCTACTAACCCCCTGGCAACGGTATCGGTCGTCGTTGTAGAGGACCACATAAATGTGTCGTCTTCCTGCTACTAACCCCCTGGCAACGGTATCGGTCGTCGTTGTAGAGGACCACATACAAAAGTTTATAGGACTGCTTGCTTTCACAATTTGGACTTTCCCTAAGTACTGCCGCAAAACCACTGAAATATGTGAAAAAGTGCTTAAATTCATTTCATTTGAGGGTCCCGTACAACTAAATAATTTGTAACTTTTTGTTTCCTGTATTTTTTTTTTATAGCGGTAACAGAAATAGATCATCTGTGAAAATTGTAACTGTCTAGCTATCACGGTTCATAAGATACAACCTGGTCCCGTTTTAACCTTTCGGGTACGGAATCCTAAAATAATACTTAATTTTTTTTTAATTGCATATAGTGAAATAGGTATATTTTTATCTTTTATTCACTTATGACTGTTGCGGCAGTACTTAAAATTATCCATTATGAATTATATTAATATTCCTGATGCTATTGTATCCAAGCATCTTTTCCATATTTATTCATATATTTTTAAAGTCGAAAAAGAAAATGATCCCATACAGAAGCGATACATCTACTAAGATGGTTATAGTGTATTTTTTAACAAACTACGGTAGTTTTATGTACTGGATTTAGGCCATTTATGACCACATTTTTGAGCAGTGACGTGTACAAATTGTTGCTGGATAGAGAGGCTCTATAACTATGGACTACTAAGAAAACAATGTATACTAGCTATTATTGATGAGTCACTCTATCACTTGAACAGGCAAGAAGGGGTGAGTGTTATGATAGCAAGGTGTGGTCAAAAGGCGGCACCGCGGTGCTGCAGGCTTCGCCGTGAAGCCGTGCCGTCGAGGTTTTACGAGTTGGGTGCGTCGTGGCTGGGGCACGCCTGTTAATTTTGATAAAAGCATTGTGCGGCCACTCCCGCCTTGACGTATGCTATCACTAGGGCTTGAACTGGCGTTCATCAAATAAATTATTGGTAGAGATTTAGCAAGAACAACAACAATATAATTCCAACTTGCGTTACGTGGCGTATTGTTCAATTAAAGCACCTTTTATGCCAGTCGATAAAGCTGCTATGGACTTTAATTGTAATATTGATAAATTAGGCACTTCCACCAGGATTCCAAAACAAGCGACGTGCGAGTCAGACTCAGACTCTCGGAACGAGGGGCTCGATATAATATGCTGACATTTGATCTTATTTATTATATATCATATAGTATGTAAATACAGGGTGACCCATTTAGATCGGTCTGTATGAGAAAGTCTGAAACTATAAGACATACGAGGATCTGTTCCTTAGGAACCATGTCATCCATTTTAATAATGACACAGAACAGATAATAGTACAAGTACAGAAGGCACACTACTTTGATCATTACAAAAGCCGCTTTTTTAGCCAAAAAAATATGATTTATGGCCCTACTAAAGTCGTCGTCTCCAGCGCAAGCCAAACAGAACGTTGAGGCTGTGTAATAACGGTGAAAATGAATTGGTTCACTTGCCGCGTCGACGCTAGCGAGGGTTATCAATGATTAAATAAAAGTCCATTTATTTCTTGCATTCAATATAGAGAGCAAATTATATTATTGATACATTATATATATTATTTCATTATAAATAAATAATATTTATAAACTATAAAATAATACATTTCAAAATTTACACAAATTTAATCCACCACCAGGCTACATTTTATTGGCGTTGCTGCGAACCACTGCAATACAAAATCTTGTTGTTTTTATTTTTAAACACTATAATAATACGTAAAAAGAAGAATAATGCAACCTAACAAATAGAAAAATAGCGATAGCACGGCGTGGTGGTGCGATGCAGTAATAAATAATATGGATTTTGTTTACAAAGGACGATAATAAATTAATAACGCACAATAATATAGGTACACATGACACATTAGTTACAAATGGTTAACTTCTAAAAACTGTTTTGCCGTCTTTAAATTGGTGGCTGTTAAATTTAATATTGGTATATATCCGAATTCGAGCAAATTTTTTTAGCGAGCGAAGCAATATTTTTTAGCTATCTTTTTATTTAATTTAAACACTAGTATAAAAAGACAAATGAAATGCGGTACGTTCACTTGCGACGTAATTCGGCAGGGCGTAAACGCGCGCGCGGGGCGCGCGTGCGTTCCAAGACAGAGCGTGGCAGCCACTGAATAGCCCTCATAAATGAGGCGACCAGCATGTACTTGTAGCGGGGAACGTTAATCGTGGAGTGGGCCCCGCCTGATAATAAGAAAAACTCCATTTATACATTTAAAATTAAAGCGTGTACTCAGCTTCGGAATCGAACCCGGACGATTTTAAAAATAAACTAACATTATTTCTATTTATATATCAATCGAGTAGGTCTTATATGAATGAATAAATTAATAAAATGCATTGTTTTCATATTCTTAAATTTATTTTAGTAACTGTTCGAAATGACGACCGCCTTTTCAATACAATATTTAACACGTTTAGGTGAAGATCTTACAATTGCATTTTGTATCTTCATTTGGTGAATATGCGTTAAAATGGCTGCTTTTAGGTCTTCAACGATACCGTTATTTTGTACACTTCATCATGTAATAAGTTGCCACACCAGCAAAGAGCTACAAACAACCATAGAGACAATTTTACGCACATAAACGTGTTGAATATTGTATTGAAAAAATGGTAATCATTTAGTACTAAATTAAATTTAAGAATATGAAAAAAAAAAAGCATTTTACATTTTAGACCTCATGTTTCATAGAATAATTGACTGCTTAAGACCTACACAATTGATATGTAAATAAAAATAAAGTTAGTGTTATTTTTCAAAACGTCCGGGTTCGATTCCCGAGCTGAGTAAAGGTTTTTTTTTAATGTATGAATGCAGTTTCTCTTGTTATTTAAATCGATGACATGGTTCCTAGGAACAGATCTTTGTATGTCTTATGGTTTCCGACTTTCCAATACAGACCGATCTAAATGGGCCACCTTGTATACCTATGTATCATTGTAATTATGGTAATTATGTTAAAATATATATAAATTCACTGGTATCTTAGACGCTCTTACAACGATTACATTTCTACTCTGTATCCACTTGAAGTATCTATCTATGTTTGGCCTTATGGCTGACTGGTAAAGAATGCTTTTATGACTTTTGTTTTGAGCAATAAAGTTTAAATACATAAAACGGACTCTCCTGTAATTCAATCGCAATGTTTGTTATAGAAATAATTATTTTGGTTGAGCGAATCCACTTAGCTTTGTACCCGATGAACAATACTCATTATCTGTATTGTTAGCTGTGGCCACAACTGCCACTTCAAAATGTAAGTCGTTATAAGTGCAAATTACTTTTACACTAAATTAGTCTTTAAGTCAAATGAAATAAGGTTTACTCTTAAACAAAGAGAACAGAGATGTTGGTCACTTCATTGTCATTATAAGCATCGAAACGAGCTTCACTGCTCTTTTACTTACGAAGTGACCAACATCTGTGTTCTCTTTGTTTAAGAGTAAACCTTATTTCGTTTGATTTAAAGACTAATTTAGTGTAAAAGTAATATGCACTTATAACGCCTTACATTTCGAAGTGGCAGCTGTGGCCACCGTTAACAATACAGATAATGAGTATTGTTCATCGGGTACAAAGCTAATGGGATTCGCTTAACAAATGAGATTCGAACTATAAACTAGCTTATAATTATGACATTGGTCGCTCTTGTATTATTGTTACTTGACTCGCTTGGCATTATCAAAACTAAATATATGTCATGTCATGACAATTAAGGTCGAATAGCACTTATTAATAAATCTCTTCATACAAATAGATTTCTGAGTCAAACATCGAACTGAGCCCAAGAGTAGGTATTCATATTTCAATACTTTGTCATATGCGTTATAATTGTACATTACTTTTCAGACTTAAAAGAAGGTATTATGAGGGTAGCGAGATTATTAAAATTGATATACAATCTGAAAAATGCAACAGATCTAATTATTAAAGTTTTGCTATCGTGTTTAGTCAGAAAATAGTATATATTTGAATTTTTACTATTTCATCAAAGTCACTAGACAAAGCAAAGCATGCTGCAACGAACTTATCCGACAAAATATGTCTGAAATTCTAAAATTTAACCCAATAAAAAAAGAATAAATAAACATGTTACAATATCTGTGTACGCTAGCACCCGTGTGCGGTTCGGCTACTACGGTTGATAATCGGTTCTACATGAAAATTATGTTAAAAAACGAATGAAATTTATCCTTTTAGTTTAAATGTAACGATAAGAAGGTATGCGTGTGCTTAGATAATATACATGAGCATTACAGGAGTGGCATTCGTTATGAAATTTCGCATTTAACTGTCTAATTTGTGATTGTCACACGTGTGAAGTGTGGTAAGTCATCCAGATTACGGGTCAAAATATGGTCCAGAGGTATACATGGCCAGAATTTACCTGAGAGTCAAAGCGCGAAATCTATATAATATATAAAGCGACTTTATCCCGCGACTAATATTACCTATGGGCAGTGGATATCACACGCGACCAGCACGGCCGGTCAGGTCAAGCTAAATCGGCTAGTTATAACGGCGACGACCACTGATACCGCAATTCACACGTTTCGTGAATACAGTCGCAGATTTAACAGTTTCAACACTAGTTGGCACTAATTCAGTTTCCGGATAGTATTTTGTTAGACGCACAAAAAGCAAAGCGCAAAGTCACCAAGAATTATACATTATTCTGGTATGGAGTTTCATTTCAGAACCTTAAAAATTATATTTAATTGTCATTTTTATGGTTACTACAATACAATTATCGTGATTCGCGATATCAATGGGATGTTTTATTTTTCTTATTTGAGTCATTTTCAAAAAACATGTGCATAGTTAAGGGCTTTATTTAAAACAAAACTTAATTAATTCCTTTGTGTTGTTAGATAGTTACCCACATTTTGTATGAGTAACTTACGAAACACAAAAGAAGCGATCGTAATTTTGTTTTTATTTAGCCTTTAACTATGTACATGTTTTTTGAAAATTGTATTTTCTTTATTGTATTTTACTTTTAATATAAATATATTGTAAATACCTAGCCTAAGACTGGAAATTGTATTTTAATGTTAATATTGGCTCCATAGCTCTCCATTAGTCCTACCGTGCTAACGAAAGTCCCATGCCTGATTTATATTATTTAAATATATTTATGTTACAAAACGACACTCCACATTATAGAATACAAGTAAAAATAGGTATAAACATAAAATTAAAGCTATTAACACAGTCTCCGGGTTACGCCGCGCAAAGTTCCCGTATTAAGAAAAATATTATTATCCATCATTATGTAGTTACTTGCATAAAGTACTATTTTTGTGAAAAAATATAAAGTTTTTTAACTCCTGCTTGTAAGGCGTAAAGCCATAAGCTAGAACGGAAAACGCAAGAAAGAGCCGAAAGGATTTTAAGGATCATGAAAGATAACTTAAACAGCTCCTTATGTATTCGGGCACGTTTCGAAGATCAAGATGGGATAGAAAGCTGGATAAAATTATGCACGAACAAACAATATGGATGAATTCAAACAATACTATAACATTTCTAAAAGTTGATTCGGTAATGTACCGAATTCACCTAGTTTGAGGAAACGAAACATTAAGTATTCAAAGGTGGTGAAAATATGAATACATTACAACAGCATGTAGGCAAAGTAATCATACGCACGCAAGAAATGGCTTCGCACCCCGTGAAACAATATTTTTCGAAACCAATAATTCATCTTTCTTTCATTTAATTTAAGGTTTCAAGAAAATGAAAAGCTCGTAAAACAGAAGCAAAGGGTAACAGGCTGAAAATGTAATACTTTTATGAAATACATGATGGTGTTTATAGCTGGGGTATTAGTGCACGACACCTAGCACTTTTTGACTATGCGCTGAAACTTGGCACAGTTGACACAAAGACTTCCGAGAGCCACCGCGCGTTTAGTGGGGGTAGGGGGGGAAGTTTGACGCTGCCGCGCTATTATTACGGCAACATGTGACGATCCAAATCAAAAGGGACCTTATGGCGGCATTTAGTTTCCGAGATAATCGAAGTTTTGTGAAATGTGTCAGAAAATCGTATTTTTTTTTATGGCTCTAATAAAAAGAACGTTATTTATACTATCTTTTCAATTAACTCACTTTTATATACGTCAATATATTATGGGTTTTAAATCCCTGTTAAGTTTAGTAGAAAAGGGACCTTATGGCGGGATGACTTAATTACACAATAAAATCATTTTGTTAAGATCCTTATTCATCAGAATCAGAATTAACAACTGGTAGGTAATTACGTACAGTCAATAAATAAGTATATCATTATTCCTTTTGCATTTCCGCATGGGAATAATGCAGAGGAAATAACTTTGCTGTTTGCAGACTGTACCATACGTAACAATGTAGATTGCATATTATGCATTTCAAAATATATATTTTGTGTTAACAAATATTATTATTACTTAAATACAAGAATAGAACCGATTTGCGACTGTCGGCAATTTCAAAGTGAATTGCTGGGTAGCCGCGTTCTTTTATCTTGCCACCGCCCGCTGTAGATCTCGTCCCATCGTTAATAGTAACAAAAACCGGTCAAGTGCGAGTCGGACTCGCGCACCGAGGGTTCCGTACAAACACTTTTCATCCTTAAGTGGTTAAGTTAAGTTTGCACCTGGTATGTATAGCGCCCCATACAAATGAGGTGCAAAGTTAACGCAACCAATCCGTTTGTTGTATGGGAGCCCCCCTTAAATATTTACTTTATTTTATTTTTAGTATTTGTTGTTATAGCGGCAATAAAAATACATCATCTGTGAAAATTTCAACTGTCTAGCTATCACCGTTCTTGAGATACAGCCTGGTGACAGACGGACGGACGGACGGACAGCGAAGTCTCAGTAATAGGGTCCCGTTTTTACCCTTTGGGTACGGAACCCTAAAAATGAGTTCACTGCTTTGTGTGCATCACATAAGAAAGATATATTAAAGAAAATAGTCCTTAAAAATATAACAAACGAGCCTTATAGTCACTTTTGCTAAAGGCCGCCATAAGGGCCCTTTTATTAATCTCTTCTTCTCACTAAAGTTTTTTAACGTTGATTTGAAATCTAACCGCTTAACAATTATATTTTTGCTCTTTAATATCGCTGTTAAATTAGTTGCAATTAAAATTACTGCGAAATTGCATTAAAATATTGATATTTCATGTTTTGATTACATAATTGAGTTTAGTGACCTCCATAAGGTCCCTTTTCTCTGAAGTATGGCGAAAATGATACCGTCTCAACGTAACTAAAAATTGTTAAAACTTTTAGATTTAAGGCAAATTATGTTTGTAAAGCTGATAATTATGTTGATATATGTAAACTTTATGACTTTATTATGAATACGTGTTAGAATTTTGCTTCAAGAGTCTATTTTTCATAAAATAATTGAAATGAAGAAAAAAAATTTAAAAAAATGTTGCAATCTAGATATTTTAGTTTTATTTATATGTGACATTTCCCCAATAAATGTTTTAAAATTAAAAATTAAAAAAAAATTAAAAATCATTTATTCAGTAGCTTAAAACTATTTCACAAAATTAGAGTTGGTGCCTCTTTTTAAGCAATAATTATGCTTGTGTTAAGAAACACCGCTCTTCCACATGTTGTAACTGTATAAAGCTAGGTGTACAGGTATTTACATACACTAGAATTTACAATTTACTTAAAAATACTTAAATTTACAGCTTACTTAAAGTAGTTACTAAATATTTAAATAAGTTTTGCACAATATTATGAAATTACTAATCTTTTGTTATGTATGTTTGTTTGAATGCATGTGTGTGTTTGTGTGTGTGTGTGTGTATTTTAGCTGGTTACCTGTTGCTTAGTAAGTTTTCAGTATCATTATAGTTTTTTGTTTTTAACCATTTTATTAATTTAATTTTGCATTTATATGTTGTGAGTGAGAATACGTCAATAGATTTATTTATAACATTATACAATAATGCTGATTGTGCTCTTTCTTGTCTCCTTGCATAGGCCGTTTTCAAAATGGGAGCATTGATAACTTTTGTTTTGTTTTTCCTACGTGCAGATGTTTGGACTGGCTTGTATTCGATTTTTTTATGGGTTTTTATGATAATGTTTAGTATGTAGAGTTGTCTTACGGACAATAAGTCAGCAGTCGTATACAGATCGGTTGTGGGAAATCTGTAAGGTTTGAATAACATGACTTTAAGCAGTGATCTTTGTGCTCTCTCTAGTTCTAGAAATTTAGTTTTTGCTGCTCCGCCCCATATTGTAATGCAGTATGTGAGGACTGATTGAACCAGTGAGACATAAATATGTTTTATCATGACATTTGTGGCCACATGCCTGAGATGTTTGAAGACCCAGATAAGCTTTCGGACTCTGGACATGAGACTCTCTATGTGGTCATGCCAGGTTAAGCGCTGGTCAAGATTAACACCCAAATATTTTGTGGTTTTCACCTTATCTATACCTGGGCAGGAGCAGATGTTTTGTGGAGTGTTATCGCAAGTATGGATCCTGATAGAGAAGTTTGTGTCTGGTTGTGTGTGACTGTAGTTTGTGAAACAGATGTAGTAAGTTTTGTTTGTGTTTAATGTTAATAGGTTTCCGTGTAACCATCTAGCAATTTTGGAGAGTCCTCTTTCTGTGGCTGAGCGTACATCCTCCCACGTATCCCCCGAAAATACTATGGCAGTGTCGTCAGCATATGTGAAGATTGTACCCGCATCTATTTGCATATTACATAACTGATTAACATAAATTAAGAAAAGGGTAGGTCCAAGAACACTACCTTGTGGTACTCCGTAGGATAAGGTACGCTCGTCACTGACGAAATTGCCCAATTTTACCTTTTGATTACGGTTTACAAGATAGCTAGTAAAGAGACGAAGAGGGAAATGTAGTCTACTAGAAAGTCAATAATAGCAAAAAATATCGTAGAATCTGGGAGTAAATGTGTTTTCAATCCATTATCGATAATTTGCACCTTGTTGTGTTTGGGCGTCACTAGCTCCTAAAGTAGGAAAGCTCTTGTACATATTATGTGATTTTCCGGTAGATTATATCATAGTCAATTGTAATATACCATCAGCTCCATAACTTCGCATTATAAGTTAGGTTTTTGGGACTCCAAACTTTAACTGTAATTTTCTCGAAACTGAAGATATCGATGGATCAACTTTAAAAAATTATAATAAAATAAATAAAAAAGCTAGGAGGTTGATTCGTGAAATATAGCTAGGTATATGCTTCTAGATTTCATTTCTGTAGATAACTCATTCCCGCCATAAGGTCCCTTTCCATGTGGACTACCACACATTTCTCAATAAAAATTGGGCAAGTGCGAGCCCGACTCGCGCATGAAGGGTTCCGTACCTATACATATATATAATCTATAACACGTTTGTTGTATGGGAGCCCCCCTTAAATATTTATTTTATTTTATTTTTAGTATTTGTTGTTATAGCGGCAATAGAAATACATCATCTGTGAAAATTTCAACTGTCTAGCTATCACCGTTGTTGAGATACAGCCTGGTGACAGACAGACGGACGGACGGACGGACGGACGGACAGACGGTTGGACGGACGGACAGCGAAGTCTCAGTAATAGGGTCCCGTTTTTACCCTTTGGGTACGGAACCCTAAAAACTGTACATAATAGGGTATGTGATATATCATTTTCGGATAAATTAAGGATGAGGAATCTATTTTATGAACACAAATAATATACTTTCTAAATTTAACCAACGTTTTCTCAGTTGTCGCTCTTTCACTTTTGCATTGTTGAAGAATTATTAAAAAATAATTATAGCACCTAGAGACACAATTCTTTCACCAAACGATAGCTTATGTTCTGTAGTATAAGGAACTATGAAATAACTATAGAAGTTTTTTTTTAATACATAAAGACATAACTCTTTCACCAAAAGATAGCTTATGTTTTGTTATATTACAAACTACTATTACTCCATATAAGTGGGACGTTTTCCCCACAACAGTCACAATTGTTCTCTGCGTTTAGTTCTCGCACTGACCATATCTCGGCTGTGCTACTATCAATGTATTTTTAATATCGACAAAGTCCAAAGTCGGCTTTCCATTATACGACTTCTAGTAGAGCATATTTATGTTGAGTGTCAAGATCCTAATTAAGACAGTTTTTTAATTTATTTCTTAACAATTTATTTTTAAACATTTATTTTTCGTTATCTATTGGAGCGCTTCGTCATCACCACAAAACCCAATATGGGTTACTATAGAAAAAAAAATCTCTTATGTAAATATAAAAAATAAAATAAAAAAATCGTGGTTGTTAAGTAGTGATACCCAAAATTTGGCGCTTCTCAAAGCTAAAATGACGTACTTTATGACCAGGTAAAGGGAAAACACTTAAATTGCCTCTGCGTTTAGTTCTAGCGGTGAGATTATGTTTATCTTTCGAATAAAAAAATAACAATATTCCAAAACTTACAATATTTTAATATGCGGTTATATTATTACAGTTGTCTCACGAAAGTTTGAATTCTAATAGTATTATGGAATTTAACGAGTGAATTGAAGTAAATTATGTTACCAAGAATCATCTGTCTATCAGCCACAGATGTCCACAGCTGAATATACCTATAGGCCTCCCCTGTAGTTAGGTCGCCACAATGTGCGATTCAATAGTGTCCATAGAACTTGATGACACGGATTTTGAAAATTTAGTTTCTTGATTACTTATTTCCCCACATATTTGGAGAAGAGCAAGAGCATAGCAATTCGTGGATAAGCTACGCCTCGTGCTTCAAAATCATGCTCACCCATTAACAGACTTTTCCCGGCCTATGGTGTAAAGTAATGTACTTATTATTCTTATTATTCGGCCACAATGGCACTTTTACAACTCTTGAGTCTACCAACATTTCACAAGATATGGAGTAGAAACGCAGAAAGAAGAAAGAAACGCAACAGTTACTTTTTCGTATTTTATACTATTATTATAGTAATATGAAATTTAACCTAATATGTACCAATAAAGTCAGGCATATGAATATAATTGTTTTTTTTTCCATATTGTAAGATACAGTAATAGAAATACATATTTACCCCCTCTCATCAGTTATATAAATAGCAAATATGTTTAGTAATAAATCGCAATCGGGTTGCCTAGCTAAATCTAGGACCTATACCTACCTATTGCAAATAATTAATAAAGAAATTATCTAGCATAATTAAAACTTCGTTACATTTAAATAAAAGATACCTCAGATTATATTCTCCTTGATTATCCAGGTCATTAGACAAACTTACATACCCTAGGACAGAAACAAAATACAAGTTAGTAATAATAAACATTAATAAGCATTACAGCCTTCATTCCTTTTATGGAAAAATATTAAGGTAACCAATTTATTCAGTTAGTGTTGCTCGTAAAGAGGACCAAGCCCCTCAACAAATCCAGCAATGATACCATAGAGAAAAGTAGCACGTTAGGACAAGGGTCGCTGCTTTACTGGGTCGTACCAGGCCAATATCTCTTTAACTAGACCCTCTGATACTACGACCGTGGTCATCTGCAGTGGAGATATACTAATTGGTACCAACTAGTACACTACATTGTATTATTCGAGCTACTTATGTCTTATATTATTGTATGCAACTGTTACAAAATGACACTCGTGTGACTGATATATTTTGTCTATCCCAAGGGTCTAACCTAAACCTAACACGCTTTGATAGATAAAGATAGCCCTATTGCGATTCCTAAAAGAAGAAATAGAAAAGAGTGCCATGTTTTGTCTTTATCAGCGACCGAGCATTTTTTCATGGTCGGGTTATTGGCACACTTCAAATTCTAAGCAAAACAATCAGGTAGTATCAAAAGCGGTATAGAAATAGAAGATTTTGTGTATTCAATAATTATTATTACCAGATGATTGACATATTAACGGATGTGGAGTGTTTGTGTGTAGCCTCAAAAATGGTTGGGTGTTCAGTGTTTGGTTAGAAAAGCAACAGTTAACGAAAATAAGCGGATTTTACATTTCATGCGTAAACAAGTTTCTTTGTGTTTTGATCACCTATTTCTTTCTCAAATGTCACAAGAATCAAGTTACAAAGTCAAATCATTAGTATATCATGAAAAAACTTGATAAAATAGAAAAAATCTGTAAATTATTTTCAATATAACTGAGCATTTTGACATGTAAATATTGCAAATCGGCCAAATTGCGTAGCATAATTCTACGATAGAAGCCAGCTAACATAGACGTCTAAATAAATCAGTCGGTTTATAATGCAATTTGGGGATGCCTAGATATAAAATAAAAATTACCCCCATATTTGGGGAATCTATAGCAAATTGATAATTTCAGTTCTCCGATTCCGACAGAGAAACAACCGTGTAAAAAATGAATAGCAAGGCCTGAGAAAAATTTGATTTTCGCAACTAGTACCTATTGGTGATATCCTATCTACTTATGCCGTTTACAATTTTACTATTTAATTTTGCTTTGTTACAGAATATCCCAATAAGGCGGTGCGTCCATGACCATGGACTGTCACGATGGATTAAAAGTACCTATCCTGAGTAGAATAGAAGAAAAAGAAGAAAGAAGAAGTTTCACGCTATTTTTTTAGTACTGGCCAGAAAAATTCTACAGTATTCAAGAGCAAATCAAAAATTTTGATTAGAAACAATTGTTGTAAATACATATTATTTAAAGTTTAAACTAATTTCATTATTTTTATTATCAGAGAACCCAAGCATATTATTTTTATTTGACTATACGGACTAGTTTTGAAAATACTAAATATAAAGGTGAAAGCAGCGTCGTCTAAGACTGAAATCAATCAGCACTCAAATGACGACACCTTGTGGTAAATTGACAGTCGTAGCCTATTAAGAACAGCGCTACAATTTTCATACGAATAGAATAAGAATAGAATAATTTTTATTTTACCAAAAGAAACATTTCTACATTTAACATAATTTAACAGTGACTTCCACACTAGGCATAGCCTGTATGTTCCTACTTAACATTGATTTGGAGTATCTTACATCTCCTTTACGTGTACCAGTGTAATTAGTTATAACACAAATGTATCATGTAATTGTTTTAAGTATTATTTACGAAAAAATGACTTACTGTTGAGTTTCTTTCGGCTTTCTTCTCAACAGCGGTCTCCTCTTGCGAAATGCCGGTAGATTCACAATTTGACTTGTAAAAGTGCCCCTGTGGCCTACTTACTGAATAAATTATTTCATTTCATCATTTCATTTCATTTCATACTAAATCCGCCTTAGTAATAGTCCGGCTTATGATTTACTGCGCTGTGACCAATTACCTTTCGCCTATGGTCTTTTAAAATGAGGAACAAATAGATTTAATCGTTAATTGGAATATTTTCAAAAATATAAAAAAGGGAATACATAATTTTTTTATCCTTTATTTGATGTTATCGGAAAATTAGTAAAAAAAATCAATGTGAATTCGAGTACTTGGAACGTTTCTCTCTAACCACTTTTTATGGGGTTTTTTGCGACCATGGCAACCCCACATTTTGACGTCATTATATGTCCTTCTCTTACGCCTAGTCGCTCTGTGGCAAATCTATAACTACTATACTATATCTATGGTCCATCCAAATATCTTAAACCCTCCACGATGCGTTCAAGAACCGCACATTTTGACCACCATAAAAATATACTGTTTTGTTAGTACAAATTTCCTCTCTGTAAAAATGTTATTATTGCTAAATAATAACATCGATTTCTATAATATTATATCATTCAAATTTCGATATATGACCTCCATTCTAATATCAGTCGAGATGACGTTTATCAAATTTGACAAATGTC
Organism: Apotomis capreana; assembly: GCA_947623375.1. Taxonomy (NCBI): domain Eukaryota; kingdom Metazoa; phylum Arthropoda; class Insecta; order Lepidoptera; family Tortricidae; genus Apotomis; species Apotomis capreana. The sequence continues at coordinate 23,933,407 of OX392498.1, read as the reverse complement.
GCACGTAAGTATGGCATAAGTATGGCAGTCGGTGGCCGACTCTAGTTTGTTTCTGAATAAAAAAAACTATGACAGCTCATTCATTACTGCCATTACCGGGTAAAATTTGTCATAATTTGCGGCTCCTAAATACATCATGGAGGCTTCTGATATGTGGGTAGATAAAGTAGTGTATGTAACTGTACATAATTAGGCATTCACTCACCTTCGGCTCGTTTCATAAACCCACACTTGTGTTTAATACCCTTCATTGTGTACAGTCACATAAACTACTATTATAGATTAATAATTCTGTGAAGAATACAGTCTATTATACTCATATATTAATGTGGTAATTTTATTACAACCTGTGGAGTCCGGGTGAAATTAAGGGCCACGACAACTTAATTTTTATGAACAATATACGTATCGATTCCACACAGACCGAGAGTCATCTTGTAAAAACTTATTTTAGGTTAAGTTTTTTGTGTTTGAACTGAGTGGTAACAAATATAAAGACATCTATCTCTCTGATATTAGTTCACCTATGTCACGGTTACGTAAATCAAAAACATGACTAAAGATTCAGATAAAACAATAGTCTGTTCACAATACACATCTTACATTATTTTTACGAACCACACATATAATTAAAAAAACAGGGCAACGCTGACGGTTAAAGTAACTTAATATAAAGTAGAACCCATTTAAAACATTGTCATTTATGTCATTTATATGTAACAAAATTCCAAGCCCAGTTCATCGACCCCATCAAGTTTGGACAAACGTTTCTGTAAAGTGACTAACAAATAAAGTTGTGTGTTAAGATCGAATGCCGTTATAAAGTGATGGCAGAGGTGAATGTACGCACGAAGTGTGCCAGGCGCAGAGAAATGCTACGGAGTGGATACCGTTAGTGGAACGCGGTCAAGCCGGCAGAGGCGTACGTACACCGGTGTCCAAGTATAACTAAATATGATATTCTTCTATGTAAAGTAAAATATTTGTACAAAGAATATAATTTAATTAAATGGTTCAAACTAAAGAGAAGTGAAATAAAATAATATTCATTACAAGTATCTGCGTGACTCGATCGGTAGCCAATCATTTCACAAAAAACGTTTCACAAATATTCATTTCACAAACAACATTATATATATTTTTCTTATTCTTTTATATTTCTTATTTATTTATTAAATTATACAACACAAGTGTATACAATTCCCTGCAACGCTGTTTAGTTTGTCTGTCAGTGCGAGTCTCTAGGTACACAATAATTAAACAGAGGTTATTATTGCTAAACACTTGAGTGACACTTTGAATAACCAACTACATTAAGTATCCGTTTTTTTCAAATCGAAAAACATTTTCATAGCGTATAATTTGAAAAACAACTTAATTGAAAATTAAATATTTTTTATTATTATTTGTGATATGAAGAGTTAGAGAAATCACGCACGTCAAATGACCTTTGTGATATGAAGAATTTGAAAAATCATGCAGTTTGTTATGTCTTATGTGTATATTTGTCAAATGACAATCTGTGAAATGACTGTATATCAAACGTTTTTTGTGAAATGGTAGAAAACCGACCAGATCACGCCACAACGGCATGCGCAGCGGGTATATAGGATACCACAAGACTCGATTAAGAGACATAAACACCATAGCCTTGCCCTTAACGGTTTGTTCGATAATTTTTACAAAATCATGTTTTCATAGTAGCGAATTTTCACATCGCGTTTTTTCACGATTGCCAATTTAATTATTCGTCTTTCTTCATGAAGCGATTTTTTGTGAAGCGTCTTACAATGTTCGCGTTTATTTTTTTCGCTCACTGCAACTGATTCTGCGTCGTTTTTGAGACATGCATAAATATTACTTTTTCAATTACTGGATTTTTCAAATTTCAGTGGTTGGCTGATGTAATTCCACTGTCATATCTTCATCTTCTAAGGTCTAGTCTAAGCTGCTAAGCTAGTGCTGTTAACTGTATCAAAAAACTTACACTAATACTGACCATAAGGACCACATACGTCAAGGAATTCAATTCATCTATTTAGGAACATCGCACACGTCAGTTCTTATCTGTTTTTATCATGCTGGGAAGGTACTAAAATCGGTATTGATAACTACCCACTAGAAAATGAAATTATAAGCGAAAAACAATTCACGCGACGTACATCATTTGTACGTCAGTGGTTAAAGGATAGAGCACATCGGGCAATACTCAATGCACAACACACATCACGTGCTCTCACGCTCCTCACTGCACTAGCTTTATGTCTAATTATTTCACTGTCCAGGCAATACAACTGGAATGATTTCCCACTCCCCATTGGCACAAAGTTAACCCATGTCCAAGCGCCTATTATGCAAGCGTCTATCTGATTATATTACGTCATAAGTCATTTATTATTTTAACAATATTTATAGTGTTTAACCCCTCGTGTGCGATGTCAAAAATTTGCTAATCAACTTGAAACCAACTGATATTTTAACGTAGTTTAAATGTCCTGCGCGGATCCGCGTTTAGGCATACAGCATACAATACAAGGGGTTAAATGATAATATGATTAGAAGACACAATTACTCTTTATAGGTACCATTTAACTTAATGTCAATGTTGTAAGAAACTGATTATTATATTAATAAATTATTGATAAAATGTATAATTAGTTTATTTATATGTAATAACATTACGACTATCGTGAGACATTTAAATAAAACCGTGCCCGTGAAGGGGAGCATTCCTCTGCAGAGTGCTGTTGTTTACAAGCTGGACTTCGAGTGCGGTCTGTCATACATTGGCTAAACGAAACGGTGTGCGTGTGAAGTGAGCACCCTTCTAAAATAAAATTTTATTTTTATTTTAGAAGGGTGTCACTTAATCCACACTCACACAACGAAACGTAATATAGCTACACGGGTTGTAGAATGTTGCGCGAGGCTATTGAAATAAAAAAATATCCCGATTTCAATAGAGAAGATTGTTTGTCATTACCGCCGACTTGGGATCCTGTTGTACATCTTATCAACGATCAAGCAAGACAAAGAATGAAATACTGGGCCTCGGCCGGTGTAAAACAAATCGTGAGTGAGTTTAGTAAAACGTCCCACTTTGTCGATTCTAGTTACGGAGTTAGTGAAATATGGCAAACCCTACCGAAAATTGGCTTTCTATACAAAACTGATGGAACATACTGTAATAAACCTATGATTTTGATGTCGACACCTTTTTAGGGCCTCAAAGTTTAGTGCCTAGCGTCCCACATTGTCGAATACCTAAAAAATCGTCGATATCATATTTGTGACTGTGTTAGGGAAAACTTCCTACTTTGTCGGTATAGAGTTATGAGTAGTTTGTAATATAACAAAACGTAAGCTATCTTTTGGTGACAGAATTATGTCTCTAGGTGCTATAGTTATTATTTAAAAATTCTTCAAATTTGCAAAAGTGAAACAGCGACAACAGAGAAAACTGTTAAAGTTTGAACGGCAAAACACACTTGTACTTGTATGTTGTTTTAGCGCCCGTCGAGTTTTGTAAATAGGTCATTGGCTGGATAGATCACTTAATCGTAGATGGACCAAGCACCATTAGTGTTAAAAGTAGTATATATAGAGTATTTGTTTAAAAGTATATCATACATAATAATAATGTGATCTGGAAGTTTTCTTTCTTTCTCCTCAATTGAACCCTGAATTTGACCTAGGTGACCGAACGCGTTATTTTTAATATATTTAAATAATTTAATGTGCCAAAAACTGTTCGAAAAAAAGTACTTTGAAAGTTGCATTAACCAGCAACATGAACCTGATCGGCTCAGAAGTTCTGTCACACACTTTGTAACAAATAAAACACTGTATGCATACTATCTATACAAGCTCGAAATCTTCGCGGTTAGTGATAAGTACTTTAAATAAGATTTCATGTAAATTTCAGTACGTTTCCAAAGTGAAACTTATTCTTAAATTTCACGTAAGTTTCTGTAACTTACCAGTTGAAAATTTCACATAAACAAACCTTTGCTAAAAAACGTAAACGTGCGAATTTATTGGAGTGGCTCAGTGATAGTGCAGCTGCCAATTGAACTGGCGGTCCTGGCTTCGCATCTCGGCTAGGCCAAATATTTGTGTGTTGAGCAGCACACAAATATTTGTGTGTTTGTGTGCTGCAAGTGATTTTTTAGGGACTCAAATTTAGTATGAGGTTTTCAGAAGTCGTTTCTAAATATTAGAGTAATCTTTGCTTTATGGAATGGAGCAGTCAAGCTGAAAATTCCAATATTGTTTCTGAAATATATCAGTTACGCCCATATGCGACACTCCCAGCTGAACCATAACAGAAGGATGGTGGCCTCTTTGAACGAGTGGAATACGATTACTTGCTTTTACCATTGTGAGGATACAGCCTGTCATTCTGTTTATTGAACTTTTCTTCTATATCCAAAAATTACCCGTCAGAAAATAGTATAGAACGGTGCTATTCAACGAACTTTTATAGCAAAAATCGATTTTTTTTAAGCCTTTAAGTTTTCAATCTAGTATAAGAAGATAGGTTTTTATTGGGCATGGAGTCCCAGATCCTGATTGAGCACTCTTTTCATGGTATTTTTGCCTAAACCCATCTGCAATACCGTGGTTTCGTGCCTTTGTTCTAATGACCGCTGAAGACCTAGCTGTACGCTTACACCACCACATCGCTATCAATCTCTACACTTGAGACTTCAGTGTATCTTGTAATTAGTACGGTAAACAAATCGTAATATCTGTTTAATTTATTTGAAGCAGTTGAAAAATTTCATTAGTTGATATCCGCAGCAGTGCAGTGCAATTACCGCAATACGATTATCTTTTTGTGTCCACTCCATCGTAAATGAAAGCGAAATCTACACAAACAATCTACGTAAATAGCATATAGTATGAAGTGGACATTATTAAGAAATTATTAAAAACCTTGCTCGTATGACATTATCTCACCTTAGAGCATAATCGTGCTAACTTTAAAAAAAGTGGTTGTAATTACCTACCTAGGTAGCCCGTAAGTTCTGTCACTGGCCAACATTTATATATTTACAATTCGCATGGCAAAAGAAATCAGTGTTCGCTTGCTCCATAAAACTCCACAAAAATTTCGAAAAACATTCGAATATTTAGACGCCACTTTTTAATTATATTATTTTAATTTATATTCCTATATTCTTCCCGAGACTGGCTGGAAAGACTAGTAGTGGAGTTCCGCCGATCAAAGTAATCGGAGCGTTTCTAATACCCACGCTTTGACTTGGTTTCACTGCACGGTTCTTACCTTCGTTCTTATTTATTCGTTTTGCGAAATCGTTTGAAATATGATAACGTTCTGTTTGCGTCGAACGAATCTGTAGGTCTGCGGTTGGTTCACAGTATGGTTCGCTAGTTGGCTATGGAATTTCTACGATCCTTCCGATTCCCGATCCTACGACCACACGTCAAAGAAAACAAAAATAGTACATCAGATCGGTAATACAAGAGATGAATATTTTTCACTATAATTACAGCGGTTGAACCAAGTAAGGCGTAAAGCAAAACGGGCGTCGTTGTGAGCGCAACAATTTGCATTACAAATGCACCCGCGATGCGCCAGCCAGCCCTTGGCATGGCGCAGCGCCGGTGGCGGACAATGTCATAATCAACCCCGCGTGGACGCTTTTTGGTTGTCGAATGATTGCCGATTGTGGAACACAATTATTATTACTATGAGGTAAGATAGGTAAATAACACTATTTGTTTAAAAAAGATTTTTTAGTTTACAATTATTTTTAAATAAAAATTCAATATACTCAATTAAGTACTCACATTCATCAGGGTTTTTTACGACATATAAAAACGAAAACCTTATAAGATTATTCTTTCTGTCTGCGCTACCGATAATAAGACGAACACGTTAATATTTTTATCTACGCACATATCATTAGTGCTCTAAAATGCGTTCAGAAACCGTAGGAAATGACCAGCATTACTACAACCAATTTTACTATGAGAACTTTCTTATCTGTGGTAGTAGGTAAAATTTGTACTGTAATGTTATAACGCTATCAATTTTTGTAAGGTTATGAGTTTAAATTTGGAACAGCTGTCAAAACTGAAGTAGGTCTCTATTCTAGTATCCATAGATATTAATATTGTTATCGATACGAAACGTCAATTCAGTATGTTTTTTTATAAAAACCGCACGACATTTGATCTCGAGTGACATGAGAATATGGATACATTCGTTTGTAGGTATATGATTTAGAAAAAAAAACATTCGTCTTGACGGAGGTCCGAATTGCCGCCATTATTGTGTCATTTGTTTGTTGGTTCTTTGCTGTGATAAGTTTATTGTAATTCACATTTTAGTTGAAAATATTGTTTCAATGTAAATGTAAATTACAACTATTACAATAAATAATCTGTTTATGTATTTGTTCAGAATTCAGATTTATTTCTTACTGCATTAGTATATGTCGTTTTTAGATATTTTACAGGTAGCACTAGTGCTGCTGGTCATTTCCTTATGGCTTCTGAACCCATCTTAGAGTACTTATGATATGTGTGTAGATAAAGTAGTGTATACAACTGTACATAATTAGGCCTTAAAACACTCGTGTGATCCTATTATGAAACTCGCTGACGCTCGTTTCATAAAACCACACTCGTGTTTTAATGCCTCTCATTATGTATCAGTTGCATAAACTACTATTTCTTTATCACTGAAACGAGTTGATGGTTAAAATATTAATTAAGTCAATCCAAGTCGAAGATACCTGTACTGTAGGTTATGCTTACTAAGACCTAAGGTGCTTTGGGGTAAATTTGACATATTTTTAGGCGAGTTTTAATACGTTGCTTGAATTTGGAAATAAATTTAAATAAAAAAATAAAATATTTTGAATTAAATTTTTTTAGGAGTGGGTAATTTCGAAAGCAAGTGGGATAAATTCGCAGGTGGTTTTTATGCAATATGAGTTTAAGAATCATATTTATTTTTAGTTCTAATTTCTTCCCCTTAAAATCCAAAAATCGCACTACTTTTATTTAATCGACTGCAACATACGTGCTAACGACTAGCGATGCGAAGTAGAATTTGTTCCCAGTTTAGTAGAAATATGTGATTTTCGACTTATCCCCAGTTTCGAGTTTATCCCAAAGCACCTTATATGGTTATTTATTAACTTCCTTAGTCCAAAAATTATGAAATTTGACGTACAGCATCGTTTTATAACCAAAATAAAGTAGAACAAAAAGGCACAATTAGACCATACCTATACATAATTGTCAATTTTGATTGTTTTAAAACTGTACGATGTACTGTATGAAATAATCCGAAACCTGCGCCAAAAAAAAGCAAAGTATACAATATTTTCGAACACATCTGAAGAATTTATGTCAGTATTCAAAATATTCAAAAGTAAATAAATATCCAAAACATCTAAAACAAACTTGAGAGGCGGTGAATTAATAACAAAATTCTTGCGAGGCGTGATGACGGGTAACACGAGTACCGCATTAAAAGCCAAAGTATGAAAAAAAACAGGGCAGTGTTTAGATTGTTCTATGAATTTCCATATTGATAAAAAATGTAAAAAGAACCATCCCACCATATTTTCGGTGGATGACTAATGATAATGTAATATTCTGTATCCATAAAAATCAATTATTACAAGTCAATAAAATGTATGTAGAAAAAAAAACACTACACAGTACAAAACAAAGTCACTTCCTGTCTTCCTGTCCCTATATACGCTTAGATATTTAAAATTACGCAACGGATTTTTATGCGTTTTTTTTATAGAGTGATTCAAGAGGAAGGGGTAGATGCATAAATACATGCATAATTTATCAGCATTGCATCCGTGCAAAGTCGGGGCGGGTCGCTAGTAATTTTTAAAAAGCAGTAGTGTATTGTAAAATAATAATATAATAAAATAAAATATGGTATTTTATGCAACAGTTGTATAGAAGGGGTAAAAAAAACGCGAGTGGCATGGGTTACGATGTGAGCGTAGCGAAGCGAAGAAGATGTCCTGAGCATTTTTTGACTTATAAAATGTTGCATACAATATTATTTCTACGACTTGTTATTTGTAAATGAATTGGAAATAAACAACAAACAAAATATTTACATGTTCACAACCGGAACCATCAAAATAAAATAAAAAAATGTAGTCTGTGATAAACTTTCTTTTTATTGACGTCCATCTGCCAATGAAATGTGACTAGACATGCACAGAAGAAATAAATTTTATTTTTAGTTGGCATCGTGTTTAGTTCAATATATACATTTTTCTACTGAGAACAGTGTGAATGCAGCTGTCTGTTAAGTTGGTAACGAAGTGTTTAATTTAACGCTCGTTTGCCATTAAATATAGACTACTTAACTTCAGTTTTGTAATCTGTGGTACTAAGGGAGGTTTTAAGGCGACATTAAGCAGTGCTTTTTTTGGGCCAGTAGACTATATTTTTCCAGACTTAAGTAATGTATGTCTTTATATTAGACATTGGTAATTATACAAATGTCAGAAAAAGTACTCGTGTAGATAATATAATAAAATAAAATAGCAGTTGCTATTAACAAGGTGTTCCACGGAAAACCGAAGTCAGTGGGTCAGCCGTGGTCGAAGATTATAAATAGGTCGTAGAAGAACTCCAAGACTGGCGAGGAACTGACCGAGACTGGTGGTGGGCACTTGTATCGACGGCTCTCACTTTGGTTACGAAGGGAGTATGTAATCATGAGAATGATATATCAACCAACATTTCAGGCGCCTCGCCTGTAAACGACCTTCTTTTGTTTAAGTATCAATCTTTGACGCAATATAATAGTGTTCAGCCATTAAAAAAATATATAAGCGTTATGGCATTTAGCCACAACGCCAATAAAAAAAATTGGGCAAGTGCGAGCCCGATTCGCGCATGAAGGGTTCCGTACCTATACATATATATACTTAATCTATAACAAGTTTGTTGTATGGGAGCCCCCTTAAATATTTATTTTATTTTATTTTTAGTATTTGCTGTTATAGCGGCAATAGAAATACATCATCTGTGAAAATTTCAACTGTCTAGCTATCACCGTTGTTGAGATACAGCCTGGTGACAGACGGACGGACGGACGGACGGACAGCGAAGTCTCAGTAATAGGGTCCCGTTTTTACCCTTTGGGTACGGAACCCTAAAAAGCCGGTCAAGTGAGTCAGACTCACGCAACGAAGGTTCCGTGCGAACTATGGACATCCTAGTCTTTACTCGTCGCGTCGAGTGGATCTTCGGGGCGTGGCAAGATCTCTTGGTCCCGTGTCTCGTGATATTCCGCACTTGCATCAAAATATATTGAAAGATTCTTTTAATGTACGTTATTGCTAACGAAAAAGTTCGCGCTCGCTGCGCTCGCGCTTTCATCTGGTTTCATTTTGACACTTCCTCCCGAAAAATTTCGCGCTCCCTGACATGACATTTATGACTATAAACGGATCCCTCCTCCCGCTCAAACACTTTCTATATTTAGGTGCTTGGTAAAGCTTTCTATCCTCTAGCAAGACTGTAGGTACGGGTATCATAATTCCTTTTCCTCACCCTGCATTTATATCAACTTGCCTTGACACCAGAATCTTCGGCTGGCGCCTTGAGTATAAGGTATATTTGTAATTTCAACTAGATACTTTCACGCGTTCCCGCGGGTCTAGACAGACAGACGGACGCACGGACCTTTTCAGTCACGGAACCATAAAATATGTTTACCATAAGTCCCGATTTCAATCTGCTTTCCTTCTCGAGCTAGGTGCCTAAATTGCAATGGTCTAGCAAACTCTATACCTACCCAGTTGAATATGATTTATGAGCAAAAACGATAATAGGGCTCGTATATTGTGCTAACAAATGATACCTATAGTTTGCAAAAATCCGACTCCGAAGGTGTTTTCACTGAAATATGACGACGATTCTCGGGTAATGGATGCAATCACTAGCGGGTTTAAGGGCTTTTGCAGATCCCTCGTCATGTTAAGCCTTAAATTCACCTCAACCTTTGATCTTCGTTTTATGCCAAAGTGTTTGTTACATTACTAGACTAGGCCAGATGTACATCCTCAAAGTCAGCACCTATAGCCTTTATACATTTAATTAAAACTAAATAAAAAAATCAAGAGCCATCACGAATCATTTGTGAAACGTTCTTTTACGAAATGATTGTTAACCAATGAAAATAGGCCACTTCATAGCTTTTATTTATTCAAAAATCTTTAACTTTTTAATATGATTTAAACAGGTTAGTAAGGCCAACGCATATGTTTGAAATATAAAGGGCCTTTTCACACTTGAGCGATTTGCAAGCGATTCGCCAGCGATTTCTATACAAAACTCGAACGCGGCGATCTCGCGGCGTGATCGCCGCGATCGAATTTATATAGAAATCGTTACTACTATCGGGATAATGATCGTCGAGTCAACATCCCACATGGCGGTCACCTCGTGAGCCAAGTCAAGGTACTGCAGAGTTTGTCCTTCGCGGCCTTCAAGAGGTTCTAGTCATGCGGGATGGTGATGTCGACGAGCACTGCCTGGCGCTTGGATCGATCTACCAACACGATATCAGGCTCTTTTTTTTATATTTTTTATTATAGCAGTAACGCCTGCTAATGTAAACCAAATGTTAACAAAGCGAAAAATTTACAAGTTGGTTCAGGCAGGGTTCGTTAACTGACACTCCGTAACAAATCAAATTTAGGTTTGCATTAATATACTTACCAAAAAATAATATTGATCAATTAATTCGATTAATTACGTAATTTTTGTCGTAAATTATTTAAATTTATAAACATATACAAAGACAAAAGCATCTAAAATATTATAGATTTTTAATTTTTATTGATTATAATTTAATAACAAGTGGAGTGTATAACTTAATAAAAAATACTATAAAATAGTGATTATCATTTAAAAAAATGAGAAAATTTATTGGGTTGAAAACTGATCGTTTTTCCTTATTTAGTAACAAAGGTCCATTTATTCCCCAAACTACCCTATTGTCACGTGACTGCGACGAAAATCCGGGGTCTGGCTACCAGCGACGGGCGTGTAGGTAGGTACCTACTATTTTTCCCGCGCGCGAATATTTCATATGGGTAATCATAGTATCACAAAAGCCAGCCAAGTGCGAGTCGGACTCGCGCGCAGAGGGTTTCGGTACCAACAATAAAAGCAAAGAACTGGATATTGCTCTAACAAAACTGTTGTCGTCATACATTGATCACGGTTACCCTCAATCATTTATCAACTGCAAATATGTTTGTAATCACAAAAATATAATATTTATTGTAATGTTAATACTAATTTACAAGCACCGGATATTTTAATTTAGTACATTTTATAACCTATAATCGGAAAAATGTACTGTGATGACAGGTGTCATAGGACTCATCGTTCGCCGCGCGGGGTATAACTACTTGTTCGTGAATGTTTCTTTTTTTTACATGACGTACGATGATTTATGCTAACATTATTATATGTGTATGTAGTGGGTATTCGTGGCTACTCATGCATATTTTTTTGAAGGTGTGCCTCTACGAAAAAAAAAAGTAAGTTTTTTTTTAATGTGATTTAGTGTCATGATGCAGGTTAAAAATATGCATTTTGTTGTATATTACTGTAAAATATATTTTTTTTTAGTAAATCTAACATGAGCAATTTACAAAATATGACACTTTCAATGATTAAGTGATTATTTTACATTATCGTGAATACTTGGAAACAAAAGAAGACTGATATTAAGTGTAGTGTTCGAAAGAATGACCAAATCCGGGGGCACTTCTTGTTCGCTTAGCCTGCTAAACCCTTTGTGCTTTAATTATACAAAAAAATAAATTAGTTCATTGTAAATGATTTATATAATAAATGACTTGACTAGTCACGTCTAAAATGACAACAATAAGAAGAACGTCGCACATCCACATTTCTGGTCGTACACCTACTGAAACTGATTGCTATATTTCAACTGAGCTGTGTTTCCAAACTCAACCCAAAATGTAAATCGTCATATATTTTTCGTTTCTGTATTTTTTACACATGAATTTCCATACAGTTTTATATAGTTCTCCTGGCTTTTTTTTGATAACAACACTGATCTCTTACCCAATTAATATTATTTTTCTTGTCAAAAATGGTCAATTTACTAACCGGGCTTTGTATGATTCTGAATTGGCTTTGATGGTGTTCTTCCCTACGTGTCGCTAAAGTCCTAAGCAAAAACTTACATTAATTTATAAGCTATCGAATGAAGTAAGTTCCATGTTTGTTTTTATCGTAGTATTTGTAAATTTTGGGTAAAATATAATATTTTCAGAAAAAAAATCTATCGAGAAAATTATGAGCAATCGTGTTTCTGCTTTATACAATACAATACAACAATTCTTTATTGCAATTTAATACACGGACTGAAATTATATATATTATACTAATAAATAACAGATGAAACGTATGTACAATTTTGTTAATATTGTTTCAATACAAAGTTTTATCAGACAGTTCACTGAATACAGGGCTTCAATTTGTATGTATAAAATGCTTGTGTAATAAACCTACTCTCGTATGGTGCTGAAATCTGTGGTTGAGCTCATCCCGCGATATGTAAATGACATAACACCAGTCACTTTGAGTGCGAGAGTGACTGATGTTTAAGCATCCGAAAAATAGATTATGTAGGTACCTCCAGCCGGGTGGCCGCATGTCATACTAATCAAGAAAATGAATTACCGAAAAATAAACAAAGTACACCGAAAAAATAAAACAGCTTGTCTAAAACCCTCATAACTGCAATAGAAAAAAGTTACAGCTGCTTAAGAGCTTTAATTTAGTCACAGTCACAAACTTGAGGCCGTTTAAAATTGAAATATTACGACTATTTACTATTTATCATCAATATTAAAAATCATTCTGCGGACTCATTGTTTTTGTTTAGAATTACGTGATAGTGAAAGAGAGCGAACATGACGATTCAAGAATGGGTTACCAATGCGCAAGACAAGAATTAAACAACAACTGTATGAGACGTGGCCAGGAGGATACCTTTTATTTAGCACAAGATTTTGTAAAGTAACCTCTGCGTTTCCGATTTAGTTATTGATTAATTAATGCAAATTTTAATGATTCTAATAATAATTTTAAATCAAATACATTAGTGCAATAATGCCTTCCCAGTGATAATTGCAGTCTGAGCAGTAACTGAACTATAAGAAGTTTAATTCTTTTTGCGCTGGAATGATGTGAATGAGGGCAGAATAAGCATCCGTTGCTGAAGGTATAAAGTTTTCTTCTGATCAGTATACTAGTTCATAATATTTAAATAAATTTGTACTAAACTTTTATGAGGGTCGTATTGCTATGTTAAATAGTAGACACATGCCACACGGATGGGTTTATTGGGGTCGTGTCTTGTGATTGAGGCAAGCGTTGAGACGTGTCACTTGATTTAATTAAGAGCTGCTTTACCGCCCATTCTTCCCATCTAACGTTTTAGATGGCTCCCCGGTTAATTTCGAACCGAGCTTACACGGCAGATATATTTCAATATGAAATTTCTTTTAACTACAGTGCGTCTAAGTTAATATAGCTCGAAAGGATATTTTACGGTCCATGAGAATAATAAGACAAATATGTATATTATTATTAAGTATTCGTAACAACCATTACTTGCTCCTATTAAAATTTCAAGACAATCTACTCTTTGCATTGTCAGAAACAAAATGCCGTGTATCTTACCTTGATAAATTATATACCTATTTATTGTTGTATCATATCATTAACATTTGTTCATTAACTTGTTTGTTTAAACGTAAACCATAAAACAATTATTTTGACGTACAATGCTCGTGATGAGGTCGCAGAAACCATTCACATACAAACCCAAGTAGCAAAATGACATAAAAAAAATTCACGACACTGCTCGAAAATGTATGTATATGTAGGTAATGTAGTTAGTTAATTGCTATAGATATTTCCTTGAATTATATTGAGATGTTTTTCTTACAATGGTGTTGGGCATATCATTGAAATCGTGGGGATAATGGACAAAGAATACTATTTGAAAAAGGTGCTTCAGGAGGTAATGTATCCATATGCTATAATGATTGCATGCGGATACATTCCGTTTGCGCTAAAGTGGGTTTTCCAGCAAGATAATGACCCGAAACACACCATCACTGGACCTAAATCCAATTGAGAACTTGTGGATAGACATTAAGAATGCTGACCGTTGATCAAAAACCTACCAGAAAGGCTCAATTCTGGAACGTGGTACAGTCTGCGTGGAACAATTACTGTAGAACAGCGTCAGTCAGCTAGCAGAACTTTTTATTGGTTAATAAATTAATGGCAATATTAATGAGAAAAAAATATTTTTTCTGTACTTGGGCCATTTTTTCTGAAGTTGTACACCCCACTTTTTAGGGTTCCGTAGCCAAATGGCAAAAAACGGAACCCTTATAGATTCGTCATGTCTGTCTGTCTGTCCGTCTGTCCGTCCGTATGTCACAGCCATTTTTTTCCGAAACTATAAGAGCTATACTGTTGAAACTTGGTGGGTAGATGTATTCTGTGAACCGCATTAAGATTTTGATGCAAAAATAAAAAAATAATAATAAATATTGGGGGCTCCCCATACTTAGAACTGAAACTCAAATTTTTTTCGTATCAAACACATACGTGTGGGGTATCTATGGATAGGTCGTCAAAAATCATATGGAGGTTTCTAAAATATTTTTTTTCTAAACCGAATAGTTTGCGTGACAGACGCTTCCAAAGTGGAAAAAAGTTGGTCCCCCCCCCCCTCTAACTTCTAAAATAAGAAAATGAAAAATCTAAAAAAAACATATGATGTACTTTACTATAAAAACTACCAACGAAAATTGTTTTGAACGAGATCTAGTAAGTAGTTTTTTTTAATACTTTAATACCTAACTTTGCACCTAATTTACATGGGGCGCTATACATACCAGGTGCAAACTTAACCACTTAGGGATGGAAAGTCTTTGTACGGAACCCTCGGTGTGCGAGTCCGACTCGCACTTGGCCGGTTTTTTTTTAATCACGAGAAACAGAATCCCGAGCTCTTTTGATTTAATTAGGAGAAAAAAACTGTCCCAGTTTTTTCGTTCCATTCCGTTACCATTTCCATATAACCTACTACAGCAGCGGTAACGGAATGGAAAAACAAAAAATGTATGAATATTTTGGGACAGTTTTTTCTCCTAATAAGATCGAAAGAGCTCGTGATTCTGAGTAGAAAATACCCAAATTATCGAAAATTAAAAAATTGTGGGGTGTACAACTAGAAAAAATGGCCCACTTAATGCATAATTTGGTTAAAATTTAACTTTTAATGATATTTTTTGGTACTTACAACTTGAAAAATATAGAAATCCTCGATTTAAAAATATCTGTCAGATTGGAGCAAGACATATAGGGTTCAAACTCTTCCAAATAGCCCTAAGTCATAGTATATCACCTCCAAAAGTTCGTACATTCGTTATTCTAAACACCCTGTATAATAGTTTTCTTTTATCTACCTTGTCATGTTTAACGTATGTCTCATGAACACAATTGGTATAAAGGTTATACCTGTGAGGTTTAATTTGGAACCTGGCATATCACCGACGGATAACATCGACAACCATTAAAAAAAGTAGCAGACTCAGAAAAACTTTCTCCACTACGATGCAGTTTTCGTCGCACTCATTACTTAGTTCCATAACGAACCCGCGACGGCTAGCGGCTCGACTGCGGCAACGCTGCCCGCACTTGGGCTTGCTCTCGGTCACAGCAATTAATTAACTGGCTAAACGGCATCGTGTTTTACTTATGATGTTTACGTAACTCTTCATCATTGATGTTACAGGATATTAACCCGCCATAACGCGTGCTAGCTAGCAATTCATAATTCATTATCAACAAATAAAACTGAAAATGAAGCATGTTTTAAAATAGACTGTACCGACTAGAAAGTAACCGGTAAAAAAACAATAAAAAAAAAAAGATATATTAGGTACTTCAAATATTAGAACTAAACTGTTCTCTATAGACACAACCATGCTTATTAATAAGGAGTACCGTCTCAAGCTACCTACAATTGTGCGGAAAAATTAAGGTGAGTATACGTTCTATCAAATATTCTGCGTGTCTGCGAGTTTAATACTTCCACAGTCGACATTGCACTGGTGAGTGTTCCACTCTACTAAGTGTTCCACAGTCCACACGACCACTTTGTTATCAGCCGTAGACCAAGCGCGAGACGGTTAATTAGCTGCTCCAAATTATCCCTCATCGAATAAAAGAAAAATCAAAAATAACCTCTTTTTTTTGGGCTTTTTAGTGATTCAAATATAATCACTTTTTCACCAAGAAATAACAGACTTCAATGAGCAAAAATAACACTTATGGCTGGATGTATTTGTCAGAACTAGACCAATGGACCATTTAAATGGGAACACACGAGAAGCACCAGCTTTCAAATAAAAAAAATAATCATCAAAATCGGTTAACCCAGTTGAAAGTACTAAGGTAACAAACATATGGTTTTTGTTTTCGTTCGCTTATATCCTTGCTTCGTACCGTGTAGAATACGCGTCGAATAGGATTTTGGATATTGTGCTTTAAGTGAAAATTAACACAACTTTTTTTGTGGATTACGTACATGTTAACTTTTTTGGTCATTTTAATAAAAATTAGAAGTATGGATGGCAATGGCTTGCATTGCTTGGGGATACGCTTACCGTAAAAAATTGAGAAATAAGGTGTAAGTAAGAGGGTAAGGGAGAAAAGGGGAGGGGAGGGAGAAGAGAAGAGGGCAGGAGAGAAGTGGAAGGAATACAAATCTTAGGTTTGGATGAAGTTGGAACATCTCAAATTGTTTATAGACAAATTACCATCATTCATAATTGTACTAATAGTTGATTAATTCATAATAGTGTTTACAGGTACAGTCGCCATCAGATAAATCGTAGCGTGGCCTCACGGTGGCCAAATGTTTCTGAGCATCGATAATTTTCAATAAATTCCTTCCTTACATGACTTATTTGCCAATAATATTTTAATATCTGAACACGGTTCTCAATTACTTCAGGGTAACAAAGAGCCTCACCAAATATCAAAAGTCGAAAAGTCAAAAGCAACCGAAAAAACCTCGCGTGCTTTGTGCACAAGCCCTTTAAGGTATCACTTTTTTAATTGTTCAGATATTTCTCGTGTTATGTGCACGTAGATATTTTAATTCTTAGTGTTTGAAGAAGTATTTAAAAACCATGTATAAATTAATGACAAGGTAGACGTTCTATTGAAATATAACCACTGCTTAGAAATATTTCACTACCTCGCCCGCTACGATATAATGATCTGATGGCGACTATACGAGTATAAAAAATCAATTGCTTTTTATACGATGTAATGTCGTAATATCTGGCTGAGACTGTTACTTAAATTAGTTAACAATGACACATATTGCTGGCAAACAAACGTTGGACTCCTAAATAGAGCGCAAGCTATTCTTAAACCACCATCGTCACACCGGTGAGCGAGTCGTCTGCTGATTCATGCACACCTCAAGGTGGTTCCACAGCACACGTATTATTACCTACTTAATAATTTGCTTTTCATTTGACCACGAATAATTATGACAATTTAACACTTCTTAGGACTATGATACCGAATGCAAAAGAGAGAGGATAAATAGAGCTTTCCTGATGATTTAGATAGGAAGCGATTTCAGAGCCCTAATCAAATATTATTAACACACACACACAAGAGCGCTCAATTGCAAACTCTCTCATTGTCTTTACTACGGACGCGCATTAATAGTCACCCATCAGTATCGTATTTTGAGCGTCAGCGTCCTGCCAGTACCAGCGCAACGACGTCCGACGACGCAACGTTAGCGCAGTGTCGACGCAACGTCGGCGCAACTAAGCCATTACGACAGCAGCGTCTCACCAGCCTCCTCACAGTGGTAACGCGACGTCTCTAACGTTAACGGGCGCTAACAAGACGCTGGCAACACGCCGACGTTGGAGATATCGCGTTGTTGCTGCGTAGGCGCTAGGTGAGACGCCGTCGCGCGATAAACGCCGCTGTCGTCACGCCTACATTGCGTTGACGCTGCGCAAAAGTTGCGTCGTCGCTGCAAGAGTAGTGTGGGGTCACTCTGAAACACTGGAACACTTAATGTAATTCTCCCACTAAAGCGACCGGACCGTGTCGATTTTTGTGCTTATCGCTATAAAATTTGTATACTATATAAAAATTATGTACCTAGTAGAAATCGTCACTTTTATTTAAGAATACACCGTCTGTAAGCCTAAAAATTCACTTACAAACTCGAAAAAACTAAATGAATGTAAACTTGGGTTTTTGGCTTTTATATTATTTTATGAAAAAAGCATACATATTTTTAAAAAGCATAGCTCATTATTCATTTGCAGGATAGCTGTTTCTAAGGTTTGAGGCTCGAAAAGTTCTAACGCACAAGGTATGCCACGGTATATAATAAGTAAACCTAGAAAGCGCAAAGCACCAGAACCGATCTGCTACTAGTAAAATAGTTTAATGGGTTGGGGTTTGTTAGAACTGCGACCACAACAGCGCGCGAGCAGAGCGAGCGAAACGAGCGTGCCGCGGTAGCGGTCGTCGAAGCGCACAAAACCGACCTGCACAGTAGAGTAGGTTAGGTTAGAACTGCGACCACAACAGCCACCACGGCGCGACCATATACAGGAGGTGGATTTTGCATATAAACATAAAGTAAGACAAATCAGCGCAGGACCACAAGAAAACGGGGGATTAGTTCCATCAAGAAAATAATAGTTATCTATATATATATTACGCGAGGCCGATTTTTGTACATCCCATCAGATCTACAGTTATGGTCCGATTTTGATAAATGATATGTCATTAGATTCGTCTCATGCTGGAGAGGTGCATAAAACTCTTGGAATTTTAATTTTTTCCTGAAAAGGTACTGAAAAATGGATTTGAAAAAACTACTGTGCGCTAACCACGTGACTTTGACCACGTGACCTGTGATCCCTATTTTGACATAAGATGACCAAATAATAATAAGCATGATTTGCTCACAAACCTGTAGTAAGTTGTTCAGCATGATGAAATATTATTTTTGAGTCGGCAACATAATATCCGCAACACTTAAAACATGTACAAATATGCAAAAATAATTTTACAGTTTGTTGACAATGAATGACAGTAGCCATATTCTGACAACTTTTAATGTCTTTTTTATTGGGGGCTATTATGTCAATGCTCTAAATTGCCAGGTTGTTTTTTTTTTTTAAATGTTGATATGGAAACTTATTTCGCATACCTGTTAAAAATGTGGAGAAAAAAGCCGGTCAAGTGTGAGTTGGACTGGTGCTCGAAAGACTAGAAAAACTGACCGTCATTCAAGAATAGATTATTTCTATAGGCGAGTTTTACTAAATCTAAATCAAAGCAGAAAAAAAATAGTAAAACTAATTTAAACGTCATTCAAATATGTAAATTTATGGTAGATTATTATAAATATGAATATATAAGTCCATCAAAAAAATAATTCCAAGGAAAATGGCATGAGTTATGGTAAATTAAATGGTATTTTACAAGAAGAAACTTAGTCCTTCCGCTTGCATGTCGACGGGATGGGAAATGTGGCCGAGTTGAGAATATGGACGACTTGACAATGTAGATAAGTTGGGAATGTATCTTCATTGGTAATATGGATGAGTTGGTAAAATGGACGAGTTGGAAATGTGGACGAGTTGGGAATATGGACGAGTTGGGAATATGGACGAGTTGGGAATGTGGATGAGTGGGCAAAGTAAACAAGTTGGGAATACGGACGAGTGGGCAATGTGGACGAGTTGGAAATGTGGATGAGTTGGCAAAATAAACAAGTTGGGAACACGGACGAGTGGGCAATGTGGACGAGTTGAGAATATGGACGAGTTGGCAATGAAGACGACTTGGTAATACGGACGAGTTGTAGATATGGAAGATTTCGCAATAAAGACGAGCTGATAAAAAGGACAAGTTGGTATTGTAGACGAGTTGGGTGTATCGTCGAGTTGGGAATATGGACGAGTTGGAAATGGGGATGAATTGGCAATGTGGATGAGTTGGTAAAATTGACAAGTTGGGAAAATGGACAAGTGGGCACTATGGACGAGTTCGCATTATGGACGAGTTGGCAGTGAAGACGAGTTGGTAATACGGATAAGTTGGCAATGAAGACGACTTGGTAATACGGACGAGTTGGTGATATGGAAGATTTGGCAATAAAGACGAGCTGATAATAAGGACAAGTTGGTATTGTAGACAAGTTGGGTGTATCGTCGAGTTGGGAATATGGACGAGTTGGAAATGTGGATGAGTTGGCAATATGAATGAGTTGGTAAAATTGACAAGTTGAGAACATGGACAAGGGGGCAATGTGGACGAGTTCGTATTATGGACGAGTTGGCAATGAAGACGAGTTGGTAATACGGACAAGTTGGTATTATGGACGAGTTGTGAATATGGACGAGTTGGGAATGTGGATGAGTTGGCATGAACAAGTTGGGAACACGGACGAGTGGGCAATGAAGACGACTTGGTAATACGGACGAGTTGTCAACGTGGACAAGTTAAGAATATGGACGAGTTGGAAATGTGGATGAGTTGGCAAAATGAACAAGTTGGGAATATGGACGAGTTGGCAATAAAGACGAGCTGATAATAAGGACGAGTTTGTATTGTAGACGAGTTGGGTGTATCATCGAGTTGGGAATATGGACGAGTTAGAAATGTGGATGAGTTGGCAATGTGGACGACTTGGAATTGTGGACGAGGTGGGAATATGGACGAGTTGGAAATGTGGACGAGTTGTATTTGTGGACGAGTTGGCATTGTGGACGAGCAAGTAATATGGACGCGTTGGCATTGTGGATGAGTTGGGAATATAAACGAGTTGGCAATGAAGACGAGTTGCTAATACGGACGAGTTAATAATATGGACGAGATTGGCAATAAAGATGAGTTAATAATAAGGACGAGTTGGTATTGTAGACGAGTTGGGTGTATGGACGAGTTGGAAATGTGGACGAGTTAGCAATATGGATGAGTTGGCATTGTGGACGAGTTGGGAATATAAACGAGTTGGCAATGAAGACGAGTTGCTAATACGGACGAGTTAATAATATGGACGAGATTGGCAATAAAGATGAGTTAATAATAAGGACGAGTTGGTATCGTAGACGAGTTGGGTGTATGGACGAGTTGGAAATGTGGACGAGTTAGCAATATGGATGAGTTGGCATTGTGGACGAGTTGGGAATATAGATGAGTTGGCAATAAAGACGAGTTGGTAATATGAACGAGTTGG
Organism: Apotomis capreana; assembly: GCA_947623375.1. Lineage (NCBI taxonomy): Eukaryota > Metazoa > Arthropoda > Insecta > Lepidoptera > Tortricidae > Apotomis > Apotomis capreana. Next base: position 23,912,013 of record OX392498.1, on the reverse strand, counting down.
CAATGTAGATGAGTTGGGTGTATGGGCGAGTGGGCAATATGAACGATTTGGCATTGTGTACGAGTTGAGAATGTGGACGAGTTGTATTTGTGGACGAGTTGGCATTGTGGACGAGTAAGCAATATGGACGCGTTGGAATTGTGGACGAGTTGGTAATATGGACGAGGTGGCATTATGGACGAATTGGGAATATGGACGAGTTGCCAATGGAGACGAATTGGTAATATAGACGAGTTTGCAATGCAGATGAGTTGGGTGTATGAACGAGTTGGCAATGTAGACGTGTTGGGTGTATGGACAAGTTGGCATTGTGACCCAGATGGGAATATAGACGAGCTGACATTGTGGACGAGTTGGCAATGTGGAATAATTAACATGTTACGCTAACATGCGAAACTTGATGGAGAAATAACCTACATATGATGCAAATTTCAAAAAATCGACGCGCTCAAGAATAAATCATATTTGAATTAATGACGTCTGGCTGATCATTCTTATTCTCATTCAAAATAAAAATTGACAAATTCTGCGGTCAACAAAACAAATTGATTTTATAAGGTTTCCGTTTTTACCGAATATGGTAAGGAACCCTAAAATTAGGTTTATATTATAGGCTTGAGAGTCTTTAGCATCTCCCTCACTCTTCTGTCAGACACAATTTCAATGAGAGGAAAGACACGAAAGTTTGAATTATTCTTTTTTCAAACATGTTTAGCTGTTTTATATATTGTTTTTTCTTATTACACATATTTGACACATTCTTTTTTTTATGGTGGAGTATTGTTGGTCAGTAATTTATTTAGATTAGTAAGTAGGGTTTGATTAAGTATAACTAGCGTAAGAATTTCAAACACAATGTGTAATTGTTATTGAATAAATGATTGATGATGATGACATGGCAGCACCCATATTAAGAAAACTTGCACGATCTAATGAATTTCATAAAAAAAAACAAGCATTGATAATAGTGGTTTTTCGTGTATCTATAAACGTTTTTTACTCTCTATTTCATACAATTGAGTTTTTGTAACATTTTTTATTATTAATATTGTGAAATATTTACGATTATAAATGAATACATAAACAGTTACGCACTCCATGATTTCCTGTTTCCTCAAATCTGTCGTTTCGATTCATGTGCTATTTCTGGAAATTGATAGAAATCGATCAAATCGATAAATTTATGTCCTGAAGAAAGAACAACAAATTAAAATTCTACCAATCTTATGTTCGGTCCTATGAAAATATGTCAATTATATTTTTAAGATATGGGACTATTGTCATGAATATATTTTTCCATAAATCGAATAATATGCATTTTATTTGTGAAACAGATCAGCAGATCACATGTCATGCACAAGTTATTTTTACAAAAGAGTTGAATAAATTGTCACGATGAAGCTGGCAGTTGGCTATCAGGCCTGCCTCTAGCCTGGCATGTTTGAACGTTTTTAAAACATAATTTTAATGTGTTTTTTTACAGTATTAATTTATTCTTCATTCCCCAAAAACTTCTTATCGATAAAGTAGTTATTTTCTGTAACACTACCGGATTTCTAGTTACTTTTATTTCCTAACCGACCAACCGCCGACATATGTGGCATATAAAGGAAAATTGTCCTAACTGGGCCTGACGAAATTGGCATTAAATTATTCCACATACGTCAGCCGTTTTGATTTTCAGATCTATATGAAACTTCATGAATGATCTATATGAAAAAAATATCTGACCTAAGTGGAATAATTCGTCTGAGCGGAGGGCTCTTTTTTGTTAGGAGGGTTTAGGAATTTCGAATGAAAATCCTCACAAGTGTAAAAATCTCGACGTAAAGTTATTACCATATCCCGTTATCAAGCGGGCAGTTTAAAAGCTCTTAAGTTACAAATGTATCTTATCCTTGATCTTTTTCATCTTAATGTCAAAATATTCCAAAGGATCATTGAGGTATTATACGTCAATGCAAAGGATAGATGTTTTTTCCTTTACTCTGTTTATTAACCAAGTAACATATTGAACTCATTCGAGATGTGGTATTATGGGACGATGTAGAAACTGAGAGTAAAAAAAAACCAAATAGAGGTAATACATAAAAAAAAACTACAGCAGTTTATTGAAAATAAAACAGGAATAGTAAAACGAGATAACCGATACGATATTTTTTTAGGTACATGTAAATGGTAGGAGAATATCGGGATGAAACTAGCAAAAAAAGCTTGTAGGAATGTACGTAGGAACATGAAATAATAAATAAGTATTAACCTTGCAAAAAAAATTACATGATATTTTACAACTTAAATACTGAAACAATTTTTTGTCCGGTAGGTATACGACCACGCGTTGACCGGAAATTAGAGGAAATTGCAGGATAAAATGAATCCCACGGATTGAGAGTACGCGCCGTGCCAACGAAAACATATTTCATGGTGTTATACATGAAAACTCAGAGTAACTCTTATTATGCGAACGCGTATGTAATCAATTTTAGTCATGACTGTGACAGCACGGTGTATATTATAGTAATATAATCAATTTCATATTATCCTAATATGAAATTTGTGGAAAACAATAAAATTAAGTCTGGTCTGATTATTAAGTTAAATAAAAGGACTCCGAATGCCGCTTTGTTACAATTGACGGCGTTTCATAAACATAGCAAAAAGTTGGCATAAGTGGTTTCCATCAATCACACCAACAGAGCCCGCGATTCCGGACGCGGCTTGGTGGAGCGAAACATTTCTTTGAATAATGAATGTAAAGGTAGGAAGGTAGGTATCGTGCTCCGTAACTGGACGTGATATACGCCGTCGTCGGCCGCATGCATAATTTCACTTATTTTATGTGGTTAATTGTCGAAAATGACCGCTAGGAAAATATATTACAACGCTAGGAGCCGGCACTGTTGGTGGCAGCTAATGTATTCCAGCGCTCGTGCGCTCCGCCCTCGCCTTCGCGTTACCTCGTTCTTTGTTTAGACACATGTATTGTGTGTCGGTGGTGCCTGCCCGTCGAAGGTGACGTTCTGTACGAACATAAGTATCCCCAGATAACGTGCAGTTGTAACGAAACTTCAACAAGTGCACTATGTTAATTCACTTCAACTCTAGAAATAAGATCATATCGCAATAGTATCTCATATAGGGGTGAATTGCAGAAAATAAGTACCTTTTGAATGTCGTAACTAAACTAAGAGTAAACGAAATTGATAATTGCTGTAACGAAACTGATAACATAAAGCGTCGGACACATGAAATAAAACTAGTGATGTTTTATGGTTTCGTTCGGAGAATTATTTAATAAAACGTTTTAGTTTCAATAAGCAATATTCATTAATGATTTTTAGTTTACATAATCACAGTGTGAATACTAATAACAAATATGATCTAAATAATTAATAAATGTCTTACAGTAGCCACTCCAGTCAATTCTTTCTTAATTATTATTTCTGGATCCAGACTGCTTCCTATATGCTGAAAATGCTAAATTAAAGAAACTAGGTAATTGAGAGACAAAAACTATTACAGTCCATTTTCAGACAGGTTTTTCAACCCATAAAAATGTTTTATAGTATGAACTAACCCTTACATTTTATCAGTTTCGATACATAACGAAAAATAACGAATCTGAGACAAGATATATATTGCTACGTTTACACGCTTGCCAAGCCTCGGCAAGCTTACAGGAAACAGGCATATGTTACAGTGAGCACGACGTAGTTCCGTCTCATTTTAACATATGACTGCGTCCTGCACGCTTGCCGAGGCTTGGCAAGCGTGTAAACGTAGCATATGAGAAATCGCAACTCGAAACAATATTTTTCTTCAAACGTGTAATGCATTGATCTTGAACGATGTAAACTTGTAAAATTCAGAGTAAAACCAATCGGCAATGAATAAACTGAAGTACGAAAATAAAGTTTTTATCTGAGAAAATCACCGTTAATCAGCCTGAGATTTTTTAGCTCATTTACTCAAGACTATCGATATCTTTTGACTTCGTTGAAAATAAAGTGGCTGTCGCCGTGTTCAACATTTTGGAAAATGTCAAAGTGTTGCCCGAATAAGAAAAAATAATTCTACTAAGAACTGAGACATTTCTTTGGCGAGAAATATACGTAACTAACCCTGAGTAACGAAACTCCAGGAAGTTGGGACAAGTTTATCAGTATAAATATTTCACAACTATTTATAATAAAAGTAAATATATTTGTACAGACTTTAAAGATGATCTAAAAAGGACTGAATATGCTACAGTTAATCTTTCAAATAAATAGTATAAATCGTAACAAACTTCCTAGATAAAAATACGTCCAGAATTGGGACATGAACATAATATATGAAGTAACTGGGTACCTCTTAAGAAAAAAATACTTAAAAAATTAAATAAAAAAAGGAATTAAAATAGAAATATTTTATGTGAATTGAAAGAATTCTTATTATCATAGTAACATAATTACATTGTGTTTTCTTCTCAAGATATATTTTTAAATTAAGATATAAGAAGTAGCATCAAACAGTTAGCAAAGATCCTACACATTTCTTTTGGCAGCGTGCAATAGTTATTTGTTATGCAAGGCTGCAAAGTTGTTATTTGGCGCGAGTGTTGAAATTGAAAGCTGAGCGAGCGAAGGCATCTAAGATTGAACCATGAGCGAAGCGAATGGTTCAAAGATAGATTCCTGAGCGTAGCGAGGCTTTCAAGACACGAGAAGCTAAATAATTTTGCAGCCATGCGGAACACACAACTTCACCTCACTACAGCGAGGAAAATGCAAGATTCAAGAAAAACATAAAAATAATCATATTTCATTTTGCCTTCTATTTAACACATCAAATTTAAAACATAACACACCCCAAATCCAAACCAAATAAATACGAGAGAAGCACACATATTAAAAATGAAAAGTAATATGGCCGTAATTTGTATTATCGTCGTGTATATTTTATCGTTGAGTTTTTCTTAGCACTGTTATATTATATTTGTATTTGAAACTACTTGACACATTCGTTGTGAATGTGGGAGAATGGCATTCTGGGAAGGATTAGTAGGCCACTTGGAAGTATTTTCCATAACACTTGCTTTGGAAGTTATTGGACGATGGGATCCGAACAAGATTATTTCGGCTTTATCTTCTTCAAAAACGCCAATAGTTTCGGTAAATTACTTATCGTCTCCAAATACCTATTTATAACAAATCCTTTTTCGTTTGAATGCAGGCTTTTAGCATTGATTAATTAACTTTCTTGTTTTCGGTATTTCTATAAAGTAAGACAACAGTATGTATTCTCCACAGAACAAATTTACATTGTTTACGTGAATTTGTGAAAACTTTGAACTTTTTAATCATTCATTTTTTTCTCGGGAGCGTTCAGAAATTAAACTCTTATGTTCCAACTTTTATAACAAATAAATATTCAAATTTGTGTTGTATTTAATATATTTACTAATCAAAATATGTAAATGAAACTGAAATACTTACTATTAATATATATAATTCAACATAAAATAAAGTGTAGAAAAAATTAAAACTTAAAAATCTGTAACCACAAACCAGGTTTCTGGACGTGATATTGTAGGTGTATTTAAAAAAAAAAAAAGTATTCACACGTACATATGATTTTAGCCGGCCTGACCAGATCGCCCTTTATTAGCGTGCGTTGATTGCTTATTCGAAGATTTATCGACTGATGAAATGAGGCACGCATTGAAGGAGTCTTAAATATAAAAAAGTTACATGCACCACAGAGAATCAAAATCGTCGTGTTCGAAATTCAAATGACTTTTGCACGCTAGCTGATAAAAATAACGTTTCCACGCAGATTTCGCCCTAGAAACGGAGGTTTTCCGAGCGAGTGAGGTGAAAACAATATTGACGAACGTTTTGGGGTTCAAAAAAGTTTCGGCAAGATGGGTTCCGCGACTGTTAACTGAAGTATACAAATAACAGCGTGTGGATATTTCAAAGCGGAATCTCGAAATCATCGAACGTGACCCGGAAGAATTTTATCGCCGATTTGTGACCATGGACGAAACATGGCTGCACCATTTTGATCCCGAAACAAAAAGACAAAGCATGTCCTGGAAACGACCACCTTCTCCACCTGTTAAAAAATTTCGAGTTTTTCCGACGGCGGGCAAAGTTATGGCCTCTGTATTCTGGGATGCGAAAGGAATCCTGTTCATTGACTACCTGCCAAAAGGAAAAACCATTACAGGTTCCTATTATAAAGAATTGATCCCGAAAGTGCGGCAGGCGATCATAGAAAACCGCCGGGGAAAGTGGCTACGGGTGTAATGTTTCACCACGACAACGCCCCAGCTCATCGCTCAGAACTAGCACTCACTGCGATCCGCCAAGCTGCCTTCAAACTGTTCGACCACCCGCCATATTCTCCGGACTTGGCTCCTAGTGATTTTCACCTATTCCCAAAATTAAAGGAGCATATTCGGGGAATTAAATTTCCAGATGATAGTGCCGTAGTGGGTGCTGTAGAGTCGAGTCCCAACGAAAACCTTTTTTTATGATGGAATAAAAAAAAAAGAAAAACGATAATTGAAGTGTATAGAGTATAGGAGACTATGTAGAAAAATAAAAATTAAAAATATCATTTTCTTCTGTTTTTCATCCTTATTCTAAGAACTTTTTGATTTACCCTCGTACTCGTATAGTGCGCATTTACTTGGTAAAACGATGAATGTAGCAGATGGGGTAGCGCGATACCGCCAAAGGCAGCGAGGGCGCGCGGCATTAGAAACATCACAAAGTACCGACAAAACCTTACCGCTGTAATAGGGTTGCCAGGTGTCCCGATTTGCGCGGGATGTCCCGATTTCATGGGTCTAGGGACGCGTCCCGATTTTCACCTGATCGGGACGTTAGATACATCGATAAACTTATTAAAAACCATTATGATTGATTAAATTACGATTTACTGGAAAGTAATATTATAGTTCCAAAAAGCAATTAATGAAGCATTTATAAGAAAGCAAAAAATATTTGAATTGTCCCAATTTAAAAACCTAAATCCCGATTTGTGTTACCATCTGCCCGATTTTAATCCGATCGGACCTGACAACTGCGCTGCCATAGAAAATATCACATAAACATAAAAAAACGAGAAATTATACTTACTTATATTTAAACAAAAGACAGACGTCTCTCCACGAACTGACTTTTCCCGGCCTCTGCAGATTACACTGCCTGGTTTAAAAATCAACATTTTGATTACGTTAGGAAATGTTTAGTTATTTAAGTGCAGAAGGCAAATTTTACAACCGACAAATAAGGAAATTATTACCTATTTTAGCAGGGCTGGCAAAATAAAATAAAATAAAATAAACGAAATGTGTTACACAGTTTATTTTTAAATAAACAAAAAGAAAAAACATAAGTGGTAAAAGAGGTGATAAATACTAAATAAACTACTAATACTAAATTAAAAATAATAGGATTATAAAAATAACACCCCCTCAAGCAGCTCTGCCTGTGGCATGGTCCCCATTACACTTGCGTTATTAGCTTTTAATTATGAACATGAGATTAGGGTATAAGAAAATAAAATAAAATAAACGAAATGTTATAAGCTTTTAATTATGAACATGAGATTAGGTATTTACAAATTACTACCTCTAAATATTTTTTTATAACTTTTGACTTAATAATTTGAATGAACTATAAAGCTATAATGTCAATATGTAATGTAATAGTGACGCGTTTCAATTCTGCTCGATGAAAAGTTTTGAAAACAGTATATAACGTTTAAGTAAACGAATAAAACGACCAATAGGTAAACAAATCAGAATGCTGTTATATACAACGTAATGAATTAATGATATAGAGTCAAACCACGCTAACTCTTCCAAGCAAATTAACTGTCAAACCATACCTGACTCACTTTGTATGGTTTGACAGTTAATTTGCTTAGAAGAGTTGGCGTGGTTAGACTCTAAAGGACAAATGAGACAAAAGGGAAACTAAAGATGAATACTATTACTTTTAATAAAGTCACTTAAAATGCTAAAATCAGTTTAAACAGGAGCACGAAACAAATATGACAATCGTTGCACGGCTCTCAGCTTGTCTACTGGCCAAGCGCGCGAAAACCGGTCTTATCCAGTTGCGGCGTGTACGCGACGCAGAGGCTAGTAGACACGCATACAGGCTACTGCATGCTTGTAGGGTTTGTTCGCTAATTTTCACAAAATTTCACATCGCGTTTTTTCAAAATCGCCAATTTTATTATTCATCTTTCTTCATGTAGCGATTTTTCATGAAGCGTTTTATAATGTTCGCGTTTATTTTTTTCGCTTATTTTACCAGTAGACTATTTTATTATTCGAAAATATTATCAGTATAATATAGAATATAATATAGTGCGGTTTAATAGATATTTTACTCGAAAACATAATCCTAACGAATTGTTACTTCCTGTCGTGTCCACATTATTACACATTAATAGGTACTTAAGGTAGGTTAGGTTCGTTAGGCATCTTAAGATGCCCGAAGGGCAGACCGTCTAGAAATAGGAGCCCCACGAAGTGGGGCTCTGTCAACATAAGGCGTATCGCTACATGAAGAAAGACGAATAATAAAATTGGCGATCATGAAAAAACGCGATGTGAAAATTAGCTACTATGAAAAAATTATTTTGTAAAAATTAGCGAACAAATCGCTTGTAGTAGTGTAACTACGACAGCGCGGTTGTTTGAAGCTTAGTCTCTGTGTGGTTTCAACCGCTACCTCAGCTTTCGTTACGATTACCGTCCGAATTTCGTAACGAAACTAAGGTAGCGATTAAAACGCTTCTGATTTTCACCCAAATATGTGTCAAGAAAGTTTGTGTAAAGAGAAAAAATATCCGGTTGAACGTATTAACCCCAATATAATGCCAACTCTTAATTAAACGATACAGTCCAATAGCTTTTGTTTATTGAATTTCTTTAAAATTGATCAATAAAATAGTGATGATGGTACAGTCGAGTTCATTTACATCTACACGCATACGAGAACAAAAATATCTGAACACGACCCTATTGTCAGGAGCATAAAGTCGTGTTCAGATATTTTTGTTCCCGTAAGTGTGTAGATGTAAATGAACTCGACTGTATATATTATATACGAGTAGTAGTAGCCTATAAACTTCCTATAACACGACTCAGTTTTGTCAGGTTCCTAGGAAATCAATACGAAAAATAGTTCGTTTTAAATGATTTTAGGCCATCCTAGGCCGTAAGTGGGATTTTCTGACGAGACAAAATCTCACTTCCTGGCCAAGACAATATGTACAATTCTACACAAACCACGGACAGTAATTCGGTTCGGGCCACAGACACCAGCGATCTAGGATATTCAGGAATTCACTGCCCTTGGTATGTAATCTAAGTTGAGCGACAATCATAGTAGCAAGGAAAAAACATCATACGGAAAGGATATCTTAAACCTTAAGTATTAATGACTGACCAACATCCATAGTTACACTGAAAGGGTGGCCGACGGGTCTGCCTCTATTTTTTAATAAACGTCGAAACGAAAAATTCTTCAAAAAAACAGCTTTCAAGGTTCATTGATATTGTTGCAAAGGCATTGAGAGATTGTTAATATACTGTATAATTATTTATTATTAATTAGATCAACTAGTGCCAATCACCATTGGTCCAGTAATGTAACAGAGTTTAGACCGTCGGGAATCAACTTACGATAACAGAAACAACATACCCCTTGCCGGCTGGAATTTGTTATGACAATCATAGTTGACATGAGGGTTCGTTAGATAAATTTCACACATATATTTTTTTCATAGTAGCGAATTTTCACATCGCGTTTTTTCATTAACGCAAAGAACCCCGCACAAAATGATCGGTAAAAGCCGTTCGGTCGATTTGGCTGAAATTTTGTGAAAATATAGCCTCTAATACTCTGATCAGCTGTGTGAAGTTGCAACTTTAATTAATGACTAGTTTTTAGGGTTCCGTAGCCAAATGGCAAAAAACGGAACCCTTATAGATTCGTCATGTCTGTCTGTCTGTCTGTCCGTCTGTCCGTCCGTATGTCACAGCCATTTTTTTCCGAAACTATAAGAGCTATACTGTTGAAACTTGGTAGGTAGATGTATTCTGTGAACTGCATTAAGATTTTGATGCAAAAATAAAAAAATAATAATAAATATTGGGGGCTCCCCATACTTAGAACTGAAACTCAAATTTTTTTTTTATCAAACACATACGTGTGGGGTATCTATGGATAGGTCGTCAAAAATGATATCGAGGTTTCTAAAATATTTTTTTTCTAAACCGAATAGTTTGCGTGACAGACGCTTCCAAAGTGGAAAAAAGTTGGTCCCCCCCCCTCTAACTTCTAAAATAAGAAAATGAAAAATCTAAAAAAAACATATGATGTACATTACTATAAAAACTACCAACGAAAATTGTTTTGAACGAGATCTAGTAAGTAGTTTTTTTTTAATACCTAACTTTGCAAGTTTGCACCTAATTTATATGGGGCGCTATACATACCAGGTGCAAACTTAACTTAAACACTTAGGGATGGAAAGTGTTTGTACGGAACCCTCGGTGCGCGAGTCCGACTCGCACTTGGCCGGTTTTTAAGATATGAATATTTTTATGTTCAATATTTTTTACTTACATGTAATTCTTATTAGTTAACGTACACTGTAGCAACCTGGCTTATTATTTTTTCCGTGGCAATATCGGGATGAAAAACATCATTCGAGGGTCCAAACTATCTTCACGCCTAATTTCGTCCAGGTCCGTCCGAGCGAGAGCGTGGAGAACTAACAAATTCATAGGTATGTACTACATTACAGCAATCTTAAGGTTTTTAGGTTTTGCCCGATACGAAGAAAATGTGAAGTATCCATCGCTTAGAACGCTTTATACCATACTTAATGCATTGAATGCACAAAGATAGTCTTGTAAAACCAATCAAATATCTATTAATTATACCTAGTACAGTTAAGCATCGTAATGTAGCTACATACCTATGAGTTTGTTATTATTTTATAACGGCACAACATAGTGGCTCCACTTCGCCTGATGGTAAGCAAAAAGGGGAGCCCAAGTCGCAATGGCAACTGACGAGAAACCAACGGTGCCAAGTCAGTTGACACTGCCATGCTGGCCCGAGAGATGCTTCTTCACGCTTCGTTTGAAGGGTCCCAAGTTATAAGAAGAAGGAAACACATGAGCCAGCAAGGAGTTCCATATTTTAATAGTTCGGCAGATGAAGGAATTGCCAAACTTCTTGGTGCGTGTGGGAATATTCTCCACGGTGAGGCGATGACATCGCAAACTGGCACGTATGGTTCTATGACGGAAAGGGGAGGGTGGGATAAGAGAAAATAACTCTTCAGAACACTCGCCATGGTATAGGCGATAGAAAACGCTCAGCGACCCAATGTCCCTACGTAATTGAAGGGGTTCGAGGAATCTGGTACTTTTCTCGTCACCTATGATGCGGACCGCCCGACGCTGCAATCTGTCAAGAGCATCGAGTAGATATCCCAAAGATGCGAGCAGTACTCAACGCACGACCGAACTTGAGTCTTATAAAGAAGACAAAGCTTGTCCGGCGTGAAAACCGTCGCACCCTGTTCAGGATCCCCAGTTTTTTGGAAGCTGTGGTAATCAGTGACTCGATGTATTCGTTTTGGTTAAGATTGCAGCGGATATCCATGCCTAACATATTCAGGCTATCACGCAAACCAAGAGGAGTGCTCTGGAGACTAGGGGTAGGGAGAAACGTAGACGTCTTGGTTGAGAACGCACACACCTGGGTTTTCTTGGCGTTGAATTCAATCAGGTTAACAGAACCCCATTTGCTAATGAGGTCCAGAACCTGGTCCAGTTCAACGACAAGATTCTAACGTTTCGCGCCGATTTCGGCCCTACAAGCTCCCGGCCGACCAATATATCGACCATGGACCGTACTCCACGCTCTCGCTCGGACGGAACTGGACGAAATTCGGCGTGAAGATAGTTTGAACCCTCGAATGATGTTTTTCATCCCGATATTGCCACGGAAAAAATAATAAGCCAGGTTGCTACAGTGTACGTTAACTAATAAGAATTACATGTAAGTAAAAAATATTGAACATAAATATTCATATCTTAAAAACTAGTCATTAATTAAAGTTGCAACTTCACACAGCTGATCAGAGTATTAGAGGCTATATTTTCACAAAATTTCAGCCAAATCGACCGAACGGCTTTTACCGATCATTTTGTGCGGGGTTCTTTGATTATTCGTCTTTCTATAGCGATTTTTCATGAAGCGTTAATGTTCGCGTTTATTGCTTTCGCCAATTTTACCAGTAGATTATTTTATTATTCGCAAATATTATCAGTATAATATAATGCAATTTGCTAGATAACAAATCGTTATAGAGTCCACATAAATAGGTAGGTTAGATTCGTAAGGTATCATCGGATGCCCGAAGGGGGCAGACTGACCAGAAAAGGCATAGGTTGCCTAATGCTGCTGAAAATATACGCGACTGAAAAAAGAATCTACTGGCAAAATAAGCGAAAAAATAAACGCGAACATTATCGCTTCATGAAAAATTGCTCCAAAATTATGAATTATATTAAAAAAAAGACAAATTATTAAATTATCGAAATAATTATTCCCTATTATGAAAAAAATCCATATTATGAAAATGATCTACCAAACACATATTTTATTACACTAGTTCTAACGTGATTAGATTAATTACTTCGCAAAGCAAGCATTGCATAAAACACACATAAAGGCAATATGTTAGTGAATGGCCTAAAATACAAATTTTTAGGACCTATGTTAATTCAGGAATAGGGCTCTTATACTTACTGCAACAAACAATTAGATGGTGACAATAATAAAAATTTCGCTACATTTCCTTGCCGTTTTGCAGTTCAAGTCAATCATATCATGTCAATAGCAAAAAAATTACTCAAAACGTACTATTTCGTACCTACTTTTTATTGTACCACTTCGTCAATAAAGTTATTACAATGTGGCTCTACACCCGCCGTTCTGACTATCCGCTATCCTGACAGCGGGTGTACGCTAATTTACCATGAACCTATTGATTATTTACAAATGCTATCACTATAATAAAATCTACTTCAATATACAGTAAAAATATTACCATTCTAATTCATAATCTGCGATTTATACTTGAAACTTATTGTCATTAGGTTCCCACATTTATTCGCACGGATAAAACCGATTCTGTGCAAATAAATATGGCTGAAATCCTTTAGTAGAAAACGTGTATAATTCGTAAGTTGCAAACTTACAAATTAGATTCTTAATATTTTAACTGTAAAAAAGCAAAACGGCTCGCTTACTTATATTATAATGTTCTAATAGGATTCCTGTTTATCTTGCTAAAGGGAAACTCCCGAATCAATGAAGTACATAATATTTAGTAATTTATTTTAAAGTATAGTAATAGTAATATAGCATTTATCAATAAGCAGATTCATGGTAAATTGCCATACACTCGCCATCCTGACAGCCAGAACGGCGGGTCGCCCTGTAGGTACATTGTAATGTAATGATGACCATGGTATAAGAAAATGAGCTATGGCGCTCCGGAATGATAGGCGAGACTTACTGTCAATCTGTTTTTGAGTTGCCAATGGTGTATCATAATACTTTCCATTCCCTTGTTACCTGTATGAGTCTTATAAAATCGTGTATGTTTTGCATCAATTATTACAACAAATAAAACTTAGTCAAAGAACATGACAAACGTAATGCATTAATGCATAATTATTATGTTTTTGTTCGACTGGCGGCAAACATTTTGTCCTCATAATTATTTTGTTACCATAAAGCGGCAAGTAATCAGTGACGTAGAAAGTCTCACTAGCTGAAGTGCCACCTTATTTTCTTATATCTACCATGAACCATGGGAATGCTAATGACTAATGAATAACGTAACTCCGTTACCAAGCGGCCAGTTTGGAGCCTACCTAACATTAGTGATGTGCAATGTCAATAAAAACTTTTATTAATTGGATTTTAAGCCATTTTTTTTTATGAATATGTTCTAAAAACGGTTCGAGGCCTGTAACATGGCATGGTGCACGCTTATTCTCCGTGCTAATCTTATCAAAAAAAAAAAAATCTTATCAATAGGAGGAAAAAAAATCATGAGTGGGAATCGCGAATCAGCAGTCGAAAGGTGAACAGATTTTAATGTGTAAGGTATTTTTTGATATTGAATTTATCTTAAAGTGACATATATATTTTAAGAAGATAAATTGATTCTTAATTTTTTCAATATATCCCAATTACACTTACTTATACCCTTGCTTACTCGCGGTAACTGTGATAATGCTTTGATGTCTCATTTATAATATTTTAAGTAGGATAATACAATGAGACTTACACTTGCGATTAGTGTTCTAAACCATAAAGTCTTATAATTGCGACTGGATTTACGCCCAATATTAATTAAAATGTACCCTAAATAATAGGTTCATACTTTGTGACAGACCCAGGTAAAAATAAAGTATCAATTGCGAACATTATCTTCTCGACTACCACAGAACCAATAAAATGTAATCAGTTATCTTCATCGTATGATTTTGGTCAGCTAGAATTGTATGTTTTTATTTACGAATTCATGACATTGAGATGTAATAATATCTGTGAACTTTCGTCTAAGGTTGGACTTTACAAAACCATTATTCCCAGTAATACGCTTAATTTCGGCAAAAATAATGTCACATATTAGTTTGACGTTACTTTTCAAGAGTAAGTGTTATTTCTACCTCTAACCCAGCCTAGCTTAAGTTGCATGTTTAAAATAAATTTTGTCGTTGATTTTTTCAGATAACATACGGCGTAAGACTTAGTTCTTATGAAATCTAAAAATATCAATTAAAATTTGGTATTAAGTAACATAATGTTCTTTTTTTATTTCAAGTAAAGGAAGTGGTCAGTTTTTATTAATTACCAGAAGTAAATATATTAAAAAAATAGATACAATAATATCGCAGCTTACTATTTGCAATTTAAGGTCTTTTCCAACAGCAGCTGCTGCAGTCGGCGACGTCGCCACAGGTGACAGCCATTGATGAAGATTAATATAACGCTTTGGTAAAAGTTTTAGAGAAACGTCCGCTTGCGCATAAGCTCGTTCTAGACAAGCAGCAGCCGTACCATCCAGCGCGAGCGCCGGCTCAAGTAAAGCGCCACCACTTTCTAGCACTACCATGATTGTAACAAAATGGTTAAACAATCAAAAACACAACACTTAAGTCACTTAGCTAACGGTATGCGCGAAACGGGACTACATGTCTATTTCGCAGCACGTGCCGACACATCGGCGAGGGTCGCGGAACTGGCGCGGCGCGCACCTGCCTGCCGTCGCGGTTACCGCCCGCGCCCCGCTTGCGCCTCCCACCAATTTGACAACAAACACCGCCGCTGCACCAGGCGCCCTGTACTACCTCTGCACTTTCAACAACAATATTAACTAAACTTTGTGTTTATTTTTAAGGTTATTTTTGAGACTAAATATGTATATAGGAGACCAAATTATATACAAAATCATAAAATAAAAAATAATAAACAGGAAATTTTAACAGACGAGACCTCCGTGATCTATCACGGAAGTTGTTATTATTTGAGGTTTGTAACCGTAGGTATAAACGAGGACCCTTTCCTAAGGCTTACTAACACAGAGCACTTAATCTTGGACCATAACATAACCATAAGAGTATACAGACCCTTGAACATTTTACAGTTACGCGGAACTCGGAAGTCGGATTCGTTAGCGGTATGCACATGCTTCAAACAAAATGTTTGATGGATGTTTTTGTTCGTCCGTCCGTACACGACTAAATAGATCGTTGGCTCACTGTTACAGGACTCTCTATGTACCAAAAATGAATGAATTTGACTTATAACATAGAATCTTGTAATATTGGACCAGCGACATGCGCAGTTATATAGGCGCCGTATCCAAACAAGTCCGATGATATTACTAAAATATGCTTGTTTTTTTTTTTTTGAAGATGTTAATAATTAAATGACTCTATTGGACCAAATGAATACAATGGCCATGGGGGTTAGAAAATGTATTCTATTGGGCAATCTCTTTTAAGTCCCCGTGACTTAACACTTGGCAGTTCTTTATCTAATCGATATTCTCAATATAATTTTAATAATTTACAGTTTTATTTATCTTTTATTTATAATCCTCGACACATAGTAATATTAAAAATTGGTCTGAGTTTGTAAACGCCCCAACATTTTACAACACGCAAACAATGCACGAGCATATGGATAAGATAGGACAACAAATTGTTCGCACTAAAGTTCGCAACGGCATTACGCCACACCCCTACGCTGCTAGACAATTGCTTAATCCCGACTAAAAACAATTAATTCCAATACAAAAAACAATTAATTACAAAACAATAAACAACTAAAGGCGTCTCCACCCCAGTAAAATATTACCTATTTATTAAACTAATCGCAATTAAAATAAGGACGTGAAAAATAATATAGTCGAGGACAACATAAATATATGAACATACCCTCGGTTTCAAAAATAAATTTATATAGAACTAGCTTTTGCCCGCGACTACGTACGCGTGGAACTTGATAAAAGGGATTATTAAAAGTGCCCAAGCAAATGTAAGAGCAATTGTGCTTTTGGTCGAATAATTACTTTTCTTACAGGGTCACCGCATCCCAACAGAAATGTTCACTGACTTTTCAATCTTTTTAGGTATAATTTCCAGGATGAAAACTATCCTATGTCCTTCCTCGGATCTTAAACTATCTCCATGCCAAATTTCATCAAAATCGGTTCAGCGGTTTAAGCGTGAAGAGGTAACAGACAGACAGACAGACACACTTTCGCATTTATAATATTAGTATGGATTAGTATGGATGGTACATACATGGAGCTATTATGTAAGACAACAGGAGTGTGCACTCGGAATAAGAATGCACACAAAATAAAATCTTAATGTAATTACATAAAATGTAACTGTTTTAGGGAAAACTTCCTACTTTGTCGATTTGGAGATATGAGTAGTTCCTTATACTACAGAACATAAGCTATTTTTTGTTGAAAAAATTATGTCTCTCTAGGTGCTATAGTTAATTTTTAAAAATTCTTCAAATTTGCAAAAGTGAAAAAGCGCCAACTGAGAAAACATTGGTTAAAGTTTGGGACGGCAAAAAAAAACACTTGTACTTTGAAGTTATGGAGTGGTTGGTATCAAATTATTTGCCATACTATAAGGATTCAAAATTAGAAAGACAACAATATAAAAAAAAATATTTAATAACTTAATGTACGAAGCCATACAATTATTTTAGAGTAGGTACAATACGGTTAAGTAACTTTGTTTGGGATAATTGTTTTACAAATTCGTGATTTTGACTCTCACCGATGAACAGCAACTGCGACTTCGTCGGTGTACATTCCTCGCAAAAATTGGCTATGCTAACCTCAATCGACACTTATAAGCCAGCATTTTTTTATTATTATTGGCTTGGTCACTACATTCAATAATATATGTTGGATCCCGAATAGTAAGAACAACAAAACAAATGTGCCGTTACCATAGCGCGATTCCAACTTGAATCCAATTTATAAGAACGTCCCCGGGAGGGATATGTGGAAACAATGATAAAACTTGTCAAAATTCGATTACATGTCGCCCTTACAATAGTGAAGATGGTTATATAGCACGTCGTTTATAGAATTGACATTTATTGAGAATAATAAATCCAATTATTAAAATTTGTCAGCTCCTAAGTGACAAACTGAGTAAAAAATTACCTGTGAACCATATGAAGGCCCTAAAGAAAGTCCATTTATCCAAATTGTTCTCTTTTTTTAACCGAGTTCAAAAAAAAGGAGGTACTCAGTTTGATCTGTAAGTATGTATGTGTGTATGTTTTGTCCGCGATTATATAGAGATTGGCTGAACCGATTTTGATGCGGTTTTCAGAAAAGAATTTGTTACACTTAGGAGAAGGTATTGGTATTTTAACTGCAAAGAAGAGGTAATGATAGTAAAAAAAAAGAACCGACTTCATAAAACAATTGGTGGATATTTAGTAAAATATTTTACTAAAAGTTGAACTGATTTATAGTTTCTACGATACTTCAAATCGTAAGATTTGCTTCCTTATAATAGGTATGTGGACTGAGAAGCACTCACAAAAATTTATTATCCAAAAACCAGCCACGTTAGTGGTTCGATTTGTATTTTACAAACTCCCATATTAATTTTACTTAACTATACACATATATGTATAGCAGTTTAAATCTTCAGTTTTTTCATCACAAATCGTGGTTTCGAAAGTGTACGGATTGAGTGAGCATAAAAAAATATTTGTAAAACCTATATGTGGAAACAATGATAAAACTTGTCAAAATTCGATTACATGTCGCCCTTACAATAGTGAAGATGGTTATATAGCACGTCGTTTGTAGAATTGACATTTATTGAGAATAATAAATCCAATTATTAAAATTTGTCAGCTCCTAAGTGACAAACTGAGTAAAAAATTACCTGTGAACCATATGAAGGCCCTAAAGAAAGTCTATTTATCCAAATTGTTCTCTTTTTTTAACCGAGTTCAAAAAAAAGGAGGTACTCAGTTTGATCTGTAAGTATGTATGTGTGTATGTTTTGTCCGCGATTATATAGAGATTGGCTGAACCGATTTTGATGCGGTTTTCAGAAAAGAATTTGTTACACTTAGGAGAAGGTATTGGTATTTTAACTGCAAAGAAGAGGTAATGATAGTAAAAAAAAAGAACCGACTTCATAAAACAATTGGTGGATATTTAGTAAAATATTTTACTAAAAGTTGAACTGATTTATAGTTTCTACGATACTTCAAATCGTAAGATTTGCTTCCTTATAATAGGTATGTGGACTGAGAAGCACTCACAAAAATTTATTATCCAAAAACCAGCCACGTTAGTGGTTCGATTTGTATTTTACAAACTCCCATATTAATTTTACTTAACTATACACATATATGTATAGCAGTTTAAATCTTCAGTTTTTTCATCACAAATCGGGGTTTCGAAAGTGTACGGATTGAGTGAGCATAAAAAAATATTTGTAAAACCTTAAATACGTAACATAGGTTTTACTAAAGATTAGTATATAAATATTATATTATAATATGTTAAGTTCATTCACTGATTTCGTTGGTAGTTTGTGAGAACTGAGTGAGCGCACGTTAAAGAATGTATAATTTTGAGTTATTTTTTTACAAATACAGAGATTAGTTTTTCAATTGTTTTAGAACTTTTACTAAATGAACAGCAATTTGTCTTTTTTTTAGAAGGGTGCTCACTATATCCACACGCGCACCTTGTTAACTACCTTGAAAATCTAATAAAGAGACTGGAAGGAAACTGTAATTCATCGTTCTTAATGCTGATTCATCAAACCTGTAATATTAGGTCCTTACATTAGAAATTGGCGTTTGGCGAACTGGCAACTTTGGTTCAAAATATGTGGCGTTCGGCTAGGAATTCCAAATTCAAATTTATTATTTCAAATTTAATACCATGTATTTCTGTGTTTGAATTAGGAAATTTATTTGTTATCGCGTCATTTGTTTTACTTTCACATCGTTCTGTTCACAATATGGAGAACTTAAAATATAGCTATATTTACGAATATGAGTTTCACCTCGGCACCAGGCTGCAGAAACGGCTCGTAGGATTAACAATGCGTATGGGAAAGCTACTGCAAAACAAAATACGGTACGTTATTTATTGGTTCCAACGTTTCCGTTCTGGAAATTTAGACCTACAGAACAAGCCCCGTGGACGACCGGAGACACAAGTTGACAACGAAGAATTAAAAGCAATTGTGGAAGCATATCCATCGCAAACCACGTCACAGTTAGCGGCAGGCTTCGGTGTGAGCGATAAAACCATTTTGATTCACTTGAAACAAATTGAAAAAGTGAAAAAACTTGAAAAATGGGTACCGCATGAATGGTCTATGGATCTAGCCCACTGCTGCTTCAGGACAACGCTCGACCACATACGGCACGTTTGACGGCCGCAAAACTAAGGGTCTGCGACTGGAATGTCTTCCGACACCCACCATACTCCCCGGACCTTGCTCCAACTGATTAACATTTTTTTCGGAATTTGGACAACTTCATGCAAGGAAAAAAATTCAAATCTCACGAGGCTGTCCGAACGGCCTTCAAAAATTTATTGACGCTCACACACTTTTTTTAGTAAAGGAATCAATGAACTACCTTCGAGATGGCAAAAGTGCATAGATAGCCATGGTACAGTCGAGTTCATTTACATCTACACACTTACGAGAACAAAAATATCTGAACACGACCCTATTGTCAGGAGCATAAAGTCGTGTTCAGATATTTTGAAGCGTGAAAATGGAATAGTAAATGCAAAAAAGCTATGTAAGATAAAATATTAGACGTTAGATTGGTGTACCCTGCAACAAACTTTACCTTTCAGTCAGTCGATTCATATTTCAAATGGAGCGCATTTGAGCTTAAGGACATACTAAAAAAAACAGCGTATATACAGTTCACACGAAAAAAAGAATTCAATTTCTTGAGCTGCCATAAAAGTGTAGAAAATAATAAAGCAATTAAGATCTACGACGGAATATTTTTCCTTGTCAACCGGTTCTGTATTCTCTAAAGCAGTGCCGTCGGAGCTTTTCGTTTGTAAAGTTAAGGGCCACGGTAAAGCAGCCTGTCGCTCCTGTACAATAGTGTATACGGCAAGTTGAGCACGCCGCCTAGTTTACAAACTACGCCTCTGTTTACTATGTAATCAAATACCTATATTTAAGAAATTAGGAAATGACGTTTTTTGCAAATAAAAAACATTAATATAGTAAGTAGTATATGAGGCTCGTTTAGTAGTCAGTAGGTTGTTTTTCTCAAATATATTTTGCATTATAAAAACAATACTACACATACACTACACATACAAAAAAATTCAATACGTAGCTTTTTACTTTGTAATTATTATTTATATTAAGGGTCGTTTTTAATCCTCTATCTGAACTATTTTTAATAGCAAACCCTTGAAAAAACCGATAATATCTTAAGTCTTCGAAATGCTAGAAAAAAGCTTGAGCACAATGTTGTTGAAAATGAACTTTGGTTAATTACTTACTTTTTACATTTACAATTTTGTTTCTATGACAGAGTTCCGGAGATAAGCGCAGAGAAAAATAGAAAAAAAGGCGCATTTTCCGAAGACAGATTTCTGACTTTGGAACGATATAGTTCAGTTGTTGGTGTAACGAAACCCTAAAGCCCCTTCATAACTGGAGTAGGCGGAGAGGTTCAAGGACTCTGCTGCTACCCCCCAAGAAATTACAGCCGGAGAGAAAATATTTGTATCGCTGTATGGGGGCAGAAGAGAATATTCCTTCGTTATAGCGAATTGAAGACCAGTACCACCAAGCTCTATCTGATAAAACTACCTCCGACCACTAACGCAGCACATTTCCACTTCCTGAGGACATACCACCAGGTCATTGGAGTGGATGGGGATTGTCAAAGACCCTATCGAGTGGGGCTGGTGCTTGGAGCCCTCCTGCTCCCCCCAAACCTGCTCAAAACCAACTCATGCAGGTGCACAACTGGCTGTATGGGGCATGCGGCTGTAGAGAAGCGGCCCTAAAGTTTTCCACGCTTTGCAAATTCTGTGCTGGGCAAGAATGCGATAACCGGAGAGAAATCATCGTCGACGACGAAGAAGACGACGCCGATGTAATAACTTCACTAGTTGATGAAAATAAAGAACTCGCCTTCATTAACTCTCCCCCTACGAAACCAGCAAAGCGTCTGTAAATTTGGTGTTGTAAATAATAACTGTTTATATAAATGAATCCTTAAAAAATGTATCTCTGTGTTGGTAGGTTATTTGAAATTGAACATCACTTCTCACCAGTAGGTATTCAAATGAAGTATTAACCCTAGAGCCTTACGCTGTAACATGTAAGAAACTCAACTAGGATGGGTAAAAATTGCAAATTCCAGCCAAAAATGGAAAATAATAAGTGATTTTATTGATACAACTTATACTTTTACACCCCACTCCGTCCAGTTGGTTTAAAAGAAGTTTCTGTAAAAAAAAACATTTTAGTGACAAGCTTTTATAGCCGACTTTTTACATTTATTCAATGTACATATTTTCGTAACTAACCATCATAGACAACATATCAAAAATGCAGAACTACTGGACCCTTTCTAAGGCAAAACCCCTTTATTCATTAGATTATAGCTTGAGCCTGACCTGATTTACATTTGCCGATCACCGAATCCAAGGAACCATGATCGTAACATCACGTTTTTTTTAACAGTGTTTACCTACCTATATAAAATGTTAAGTCGAAACGATAGAATATTTCGATACCTTAGAGCACAATCGTACTTTTCGGAAAAAGTAGTTGCAAAGAGCGTTAGTGCACAACTCTATGTGGTTTAAATTTCATTGGTTAAATAATTCTAATTAGTACAAATGTGAACTAAGGTAGAGTAGTCTGACTAGCCAAATAATGTTGACCGACATTTTCTTGTGGTATTACCAATAGTCTATGATTTAAACAATTTAGTAGGTGAGTCTTCGATGACTATAAGTAATGGTGATACTATATGTACTAGTTCTAACATTCCGATCGAGTTGAGATTTGACATAGTACTTATGTAATTTCTTTGATGGATTAATATTGTAATTCGAGCTAGGTCTTATTTACACTACATTTAATGTTTCGCCTTGTATATGGTTAGAAAGTATGTCTGTCCTGTCGTTGACTGTACTGTACATAGTGGTAGATATTATGTGAGCTGACTATGAGTGCACGTAGACATATATTTATTACCTTAGGTAGGTATCTTACGTGTGCATAGAAAATCAGAAATATTTTATAGTATCAAAACTCCTCCTACACAAAGTGTCATGCTATATCTATTCATTTCTTGTACGTAGGGCATGTTTCGAATACATTATTTATGAACCAAATTACTAACTAAAACAGAAGCGAATTCTTATCATTAATTATTACACAATTTTAAAGGATTCTAAGGAAGTCGTCTATCTTACTGTTGTTACTGTCATTCTCGCCGTCTTAATTATCTGTTCTTTTCCACTAAAAATTCAAGCAGGGCATTTTAAATGAAGTTCTATAATTGTTTTGTATATTGATTTTGTTCATTCCTTATTTAAACAATGTTGGAATGGAGATATCTATTCTGTACAAACATACATTAGAAAATCTAGTTGCGAAATCTAGTTACACAATTTACTTAAGAGGACATATCGCTGCTCCTTATCGCATACATTCAGTTCGAGTTAAGTTTTATTTTGTAACTATGTTAGGTCCAAACTTAATGTAATGGGGTTAAACAAATCGAGTATTCGTTCTCGTTTGTTTCCTTCTAACCAATCTTTACGAAATTTTAGGAACAAGGAAATGTTCTGTGTCGGACGTTTTGATGTTTGCGCGAATAATTACAGAATTTGTGTGCACTAGTCTTCCGTTTGTCGTGAAATTATGGCCTTAAACAGACGTACACAAATTCTATGATTATAAGCGCAAAAATCGAAACATTTTCATTTTCTTCCCATTCAGTTCTTAAAATTTCGTAAAGTGTTTGGAGGAGGAAGCAGTCAAGAACGAAACCTCGATTTGTATAAGCCCCAATGCATAATAGGTCGGCCAGTCGCATTTCAAGATACGATATTTATTTTAAATACTGGTATTTAAGTCACAGATTGACTGTAATGATTTGACGACGCGTTTGGCGCAGTTTGTAGCCACCTGCCTACTCAGCCGGCGGTCCCGGGTTCGAATCCCGGCCGGGGCAAATATCTAATAGGTTTGCTAGGTCCGAAATAAAAAATGAATACATGAATAAATAAATAATGATATGATCTAAAATATGATATGATACGCAAACTTCGTAGCATTTTTAAAGTTATGCACGACACTGCAAAAGTTACACGTGTAACTTTTCTTATTTAGTAGTATTTTCTGTAAAATGACGATACAACTTTTTGATTTATTGTGACGCATCATATTTTTCACTCACAACAGTCACAGTCAAGTCCAGGGATCGGATATTCGTATGCGTTTATACCTATCATCATCCCATGCGAGTAGACTTTCTGCATATCCTCAATAAAAGGCTTGAAAGTTTTATCGGCGGGCAGATTGCAAAGGAACAGGCAGGTTTTGTCAGAGGTAGAGTACACGCGAACAGGTATTGAACATCAGGCAGCTCATCGAGAAGGCTAGGGAGTTCAACGTACCGATGGCCCCATGCTTTATTGACTATGCGAAGGTCTTTGACTGCATCAGCTGGAAGAAGATGTTTGCAGTCATGAGAGAGATGGGTATACCAGATCACTTATTTTCCTTGTGCAGAACCTGTACCTCGACGGCAATTCTAGGATCAGAGTAGAAGACACCGAATCACAAGGCGGCCGGGTGGACGGCGAGCTGTGAGCTGTGACGGGGCGGTGCTGATCCGGTGTCGAGTAGTTACGTGTGCGATAATGTGTGTTCAACTCTGTATATTGGAAGAAGTTCTTTACTGGTTCAGCGATTAAGTGCTTTTTTTTGTTAATGTAATGTTTGGTCACTTGGAAACTCAGAAATATTTCGGGGTCATTTTGATTGTTTATTTGTGTTAAAGGCCGATATTTCGCTTTTTTACTTCAATTGATAACTTCTTCTTTACTTTTTGTAATAATATTTAACAAAAAAAATCTCGTTGCGTATAGTTATACTGAGCTTTATCTCTATCCATACTAATATTATAAATGCGAAAGTGTGTCTGTCT
Source organism: Apotomis capreana (assembly GCA_947623375.1). NCBI lineage: Eukaryota > Metazoa > Arthropoda > Insecta > Lepidoptera > Tortricidae > Apotomis > Apotomis capreana. The sequence goes on along the minus strand of OX392498.1, from coordinate 23,887,165 downwards.
GTCTGTCTGTTACCTCTTCACGCTTAAACCGCTGAACCGACTTAGATGAAATTTGGCATGGGGATAGTTTGAGACCCGGGTAAGGACATAGGATACTTTTCATCCCGAATAAATTTAGTGTTCCCGTGGGATAAGCGGGTAACACCGCGGGGCACAGCTAGTAATAGATAAAACCGTGGTGGTCATAAGCACACCGACAGTCATTGGAGTATTGATTCAATTATTCACACGACATGCCGCTCCCAGCCGCATCATCCGCTTGCTGCCAAATTAAAAGTAAATAACGAAATGAAAACAAGCGCCCTCGTGCCACGAGGGACTCGCAAACCTTTTACCGTTGTCGAGTAAACAACTATAGCTAACACTACCATTTTATCGGGTATCTGCTAACAATGCCACAATGCATATATTTAACTATGGAAATTCATCGATCGTTTTTCTAAACCCCGTAGTAAATGATTGCGCCATCTTAAAGGCGCATTTCGCTTGCATTGCAGTAGTCTAACATCTTGGCAAGATTTGGATAATGTTATCTGTTGTAAGCGAAACTGTCTTGAAAGTGGTCGACCTGGCTTTTGCTGATAGTAGGACAACAAACATATCCAAGATTATCGTCAATACTGTAGCGGACAAAATCTATCGTGTAACTCACATAGTAGGGTAGCCCACGATGCTAAACCGGGATTCACTCGAACGTCATAGAGATTGCGAAGCTTAGATGATAAAAAGAAAAACATTTCATATAATATAAACCTTTTCATTGGTGGGGGAGCGACCATAGATTTTCAAAAATGTAAAAAAAAAACTGTTGCATGGACATACTCGAGCGCGTCAGATATTGATAGCATCCATGTCTTACATATTTTTAAAAATGTACGTATATTAAACTGATTGTTTCCATGATGAGGGTGGTCGTACTTGAGGGTTGAAAATGAAAAAAAGAAAACATCGAGCGCGTCAAATTTTCTAAGGGGATGTTAAAAATCTAAAAAAAGCTCTTATGTAATAATCTGACGATTTGGATGTGACGCAAACTCGCAGTCATTATTAGAATGCGCAAAAAAATTCGCCATTTTGAAATACTCAAGCGCGTCAGATACCTATATATGGTTCATCTTTATGCCCTAGACGTGCTGTCTCATATTCTGACGATTATCTGGCGGGATTCGCCTAATCTGACAATGAAAAAAATTAACAGGAACTTGTGACTCAGAGCACTCTCCAGAAACAGAAAAATGTGACTCGGAGCTCCCTCTAGAAGCAGGGGCATGTGATTCGGAGCTATTCCCAGAAACTTCCGATGCATTGTCATATTCCACTATAATTTTCCGCTGTTGTAAATACTGAAAGTCTCGCGGTATTTTTATTACTGTAAATAAAATATATCACTGTGCGTGATATACTTCATTTAATGAAGATTCTCTTGAAAGTTCAAGATTATCGTATGTTGTTCGGGATTTTCGGAGAATCGGTTTGCTCCGACGATATTCTAAAATATTTACACATTTTTGTAAAGTTTCTAATGTAAATTTAATTGTTTTTTGCAAAGTAGTTTCACCACAAAATATCACTCATAGTAAATATTTAAAACTTTAGTGTTGTAAACAGCATGATCAGCTGTCATGGCGTCATGGCAATAGAAACCAGAGTGGAATACAGGCATCACGTAACTGCACGCATTAAACTTTATCGATGAATTTTTGTTACTTCGGCTTGTGGAAATCGTCAGATTATATATTTTTCGTTATCATTGATTCATTCCTATTTAAATAAAAAAGAAATAAGCGACGCTCGAGAATGTCGAGATGACTTTTTTTTACAACTTTGTAGCCCTCCGCCCTCTTTACGTCACCTTTAAATTGTCAGATTAGAGGAATATACACGATTTAGCATGTAACTAACTCACCCTACCTTAATCTGACGCGCTTGAGAATTTCAGATAAACATTTTTTTTTTATTAATCTGATATTTTATCCTTGACGGGCGGCCATATATATGAGGCTCATATTTGGTGGAAGTACTTAACCGGGTACAAGGTATCCCCCTATATATTAATCTGCCGCGCTTTAGTAAATCCCGAAATCTCCTCTTTCGCTCCCCTACTAACAGCAATAGGCAAAGAAAAAGGCGTATCTGTATTCCACATCATTATCAAAATACAGTGGAAGTACGAAAACATAGCATCATTAGCGGCAACGTCAGCAGACGTGTAGTGTCACATAAGACAGGTGACATAGTAACGAGCGTCCGTGGAGCCGCGTCATCGTCGCGAAGTAGCCTCTTGTAGAAAATTGTCCGCAAAGACTATATACGCGAAGTAGGAATCGTTACGTCATCAAGTTTGTTTGTGTTCACGAAGGTAACGTTTATGAAAGTAGTGCTCGGAAATAAACGAGTAGATACTAAACAAAAATAGTAGTCGGTAGACACTAAATAAAAATAAATAAGTTTTTTATGACTGATAAATTTAACTATAACTAAATAACTTATTAGTTTTGTTTTTTTATTAAATTAAATATTTCACCCTTGTTATCACGAGACCGCGAATAGCAATAACCGCGCGTTACGTCACACTCAGTACTTTGGTTTTTCTGCGGATAACCTTATAATCGAATCAGAATTCTATCAAGCAGAGATACACCGAGCCCTTTCCACGCCCGCGATTAACCGTTTCCATTGCACTTTGCGTCACTTAGCCGCCTAATGAGTCCCATTGTGCACGACCATATCTCAGTACCGTAAGTCATCTTATCACTGGCAACTTGTAATGTTCGAAGACTTTCGTCTTCGGGCACTGTAGAATTTTTGGTATTCGGTTGGGCAGCTTCCCAAACGCTGCCCAACCAAAAGGGGTTCAAATCTTGTATGGAAATTGCTTAACTTTTGAGTTATAGGTATTAAACTTTGTGTACAGATTCTCTATCCAACAACAATAAAACTAATTTCAGGATTTTTTTTAATTGATTATAAAAGTGTTACATGTTCCTCATGCGAAATCGTATGTAGGTATTGATTGTTTGAGTAAGATAGATAATATTTCGTTTCGATAATACTACTAAGAACCATTTTCTTATTTATTGCTTTCATTTGAAATACAAATATGATTTATAGATTTGTGATGTTTTATTAATTCGAAATTTAAAATTTGAGGGTATTGATTCTCTAAGTAAGATGGATAATATTTCGTTTCGTGTTTAGTTTCTTCATAACAAAGTAAGAAAAGTATTTTACAATGCATGTGCTCGAAAAAAGCGTATTCTAGGCATTCAAACTGTGCGGAAAGTACTACTTTTCCACACTAGTGCTTTTACTTTTCAATTTTTTTTTTAATTTCTAGCCGTATCTGACAGCCTGACACAAAGAGGTTTTATTATTTACAAAAAGTTTGATAAATAAGTCAAATACCGATTATTATCACGTATAAAAGTACAATAAAACCAATATTTCATTCATTAATTCATTTAACACGTCATTAATTACATAAGATATAAAATTTGATTAATAAACGAACTTTAAATCCTTATTCATTAAATAAATTTGGCTGAATGTACACGCGCTTGTGCCATTTTGACATAAGACGAATATTAAAAAAATACTTTTGCACATGCGCAGTAGTAGATATGTCAAGCGCGGTTTACAAATAACTCCGCCATTTTTTATTGATGTCTAGTTTATTTTGAAGTTGTTTTGTGCAAATCTGCTGTAATAATGGCGAGATAAAGGGACGAATCATGAATTTAAATCCGTAAAATGTTATTGAAGAAGTAAAAAATGTAAACGACGGCTTCTTGTTAGATAAATCAAATCAAAACACTTTTTTTCCAATGTAAACAGTCTTTGTGAGTATTAAAGTATTTTCTATTTTCTCGTACATGCATAGTAAAGTTTTGTACGGAACTCGTGTGTAAGATGATTTCCGAGTCGTGTTTGTTTAATCACTCGCTCGTACCTCGCTCGTGACTAAAAATCACACTCGTCTGAAATCACCTACCTTCCACACTTGTATCTTAAATAACTATTATGCAACCGTTGTATAAGAGGGGGCAAAAAAAGTGAGTGGCATGGGTTACGATGTGAGCGTAGCGAACATCGTAAGAAAGATGCCTTAGCGTTTTGTGACCTATACTTATACTACGTTGCATAACACACTTTTTCTACGACTCGACATTTCATAAATAAAATGCAAATAAACAACAAAAAAAATAATCACATGTTCCCGCTCGAAATCAACAATATAAAAAAAAAAATAGTCTGATAATTTTTTTTTTATTGACGTCCATCTGTCAAAAAAATATGAACTTATACATAAAGGTATACGTTCACTATACTAAACATCTGTCAAAAAAATATGAACTATACATAAAGGTATACGTTCACTATACTAAACATCCATGCACTGAAGATAAAACTTTTTTTTAAGTTGGCAGCAATGCCTTAGTACAATATGTTTTTTTTTTAAATTGCAAATTGTGTGAATGCAGCTGTTTATCTTATAATCTGTGGTAAGTGATTCCTTTTTGGCGACATTATAACATCGTTTAGCAGTGTTTTTTTGGGCAATAGAGTATACTTTTACAGGCTTTCATAATTTATTAACCGACTTCAAAAAAGGAGGAGGTTCTCAATTCGAACTATTTTTTAATTTTTTTTGTATGTATGTTACTCGATATCTCCGAGAACCGTGAACCGATTTTCAATTATTTTTTTTATCGAAAGGGTATAACTCCGAGTTGGTCCCGTTGGCACTAAGTCGGGATCTGATGATGGAATCTTGGAGAAATCGAGGGAACTCTTCAAATGTTATTCAAGAATTTACATTCAGTGAATAGGATTTGGTGTAAGGAAACTGATGATAAACACCACAGATGGCCACTAGAACTTTTATATGAATCACTAAAAAGAAAAAAAAAAAAATTTACAACAAAAAGAACCGACTTCAGTAAAACTAAAAAACCAAAAATAACCCGTTCAAGTACAGATTACATTTGACTCACCCTTCGAAGTCGGTGCCAAACCTCGCGTAAACTATATAACTATAAATATAAGAACTGAGTGGTTTGGGATCGACTTCGAAGGGTGAGTCAAATGTAATCTGTACTTGAACGTGTTATTTTTGGTTTCTTAGTTTTACTGTAGTCGGTTCTTTTCTTTGTTAAATTTTTTTGTCTTTATATTAGAGTTAGTAACTATATAAATGACAAAAAAAAGTACTGGAGTAGAAAATAGTATTTTATGCAATCGTTGCACAATGGAGGTTCTTAAAGTCGAGTACCGCGTTTAGGTCACGAGGCTTGCCGAGTGGCCTATGTAAGGTACGAGACTTTAAGACCTAATTGTGTAACTATTGCATACAATACTTTTTATACGAGCAAAACTCAGAAAATCATTTTTTACTTTAATCGTCATTCTCCAATATGATTTTTTATTTTTGATGCTCTTTCGTTTAACTAAAACAGAACTATTAAAAAAAAATTGGGCAAGTGCGAGTCCGATTCGAGCATGAAGGGTTCCGAACCATAATCTACAACAAGTTTGTTTTATGGGAGCCCCCCTTAAATATTTATTTTATTCTTAGTATTTGTTGTTATAGCGGCAATAGAAATACATCATCTGTGAAAATTTCAACTGTCTAGCTATCACCGTTCTTGAGATACAGCCTGGTGACAGACGGACGGACGGACGGACGGACGGACAGCGAAGTCTCAGTAATAGGGTCCCGTTTTTACCCTTTGGGTACGGAACCCTAAAAAACATGATCGCGATGGCCAAGGCGGGTGCCTCGTGATTGGTGATTTTTTTATATAACAAGTAATTTCAACCAATCAGTGAGCATCAAATTAGCTTATGTTCTATTTTTGAAATTATTAGAGCTGTGTAGAGATATCTTATGAATATTAAAGTTCTGTAGCGGGTACCATAGAGTATAGAGTTTTGTTTTACAGGATTAAAAAGTGCGTTATTGTGATTTTGTCTGTGAAATTATAATTTAAAATTTAGTCTGCGAATATAAAAAAAAATTAAAGGTTTATTATGTTGTCGTTGAAAATTAAACACTACACTTTTACTTAATGTTTTGATCGCGTAATTTCTTTTGGCACCATACGAATAAATTATTAAAGGTTTATTTTGGATACTAAAAAATATAATCACTAAACAGTTTCTCTATTGTTTCCAATCAGTTAATTAATAAGCATAAAAGTGAAGAGGGTAATAATAATAACAGGCACAGCAGCTGGAGGGGGTGTTCTTTTTATAATCCTTTAATTTTTAATATAGTATTTATAGTTTATTTAACAACTCTTTTACCACTTATCATTTGAATTTTGTAAATATATTTTATTTTTATTTAACAGTTTATCAATTTCTTGTCATAAATATAAAAAAAACAACCTCAGATAAGGATTTAATACAATTGCGTTAGATATTTTATCTACGCACATATCATTAGTGCTCTAAAATGCGTTCAGAAACCGTAGGAAATGACCAGCATTACTACAACCAATTTTACTATGAGAACTTTCTTATCTGTGGCAGTAGGTAAAATTTGTACTGTAATGTTATAACGCTATCAATTTTTGTAAGGTTATGAGTTTAAATTTGGAACAGCTGTCAAAACTGAAGTAGGTCTCTATTTTAGTATCCATAGATATTATTATTGTTATCGATACGAAACGTCAATTCAGTATGTTTTTTTTATAAAAACCGCACGACATTTGATCTCGAGTGACATGAGAATATGGATACATTCGTTTGTAGGTATGTGATTTAGAAAAAAAAACATTCGTCTTGACGGAGGTCCGAATTGCCGCCATTATTGTTGTCATTTGTTTGTTGGTTCTTTGCTATTACGAAAGTATAATTGTGATAAGTTTATTGTAATTATAAAAACGGTATAAACTCACGTAAAAATTGTCAGGAACGGCCCGACATGTTTCGAACTCATTGAAGTTTATTGTAATTCACATTTTAGTTGAAAATATTGTTTCAATGTAAATGTAAATTACATTACAACTATTACAATAAATTATCTGTTTATGTATTTGTTCAGATTTATTTCTTACTGCATTAGTATATGTCGTTTTTAGATATTGTACAGGTAGCACTAGTGGTGCCGGTCATTTCCTTATGGCTTCTGAACCCATCTTAGAGTACTTATGATATGTGTGTAGATAAAGTAGTGTATACAACTGTACATAATTAGGCCTTAAAACACTCGTGTGATCCTATTATGAAACTCGCTGACGCTCGTTTCATAAAACCACACTCGTGTTTTAATGCCTCCCATTATGTATCAGTTGCATAAACTACTATTATCTACGCACAAGCACATATCATTAGTGCTCTAAAATGCGTTCAGAAATCGAAGGAAATGAACAGCATTATTACAACCAATTTCACTATGAGATTTTTTTTGTCTGTGGTAGTAGGTAAAATCTGTACTGTAATGTTATTACAGTACCGATTTTTGTAAGGTTACGAGTTTAAATTAGGAACAGCTGTCAAAACACAAGTTGGTCTCTATTCTAGTATCCATAGATACTAATATTGTTATCGATACGAAACGTCAATTCAGTATGTTTTTTTATAAAAACCGCACGAAATTTGATCTCGAGTGACATGAGAATATGGATGCATTCGTTTGTATATGATTTAGAAAAAAAACATTCGTCTTGACGGAGGTTCGAATTGCCGCCATTATTGTTGTCATTTGTTTGTTGGTTCTTTGCTGTTACGAAAGTAGAATAGTGAAAAGTTTATTGTAATTCACATTTTAGTTGAAAATATTGTTTCAATGTAAATGTCAAATACAACTATTACAATAAATAATCTGTTTATGTATTTGTTCAGATTTATTTCTTACTGCATTAGTATAAGTATGTCGTTTTTAGATATTTTACAGGTAGCACTAGTGGTGACGGTCATTTCCTTATGGCTTCTGAACCCATCTTAGAGTACTTATGATATGTGTGTAGATAAAGTAGTGTATACAACTGTACATAATTAGGCCTTAAAACACTCGTGTGATCCTATTATGAAACTCGCTGACGCTCGTTTCATAAAACCACACTCATGTTTTAAGGCCTCTCATTATGTATCAGTGGCATAAACTACTATTATCATATAACATATAATAAATAAGACCTACTCGAAAAAAGACACAAACAATACAGAACATAAAACTTAAAATTAGAGGTAGATAACAGGCGGTCTTCAAAACGAGACTAAATACTGTACACGATAAAATCCGGCCACTTTGTCTCTTGTGTAACTTCTTAAATTAATGTCATATATACTTGAAATTTTGTTATATTATCCTATGAAAACCAATGCAAATATTTCAACTACTGCTACGGATTATAATGCAATAATTTTAAATATGTCCTCAAAAAAAGAATGTTTTCGTAATAAAATTGTTTCCGAGCACTTTCTTAATCCACTTTCCAATCAATGAATCTTGGTTCAAACAATTAATATTTGCCACTACTGTCAATTCTAGCTCTAACGGCCATTGATTATATTCTTACGGTATAACAACGGGTATAAATACTAAGTAAGCATCAAATACTAAGTACAAATAGTAACAGAATAGTACATTATATTTTTTTATTTATTTTATCTGCCATCATAGACGAATAATTATTAATTTGACGTCATGCCAGATTATAACATTATGACAATAGGCTCTGAAGGTCTGTCCACAAAAAAAAGTGGTCTACATTATAACGACAAATTAGATAAAAAAGTAAACAAAAACAACTTAATGGGGTATTTACATTATAGTTTTATTAGTGTTCTTCAAATAAATAAACCATATTGTGTTCAACAAATTACACTCATAAAATGCCCTGACTTTCCTTCGAACTCCTTCCATTAATCTCTGTACATTTCTTTTAGTCGCCTTTTTACAAGTCATATCCCACATTTTATTGAATATTTTCTCATTCGCAGCCATTTTACCACTATTTTTTAATTTTCTTTTCATTATTGCCCAGAAACGGTCTACAGGTCGGCGTTCAGGGCACTTCGGTGTATTAGCAGATTTCGGTACAAAGGATACATTATTTTCAGTATACCATTTTATAACAGATTTAGCATAATGTGAGGTGGCTAAGTCAGGCCAGAATATGACAGACTGTGTGGTTTCTTATAAACGGCAAGAAGCGTTTTTTCAAACATTTTTTCGTGTAAATGGTTTGGTTAATGGTGCCCGAACTAACAAATGATCTACTTTTTTCACCTCAAACAAGAAATTTTTTAACAAATTTATCAAGCTCGTTTGTTGTAAATTTTTTATCGAGACATTCCCTCTTTGATTTGCCACGTAGAACCGTAAACCTGGTAATAGTTTGAAATCCGCTTTCACGTATGTTTCGTCGTCCATCAAAATGCAACCAAACTGCGTCAAATATTTTGTATACAATTTTCGAGCCCGAGTTTTACATACTTTATCTTTTGTAGCATCGTGATTATAGGAACCGTAGATGCCTTGTATGATCGTAAGCCTGCACTCTGTTTTATTTTTTGGACATACGATTTCGATACATTACATTTCCTGGCGATATCCCGAACAGAAAGGGTTGGATTTTTCTTAAAGTGCTCGATGATATTTTTCGCCTTGAATTGATCAACAGGACCGCGTTTTCTACCCGAGTCACTTTTTCTCGAAACAGACAATCTCGACTGATAATTAGCCAATACCTTTTGCACGGTTAATTTTGGAACTTCTAATAATTTGGCTAACTTTCCTTGCGATATACCAGTATTTTGGTTGTAAGTGTACACGATTTTTTTACGGGTATCCAGTTGGCGAGAGGACATTATATTAATGTTACAAATTTATAAATTCAAAATAAGCCCGAAACAAAGCTTAATTTATCTAACTATCAAAGTGACAGATGTCGACCACTTTTTTTCGTGGACAGACCTTACATATATGACACATGTTCTTTGGAAGTGGTAAGTACTGAGAATTTCGACCTAGATTTATTTCACTGATAGGTAATTCGTAATCAGCTCGTTTTTTAAACAACAGTCAGCAAATGCCGTGATTACATCCTCCTTCATTAACACTACAATCTTTAAACTGCTTATCTAAAATTATATCTTGCTTTAGTTGCCATCACGATAGAAAAATGAGTCATTTTCAGAAAACATGTACATAGTTAAAGGCTTAACAAAAACAAAATTTCGATCGCATCTTTGGTGTAACGAAAGTTACTCATACAAAAGATATGGGTAACTTTCGTTACACAAAGGATCCAATTAAGTTTTGTTTTAATTAAAGCCCTTAACTTAGTACATGTATTTTTGAAAACGACTCAAATATTCCAAAAAAATACCCTCTATACCTATCCTTTTAAGTGTGTAGCGTAGCTGACTCAGTCACGTGCAAATCTTTATTGGATGTATTCAGGCAATAACGCAGCCTTAACAAAAGACTATTCGCGTTAGAAATGTATATTTCTATGTATTGGGCCATTCAACTTCCAAATCATAAAAACATTTATACCTCTTAAGATATTTTCCATGAAAATTTTGAAAATTCACAATGATTTGAAAGTGATGTCTTACTCGGAAGTAATGGTTCTAAACAACAAACATAATCACGACAGTGGGTTGAACGGCCGCATGGCCATCGAAGCGTGGCTCTCACGGCTCCGCTAACTGCTTTTACTAATAATAAATACGAGACTACATGTATCTTATAAGCGAAATGAATTCTTTACAATAATTCGGTTCCAATAGTTACGTTTTAGTATCAGGGTCGTGATCATGATCAATGTCTTGAATGATGATCTCAAAGGAAATTTTGGTAGAAATACATATTAGTACACGAATAACTCATATTCTAGAAGAGGGATATCCGGTGAGAAACGCAAATCGTGTCAGTTTGTATTCAAGGGGAACGCGGGCAAAGTTTTACCACAAACCCTGAAAAGTGCTCGCATGTTTTCAGGGTACAAGTATCTGGCCAAAAATATATCACCTTAGACTTCTTTTTTAAAATTCATTCAGGAAAAAGGATGCGTCGAAAAGTTTATTGTATATTTTATGAATTCCAACTATGAACATAGTGATTGATAAGATGAGGCATTTATTCAAGGAAATATTGACTTTGTTAGAAAATAAGTAAAGTATTTCTAATTCCCAAGAAATATGTAAGATCAGTGCAAGCTGTGCAAGTAATGTGATAGTAGTTTAGCAGAATTACAATAAATACTTGACATTGTCAGGTATTCTAAATAATTGTAACAGAGTAGGTAAAGCTCCAACGATATGCTACTAAATAAATGCAGTTGTTGGGTATGATTACAAGTTATTGAATTATGACTAAATCAAGTGGTAAATATTCTGCACCATTGAAATTCATATATAATTGATTTGAAGGAACACAATGGTGAATCCTGTTCCACCGTGACACAGTTTATAAACTAGTACGGCGAGCAGAAGACGCTTACTCGCGCTCATTAGTCTCATTAGCTCATTACATTATTCAGCAGTGTTGTACTTAACGCCTAATGTTATACGTAATAAGTAACTACCGATACACATGTAAGTTTGTAACCTTTACATTTACATCACTCAATAAAGTTATTATTTTTCATAATTCCAGATGCATAAAAAATATGATACACCATACTGCGTTTCTGCGTGTTGATTACGTTAATATTCTTCAGAATAGAAGAACGATATCTTATTGTAGTCATGACTTTTGAGCGTAATAATGTTCGCTCACTTGTTTTTATAATGCTTTCTTACAGATATTATAAATGCATGAAGAGAACTTCCGTAGATCCATCTTGTATTTTTTTATTAAACGCCATATGAGCCCCGGAATTCCAAAAACGTTAAAAATATCTAACGCGAAATATTCAACGTATAATAATGTTTCTGTTTGGCCTTATGGCTGACTGATAGAAAATGCCTCATAACCGCCATTTGTATGTACCTACATATGTGTAACGTCTGATGTGCAATAAAGTAAAAATAAATAAATAAGGTGCTTTTCTCCAAATATGCTTGGAAATGGGTGCAAATCATGTTTGATTTAAAACAAAATATATTAATGAGAATAAATATAAAAATACAATAGTCAAAAATATGGACATAATTACTAATTTTGCTTGAACGCACGATTTTTTTAGAAACCATGCCATATTTTCCATTCGGAGAAGATCGTAAGTAACCTTTATATTGCTTATTTTTTATTAAAGCAGTAACGTCTGCTAACATAAACTAAATGTTTACAAATGAAGCGAAAATTGAAAAATTTAATGATTCGGACAGGATTCGAACCTGCGTTTCCAACGGCTTTCCGGGCCAACACCGGGAATCCTGTCCGAATCATTAAATTTTTCAATTTTCGCTTCATTTGTAAACCTTTTATATTGATTTGGACACAAGCATTTTTGTTTCATTTTTTATTTTCTTACGTTTGGTTAGGTTAGGTTAGGTTAGTACTTTTTCAGTAGCAATTTACGGGTTTAAATTTATTGATTCGCCACTTGAACTTGACATTATTTTAGCAGACTTTCACAAATTAACTTAGAAATACACAAAACACCAATAAAAATACACGACATATCTACTACTGCGCATGTGCAAAATGTATTTTTTTTTGTATTCGTCTTGTGTCAAAATGGCATGAGCGCGTGTACAATCAGCCAAAAATATTTAATGAATAAGCATTTAATATTAATAACGTGTTTACTGAAGTATTGTTTTTTTTGTACTTTTATATAATTATAATTGGTACTAGACTAATTTATCAAACTTTTTTAAATAATAGAACCTCTTTGCGTCAGGCAGTCAGACACAGCTAGAAAAAAAAGTTAAAAGCACTAGTGCGGCAATATAGTTTTTTACGCACAGTTTGAATGCCTAGAAAACGCTCTTTTCGAGCACATGCTATGTAAAAAATATTTCCAGGATGTAAGGCTGTTTCCGTCCTATAATCTATGTAGGTCTATAAGTAAAAACATCATGTTACTCTGTTCTATCAAAATCACTCATAGTACGAGCCACAAACTAATAAATAAATGATTTAGAAGTGATATTTAGGTGAAAATAGACTGAAGTACTAGGGGGGGCCTTACAAACGGTCCGGTAGTTTTGTTAGACATAAAAAAATAACACTCTCTAACCATCCTAGACAACATATCAAAATTTCATAACTACCGGACCGTTTGTAAAGTAAAACCCCTTTATTCACTTGATTATGAATTAGAAAGTATCTTCCGATTATTTATTGATCTTGTTCAGTGTCCCAATTCTCCTTTGGGTTTTCACTATTCTGTCTCTAGCTGTTTAATAGAACAAGCTTAAAACCTCGCTAATGAATTATTGTAGCAAACAAAGAGGGATTTATAGCGGCTTTGACGGAGAGCAGCTTAACAGACTTATGTGACAAAGCATTTTATACGCAACAAAACCGCCGATTCAAAACAACAATTATGCGAGTCAAAGCAGGTATCTTAGAAAAGGCGCTGCGAAATATAACAAATCGCTGGCGCAACAAAAGAGGCTTTCTCGCGGCCATTACAACGCGATGCACGGTGAAAGACGCCACGGGCGGGCGGCAGGCGGCGCGAGCGGTGCGGAAAACGAGGGGCGGGCGGTCGGTCGCGATTAACGTATGTGGCGCGGAAGAGACGGCACGGCAGCAGCGGCGGTAGCGGTGGAGGTGGCGGCGTACCCGAGGGACAAGCCCAATTTACGATTGCCGCAAAGTGTATCTTCGACTAGGCGTTTTTGTGAGCCACTAGTGACCGAGCACGCAGCTAACTGATTGGCGACAACGTACTGACTATTTTCGCTGTTTTGATAGACTAAGTACATTGGCAAAAAAGTGAAATTTAAGGGAAAATACCTTGTCGCCTAAAGATCCTCAGAAGTCAGGGTCGGGTCGGTGAGGGATACGTAATAAGGACTACCATAAAACGTTACATTAGGTAATAGCGGCTTCTGGGGCGGCTATAAATATCTCCGTTCGAAAGTACGGATGTTGTCCCGCGGGAGGACGGCACGTCGCCGTGTTGTGCGGTTGCGGACGTGTCGCGCGAATAAAAACATCTCTCTTACAATTTTTACGGTATTTCGGGTGCAAACACGTGCTACTGATCAATACTACTTAGCAGTAATACAATATTTGACTTACTAATACATTTTGACGACCTAATGATATTTTCTCCAATTTGCTTGGAAATGTTCCCATTTATGTAGTAAAAATAGACCGCGAAATCCTTCGTTATAGCCATAATAGGTACACAATTAAAAACTGTTCATGATTTTACAGGCCTTTTACTTTTAATTTTTTCATTGACTGATAATTCACCATACAGCCAATGGTCCAATAGCAAAGTCTCAAAAATTGAGTTTAAAAAATAAGAACTAGTATAAAATTTTTAATTGTTGTCTGCGTTTAGTTCTCGCATTCAACTAATGTCGAGTGCGAGTGCTCTTGGAATAACGGACAACAATTTTAATAATAATTTTATATGTGCGGTTAATTTATTTTCAAAATTCTTAATTACTTATTAAAGATTTCTCACGAAAGTTTTATATTTTAATAATATGGTGGTATTCAATGAGTGAATTGGAAGTTAATAGGTTAACCAAACTTAAAAAAAAACGAATGGTTGTGTCGAAATCAATATAAAAGTTATTTAGGTTATTAACCATAAATATGGCATGGTTTCTAAAAAAAACGTGTGTTAAAAGTTTGTTTATTTAACCAAAATTAATAATTATATCCATATTTTTTATTATTATGTTTTCATATATTTAACTTCTCATTAATATATTTTGTTTTAAATTAAACATATGATTCGGACCCGAAATATTATTCCTATTCCTAAAAATAATAAGTACTTCATGATCATGACATGACACTGGTATGACTGATATATTACATATATTCATAATGTAGATTGGTGATTATTTCCAAGCATATTTGGAGAAAAGCACTATACAGGCCTCGGCGGAAATTTTGAGGTCGCGGGTTCGCATTATCGAATAGGAGAAGAGAGAAATTAAAAACATACCGTAAATCTGTAGTTACATAGCAGAAATACAGATTAATTCGTGAACTAATTAACTTTACAAATTTATTTGCAGTTGTGAAATTACACCTACCTATGTCCATATATGGGGACAACCGTTTCCCAACCGTAAAGTTAAGTTTCTCGCTCAGCAGGTACCTCTTTTCATTACAGCAATACGTAGTCCTTTTATAGTTTGTACCGAACCTTCGGTGCGCCTACGCCGGTCCGACTAGCACATGGACATTTTCGTTTTCGGGTGAAAATACATTATCGATGGGACACTAATTTGAACATAGAATACTCTTTTCTCAAACATGCAATGAAATATCGTCGTAACGTGCGTTAGAACAGGCTTCAAAGTGTCAAGTTTCGGGCGGAACAATTCGAGAGAACTGTAAAGGAATTTCATACAAAATTGAAGGCCTAAGCCGGGAAGTAATTTGTTTTTAATTTTAATGTAAACATGGCGTCTGTGTGTATGAACAGCTGATATTTTTTTTTTTCTAGTAGCTTACCCATTCAGCCATCGGACCAACAATATCCGTGTTAATGCCTAGTACACACGAACTGAAAATACCGTCTATACGTAAGTCACCAGAGACCATAGACAATATTAAAAATCCTCTGCCTTTATTTTACTTATTATAGAAACTAAGATTCTTATTATCAGGTTGTGTATAATTAAAGAAAAAAAATATAGAGGGATTGGAGGGAAAATTAAAAATACTTTTTTTAAACATGGCGTCTGTGTTCATGAACTGGCTGAACAGCTGAATTATGTTTTTTTGAGTGGTGTATTTTTTATTTCATTGCATATGTTTGAGAAAAGCACTATACATGCCTTAGCCGTGAAAAGGGCTTGCCGGCTTCGTATCACTAGACGGCCTCCCTTACGGTCGGCCGTCTATACCTACTCAGCCGGCAAGCCCCTATTTCCCGGCGTCTGCAGTAATGTACTATTATTACACACCTCAACACGAAAGAAATACAGAACAAGACTTAAAATTATAATAGACGTAGGCAACAGGCGGTATTATCGCTAAAGAGCGATCTCTTCCAGACAAACTTGTTTAGCGGACATTTTGACAATTCATGAAAGTTATTTCTCCTATAATTATTAATATTTCTTTAAAAACCTATAGCAGTGATACTTATTCAACGCTTTATGTACATCTACAAGGCAAATACGCTCTTTCTATATAGTTCATCAGGGCTAAAAGGTATACATGAAAGTTGATCTTTATACATGAAGTATCCTACTGCTGAGCAAAGGTTAGTGGTCCATCCAAATTAAATTTATGCCTTTTTCTTCGCGGCAAATTAACAATACAAGTTAATAATAAAGTTTAACTGAAAGTTGTTTTCAGCAACCTTTATTCGAATGCTTGCCCCAAAAAATATCCATACATACATTGTTAACATGTTTGTAAAGTCAGGCCCAGCATTCTTGACGTGGAATTATTAATTCGTGAGCGCGGACATAACTTTAACTGACTGCGGCCAGCAATCCCAACAGTTTGAATAAGTCAAAATCATCAAATTACCTTAGCAAGCGAGTAAACAAGGGGAGACCCACAAATCGCCTGTGTTATTAAGCGAGCCTTTAAAAGTTTAGGGAGGGTTTGCAGAGGTAAACTCGAGGTTACCTAGGTGAGTTTGCGTTGCCGACAATGTCAATAGTAGGTACAGTTGATATTATATTTGAGCTTATACTAAAATTATTCTAGTAACATTTAATCTTAAAACTAATATTTTAAATGCAAGAACTAGCACTATTGTGCGAATGATGTATAAAAAAGTATAAGGGTATTAACCATTCCTATACCCCACAATTTTTACAAGGACCTTTGGGGATTAATTCCGAAGAGGTGAGACAATACTTCATCCTGTCACTGTCGCTTGTCTTGTCATTCTTGTTGATTTGGAATGCCCTGATGGACTAACTGGTCAGATTATTTGTTCCTCGAGTCATCAGGGTCAAACTTAGATCATGCTTGCGCTCACTGTTCGCACCAGCCCGTAACAGGAACTCTCCGCTCCTTCGTGCTCTTGCGTTCTTAACGGGCTCCTGATATCAGCACCGGAGTGTGACATTCTTGCATGGCGATGGACTACTGTTTGTCAGGAAAGTTTGAGATTTTGCGATATGATGTATGACAGCGTTTCTAGTACTTAATGCATTTTGTCTGTCATTTGCCATTTTTAAGTCCACAGTGTATTGGTTAAGCTACTGTAATATTAATTCGAAATTCTGTAAGCAAAAGATATTTACAGATATTTATTATCATCGTAGGCGAGTTTATCTATCTCTAATATTATAAAAGCGAAAGTGAGTGTGTTTGTCTGTGTGTGAGTGGGTATGTTTGTTACTTCTTCACACAGAAGCGGCTGGAGAGCTTTGAATGAAAGGAACAGATTTAGTTTATATTAACACCTAGGCTACTTTTTATCCCCATAAAATCATAGTTCCCATAGGGACAGTGCATCTATATGTCTAAATGCGAGCGAAATCGCGGGCTAAAGCTAGTTACATATACATAACTTCGTTCATTTGTACATAATTATTTATAATTATTACAAAATAGTACTTGAATTCACCAATGCAGCTTTTTTAATTCAAGTAAAGGATGATCGTCCGATGAGTGATACTAGGAGATCACAACGATACGGGTATTTTAACGATCTACGCGGCCATAAGTCAGTTTCACGAAGTACATCGCAGGTAAAAAAAGTACTACCAGTCAAATGAGGAGTAATTTAAGAACAATAGTCATCCCCTTCTTCCTTTATCCCATAGCCACTGTAGCCGGATAAGCCGTCGGAATTCGATCGTCCCATCTGGTGTAAGTGTCTGTTGTCGGCGTTCGTGCGCAACCATACATTTTGACAGTGAATATCTGTTATATTATATGTGTGAATTTTGAAAGAAAAAGCGATGGAACCTGATGCAACAGGTAATAATGTATGATTTCATAGTAAATTTGTCAATTTTTATTATTTATAACATACATTTTAAGTGTTTTTAAGATATAAAAAAAATTATAACTCGTATTTGGCCTTGATTTTTTTCATATTTTTACATTACTTAAGAGTTAAGAGGCCTTATTCATTTTTTAAAATTTCTTTTTTTTCATATTATGGCGAATATATTGATAATTTCAACCAACTTTTTGAAGTGAATAATACTTTTTCCCCGAGTTCTAGGTAGTAACGTAGCTATTTCATGCTTTCATTGCGTGCAGTCGAAAATAAGTTGAAAAAACGAATTTGACACGTGAATTTTGTAAATTTCGAGTAGTTTTTCGAACAAAAATTATCAATGAAAAATTCTATCTGTAGGTTTCAAATATATACCAATAAATCCCAATAGCCCTGTTCTAGGTATAGTAACATCAATAATATGTTAAGAAACATGTTTGATCATAGAGAATAATGTCTAAACAATCAAGATTTTAAAAGGATTAGGCCTCTTAAGACATAAGTTGTACTATCAAGGCAGATCCCGTTGTAATTTTTATTTACTTAGAAACTTGAAACCTTTATGTAGATGTTATTTTAAAAGATTGGCCGCGGAATCTCGTAGATAAGTAAAATATTAGGCTATCAATATATAGACGAAGAAATGCTAAAAATACATTATTCATTTTAGGTAAATTTTAAAGATTCCTTGTTTGTTGTAGGTTCGCAGGCTACTTCAGGTACGCGATTGTATTGCTTGCTTGTATTGTTCGCTTGTATTTATTTGACGACATCGTAATATTGAACTCGGCCTCGCTTTGCCTAATATTGAAGAAAAACTAAACTTTTAAAAATATGTTTTGTCCGGCGAAAAATACCACGAGGATCAAATCAAGAATTTTAAGCAGAGCTTTGCTCATTTTAAGTCTCAGATAAAACAAAGATGGTCATAAGCCCACAAAAAAAGAAGGCATATTTGTATAAACGGCATCCAATGATATGCATTACTGCCTATATAGCAGCTATCTGAAGAGGCTTGTGAGACAAGAAACAAACACTTCAGATCATATAGTCGAGATTGCGCCCGGAAATATTCATAAGAATCCTGTAACAGAGACATCCTTAATATACTACTTATCACTTCGGACCCTCTTTTAAGCTGCACGAAAATCAAAATAAAAAACCAGCCAAGTGCGAGTCGGACTCGCGCACCGAGGGTTCCGTACAAACACTTTCCATCCCTAAGTGGTTAAGTTTGCACCTGGTATGTATAGCGCCCCATATAAATGAGGTGCAAATAATACCTATATTAAAAAAAAACCACTTACTAGATCTCGTTGAAAACAATTTTCGTTGGTAGTTTCTATAGTAATGTAAATCATGTTTTTTTTAGATTTTTCATTTTCTTATTTTAGTAGTTAGAGGGGGGGACCAACTTTTTTCCACTTCGGAAGCGTCTGTCACGCAAACTATTCGGTTTAGAAAAAAAATATTTTAGAAACCTCGATATCATTTTTGAAGACCTATCCTATAAAAATTTTGAGTTTCAGTTCTAAGTATGGGGAGCCCCCAATATTTATTATTATTTTTTTATTTTTGCATCAAAATCTTAATGCGGTTCACAGAATACATCTACCTACCAAGTTTCAAGAGTATAGCTCTTATAGTTTCGGAAAAAAATGGCTGTGATATACGGACGGACAGACAGACATGACGAATCTGTAAGGGTTCCGTTTTTGCCATTTGGCTACGGAACCCTAAAAACAAAGTTTCTTGCCAGAAACTATTGCAATGCTGCCTTCGACGCCAAATACAGATGAAGAATATTTTTCTGATTGAGTGGTTTATTCTTATATGGAGTTCTTATAAAGAAAGCATATCAAACGTATATAAATTGTGATAAACCGTCATACTTTCTTGTAATTTCTATTTATTTCTTACACTTTTCCTTATTTATATCTTAAGATACAATTTTAATATGTTTTCTTCGAGAACTAAGGCCCGTACCGAAAAGTTTTTTTACAGAGTATATTTATGAATTATGATATCAATTAAACTCCAATGAACAGTAAGGATGTTTTATTTTTTTTATATGATATATAACGTCTACTTACAATAAATATATACATTTTATAGTTTGAGGGTTTTGCGGCTGAACAAGCGGATCTTTTTCTTCAAGCCTGCCATTAAGTTTTGCACAGTGGTTTCGGTGACGTTGCTGGCGTGTTTTTTCCATTTCTTTTTCAAATCTGCCTCTGATGTCGCTGGAGCACAGTTTTTACGCAACTCTGCTGTTACTAACGCCCAATACCGCTCGATGGGTCGTAGCTGGGGACAGTTTGGGGGGTTCCTATCTTTCGGCACACATTGCACGTTTTTTGACTCCAAAAACTCTTGTGTGACTCGGGCATAATGTGCAGTGGCCAGATCGGGCCAAAACAACACATTCCCTTCATGTTGCCTTATAAATGGTAACATAAAACCTTTAATACATTTTTGGACATAAATATCTGCGTTATGGTACCTTTCGTGATAAATAACCCAGTACGTTTTCACAAGAACATATTGCTTGCCATATCAAATATTTTTCCTCAAACTTCTCCATAAAAATATATTTATTTTGATCGCTTATTTATTTATCGTATGGCATTGTCAGTGGATAATCAAGATAATAACTAAAATTAAAATTATCAAATTATGAATTAATTGATCGCTTATATTCGCTTTATCTTCTCTTCCTAAAAAATATTTTATTATGCAAATTTATCTTTGTTTTACATATCAGTTAGACCTAATTTTTGCGACAAAATATTTTTGGCCGCGTAGATCGTATGTGCGACGACTCTCAGCAATGTGGAATAAGATACGAGAAAAAAAAAACAGTTTACCAGCCAAAACCCACTTATTTTTGATAAAAGTGTGCAAGGTAGATGATTTCAGACGAGTGAATAAATAAAAGTCGGTAATCATCTTACACCACAGACCACCCCCACTAGACGGAGCATGTAAGGCACATGTAAGGCGACCCGCGCGCACCAACGATATGGTACGGCAAAACATTAAAGTACCAACACGGCGGCCACCGTTTAGTTGCGTCCATGTTTATGAGGTCTCTCTACACCACTTAACACTACAATTTACCATGTTATTTATTTAATTTCTTTTTTCGTTGACGTACGCATGGATCATAAACAAGGACGCAACTAAACGGTGGCCGCCGTGTTCATACTTTAATGTTCTGCCGTACCATATCGTTGGTGCGCGCGGGTCGCCTTACATGCTCCGTCTAGTGGAGGTTGTCTGTGTCTTACACACATGTTTTATACAAAATTTTACTATGCACCGTCCAAGAAAACGTAAAATACTTAAATACATACAATGATTTTTGCATTAGAAAGAAAGTATGTTGCTTGATTTATCCGGTAAGAGGCAGTTGTTAACATTTTTAACTTCTTGAAAAACATTTTCCGGGTTTAAATTAACCGATTCGTAAGTTGAATTACATATTATTTTAAATTTTGCACAGATCGACTTCGAAATAAATAGAGTATGAATAAAAATGGCGGGGTTATTTGTAGATCCCGCTCGACATAACTATCTACTACAGCACATGTGCAAAAAGCAATTTCAATATTCGTCTTATGTCAACATTACACGAGCGCATGTACCTTACATTCAGCCAAATGTATAGAACGAATTAGTATTTAAAATTAGCGTATTGATCATATTTTGAATCGAATGTACTTAATTAAGAACGTATTTAATGAAGTAAGGTCAGTTTGGGTAAGAGAATTACATTGGGGTAAGGGAAACACTTAAAATAAATCACAGTATATGTGGTGAATTTGATTTTTAGACACAGTTCTAGGTAAAAAATAAATAAATGTAACTGTAGTTGGTCGTTTTATGTCTATTCACGTTCCACTTCCCCCATGTGTTTCGCTTACCTCACCTAAACTTATTGGTTTTGTTGTACTTTTATATTTAACAAAATAATCGGTATTTGACTAATATATAAAACTTTTTTTAATATAAAACCACTGCCCCGGACTGTCAGACCCAGCTAAAAAAAAGTAAAAATCACTTATGTGGCACGCACAGTGCGCTGTGGGCAAGACAACAGACTTGATTGTCCGTCTGAAAGAATAAACGCTTTGAATTCAGACAAATGTAACTGCCACTAAGTGATAGACATGTTGTCCCAAGAGGTACGCCACCAAGCTAGTCTAGCTTTACGTCCGTCAAGTGTCATTGCCAATAACAGTCAGAAGCGTAACATATATTCACGGTAAAATCACTAAATTTAGAATTAAACTAACCAGTAAAATTATCACTTCAACTTGTATTTAATAAGTATACACGATGTTAGGAATAACGATGTAGGAACGTTAGGCGATACAGGGACTATTTGGAAGAGTTTGAACACTATATGACTTAGTCCAATCCAAAGACCATAAGAATACTATAGACTGGGTATTGAGCCGGGCACGTGTAGCCGAGCTTAAGCGCAAATCTTCAAATACATGTCAACGTGACATCCACTGTCACTTAGTCACCGTTACGAACGTGCTTGAGTAATTATGTGCCAAAAAATTAAAAATATACAGAACCGTGCCATTATAATCGTCATGGCGAGATTCGCAGACTTAAAAAAGATATCTGATGCAGTTTCATTTCACAAATTCGGTATTTTCTGATATGTCGTAAAATATTGTAGTGTAATATGACATTTCTAAAAGGATATATACATTACTAGCATGACATGGCGACTATTCAGGCAACATCTTAAGAAACACGCAATCTATCTGTCCGTCAACGAGCGTCTAACAGTGCGGGGGAAGTAGTCTAAGCAATTGTTGATATTTTTTATGGAAGTTTTAAGGTGATTCGAGTCGCTCCGTGTTTCATACTAACTTTCAATAATATAATTTAGCGTAATCACTAAACTTTATCACTATATTTTTTTTTTATTCAGACAAAGTTGGTCTGTGTACGAATAAAAATCAATTGACGACGCGGGTGGAGCATTTTGTAGTGCACCTGCCTACTGAGCCGGCGGTCCTGGGTACGAAACTTCGAATTCCGGCAAAGGTAAATATTTGTGTGTAGAACTCGAATATGTTCTTGGGTCATGGATGGTATCTATATATGTGTGTGTGTATTTATATATTTTTGCTTAATTTGGGGCCAGGTTGATTTGTTTAGATAATATTATGAAATTAAGAAATCTACTCCATTTATTATTTAAAACCTGTTCCAAATTTTGTAGTGATGTTTTTTTAATTCTAATATTATGTAAACATTCTGGTTGACGGAAAGATTGTCACCATTATTAGGAGATGAACGCTTCCATTTGATTTCATCACCAAAAACTAAATGGTCAGATAATTTACTTAATGTACTACTATACAAAATGAATATTTTCATCATTAATTATATGCCCATATTATTATTTTATTATCGACTATATCGATTTGATCACGACCATTCGACCAACCTTTAGAATCTCTAGATGCATACCGCCGGCTGAGCTTATATTATATTTTCAGGGTCGGTAAGATTAGAATCCGTGTCACTAAGATAGGGTTCAATTTCAAATGTTTTAAAAGTGTAATATAGAACCTGGTGATATTCAGCCAGCGTTAGTATCAAAAGTGATACTACTGAATTGACGGAAGTAGAAATCAATTTCACGTCAATTCGAGACTTTGTCACACTGGACCACAAAGTCTCATTTGCCCTGGATTTGATTTCTAGTTATGTTATAACAGAAATAAATGCATCATCTGTTATGCATTTAAGGGCAAAATTTTTCGATACTGTGATCGTAGTAATTTATCACCACGTAATACGCACACATAAGCTCAGCCAATGTCACTCACTTTTGTTTGATGGGTGAATCGACTTTTAAGTGCACCTTGTTGCTATGGTTACGTCAAATTTGTCCCTCGGACAACCTTAGCATTTTTCTATGAAACAGTATGAACATGTCACTTGGACAACGGGGACAGAGTAAACAACACAAAAAAAATGATTCACCCTGTTTGTAAAACTTAATTTTTATAGGATTATAATTGTGTGCGTGTAAAAATCGGCTACAGCGGTGCTAGAACAAACTGCTCTGAATGCCATCTCCATATACTCCGTGGTCCAATCTGTGATAGTTTATTTTAAATAGCGTTTTTCAAAATGTTCTAACTCGTATCAAAAATTGTAATGAAAAGTTACAATTACATGAAATTATGCATTAAATCAAATTTATTTTCTTAGCATTAAGTACGCCATAAATTTACCAACCAATAAAAAAAGGTTCACGGTCCAAAAGTTTCTACATCGTTATACCAAACATCCTGTATACCATTTCATAAGATGTAGTTTTAAACAATTATATATCTTATAGAATTCATATGATCACTGCATAGTATAAAACAAAGTCGCTTTCTCTGTCCCTTTGTATGCTTAAATCTTTAAAACTACGCAACGGATTTTGATGCGTTTTTTTTAAATAGAGTGATTCAAGAGGAAGGTTTATATAATACATGCATAATTTATCAGCATTGCACCCGTGCGATGTACTTATATGATGGAAATGTATGAATAGCCCCTGCTCTTATTTAATAGCAACAATGATCACGCCCTCACCTGACGTTATGACATTCCATAAGGACTGTCTCTGCGCTATAATATAATCTTGGCATGTCATTGTGTGCTCTGTAAGGTTTCTTTTGTTTTAATAATTATATTTGAAGAAAGTTAATTTCTTTTGTTTAATTTAACAGGTTATGGGCCCAGCCCTACCTGTAAAAGTTATAAAGTCTATTTGTGCAGTTTTAAAATAGTAACGAAAATAATTTGTTATAGTAAAAATGAATGGAGAATTTAAAAGCACTTTTTGATAAATCTTGACCTTTAATACCAAACAATAATTGAAATATTTGACGCGGACAAATTGTAATGTAAACATTCATCTTTTTTTGAACTGAAAATCAGAATAGATTGCAATTGTTAATGTATAAAAAAACACTTAACGCCTGCTTACGATTTTACAATTTTCGTACAACTTTACTTAGTTTTCTAGGGTAAAATATTAATAATCTTATACTTTTTCCACGGAGAAGTTGATAACACATTCTTCGAAGTGCTAAATATATAGTTTACAAATGGATAATACAACTAATGTTGACGTTATCTACTTAACGGAAGCTGCCTTTTTTTTCACATTTCGCTCGGCGCAGTCTTAACAAAATGTAGATTGGTGATTTTCTCGGCTACGCCTCGTCCTTCAAAAATCATACTCAACCACGAAATACTTTTCCCGGCCTCTGCAGTAATATACTTTTCGTAATGCACATAATTGTATAAAATATATAACTTTTAATATTAATTACAAAATACGCTCGCAAATTGCAAGACGGCTTACGGCTCTATATTGAAGAACCTGCTCTGAAATTAAAGCAGTTTAATGAAAAAACTGCAAAGAAACCGGTGCCTTATTTTTCAAAAAGAATATAATAGACACACATAGCCCAAAATCGACGACGGAACGGAAGGGAAAGTGGTATATACCAGCTTCGTTCCATCATCGAGGGTAAAACAAACACATAAGGGAACGTTAAAGTTGTTGTGCTAAAACCTTCATAATCTATTAGACTGGACAGTAATGAAGTTTATTTTTGTTTTTTATTACGTCAAGACAAACTTGCTTGAAAAACAGTTTACGAAGCGGGTAAATGAATTTTAAATTAAAGAGCGAGAAGTCGAGTGCCGATGGCGACTGACTTGGGCCCAAGTTTTGTCATTGTTTCTATATTGCGCGAGGCAATTAGCGCAGTGTCGGACGCGGCGCGGGTCTTCTTCCCTCTCTTGCCAATCAAATTACGGGAGCACCCGCCCCGCCCTAACCATTACGGCCAACCTTTACAATTCATATCGCAACATCGACTCTTCAACTAACAATCTAAACAAATGAAGTCAGTTCGTTATTGTAAGGGCATTGTGTAAACTGAAGTGTAAAAATGATAGCAGCTCTCTCCAGCAGTGTACAAAAAAGGATTAGTGTTTAATTTTCTGTGCAAAGCACATTTCTCTAAGATACGAATTAGAAACGACCTTCGCTGTTTAAAGGATCAAAATATATTAATTTGTTGTTGCCTAAAAAAATCATGGCCGGACTTTGCGGCTGAACCATAGGCATGGTTCAGCCGCAAAGTCCGGCCATGATTTTTTTATATAGTTTTATTTTTTTTACCTCTGCATAGCATGGGGACCCTTTGTAGGCTTCTTATATAATAGACTTAAAGGCCGTTTCCGATTAAGGGAAGCAAAAATGCCCTTTAATATTATGACTTAGTTTTTTTTTCTACAGTCAGTTACGTCTAGTAGAGTAACTGTGTCAAGTTTGGTTGAAAAATTCTTTGCGGTTCCGCAGAAAAAAAATAAAAACGGAAATAATGAAATATGGTTTTTCTCCAAAAATATTTAACTTTAATGAACTATTATTTTTTCATTCTGTAAAGCTTAGTCAAGTTCATGTTTTAAGTGAAAATGGTATCTCTATATCTAACGATTATGTAAAAAATAGATAAGTGAAAATTTTAATATATATATTTTTTTATTTTTGTGAGAGGTACCACTCTAATTGATATTTCTAAATAAGCCTTAGTTAACGTCCTGTAACACATATTAATTTGATGGATAAAATCGGAAAGCAACTGTGTCAAAATGAAATAAATAACTGGGTTGGATTACATTTTATTAGTAAGCTATTCTAATACTTCCAAATAACCAACGCATACATCCTCTTTACAAATGAACAAGATTTGACAGTTAGTGACATTTGCCTTTTATTGTTATTGAAAATGTCATTATTTTTCTAATAACATAAAAACTATGCATATATTAATCATTTTTGCTATTTGGTATATAAGCTTTACTTAACATTATACCAGATTATCAATTTAAAGGTTTTAATCGGACACTAGCTGTAAAATGGAAATAAAAGACTTTTCGGGTATGACTTCATTATCTTGAAATTGTAATTACAAACTATTCTTTTTTCGCCACGCAATAATCCTCTTTCTACCGAAATTAAAATAAATACATGTTATGACAGTAATAAAGATGATTGAAGATTGTTTTTTTAAATGTAACATGACATTTCAGGGACATTAGAAAAATAACTCGTCTTTACAAAATGAATTCTAAAGCGAATGCAATCAAAAAATTATTAAGAAAGAAACCTACATCATTATATCACCTCGCAATGATATAAGTAGCGATTTCGTATCCATCAGAAATACTTAATGAAGATGGTTCGTTGAATTTGGAATATGTGAAGGAAAATTCTAATATACTGAAACTGAAAGTCCAATCTCGCCATATTTCAAAAAATATTTACAGATGCTTTATCGAATATGTCCCAAACAGCATTGGTGTTGGATCCATAAGGCGGCATTATTGTGGATGTGCCAACGGAATGCGAACAGTAGGGTGTTGTTCACACATTGTTGCTATTGTTTATTATTTATCGCACGCAAGATATTTGTCCAAAATCGTTCGGCCTGCGGAAACTTTAAGCGGACTTTTTGTGAATCACGGAATTCACGTTACTGTCAATGAAGATAGCGATGAGGATTAGAAAAAGTAGTGTACCAGTGTACCGCCAAACAGCAATGTTCGCATTGTTGTGTTCCGGTGTGGGGGTAAGATAGCCGGTGAAATTACTAGCATAGAGGCATTCTATCTTCGTCCTCCGGGTAGGCAAGCACTTGTGACTCCTCTGGTGTTGCAGGTGTTTATGGGCGACGGTAATCGCTTTCCATCAGGCGATACGTTTGCTCGTTTGCCCCCTATGACATTAAAAAAAAAAAAAAAGTGTATTTTTTTTCATTACGTAACTAAAAAGGTGACTTTTCTAGCAAATGTCACTGTAACTGTCAAATCTTGTTTATTTGTAAAGAGGATATTATGTTTTGGTTATTTAGCAGTGTTAGAGTAGTTTACTTATTAAATAGTAATGAATTCCAGCCCAGTTATTTATTTCATTTTGACACAGTTGCTTTCCGATTTTATCCATCAAATTAATATGTGTTACAGGACGTTAACTAAGGCTTATTTAGAAATATCAATTAGAGTGGTATCTCTCACAAAAATAAAAATATATATATATTAAAATTTTCACTTATATATTTTTTACATAATCGTTAGATATAGAGATACCATTTTCACTTAAAACATGAACTTGACTAAGCTTTACAGAATGAAAAAATAATAGTACATTAAAGTTAAATATTTTTGGAGAAAAACCATATTTCATTATTTCCGTTTTTATTTTTTTTCTGCGCAACCGCAAAGAATTTTTCAACCAAACTTGACACAGTTACTCTACTAGACGTAACTGACTGTAGAAAAAAAAATCTGTCCATTATCACGAAAGGGCATATTTTCTTCCCTTAATCGGAAACGGCCTTATGGTTCAGCCGCAAAGTCCGGCCATGATTTTTTTATATAGTTTTATTTTTTTTACCTCTGCATAGCATGGGGACCCTTTGTAGGCTTCTTATATAATAGACTTAAATCACTACCCCCGAGTGCGTCGCACTTATTTTAGGCCAACTATTCCCACATATTATAAATGCGAAAGTTTTTCTGTGAATGTGTAATTTTTGTCGCCGAAACGGCTGGACGAAATGAAATTCGGAACACCGATAGCTTATACCCTAACATATTTAACACGAAGGCAATATGTTATACCGAAAAAAGAAACATGGATCTTGTAAGATCCATACTAGGATCTTGTAAGATCCATACTAATATTATAAATGCGAAAGTGTGTTTGTCTGTCTGTTACCTCTTCACGCTTAAACCGCTCAATCGATTTTGATGAAATTTGGCATAGAGATTGTTTAAGATCCGAGGAAGGACATAGGATAGTTTTCATCCTGGAAATTATACCTAAAAAGATTGAAAAGTGAGTGTACATTTCTGTTGGGGTGCGGTGACCCTGTAGAAAATGTAATTATTAGACCAAAAGCACAATTGCTCTTACATTTGCTTAGGCACTTTTAATAATCCCTTTTATCAAGTTCCACGCGTACGTAGTCGCGGGCAAAAGCTAGTAATTTATATATTTTAAGGCGAGCGAAAGCGCGGGCAAAGGCGTTTTAGAATTTTAGAACACGAATGTACATTTTATACACAGTGCTCGAAAGGAATAAGAATAATTTTCTTTATTTTTAAAGTGTCGTATAAAATTCGCTGGATTCGGGTTAGTTTCCGAGATATTAACGATTTTGATGTAAATAAGTAAACTAGAAGAATTCCTGCAAATTATAACATGGGTCTCTTCGAGGCAAGAATAAATAGGCTGTTGCTTAACTAGCGAACTACATCTCCGACCCCGCAGCCACTTACCAGTCCCCTACGTTATCCCGAAAATCTTTCGTTCTAATTTCATTTTCCTTAATTTATGTAAACATAAAATCACTAGACCGAATCTTTATTCACTTACTTTCTTAAAACCGAACTCTCAGGAGCCTTACTTTATATTTGTCCGATTTTTAATACTAATATCATAATACCTATAACAATGCTAATACCTAAATTTAACATATCGTATTATCTACATCTCTTAAAGGCAGACGGGTACTAAGATCATAACACGTGTTATAGGCAGACAAAACACGCGGAGTCGGGGTTTACCCAATTCGATATTTGTCCAAACCCGGGCTTCTATTTTTGCTCTGAGAGAGGACGCTTCCTAACACCTAACCATGTTGAAGGGGTACTATTTTACCTGATGTTTCTTTATTTTTAATTTTCCTCTATACCTAATTTACCATTAAAAATTAGCGGCACCCTTAAAAATTACGTTTAATCATCTTTAGCATAGTTGTCATTTAGTATCAATAATGATAAGGTTTATTTATCATTATTAGTAGAAGCTCTAGAGATTTGACCTTTTTCAACAAAGGATGCCATTTCGCCCAGGGGTATCTATGGGTAAACTGAGCTGATTATGACCGGGAGCCACGAGGAAACATCGTGCAGGAGGGCGGGGGAAGGGGGAGAAGGGTGCATCCGCCGCGCTCCACTCCAAGCTCAATATTTTCAAAAATAAAGTAAGTGCATCTAAGAAAAGCATCATTGAAAATAATTATAGGATAGCGAATTAATTCATTTTGGAAAAGATTCATTTTGGGAGTTTTATTACAAAAAAATGAAGGAATAAAAAGAATAAACAATTAATATATAAACCTAATTATAAATAAAACACAGGCTCATGATCCGTGCCGAGCGGGAGGGTGCCCAGAAGGCTGGCTGCATTATCGCGCTAAATAGCCAGGGTTCTTTGGCATAGGTATAAGCCAGCCATCTATCTGGTCGCGTCGACGGTCTCTTCGGCAGTTCCTGAAATATTTTTTGAGCACATTGTCCCCATGCTCCGAGCGTTGCTACCCCAAAAGGCTCCAACATATAGCCACTATCGATGGCTGCATATTTGCTCCCCTTGAGGTGTTCGGCCGCGACCGCAGCAGCCAGCGCGAAGACCGGCTTCTCCCATTGCCGGTACAAATGGGGGATTCAAGGCAGGCCAGCCAAGTGGGGCAGTGTGATCTCCAAGAATTTACGGCGTCAGAAAAAAAGGGATCCAATGTATCACAAATGATATTTAAATTTAAAGGCGCTGGCTAAATTTCTGGTGAGAAAATATAAACTAATAACATTAAAACGAACAAAAAATACGGCTTCATTTATTCACTAAATCATTATTACATACAAAATGCAACGATTTCTACAATTGAAAATATACCTACATGATTAAATAGCTTATTAAATTACAAATATATACTTTATTTATATGAAGGCGTTTAGGAGGGCCCTGACGCCTCGGTTGGTTTGGGTCTCAGGGTAACGCAAGAGCTAGCGGTACCGCGTAACTTTCACAGAGGACTGCTCTTCCGATCCAAAGAGGTAACGCCGCCAGCGTAATAGAAATCATGACGCAGACCGACCTACAGGACGGGTTATATTTTTTTTATATATATATATATATATATTACAATTGAAATGAATTAATTTGAATTGAATTATTATCCTTTGTTTTATATTTATCTATAGTTTTTAGTATTGTAAATATATATTGTAATTTTAAAACAAACTTTATCGGTGTTATTATCATATATTGAGACATTTCGAGATCATGAACGTAACGTCACGTTCGAAACGGCGAGGTAATTAAAAACACACTTTTTGAACGCGAGTAAGTCCCGTTTTGATATAATAACGGTATTATTATGTACCAAAAACTTATACATATATTAGTTGCAACGCGTCAAAGATTAAAGAAAATTACAAAATTAATACTTTTGAAAAGCATAATAGGGGTTTATTTGAATAAATACGTTAACATTATTTTATTTAAATGAGATCAATACGTCAATTTGACCAATAACTATCTATAAATAAATAAACATATATTTATACTTCAATATTGTAAGTGTCTAGAACTTATTGACTAACTAATATAAATTACTAATAACTTTTTTAATTAATAGTTATAGCTACTAACAGCTTCCCATCATGCCAAAATCATTGGCATTTTATGATGAGCAACGATTTTCACTTGAAAGAAAGTGTTTCACATTTTGTGAGTATGTTTGGGTGGAGATACCAAAAAGCTTGTTAATATAAAAAGTGATCACATAAGTGATTTATTAAATTTTGAATGTGTTTTTCCCGTTCCAACTCTGGCAATTACTGAACAAGTGAACATGTATCTGATTTAGAAAATAAAAGAAAAACGGAAGAGGCGTTTGTTTCGCATTACCACTCGCCTTAATACAAAATAAATCACAGTATGTGTCGGTTGAGTAGGTTTTGTCAAAACCGTAAAAATATGGTGCTGCAGTTGATCGCACTGTCCTTATTAAAGCAATTTCTGTTGAAATACTTAAGGGTTTCACTTCCCCCTTGTGTTCCACTTACCCAACCTGACTCTAGTCAAGATAAAGTAGTCTACTTTATTACTTTTTTATATTTATATTGTACCTCATTCATCTGATTTGATCAATTGGTACTGACCTGACTGCGTACTGTGTACTGGGTATTTTATAATAGAACGTAAACATATCTTTACATACGTTAAAATCTACAGGAGCCTCCGCCCTCTCATGTAGATCTCATGTTAGTATATGCTACGACTGTTAGTAACTAGTATTATGAAAATACTCGTATATTGTTGAGCTGTTTTAAGATGAGTCGTTATTAGATGCTATTAAGTCGGGTTGGTCCAGCGGTTTTATGTACAAAACCATATTGCTTAAAGTGAAGGATTGGGATATTTAAAAATGAACTACTATTATACCAAAGCTTGTAGTAATAGTGTAAAAAAAAATAGTTTGAATCTAGGAGCCGGAGACGTCGCCACTGCACACGACTTGCGCGATAATTACCAAAGTCGGCCGAAGGGGGGCGGCGCACAAGCGATCTTCTGTCAAAAGGATCGCGTGCTGTGTGGCGAACGCCCGTATTAAAAGCTAGCGAAGAACCCGTGCCACATCAGATAACATGCAATCAATTTCGCAATCTACATGCCTCTACGTCGGCACCGCCCCTGGACTGACGTCACGCCGATAAGCTCATAGTGCCAGCTAACTACTGGTACCACTTCGCCTAGCATACTCAAAATTCATGAATTGAATTCAATTTTGAGGTATCGCTTTGTCCTGTCTCGATTTCTGCTAACGATAAGTACTCGTATATTCGGTTGCACAAATTAGTTGTTCAACTTACTGTTTAAGACTGGTGAATACTTTTTTATGGTTATAATTTTAAGACACATACGTCATAAAATGTTCAATTATAAGGCTTGTTCACGAAATAAAGTAGCCACAGAGAAATACAAATAAAGCGTGAATTTTTCGCAATATTTCAAACAAACAAAATTAAATCTGTACCCTATTATTCGAAAAATTATATAATATATAAAATATTAATGAGACCCCAAGACGGAACCAACTGCTTGACCTTTTTTCGAAGTCCTGCCATTAGTGTACGAATAGAACTAGAAGTGAACTGACGAGCAGCTGCGTTCCATATCTTTTTGAAGTTAGCTTCACTGTCGGCTACTGCACCTTTCTTGAGCAGGTATCTCTTAATGTTTGCCCAATATCTTTCAATCAGGCGAAGTTCTGGGCAATTTAGTGGGCTCATTATTTTCGGAACATAATTGATACTTTCCTTATCAAGGAACTTTAAAGGTGTCCTTAGCGTAATGAGCAGTAGCTAAATCTAGCCAAAATATTGGGAGATGTTCATGTTTCCGATACACGGGCAGAATTCGCGTCTTAAGACACTCCTTTCGGTAGACATCGCCGCCGATTGTACCCGTAGTGAAAAAGCTGGAACTTTTAAGCCCACATGAGCAAATTGCTTGCCATACGAGGATTTTTTGGAGCGAATTTAACGTTTTTATGTCTTTTGTAACGCATGTTTCATCATCCATGAGTATGCATCTGTCGCGATTTTTATTAAAAACTTGTTAGATAGGCCAGCACCATTTTTTCGGGATTTTCTGTTTCTTCCTAGTCTGTAAATTATTTCTTTTTTTGCGTTATGCACGTTCACAACCGCAGTTTTCAACTTTTTTGCTATATCTCGCGTAGACGCCGATGGATTTTGACGAAACGACGCAACTATTGCCTCGTCCAATTTCGGTTTAACGCAGTCTTTTCTGCGAACTTGACCTGGCAGATCATCTAGTGTATTAAATTCCCCAAACTTTTGTATCATTTTTCATACACCATCTTTAGATATCTTATGTCTTTTTGCGAGTTGACGCATGGATATGCCCTTTTCTGCACAATAAGACACTATAATTAATTTACAAATATTTTCATTTATCCTCGGCATCTTGATCTTATCAAGTCAATGACATCCAATATATATTTTTCTTAAACCAGACATTATATGTGTTGAACTATGACATGAAACCATATCAAAAACTATCTATATAATTATATAACCCCGAATTTACGTGGCTACTTTATTTCGTGAACAAGCCTTAGTGGTCGGTCTCAAATATACAGCGTTAAATGATTAACAGCTGTCCTTTCGCTGATTTGGTTCAGATTGAGTGCAGAAGGGATAATTTTTGTAATGGCATTTTGACATTTGTTAGAGAGAAGGGTGCCTCCGCCGCGCTCCATTTCAATATCTTTGTAAATCAAGTAATTACGCCGAATAATAAAAAATATGCATAATTATTAATTTTAGTTAAAACAACAACTTTTTTTTAGAAACCATACCATATTTATCATTCAGAGATCATAAGTTCAAAATAACTTTTATATTGATTTGGACACAATAATTTCTGTTATATTTTTAATTTGTTTACGTTTGGTACACTAATTATTTTTCAACTCACTCAGTAAATACCATCATCTTATTAAAATTAAAATTTCCGTGAGAAATCTCTAATAAATAACTAAGAATCATGAAAATAAAGTAACCGCAAATAAGATTATTATTTAAATTGTTTGTCCGTTATTCGAAATTTGTCGACATTTAAAATACATTGACAGTAGCAGTGCAGAAAAATGGTCAGTGGAAGAACTAAACGCAGGGAACAATTAAAAAGTTTATACTAGTTTTTATTTTTTAAATTTAGTGAATGTTTTTTTTTCAGACTGATAATTCAGTGAATTATCAAAGTCTGAAAAAAATTAAAGTAAAAATGGAGTAACCGGCCAAATTAAGAGTACCCTCATTTGTACGAGACGTCATAAACGGAAGGTGTGTTTTTTACTTAATCGTATTATTTAAATAATATTGATTTCCCGGATAAGGCCAATAATATATATATTTTTTAATATGTATTAACGCCTTATAAAAATAATGAACGATTTCTCAGTCTAGTTTTACTACATTAATGGGAACATTTCCAAGCAAGTTGGAGAAAAATTAATTAACTCAGCTATGAAATGGTTTGGAACCCCGCGTTTTTTACAAATTTGGACAAGATATAAAGAAATCAATCATTGCGGTTGAATTAATATACGTAGTGACGGCCTATGTACGAGGGCTGCACTGAAAGTTTCGGGAATCTAATACTTGTGGAGACCAGATGATTGCTGCTTTTAGTAATGAAGCACCTTCAAAGACGACAATATACAGGTGGTATTCAGAATTTCAACGTGGCCGTGTGTCCCTCAAGGACGAGCGTGAAGGTCGACCAAAATCGGCAGTCTTGCAAGAAAACATTGATATTGTGCGCAGCTGATACAAGAATACTGGCATGTGACTTATCGGGAAATTCAAGAGTGTTTGGGTATTGGAATGAGTCAGATACAAATCATTTTACGGAAAGAATTAGGCGTGCGAAAGTTTTTTTCCCGCTGGATCCCTCACTTATTAACTGACGAACAGAAAGCGTCTCTTGTCGATTGGTGCCGCAAAACTTTGAATAAATTCAATGGAGTTGGCTCAAATGCAGTTTTTAGTGTCGTATCAGGTGACAAGACGTGGATATATGCATATCTGTCCATGCTTCAGCTTCTCGCATGACTCTCGTGATCCGTACATCCCGTAGGTCTCGTCTTCTAACGATGACGTAGTCAAGGAGGTGCCAATGTTTGGAGCGCGGATGCATCCATGTAGTTTTGTACTTATCTTGCAGCCGGAAAAAGCTGTTAGTAATGCTGAGACCAAACTCAGCACATAGAGTAAGTAAGGAAGTTCCATTACCATTGCACTTTCCAATGCCTTGCCTCCCCAGTACATCTTTCCAGGCTGTGTACTCTGTACCCACCCGCGCATTAAAATCACCAAGCAAGATCAATTTGTCGCCGGAGGGAATGCCTAGCAAAACATCACGAAGATCACCATAGAAACCGCCTTGTACGCTCTAAGCTAAAGTTACAGTACAAACTCCCGCGTAGAGCAAATCACAAAGTCCCGTCGAGGCTTGCCTTTGCAAAACTAGTCCACAATCAAGACGCGCGGCTCCATCTCAAACAAGAGTTTGCTGACGTTCAAGCTAGTAGTGTCACGAGCACTTCTATCGATGCAGTGGCATTTCTCTTGCTGACACTCTACATACGGCATCTCAACGAGTTATAGGTAAGCAGCAAAGGGAAAACCAGGACTGGATCGATGATTCCGATGCTGCTATACGAGCTCTCGTTGAAAATGCAAGGAGTGCTCTTAGAGGGCGATTCAGTGCTACTGAGCGTAAGACCGCAATGCAGGAACTAAGAGCGAAAGTACGTAGTTTGAAGGACAACTGATGGCAGCGTAAAGCTGAAGAACTGCAGATACTTGCTGATACCAAGCAATCAGCAAAGTTCTTTGAGGGACTGAAGACAGTTTTCGGACTCGTTGCAAAAAGACTGCTCCAGTGTATACACGTGATAAGACCAAACGTTTGACAGATTCCGCTGAAGTGCTTGCTCGTTGGGCAGAGGCAGAGCATTTTAATGAGGTGCTCAATCCTGCCAGTTCAGAAGCGGATCTTGCGTACATTTCGTCTCTTGAAAACCTGCCTACTTCTGACGATCTTGATGACCCGCCGTCTTTTCCGGAATTTATCAGTGCCATCAAGCGGTTGAAAAATGGTAAATCGCCAGGGTCAGATAGCCTTCCTGTGGAAGTATACAAGTATGGAGGACCGCTTATAAAGAACAAGCTATTTGAGCTGGTCACTCGCATTTGGGATGAAGAAGTTGTTCCTCAAGACTGGAAGGATGCCTGTATTTGTAAATTGTACAAAGGCAAAGGAGACCTTTCAGATTGCAGTTCATATAGAGGCATTGCTTTGCTTTCAGCGGCTGGTAAGATCTTGGCCCACATAATAAACAAGCGGCTTAATACGCTAGCTGAAACCTTCCTTCCGGAGAGTCAATGCGGCTTCCGCCCTAATAGAGGCACGGTTGATGCTATCTTCGCTGTAAAGCAACTTCAAGAAAAAAGTCTGGAACAACTCCGTGACCTTAATTTGTGCTTTGTCGACCTGGAAAAAGCCTTTGACCGCCTACCAAGAACCGCCTTGTGGAAAATTCTTGAGAAAATCGGCTGTCCTGTGAAGTTTGTCAATTTAATTCGTCAATTCCATGAGGGCATGAAGGTCCGAGTCCGACACGAACACAACTTCACAGACCAATTTCCGGTTAATAGCGGAGTTTTGCGAGGCTGTGTCATGGCTCCAACACTATTTCCCATCTATTTCGCTGTGGTAATGAAGGATGCACTAAAGAACTGTGGTGGGCAGATCACGCTCAATGTTAGATCTGACAGGAGCGTCTTTGAATTAGCTCGGTTCAAAGCGAAGAGCAAGACTCTTAAGGTGCCTGTGCTTGAAGTCCTCTATGCTGATGATGTTTGCCTTATGGCTGACAACCCAGAATCTCTCCAGCAATATTTAAATCACCTTGACAGCTCTTGTCGGAAGTTTGGTTAATGAGTGAGTCGAAAATTAATAAGTTTACCAAATGTAAACAAATAAAAAAACAGGAATAATTGTGTCCAAATCAATATAAAAGTTATTTTGAACTTATGATCTTCTCCGAATGATAAATATGGTATAGTACTAAAAAAGTGCGTTTAGAAGTTGTTGATTTAACTAAAATTAAAAATTATGTCTATATTTATTATTATAGTGTTTTCATATAATTTGAATTCTTATTAATATATTTTGGTTTAAATCAATATGATTCGGACCCGAAATTTTATTCCTATTCCTAAAAAAAAAAGTACCAAATGAACTTCATGGCACTGATATATTAAATTAAAAACGTAGATTGGTGATTATTTCCAAACATATTTGGAGAAAAGCATTATACAAGCCTCGGCGGGAATGTCAGTTCGCAGATTCGTATTATTGAAGGACTCGGCAACGCCTCGTCTTTCAAATTCATAATCATCGACGAACTGACTTTTCCCTGCCTCTGCAGTAATGTACTACTTCTTCAATAACGTTTTACGAGATTAATTTTATTGATTCGTCAATTGAACTCGACATTAGAAACAGCAGCAGAATTGCACAAATCAAGTTCAAAATTACCCAGACATCGATAAAAAATGGCATGACCCAAAAGCAACTTTTTAATATTCATCTTATGTCAAAATGTCACGAGCACGTTTACATTCAGCCATGAATGAATTAATTAATAAGAAATAAAAGTTCGTTTATTAATAAAATACGAAATCTAATGGAATTTAAAACGTGTTTAATTAAGTATTGGTTCTATTGTACTAACTGTATAGTAACAATCTGTATTTGTCTAATTTATCAGTTTTTTTTTAATAATAAAACCTCTGAATCGGGCTGTGGTTAGATCTCTAAAACTACGCAACGGATTTTGATGCGGTTTTTTAAATCATCTATTCAGTCAATCAGTGATTC
The DNA here is from genome assembly GCA_947623375.1 of Apotomis capreana. Taxonomy (NCBI): domain Eukaryota; kingdom Metazoa; phylum Arthropoda; class Insecta; order Lepidoptera; family Tortricidae; genus Apotomis; species Apotomis capreana. Next base: position 23,848,762 of record OX392498.1, on the reverse strand, counting down.
AAGAGGAAGGTTTATATGTATAATTTATCAATTATCAGCATTGCACCCGTGCGAAGTGGGGGCGGCTCGCTAGTCTTCTGTAAAAAAATGTTTAAAAGAAATAAAAACACAAAGATATGCAGGATTAAGAAAAAAAAGGACACTAAAATCGATTCAATCAACCGTTCGTGATTAATAATAGGTAATCGTTAAATTTGACATACCATATGCCTTAGCTACATCACTACAAACATCAACCAGCAAGTGTCAAATATTTGCTTAAAAAATAATTTCACTGTAATATTCAGTGTACGTAGAAATAAAACCAAAAATTGCTACAACACAAGTTGTATTACCAATTTACGCATGTTTTTCCAGTATTCTGCTTACATATACCCTCTCTTTTAAGTAGCACGACAAGGTCTCGCCTAATCAAGGCATTCACCGACGCTACAATGCGAGTTGAAGTCACGCGACCGTTTTATCACACTCCTCCTTTCTGTTTTATAGGAAGATAAAGTTTGTTTAAAAACCTTGCATGTCTGTGCAACATCGGCATCACAGTCGTGACAAGTGGTGCAACATCGGCATCACAGTCGTGACAAGTGGTGCAACCCTTAATGTGTAAATTGATCAAAAATTAAAATAAAAAAACAGTAAAATAATAAAAGTTGACAGTAGAGATTTACTATTTCATAATTTAGCATTAGGCATTTTAAGATGAAATCAATAGCTGTATAAGGTCTTTTAAATCATTAATGCATTTTGACGAAACCGTTTTACTTCTGGTGGTTTGTCAAAACAAATATCAAATATCTTTGATTTCTGAGTTTAGACTAGTCTTCAATCGATTAGTGCGACAAAAATGACGACAAATGTGTCTTCACAGAAATATATCAAGTCAAGATAGAAGGAAAGAGTTCAGCAATTTGTAGGGAGACCGAGCGTGTAACATTTTGCGTAGGTACTTTGACGTCACGAGCGTAATTTAGTGATGGGCAACATAAGCCGCGCGAAAACGCTTCAAAAGCATCGATTCACAGATCGATAAGAACACGGTACAGATTCTATGCATCGCCACCCCCACCGCACCGCACCGCGCCGCGGCCAAGCCGCTGTCACAAACAAAAACAGGGTGACATCTATTTGGCATATTTTTTTTTGTCCGAATCTAGTTACGCATAACAAGTTTCGCATAATTTATCTACGCCGAAACTTGCCGAAACTTTGTTCCGCATAATTTTTTTTTGGTCGAATGATTGTTTCGCCGAATATTATAATAGCATAATATTAAGATTGCCGAATTTCAATACGCATAACTTGGTTGTGCATATTTATAATTTAGCAGAATTTGGATACGCCGAAATTATTTTTATACCATTGCCTATTTTACCATAAGGCAGGTCCGACTTGGCTTAGGTTAGGTACGACCACCAGCGAAGCGAGGAGGAGTGTTAGGTTGAATTAGGACCCTAACGAGCGAGCGAAGCGAGCGAGCCACGCGGGTCTAAAACGAGTGGTCGAAAAATCCTAACATTACTCATTTCAACCATAACCTGTTTGTTAATAAATTTAATAATATTTGCTTTGAACTATGTACTTACATTATACTCGTATAGCTGCATAATAATATAATAACGTAATTATAATTTCCTCTGTTTTCAAAATCGATTTTAATCAAGTAAGAGAATCGCAGTGTACAGCAGCACTATTCTTACTTTTGACAGAATAAATGAGAAATCCACCTTGGAACGTGACTCGACAATTTGAATAGCCTATTTTTACATCGCTGGTTTTGAACGCACGCCGAGTCTGGATCGTCAATTTAAAGCCGCAATGGAAAATTTCCTTCTACCTTGATATATTTCTGTGTGTGTCTTGTTGTCTAATAACCAAAATGTTAAGTAGTCATTTAACGACCAACTTATGCGGCGACATATTCGTGATCTAATGAGCCCCCGACCTCCTTATTGATTTGTAACTTCATAATTCGTGTATAGTACAAAATATGGGAGACGTTACGTGCAAATAATCTTTGCAAGTCAATTTGTATTATGAGTTAATGGAGAATAACTGGCATGATTTACGCGGCGCCACCGACTTTGCTCGCGGGCAGGCACAATTATCGGCCCGCGGGCACACTCAATTACAAAAAGGCGCACCCGCGGGAGGTTCGCCTTCAAGCTTCCTCTCCCAAAAAGACTTCGTAACAAAGATTTACTAGGATAAAACCAGATAACAACATAAAAAAAAATTGACGCAGTTTATTCGATAAACGAATCACCGTTCGGCTATCAGGTTGAGAGCTGCGTTTTAATTTGCGTGGCGACACACGAGTGGACTCCGCGCCATGGTTTGTGGGAAGTGTCGCGTCGAGTACCTTGCTAATTGCAACGCTATGCCATCGCTGGCGAACAACATACATGCGGTAGTCCTTTCGAGTCTTGATATTTGATAATAACTAGTCTTGATAATAACTTGCAAGTTGGTTTAGTTGTCCTAAAGACAAACTCAATATAAGAGAATAGTAGATTGTGCCAAAAAGCCATTGTGGCCGGAAGGGATTATTAGGACGACCGAACAAAATGAGCGAGGACAAATATAAACTGAGTGACATAAAGGCTTTTTAGCCGCGTGTTAAACACTCTGTTTTTCACTTCGCCTATATGAAAATAAAAAATATCCTAAAAATATATTGTCACCACGAGTATAGGTAACTGATAATTTTTGTAGATTTCGTACTTTTTAGGATTCCGTACCCAACGGGTAAAAACGGGACCCTATTACTGAGACTTCGCTGTCCGTCCGTCTGTCACCAGGCTGTATCTCAAGAACGGTGATAGTTGAAATTTTCACAGATGATGTATTTCTATTACCGCTATATCAACAAATAGATACTAAAAATAAAATAAAATAAATATTTAACGGGGGCTCCCATACAACAAACTTGTTATAGATTATGAACCCTTCATGCGCGAGTCGGACTAGCACTTGCCCAATTTTTATTTAATAATGTTTTCAACATTTAACTGAGCGAACACAGCTGCAGTTAAATCTTTTACGGTCCCGCTGTTATGGCAAAAAAGTAACTTGTTTTTATATGTAAAAAAATAAAAAAATATAATAGTAAGAGACATAAACAATAAAATATATGCACTTTTGTGTGTTTAAAACATTACATAAACCCTACTTCACGGATGACCATGCATTGAGATTACCGTGACCTACAAATAAAATAAATAAATAAATATTAAGGGACAATCATACACAAATCGACCTAGTCCCAAACTAAGCAAAGCTTGTACTATGGGTACTAGACGACGATATACATAATATATAAATACATATATAGATTACATACATGACCCAAGAACAAATATTTGCACAAATATTTGCCCCGGCCGGGATTCGAACCCGGGACCGCCGACTCAGTAGGCAGGTGTCTACAAACCGAGCCAAACGCGTCGTCAAACGCAACGTCGTCGTCGTCGTCGTCGTACGCTCAATATTATTTATTATCTCCCATGTATCAACAGATATATTTAATAAACTATATATTTTTAGAAACTACATAAGTTTAGCGTTATGGCTATATTTTTTGTTTTGAGGTGTCTGTTATGCTTTTAAAATTATTGGAAGTAATATAAAAAATACAAATGCCGTTTTTCAGTTTTTCCCAGTTTTTCAATCTTTTTTGTTAGAAAGTGCATTAATTTTGTTCAAAAAATTTATTCCTCATCCTTCATTTAACCGAAAATTATAAATCACTTGCCCTATTATGTATAGTTTTAGAGAAATGTTGTTTAACACAGTACCTAAACCCTACTTCGCGGACGATCATGTATTGAGATCGCCCTGACTTACACTTAATATTATTTATTATCTCCCATGGATCAACAGATATATAATACTCTATATATTTTTAGAAACTACACAAGTCTAGCTTAATGGAACTGTAATAATTTTAAAATAATTGGCAATTGTATAAAAAAACACATGAAGTTATTCAGTTTTACCTACCCTTCAATTTTTTTTTGTTAGAATGTGCATTATTTATGTTCATTAAATAGATTCCTCATCCTTAGTTTATTCGAAAATGATATATCACATGCCATATGATGAATCACGGTGGCTCTCGCCGGCTACCGGTCTGAATTCACTCAAGACCACCTAAGGATCAACTGTGCCAAGTTTCAGCGCATAGTCAAAAAGTGCAAGGTGTCGTGCACTAACACCCCAGCTACTACTAAACTTTGTGGAAAATTTTCTGCATAATTTTACTGGTATTCTTAAACACATGTAAATAAGTAAATAATCCAATTATAATAAAAACTTTTAAAGCCATTTTCGACCACTTCCACAAAAACGCATGTAACTCTGAAACTAAAAGCCGTGTAAGTGTAGCCTTTTACTAAACACTCCCACATATTTGTCTAACTGCGCCCAGCGTTTTGAAGTTGTTTTTCATTTTTGCCCAGTGCATATGTGTAAAATCGCGTACTTTAATCTGTCAATTATAATTTCACAGACAAAATCACAATAACGCACTTTTTAATCCTGTACCAAAATTCTATACTCTATGGTACCCGCTACAGAACTTTAATATTCATAAGACATCTCTCTACTCAACTTTAATAATTTCAAAAAGAGAACATCAGCACATTTGATTTAAAAAAAAGCACGCTCGTTTTCACTGACCGTACCCGCTCGGCAGGTCTCGTGACCTACACGCGGTACTCGACTTTATGAACCTTCATTGCGCTACTATTGCGTAAAATACTATTAAATTATTTAATTTAGGACTAAATTGAGGTTTGCTACTTCTTCACGCTCAAATGGCAGGACCAATATTGATAAATTTTGGTATGAAGGTAGCTGACATGGATTAACACAAAGGCTACTTTTATCCCGAAAAATTTAGGGTTCCCGTGGGGTAACACCACGCGGCGCAGCTAGTATTTACGTAAATGCTATTTCTTGGAGTTGTAATATTAGTATTAGTTGTGGCCCATGAGCATGCTTGCATGCACTCTGGAAATGTGTCCTGCAATGTGTGTGCGCTGATCTGGACATTGTGACTGAACATACCTACCTTGGGCTAATAATAGACAGTAAACTTAATTGGTCTCCTCATATTGATCATGTATGTAGTAAACTCAGATCTATATTATCCAAATTATCTATACTTAAAAACAAGTTGCCATAATTATAGCACTTTAAGATTGCTTTATATGGCGCTAGCCGATTCTGTCATAAGCTATGGCCTGTCTAGCTATGGTAGAAATTATAAGACACATCTAAATAATATATATAAACTACAACTAACATTATTAAAAACTATTGTACCTCTTAAGATAAAATATAAATATAGATATAACTATGAAAGTCTGTTCAAGTACTGTAGGGTGATGCCTGTACATGACAAAGTAGATCTAGCTATCGTGACCCAATATATTAATAATATCCCCTTGTTAAATAGAAGATTCAGACCAGAAAATTTACGCAATCTAACAAACATACCAGCATTCACAATTCCTCCTTGCACTAATGAATACGGCAACAGAGTATGGACGCAGGCCTTACCACGCGCGTTGAACAGACTTCCATGTGATTACGATTATGATAGTAAATCTACTAAACAAGTTATAACCTCGTATAAAAAAATGTTAATAGATAGCCTTCCCGATTAGTAAGTATATAATTGAATAAATATTGCAAATTTGTCAACATACTATATTTTCCTCTACTTAGGTTCGATATAATCTTAAAAAATTACGATTAGTCTAAGCTGTAAAAACCAATAAACAGTTCAAATTAAAAAAAAAATTTAATTAAAAAAAATACTTTACAGTAACAGAAAACGTCGCTTTTTTTTATTATCCGTGTCCCGTGGCTATGATATGTAGATTTATTATATTGTTTCCATTTAAACCCTCGTTGTAGTAAAAAGTACTATTTTAGCCCCGCTACACGAAACTAACATTACAGTGAAAACGATATTTTATGTGGTATTGAAAGTTTCGCCAATCATACGCAGACGAAATAGAAACATCGTCACACCCTGCTATAGATAGTTCTGAAGCAAAGTAAGTAGGATCTAAGTTACGTTTTATTATTTGCGCTTTGAGATTTCGGTGCCCCAACGGACCGATCTGATAACCGCCTACCAACTGTAATCATATCGGATCCCGCATTAATTATTCGATTTGGCTTTAAAAGGCGGGTATTTATGACAACAAAGGTAACTAAATATAATACAATGGATTTCGTTATAATGATACATGAATTATAATCCTTGACAGTAATAAAAAGGATACCTACTAATAAACAAAAATCATTGTAACTTGCGTAAACTTTGTCCTTTGGAAGGATCAACTATTGACAACATTTCATTATTATGACCAAATCTTAAAAAAAAATAAAAAAAATTAAAAAGTTCCTCATTCTAAGAGAGCCGGCAAGTATTTGGTGACAAGCTAAGTAAATCATACAGTCAGACTATTACTAAGACGGATTTAGGATGGAAATTTTACCACTGTCGATTTTGTAGGTTGCGGGTATCAATTTTCCACAAAGTGACGTTACCTTTTTCTTTAATATTTTATAAACTAATCCAAGCAGTATAATAAAACGAAAATGTAGCCATATTAAAAGAAATAAATTACGCTCGGTGTTTCAATTGTAGACATGAATATGAATACAAATATGGAGGTCTGTCTGTTTGTGTATGTCCCACTTACAGAGGTAATTCAGTGGTGAAGTGTCGAACCAGCAGCACGAGTTCTAGCTGTAAAGATTTCTCAATTATCCAGGTCCCCACTTATCCAAGTTAAGCGTATTATGTTTCTAGAACTCATTGACGTAATAATTACATGGAAACCCAATGCGACGGAAAAATGGGAACCTCCCAAGTAATCCAAAATCACAAATCGCATTACTTGGGCGAACAGTCTCGTTTAGACCATGACACGTGACGAGTCTCAAAAATTACTAAATGTTTAGTGAAAAATTGCAGAAAAAACAGATATAAAATAACAAAAAAAGGACGAAATGTTATTTTTTACGTAAGTTCTATTGATTAATTAACGAGTCTCATGTCAAATCATAGCATTTTTTAGATTAGAATTATTAACTTTGTCCCTACAAAATGCACCTCATCACAGAACAAAAATCTAAGGAGTCGCTACAGTTGTATATTTTATTAGTAAATAAAGGAGTGCAATAAATATAATTATCCTATTTTTTTTGATACTAAGCTTAAAGTTACAATGATTTGCCTTTAAGATACTAAGCTAAAATACTATACTTAAAATGGGAATTCTATACTCTTTTTTCACCTTCTTCCCGACTCTAATTACTCTTAAAATTATAGTTTTAATCCGATATTTTTCAGTAATGAATGAAGATCTTTTTAAGAAATTCTTGCCGTACTGTAGATACAAGGGTTGTATGTATGTGTATGTAAACACATTATTGTACACAAAAACAAAAATACATTGTTGGTTGTACGCACAAGGGAGGGAGAAAATACTTTCATTTAGGTATAATGATTATTTAAAGTGCTTCAAAAAAGAGCCATTCGTTCTATATATAAACCTGAATTCTCGTGACTCCTTAAGAGACATTTTCAATATATAAACATCGTAACTGTAGCGTCCCAATATATTTATGAGAGTAATATGTATGTTATTAGGAACCTGGATTAATTTACTAAAAAATCCGATGTCCACAATTTTAACACTAGAAATAAAAATAAAATTGCTATTAGAAAGTTTCGTGTTCGTAAAGTAAGTAAATCATTTTAAGGCTAATGTATCCATTTTTATAACAAGTTCCCTGATCATGTTATAAAATTAGCCTTTCCATCACTCAAAAATTATTTGAAAAAATCTCTAATGACAAAAGCATATTATACAGTAGATGACTAACTGACAGAGCAGACCTGAACCAGAAACCGCGTAGCTGACTCCTTCTTAGATTGTACCTAACTAGTTTAAGGGACAAAGTTCTAATAAGAAAGCATATCAAACGTACATAAATTGTGATAAACCGTCAGGCTTTCTTGTAGTTTCTATTTTATTCTTACACTTTTCCTCATGCATATCTTAAATTACACTTTTAATATGTTTTCTTCGAGAACTACGTATAGTTAAGATCATATTATTGTAGGAGTTAAGTACTTATGCTTTCTGAAAAAATGACTTACTGTTGAGTTTCTTTCGGCGTTTCTTCTCAACAGTGGTCTCCTCTTGCGAAATGCCGGTAGACTCAGACATGTAAAAGTGCCCTTGTGGCCTACTTTCAGAATAAATTTCATTATTTAATTAAAGACGCAGTATGTTCGGTATTTTTTTAGAAAGGGAGGTGGTGGGTTAAGCCTTTGTTTTTTTATAAAATATAACAAGCGTAATACCGAAAATTTTAACAACAGTATTTCCACCTACATTTCATTAGGACCACACCATAGCTTAGCCCATCGACTTAGCTTAGCTTCATGTAAAACCCACTTCGCTCATTGCTACCTCAAATTGTGGAAGCTAACTTATCCCAAACCCCTTCCTTCATCGTGAAATTAATAATTATTAATTATTATTAATTATTAATAAGCAAATGCGAGCTCTTCATACAAAACCCCACCTTAAATGTTCTCGATTTAAAACAAAAATTCGATGCTCTAACACCGAACATAAAAATGGTAGACCGATATTCCCTCAGCCTCCTAGGGTCTCCAATTTTCGAAGAATCTTTTCCGAACTTCATTTCAGAATGTGTTTTCAAATTCAAAAGCTATGAAAGCCGTCTACTTGGAATTAGCCCCCATTTCGCTACGACCATTCTTAAATTCTGCCTTTTTGTCCCGAAATTCACTTATGTCCTTCGCTGCTGTCCATTCTTTAAATTTCCAAATTTACTTGGTCAAATTGATGACATAATCAAAGCAAATCTGGAATGCATTTTAAATATTCAGTTCAGCGAAGAATCCTGGACCCAAGCATCCCTTCCCATTCGCTTTGGTGGGCTTGGGATTCGCAAAATTACCTCCATCTCCACGCCAGCTTTTTTGTCCTCTGCCCATAGCTCGGCAGGTCTCATAGGTAAAATTCTAAGGGCTTTCTTTCCCTTAAACTATGAGACTGCGGGCTTGACAGAGGCCAAAAGAGCTTGGTCCGCTGCTAGCCCGGGAGAGGACTTCCCTGAAAATTTAAATTCCCAAAGGACCTGGGATGACATTCAATCAAATTTTATTTATAATTCCCTCTTGAGTCGCAGTACGGGCTCTGAACGGGCCAGAATATTGGCAGCGGGTACCAAAGAAGCTGGCCACTGGCTGCACGCTTTCCCATCAGCCAACACTGGTACCTTTTTAGAGCCCGACACCCTCCGCATTGCCACCTGCCTGCGCCTAGGAATTAATTTATGCACGCCACACACATGCCCCTGCGGCAGCGAGGTCAACGCGCTGGGACATCACGGCCTCTTATGTCAAAAAAGTGCAGGCCGCTTCTCTAGACATGCCGCTCTTAACGACATTATCCGCCGCTCTCTTGCCACCGCCAACGTGCCGGCAGTTCTAGAGCCACCGGGCATCGCCAGGGATGATGGCAAGAGACCGGACGGAATGTCACTGATTCCGTGGAGGTTAGGCCGGGTGCTGGTGTGGGACACCACTTGCGTAGACACACTGGCCCCGTCTCACCTTCACGGAACATCAAACAGAGCAGGGGCGGCAGCAGAGGCGGCCGAAAAATTAAAACATAATAAGTATAGAGGTCTCGGCCCCGAATATAATTTTATTCCTTTCGGGGTCGAGACTTTAGGTCCGTGGGGTCCCAGCGCCCACAAACTCTATAAAGACCTCGCTAAAAGATTGATTGAAACTACTGGGGATCGAAGATCTGGCAGTTTCCTCGCACAACGCATTAGCATGGCTATTCAGCGAGGAAATGCTGCCAGCGTCTTCGGGACCATGCCGCGGGGGCACAGTTTTTTACACCTTTTTTAGTTTATTTTAGTCACGTAATTATTTTATTTATAACTAATTCCTTGATTAAGTTTTTAATATGAATTGTAAACGTTCCTTATTAATAATAATAATTTAGATAATAATTATTAAAGTATTTAACTTCCTATTTTTAGGACGTGATGGAATGATGAACAAAAATGTAATTTTAATAAATTACGCATTCTAACTTTTCGTAACAGAACCTCGAACGCGCACACAGTTAATTCACCATATTGGTAATATGAAATAGCTGCCAGCTATCAAAAACCAACGCCAGCGTTTGCGTTTGATAAAAACAACGTTCAAAAATGTAATGTAATGTTAGAAAAGTTGAGAGGCAATGACTTAATTTCACTAGACACATGATATTATAATTTTTAAAAATCATTTTTAGTTTTATTATCCTAATTAAGAATACATTCATAAGTCCATTGTTTTTTAAATAAGTTAATAAAGTTTTCATCGCTTTGTCTTTATCATCTTTTTGTTAAAGATTTGAATAGTAATTTAAGGTGGTACTTACTTGGGACTTAGGGAGGGAATGATTTTAACAGCACTATATATACAATTATTTAGTTACACATATAACTCAGATATAATAACTGACCCTTAGCGACGGTAATGATTATTGCAGGGAAAAAATAGTTAACACTATATAATTTTTAATTAACTAATTTTTGTGAAAACATTAACACTATATAATTTTTAATTAACAAATTTTTGTGAATACACCTACGACAAGAATTTCGGGATTTCGTGGGAACTATAAAGCACGCTAGCGATAATGTCATCTTATGTGAAAGGTTGAAGCTACAAGGGCTCAGATCGTGTGAAGTAATTTCTGAAGAAACAAATGAAACTGCTCCCCTCGCTCTAGAGAACGCTTTGCAAAGTGCGCGGCCCATGTAATCGGATAATAAAAAGGGCAAACGCGGTAAATATAAGATGAGGAAGACAGTTTTACGAGCAGTACCTAATTAAGTGGTGAACCAAACAGAACGGAGAAAACGTTTACAGTGCAATAAGTATATACAATATACAAAATTTCTTAACGAAATTTAAACGTTTTAAGATATTTCTTCAAGTATAAATCTGCCGCTCGCTTCTAGTCTTCTTTGTAACATGAAGACGTACAAGAAAATTATAAAGGCAAATGTGCGATTTTTTTTGAAAAGGGAACCTTACATGTTATTTTTAACGCTATAGGCCGTAAGTGATATTTGCTGCCCGCTACGCGAGGAGAAAATCCCACTTCCCGGCCAAAGCAAAACATAAAACTAAAGACAAACCACGCGCGGTAATTAGTAATGCCCCAGATCGCATATCATGTCCCTCAAACATCTGCGATCTGGGATATTTACTAATTCTCCGCCCTAGGTATGTAATGTAATGAAACAAATAATTTTTTCTACTCCATTATTTTTTTCTGTCATTTATATAGTTACTAACTAATATAAAGACAGAAATTATGAAAGTCTGTAAAAGTCTATACTCTATTGCCCAAAAAAACACTGCTAAACGATGTTATAATATCGCCAAAAAAGCATCACTTAGTACCACAGATTAGAGATATTTGCAATTTAAAAAATAGTAGATTGTTCAACAAGGGACTAATAGACTTCAACAAGGGACTAATAGTTCAAATAAAAAAATTCAAGTCTAACGGCATTTTGTGAGCCATTTTGGCAACATGACTTTTTCGAAGTAAAATAGCCTGCTGAATTCGATTCTGGATGTTGCCAAGCCGAATTTTGCCCCCCTCCCCCTATTTCCCCCCTTTTTACCTCAAAATATGTCCCTAATCACGGTTTTTATGGTTTTATACAAAAAATATTACAGCTAGAAAAAAAGTGTCAAAGACAAGAATGATCTTTATAAAATTTCCTATAACATGGTATATAAACTTTTTTAGTAGGCCTTATGGTTTGTAAGTAATATCTTCCCGAACTTCATAGACTGGTAGAAAATTCTAAATATCGGCTTCCTTTACCGTCCTAACGGCATTTTGGGATCCATTTTGGCAACATAACTTTTCCGATGTAAAAAAGCCTGCTGAATTCGGTTCTGAATGTTGCCAAGCCAAATTTTGCCCCCCTCCCCCCATTTCCCCCCTTTTTGACCTCAAAATATGTCCCTAATCACGATTTTCACGGGTTTATACAAAAAGTATTACAGCTAGAACAAAAGTGTCAAAGAAAAGAATGATCTCTATAAAATTTCCTATAACATGGTATATAAACTTTTTTAGTAGACCTTATGGTTTGTGAGCAATATCTTCCTGAACTTCATTATTTTCAAAAAAAAATGATAAACATGGTCGAGGCAGTGAAATACACTTATTTTGGGATTATTGGTATCGCACAGGATCCAGCCGCTCTGCAGCTCTTCACGCTGACATCCAGTTGGCGTGCTGCTTATTATATGTCAAGACTTACGAGGCTTTCAGTCAGAAGGAGTCGTCAGATTTACACGCAGAACTGTATCCAAGTCGGGCTAAAAGCGACGTAGAAAATAAAAATGCTTTACTTCTAACCCTTAAAGTCATTCTAAATGCTCAGTTATACGCCACGCCGTTTCTGATGAATGATTCTTCTGAAGATTTGAAGGTCGGGCCTTTGTTAATTATGACCTTAGCGCAGTTGCTGACCTGCTGTTGGTGAGCCTTTCGGAAACAAACTTCGTTACTTAGAGTCAGCCAAGCAGCTTAGCTTTTTTCTGTTGCAAAGTCCTGGGTAACTGCATTTCTAAGGCACATTTCTGGAGAATCTGGCGTAGAACTGAGCAGTTTGAATGACTTCATGGTCAGAAGTAGACCCCGTTATCTTGTCGCATAAATATTGTTTTTCAGTAGAGTGTGAATGATTTTTTTATCGACCTTCTTGATATCGATGTTTATATAATGCAATCGAATTTTCGCCTTTTAAGTGTATACTCAATTTCAATTAAAACTTTTTGTTTACAAATAAGTACATAACCTTATTGGCCTTACGAGAAGCGATAACCTTAGATAAATGATTTACCTACTTGCAATTGCATGTCACATTGACAGACACTATAACTCGCAGTTCTTTGGAATAGTGTTAGTTTAATTGTGGAATTTATTTAATTGCTTGGTGTGTACGTACCTAATAATATGCTACAATGGAAGATTTAAAAACAAAATACACTAAAGATTTTCCCTGCTTGATAAAAGTAGGAAACGAATTGTTTTGCACATGGTGCAATTTACAAATCACTCCAAAAAGAGACACCATAAGAAAACATCTAAATTCCAAGAAACACAATGAGACAGTAGGCGGAAAAGCAAACCAAGGAGATTTTAATATGGATCTGAGAAAGTTTATGATTTCTTGCAATATCCCTTGGAGTAAACTGGATAACACAGAATTTCGATTGTTTATCCAAAATTGCATGAAAGGTAAATATGCAGAATCAGTATCTGTTCCTTCTGAATCTACACTCCGATTGCAGTACTTACCCAAAGTATATCAAAATACATACAAAGCTATTCAAGATGAACTGCGTGACGCATACATCTATATTTCTGTTGATGAGACACAAGACGCTATCAAAAGAAAAATAGCAAATGTTATAATAGGCGGTATGTACAAAAATAAAGAGAGTAAGCCGCATATTATTTCCACCCAAGTTCTAGAAAAAACTGACAGCAAGACCATTTCTAAACTGATAACTGATTCCTTAGACTGTTTTTATAAAGGCGTCAATAATTATCAAGAAAAAGTTTTGCTTTTGTGTACAGACGGAGCTGCGTACATGTTAAAAGCCGGAAGAGTACTAAAACAAACATATACAAACATGATTCATTCAACATGCGTTGCTCACGGACTAAACAGAGTAGTTGATGTTGTGCAGAAGCAATTTCCAAATGTCAATGAATTGATTACAAATGTCAAAAAAGTATTCCTAAAAGCCCCATCTAGGATTGCCAAGTTTAAAGAAATGTTCCCAAATCTTGCTTTACCCCCTGAACCTATTTTAATTCGATGGAATACATGGTTAGAAGCCTGTTTCTATTATTCGAAGAATTTTGATGAGGTAGCAAATGTTATCAATGCACTGCCAGATCAAAACGGAATAGTTAAAGAAGCAAAAAGAAACTTGTTGAAAGATAACATCCAAGAAGAATTGCTGTTTATAAAGGAAAACATGTCTATTTTATCCCAAGCAATCACAAAATTAGAAAGACAATCAATTGAGCTTGCAGAATCAATTGCCGTAGTAAACGACGTAAAGAAGCAGTTGTCGAAGTTAGTGTTGCATGAAAAGGGACGGCATATTTATAAAAAGCTATCTTTAACATTAAAAAAGAATGTTGGATATAATACATTGCAAAAAATTGATACGCTTAACAGAGGCTTAGAAGTAGAAGTAATGGACGAAGATCCATACAAACCCAGCCTCCAATACTTCTTTTTCTTTAAGTACGCTCCTGTCACATCTGTCGCAGTGGAAAGAAGTTTTTCTTTCTTAAAATGGTTTTTTTCAAATAGGAGACGCAGCATGATTTCAAAAAATTTAGAACAAATCTTAATTTGCTTTGCAGAGCTAAAACAGCAATGAGTCCATATATGTATACCTCTACATACTTTTGAAATTGTTTCGTACTGGCTACTTTTTTTTATTTTTTTTTTGCACACGAATTTATTTCCAAGAAACTTCAAAAATAGGTACTTTCTTTTCAAAATGGCAGATAATTTTGACGAATTATTAATATTCCATAGAATTTATGTAAAAAAAGATGTAACATTATGTATTCTTACTATGCGTAGCATTATTAAAAATGTACAACGAAAAGTAACTCGTTATCTCCAAATCGGGAACTTCAATGCTGTAAGTGGTATTTATTTGTAACTAGCTGTGCCCCGCGGTGTTACCCGCTCATCCCACGGGAACACTACATTTATTCGGGATGAAAAGTATCCTATGTCCTTTCCCGGGTCTCAAACTATCTCCATACCAAATTTCATCTAAGTCGGTTCAGCGGTTTAAGCGTGAAGAGGTAACAGACAGACAGACAGACAGACAGACAGACAGACAGACACACTTTCGCATTTATAATATTAGTATATTAGTATATGGATTGTATTGTTAAATTTTATTTTTGTTGACGTTGATTGTAAGTACCTATTTGTTATTTTTAGGTGGAACGTACAACAAAAGCTATTTTTTTATTACCATTACCAACAACTTTTAAAAAGCTTTTGTTTTTTAACGTGGTGTGGGGCTGGTCAGTGTATCTTTCGCAAGAACATTCCGCAGGATTTACAGTTGCCGCCCAATGTGGAACTTGCCATCACGAAAATCCCTATTTAACCCATAGTTACGGTGACGATGTACAGTTGTGTAAAATTTATTGTAATTATTGTGGAGAATATATGATTAATCCTAACTAACGTACACTCTAGACTTTTATTGCTTGTGTCTCTCGTAAAACTCGTAACGTATGAAAAGTCCAAAAATGTTTTTGAGATTTCAGGGTTAGCCGCATAGTGAAAGTTGTTCAGTATGGCCTACTTATTCACCCCGTTCAGGCTTTTCAGTGGGTCAGAAACTAATAAGTAGTACCTAGTGACACCTCTTTGAAATTATTAGTGACATACACTATCGACATTTAGATAGTCGATAAAAAAAAGCATTCACGCTCTAATGAAAAGTAATGTCAGTGCGACAAGATAACGGGGTCTAGTCAGAAGCAAAGCATTTTTATTTTCTACGTCCCTTTTAGCCCGACTTGGATACAGTTCTGCGTGTAAATCTGACGACTGCTTATGACTGAAAGCCTCGTGAGTCTTGACAGATAATAGTAGCACGCCAACTGGATGTCAGCGTCAAGCGCTGCAGAGCGGCTGGATCCTGTGCGATACCAATAATCCAAAAATAAGTATTTCACTGCCTCGACCATGTTTATCAATTTTTTTTTTAAATAATGAAGTTCGGGAAGATATTGCTCAAAAACCATAAGGCCTACTAAAAAAAATTATACACCATGTTATAGTAAATTTTATAGAGATCATTCTATTCTTTGACACTTTTGTTCTAGCTGTAATACTTTTTGTATAAACCCGTAAAAATCGTGATTAGGGACATATTTTGAGGTCAAAAAGGGGGGAAATGGGGGGAGGGGGGCCAAATTCGGCTTGGCAACATTCAGAACCGAATTCAGCAGGCTTTTTTACATCGGAAAAGTCATGTTGCCAAAATGGATCCCAAAATGCCGTTAGGACGGTAAAGGAAGCCGATATTTAGAATTTTCTACCAGTCTACGAGGGGCAAACCGAAATGATCGGGAATTTAAAAAACTATGTGCACTATATACATAAATTATATTTTATTGTTTTTCGAAGTATTCTCCGTTACATTCAATGCACTTTTGCATTCTTTTAAACCAGTCATTAAAACAATAATTCCAGTTTGAAGTAGGCATTGCCAAAATGGCCGATTTATAGGCTTCCACAGCGGCTTCTGGGTTCTCAAACCGCTGACCACGCAATAAATCTTTAATTCTAGGGAACGTAAAAAAATCATTTGGACTCAGGTCAGGGCTGTATGGAGGATGGGACATCAACTCAACGTTTTCGTCGTTCAAAAATTTAGTTGTTTTGTGGGCGGTGTGGGAGCTCGCATTGTCGTGGTGTAAGATGACGCGGCGTCTCGGGTTCCCTTGGCGAAGTTCGGCCAGCACCTCCGGCAAACAAACTGTGATATACCAATCAGCGGTAACGGTTCTTTGTTCTTCTAGAGGAATTGTGGCAACATGCCCCTTTTTTGAGACGAACGAAGCCACCATCTTCTTCGACACGCTTCGAGAACGCACAACTTTCGTTGGTTTGACCTCGTCATCGAAGACCCATACTGCCGACTGGTGCTTTCTTTCAGGCTCATAAGAATAAATCCAGGATTCGTCACCCGAGACCATATTATAAACGGCTTTTGACTTTCCTCCATTGTAGCATTTCAGAATAGATCGGCACCAATCAACACGAGCCGCCTTTTGCTCTTCAGACAAATTATGGGGTACCCATCGGGAAATCAATTTTCTGACACCCAATTCACCATGCAAAATAGTGTGAATTGCAGTCATTCCAATGCCTATGGTTGCCCGAATCTGCTCGTATGTCACATGTCTATCTTCTTTTAGTAGTTTTTCCACAGCCGCGATGTTTTCAGGCGAAACCGCCGTTTTCGGCCGACCTGATGAAGGTACGGTGCCAAGAGAGGCACGACCCCGTCGAAACTCAGCATACCACCGATATATTGTCGTCTGACTAGGTGCTTCAATGTCGTATATAGTAACAAGCTCATTGCGACATTCATCTGGAGATAAGCCACGACGAAAGTTATGGTAAATAATTGCACGAAAATTTTCACGCGTCAGCTCCATTTTGTTCATCGAGTTGTCAATTTAAAAATGGAATTAAAAAAATATATCGTTCTTTTTTTAAATTGTAAAAACGGCATCGTGATTGTAAGTCGCCAGTATGCATGTGACAAAAAAGGATTTAATGTAACTCAGTTTAAAGTACTCTATTCCCGATCATTTCGGTGTGCCCCTCGTATGAAGTTCGGGAAGATATTACTTACAAACCATAAGACGTACTAAAAAAGTTTATACAGGGTGTCCCAAGAAGTAGTGATATACTGAAGCTGGGAGGTAGAGGACCTAGAGGGCTATCTAAATCACCCCCATGTATGTTCCGCGATTTTTCGTATTTTCGGAGTTATGACTTTTTTTTTAATTTTTCACTTATCGCCGAGTACGATGAGATTTTTATTTATGGTGACGTGAATTATCGCGGTACATTCTTGATTTTTTTTGTGTGCTAAGCTGATAAATAGGCCAATTCATTATGGTAACATTTACTATCGTCAAATCTTTGAATGGAATAAAAAAAAATATTAAATGCCAAGAAAGATAAAATTACCCAGTATGTTCACAATTTCAAGGGCCTTTAAAAAAATAAAATCACATAAAAAAATATTACCGTTTGGCTTTTAAAAACTTGCTCTATCTATCAGGTAGCTACCCTGAAAATTTAATTTTATTATTCATAAGGCTTCAATCAAAAAATTGAAATCTAAATGTGGTAAGTGCAAAATTTTAATTTACATGATGATTAATGCAAACAAAGTAAAACCAATTACAAGGTGTTTAATTACGAGAAATTTTCAAAATGGCCCCTCTGTTGCTCAATGCGAGTGCGACATCGCCGGAAAAAGTTGTCTTTTAAACGTCTGAATGCACTGGATTCATATGCTAGGGGGAATGCGGCGGAAGCTTCAAGGCTGTACCGGGAACATGTGGAACGAAGAGGCGGGCCTCAACCTGAAACGTTTCCTGACTATCGCATGATCTTAAGAGTACATAATGCGTATTTGGAAGGTCACATACCGGGTACCAGATCAGGCCGTATGGCCACTATGCCGGATCCTGATGTAGAAGATGCAGTTGTTGAAGAAGTAGAAAGAGACCCGTCGACCAGTGTGAGAGTTATGGAACGTAGTACCGGACTTTCTAAATCTCAGGTACACCGTACACTACAGAGCGTAGGATATCATCCGATTCACATTAGAAAAGTGCAACAGTTGAAACAGGAAGATTGCAATCGGCGTATTGAATTCTGTCAGGAAATGCTGAGGAGACAAGCTGAAAACGAATTTTTTTTTAACCAAATTTTGTGGATGGATAAATCCCGCTTTAAACGCAATGGGATTTTTAATATGCACAATTCTCACTCATGGGCAATTGAAAATCCGAATTTAAAAAGGGAATCGACATTTCGAAACACTTTAGTGTTAACCTTTGGTCTGGCACTCTGGCATACTTAACAGTCAGCTAATAGGGCCCTTTCAGCTGCAAGACCGCTTAAGCGGCAATCACTTTTTAAATTTTCTACGCGTCGATCTGCCTCTGCTGTTAGAAGATGTGGACTTGGAGACACGCAGAAGCATAGTACTGCAGTGTGATGGTGCACTATGCCATTTTGCCTTGGACATGAGAAACTATTTAAATCAAAGATACCCTGAAAGATGGATTGGTCGTTGCGGCCGGGGTGACGCCTGCCTTATAGCCTGGCCTTCACGGTCCCCCGACCTAAACCCCATTGATTTTTTTGTATGGGGATACTACAAAGACCTCGTCTACTCGAGAGAATGCCGCAATTTGGACGAGTTAACCCGGACATGGAGAGTAGCAGAAGAAACCATTAGAAATAATAGAAGTTCATTCACGTTTAAAAGACAACTTTTTCCGTCGATGTCGCACTTGCATTGAGCAAAAGGGGGGCCATTTTGAAAATTTCTTGTAATTTAACACCTTGTAATTGGTTTTACTTCGTTTGAATTAATCATCATGTAAATTAAAATTTTGCACTTACCACATTTAGATTTCAATTTTTTGATTGTAGCCTTATGAATAAAAAAATGAAATTTTCAAGGTAGCTACCTGATAGATGCAGCTGTTGCTATAATAGCGTATGATATACTAAATAGGTTATAATTGCTACCCCTATGCCCCTAAAATAGAACATGGGACAAAAACTGTAGGTTAGGTTTGTTTTATGACCAAAGATAGCGGAGCGAGCAAAGCGAGCGGAGCGTCAAAATGCTTGCTTGCATGGAGGTATACGAGTATATTAAAATGTAACAGCGAACTATTGCATAAGTATGTACTATGTACACAATTGATAACGGCAGATGAAATTCTGGCAAATACGAGTATACTGTTTGGAAGAACTGCGACAAAATGGAATATGGGTCAAAAACCGAAAACTGTAGGTTAGGTTAGGTTTGTTTTATGACCATGGATAGCGGAGCGTCAAAATGCTTGCTTGCATGGAGGACTGGAGGTACATATATTAAAATTTTACAGCGAACTATTGAATAAGTATGTATACAATTGATGTGCAGGCGGTTATTCTATATGAGCATTATGCATTTTGGTGTTAGATGTATTGAGTAACATACATTATAAATCTGAGATATTATGAACGTTATACTTAACAAAAATAGATATTTTGATGTTATATCTAACGTTCGTTATACACCTTGAACGGTATACAAAACAAGCTTATACAATATGAGCGTATATAATATGAATATTATAAGTTCTTATATCTTATATTACTTACCCGTCGCTGGCGCATTATTTTTAAATTTAGAGCATGATTTTAAGAAAATGTTTATTGGATTCCATTTTTGAATGTTTGACAATTATTTTAATACATCGAATCGACACCGTGATATCCTCTTTACAGACGAAAAGATTGTGTACCGTACTATTGAGATGTAATGAAGTCTCCAGTGTTGAAGACAAGAAAATAATTGGCCAGCCTCGCTCCGTACGAACACCAGCAGTGATCAAAGCTCGCATAGCAAGAAATCCTGTCCGAAAGCAGAAGTCGATGGCTTTGCAGATGGGTGTCAGTAGAAAAACCGGCAAAAAGGTTTTAAACGAAGATCTTAGTCTACAAGCATACAAAAAAAAGGATAGACACTTACTTAATGCCCGTCTAAAAACAATAAGACTTAAAAGATCCCGGAAGTTGTTAAAGCGGTACGCGACAAATCGACACCGTGATGTCCTCTTTACAGACGAAAAGATTTTCGATGTTGAAGAGAAGTTCAATAAACATAATGATAGAGTGTACGCTAGGAGCTCTGAAGAAGCAGGAAAAAGAGTTCCGCGGGTGCAACATGGGCATCATCCATCACCAGTGATGGTCTGGATGGGTGTATCTTATTACGGGTCAACTGAGGTTCATATTTGCGAAAAAGGGGTCAAAATCAGTGCGAAAGTGTACCACCAAGAGACGGTTTTGGATAAGCTTGTCGAAGATCTGCCCAACACGCTATTTTCAGGACAAAATTTTGTGTTCCAGCAGGATTTTGCGCCAGCAAACAAAGCCGAGACCACTCAAGTCCGGTTTAACCGTCAAAAAAATCGACTATATAAGACACGAAGATTGGCCTTCCTCCAGTCCGGACCTTAATCTTTTGGACTAAAAAATTTGGCAGGTCTTATTGGGGAAGGTCTGTGCTAAACCCCATAAAAATTTGGAGAGCCTGAAGTAATCTTTAAGAAAAGCAGTCGCTGAAATAGATATGAAAATGGTGCGTGCTGCGATGGACGACTTGCCGCGC
Source organism: Apotomis capreana (assembly GCA_947623375.1). Classification (NCBI taxonomy): domain Eukaryota; kingdom Metazoa; phylum Arthropoda; class Insecta; order Lepidoptera; family Tortricidae; genus Apotomis; species Apotomis capreana. Next base: position 23,827,620 of record OX392498.1, on the reverse strand, counting down.
CAATTAAGACTTAAGAGCTTGTATTAAAAACAAGGGAAGTCATTTTATACAATTATAAATTATTTTAATTCTTTATTAAATGTATAATTTATTAAAAACTGATTGGTACTTTCGTTTTTATCATTATTTTCTTTTGTGACAGAACTTTGGGACCGATCGACTACGTATTATATTATCCAATTATTATAGTTTTGACAACCCTTTGCAAGTGTGCAGATATCTATAATATCTATGTTTGAGAAACATAAAAAGGCTTTAAAGCTTCAATACATTTGCGTTGAAATTCACTTCTTCGGTTTACGACTTATCTCCTTTTTAGGGTTCCGTACCCAAGGGGTAAAAACGGGACCCTATTACTGAGACTTCGCTGTTCGTCCGTCCGTCCGTCCGTCTGTCACCAGGCTGTATCTCAAGAACGGTGATAGCTAGACAGTTGAAATTTTCACAGATTGTGTATTTCTATTGCCGCTATAACAACAAATACTAAATATAAAATAAAATAAATATTTAAGGGGGGCTCCTTTACAACAAACTTGTTATAGATTATGGTACGGAACCCTTCATGCGCGAGTCGGACTCGCACTTGCCCAATTTTATTAAATAAAAAACAAGTTTGATTGCTTTTTACTCTTACGCTGCCGGACAGACTGCACTTATGTTATGTTTTGTTGGTTCCATTTAATAAAATTTTCCATTGAATGATAAATAAATATATAGTTGAGCAATGTGAGCATCAATATTTTTAAACAAATTCCTAACAAGCGTCATGCGATAACACTTACGCGTGGGTAAGTCGGAGCACACTCGGCCCACTTTTTCCTCAAAGACAGTAAGAGAACGTGTTATTTCTAAAATAGACATCCATCCACCCGATAGGTATAAGCATACCATTATCATATAAGCAAACTGACTGTACATTAACTGTCAGTCAACAGGTTTGAAACCTAGCCACGACTTTATTTTAAATTGTTTTTTTTTTTTCATTTTTGTTTATTGCATTGCTAGTCAAGGAAATAGGGTTAGCAACGAATAAACGCCAAAAATACACATTGCGCGAGTGAGCGAGTGAGTCGTCGGGCTATGCTATCATCATTCGCAGAGTATTTTGGGCGCGCAGGTAGGGCAGAGCGCAAGGAATGCGACCTCACCTGAACGAAACTGATTCATTCGTGCTAAATCAGTGCCCCGTCTACGTAGTTATTTGTAGTTTGAAAACGTGGAAGAGCTTTCATTATTGTAACTAATAATCACAAAACCAAACAAGACTGATAACAGCTCATAACATGACAATGAGGGTACATACATAATATTATTTATCATTGGGTGCGTAAGAGTACTTTTTTTTTAATTACACTAATTTTATTTCTGAAATAACGTAATTAGCAATGCAATCAACATCGGTTTGAGATTCCGGGACAATCTTGACAGTCTTTACTGACAATATTCAGATTTTGACTTGTGTCATTTCAGTAATCATCATGCATGTAAGGTTTAAAGAAAATTTAAGCAAGTGGTTATAGTGGTGCCAAATTGGTTATCGTTCATTGAGTCCAATATCATGATTAACGGTCTGTTTGCAGGTCTGTAACAGTTTAGGAGTGTAAACGCAATTTTGTGTGGGTCCTGGACAAACCCATGTCCCGAGACGATTCATTAGCTCGACCGCGTTAGAACAAACAAATTAAACCGTCCGGTGTTTTACTCGGTGAAAGGCCGCAAGGGCAGTGGGCGATGGGCGAGGGCGCCAGCTGCGTGCTGCCGCACAATAAATCTTACCTGAAGCGCTGATCGGTCCGTGCCAATACGACCGTCGAGGATCGCTCATCTTTAGGCAGTAATTTTAACCGAACAATGCAAAGATTTTATTCGTACTTAATAACCCGGTTTCTTTATTTGCAAACAGACATAAAAACAAAGTTGAAAGTAAATTAACTTTTAAATAGTTATATTATCATTAAGAAATCTACAAATTTGAATTGTAGCTTGCGGCATAAAAATGAGACAAGTTTTTAGATACGAATATATTTTTCTCCAACTTGCTTGTAGTAAAACTGGACCACGAAATCGTTAGTTATTTTTATAAGGCGTTAATACAAATTAAAAAAATAATATATATTATTGGCCTCGGCCGGGAAATAAGTATTATTTAAATAAGACGATTAAGTAAAAAACACACCTTCCGTTTACAGTAACGGAAAAAAATCAATCATATTTGTGTTTTTATTTAATATTTCTATATGTGATCGACTAAACCTGCCGTAACGTGTATAATCATATATTACATTCATATGATATCATAAAAGACACTCGTTTTGAACAAATTTATTTAAAAGTACCTAAAATAACTAAAACAGAAAGTATAGGTAAAAGTGGTTTATTAACAAAAAAAAACAACAAAAATAACAGATTCTTGACTGAAAGTAAAACTATATGATTAGTACTTGGTACTGAAACCCTTTGCTTTGCATCAAGAACAGCTTGTCATCTCCGGGGCAGTGATGCAATCAGCTTTGCGAGGAAAGAATTTGGAATGCGTTCCCATTCGTCCTTTAATTGTTCAAATCTTTCATTGATATTTCTTGCTTTTCTTGCACTCACACGACGTCCTAGCTCCTTCCATAGAAATGCCGAAATTTTGGCGTGCCCAGGGAAGAAAAACATCTTGTCGTCATAATGCCGTTTATTCGATGTAACGGACCAACGCCACTTGCACTAAAACAGCCCCACACCATAAGGGAGCCGCCGCGCGCCGCCCGTGCTTGACTGTAGGGAGCTGGTACTTGGGGTCATAGCGAGCATTGTCGGGGCGTCGTACGTACGTAATTCCATCTGTTCCAAACAGTAAAAACTTGGATTAGTCGCTCCAAATTACCTTTTCCCACATTTCTGCAGTCCCAGAAAGATGTTCTTTCGCATATTTTTTTCTAGCTGTCCGATTCTACTTGGAAATAAGTGGTTTCTTAACAGGGCGACGAGCACGAAGTCCACCATCAATCAGATGATTTCTTATAGTAGGTACGTACGGTCACAGAAACGCATAACGTCGCTCGCCGTGAATCGTGGATTGTCTCTGGCTATTCTCAAAATGTTGCGGTCAACCAAATGTGATGTGCAGCGTGGGCGACCAAGTCTGTTGGGCTTTTTTACACATCCGTGAAGCTTTTCGCGTTTTAAAACCTTCGATATAGTCGACTGATGAAGATGAAATTGCTTAGCCAGCGTCGATTGCGTAAAGCCATTTTAGTACCCAATTACAATTGCTTCTTGTATACAGTGTTGGGCATTCAAGAATAAAATCGTAATTTGAATAAGTATTCGTAAGAATAAAATCATGTCGATTTTAATCCCGTCAAGATTATTCAAATAAATTCGTCGGGAATAATTCGTTGCTGAGAAAATTGAATGAAGATAACTTATTCTTAATCAAATAATTTTAATCATGATTTTTTATTTCAAATAATATTCCACGAATACGAATGTAAGGGTTGGGGTACCAGGATTGTTAATATGACTTATTAGGTATAGGTAGAGATAGTAGTCTTTTGTCTTATCAAGCCCACACTCGAGGGGTATACTAGTAGCCATTGATTGAAGAGTTCCATCACCCAACTCCTGACTCCATCATCAGACTAACCTCCCCAATTGTAATGTATAGGACTCATAAAAACAAACCAAATGAGCCCATACTCGAGGGCTATACTATAGTACCCACTGTTCCAGAGTTCCGCTGTTCAGTTTCTAGCTTCATCATCAGATGATCATCAACATTTCGAAGATACCAAAAAATACCTATTGTCATAAAACCTACTTAGTTTCACATAAATCCAAACATTAAAACTTAGTAAAGATCAACTTACAAAATGAAACCGATTGTATAACATCCATACTACAAATTAACGTTATTCAATTAACATTTTAATCAAATAAAATGGTATTTAAATTATGCCATTTCTAAAATAATTATTTCGTTTTTTATTCTTCATTTAAAATAAAAATTACATGATTTATTCACATTAATTTTATTTGAATTAAGAGTACAAGAATTTATTCTTATTCAAATCGATTTGAATAAGAATACAATTTCTGTTCCTATTCTTATTCTTATTCAATTAATGTTTGCCCAACTCTGCTTGTATAGCTACTGTTAAGTTTTTATTTCCACGAGGTCTCCCCATGACGGAACTGATCATTCTTACAAATATTGTGACGAATTAGCACGATATTCTGCTTTTTACCGACTTATATGTATACTACCAGTGAAGGACGTCATGTTCCAGAAATACGAATTCAAATTGATTTTTGAAATATGTACCGGCCTGTTAGCATATATTTGGCCTAGAATAAATCAATAGGTACAACCTTTTTTGATTAGTTATCAACAAATCACAGATCACCTCCACTAGATAGCTAATGTTGATAGTATTATTCGCGACTCAGTTCACCGCGCGGCGAGGCACGGCGGGGAGAGCGGGTGGGCGTTACCTGATTGGCCGATTCCTAAAGCGCACGTGATCATAGTGATGCGACACATTCATTAGAAGTGTCTAAACCGGTATTAAATATTATTGCTCGTACACAGTTGTACTAAATAGGTATTAATTATAAGAAATATTATTTTAAGGTAAACAAACAAAGTTATAGCAGGTTACGGATATGTAACTAAAGGCATTAAATGATTTCATATAATATAAAGTTGATAATATTCAAATACAAATAAATACTCTTTATTGCACACCTCAAGGAATACCTATACAACACAACATGAGATACATTAAAATAACAGGCAGAGGTAAACAACAGGTGGCCTTATCGCTAAATAGCGATCTCTACGAGTAAACGAGTTGACACAGTGGCTGTATAGAAAATCCTGTGATGCTGGCTCGTCTGCACAATCGGTTCAGTTCAGGAAATAATCTGATGCAAAAAATAAACGGACAATATAATACATTATCGCGGTATGGTTTACGATCCCAATATCTTAATCCATCTTATGAGTCTTATGACTGGCCCAAAATAGTCACCAAAAGTATTTTAAAAGCAAAAACCAATTCTGAGATCCATCGCATTTCATCCAAGTCCATCATTAGGTCCATCTTGTGACACTGGTTCTAACGTCTGGTTCTAATTGCTCGCTAAAAGGAATCAAGAAACCGAAACAGCATAACTCCATGTCAAACCAACTCCGAGATCCGTCGCACTTCCTCCAAGTCCATCATCAGGTCCATCTTGTGTCACCGGTTCTAACGTCTTGCTGCTAAAAGGACTTGAAAACTCCAAACAACATGATAACTCTACAAAAACAAAATATGTACGTGCATTTAACGATTTAATTACAAATTTAAAGAAATAAATCAAATCATAATATTTACTCAAACTAAAAACGTCTACAAACTAAATAAAACTACCGAATTACTACTCTAAATTACTATAATACAAAAATAAAAATAAATATTAATACTTTATTAATAAAAATAGCAAGTATCGACGAGAAGCTGACGTCTCTGCAGCCAGTGGCTACCAATTATGAGGCATTCATTAATATTGTGAAAACTGTGTCACGTCAGACGATACCTAGAGGATGCCGCTCAAATTATATTCCAGGCCTTGACTCAAACACATCTGAATTGCTGCGGACCTACGAAACCCAATTCAAGAACGATCCTTTCTCTGAGGAAACTGTACAGACAGGTGCAGAGTTAATGGATGAACTTGCTAAATCTCGTAGGGCAAAATGGGAAGACATCGTTGCTAACATCGACATGACTCACAATAGCAAAAAGGCTTGGTGCACTCTACACAAACTTACCGGTGATGCCCCCACAGCCACTCAACCGGGTCAAATAACGGCTAACCAAATTGCGAGCCAGCTGCTGCTGAATGGCAAGCCGCCCCAACGTATACCCAGACTCCAACCAACCCCGAATGTTCAGGAAAACGAGAGCGGACTGAGCAGACCCTTTTCTTTAGACGAGCTGATACCTGCAATTAATCATTTGAGGAACGGGAAAGCGTCTGGGGTTGATGACCTGACGATAGAGCAAATTAAACATCTTGGACCAGTGGCGACGTCGTGGTTGCTATCTCTCTACAACGATTGCCTGGTGACGCTCAACATACCAAAAGCATGGCGAAAATCAAAGGTAGTAGCGTTGCTAAAACCTGGGAAGCCACTCGATGATGCCAAAAGTTACCGTCCAATCTCCTTATTGTGTCACACGTACAAACTGTTCGAGCGTCTTCTTATGAATAGACTGACACGCGCAGTGGACCTCCAACTTATCCCCGAACAGGCGGGTTTCCGTCCCGGAAAGTCGTGCACAAACCAGATACTCAAACTGACACAGCACATCGAGGATGGGTTTGAGCTTGGCTTGGTCACCGGCGTGGCCTTTGTCGACCTATCGGCAGCCTACGACACCGTCAACATTAGGACTCTGCTGTCCAAAGTTGCCGAAGTCACACAAGACGGGGGTTTCGTACGAATCCTCGGCGAGTTGCTCCGTAATCGCCGCTTCCAGGTACACCTTAACTCAGGAAAAAGTCGCTGGCGAAACCAGAAAAACGGTCTCCCCCAGGGAAGTGTGTTGGCCCCAATCCTCTTTAACATATATACAAACTACCAGCCCAAACCACCAGGGACTCAACGCTTTCTCTATGCAGATGACCTGGCCCTCGCTGCACAATACCGTTCTTTTGAAGAAGTTGAAGGGACCCTGTCTGCGGCTTTGGAAAACCTAGGAAACTACTACAAAGCCAACTGTCTCCGGCCAAATCCTAGTAAGACCCAATCCTGTGCGTTCCACCTGCGCAACCACCAAGCAAACAGACCGTTACACGTGACATGGAATGGAATGGCGATTGATCACTGCCCCAACCCGCGGTACCTGGGAATTACACTGGACAGAGCTTTAACCTTTAAGACACACTGTGCCAACACCCGTATGAAGGTTACCGCGCGGAATAACTTGTTGCGCCGACTAACGTCTACAGGCTGGGGAGCAACCCCACACACATTACGCACCACCGGATTAGCGCTATGCTTTTCTGCAGGAGAATTCGCGTGTCCAGTATGGCATCGGTCCGCAAACGCTAGCCTGGTGACAACGGCGCATAATGAAACCTGTCGTACCATCACCGGATGCCTTAAGCCGACCCCTCTTAACAAGCTATACCCACTTGCGGGCATTGCTCCCCCAGATGTCCGTAGAGAAGTCGCATGCGCTGTCGAAAAACGCAACCAGGAGAATGACCCACGCCACCCACTGTACGGCCACGAACCGCCGCCTGTCCGGCTCAAAAGTCGCAAGAGCTTCATGCGGCGCACCAGCCCCCTGCTGGACTGCCCAGCTGATGCGCGTCGTTTGTTGTGGCAAAACACGTGTCCCCCACCTGATGGATATGTGCCAGCCTTAGAGCAATTACCGCCTGGCCAAAACGAACCATGGCCAATCTGGAAGACACTAAACCGGCTCAGGTCCCAGGTTGGCCGCTGTAGGGAAAGCATGGCTCAATGGGGTCTGCTTCGGGACCAGTCAACTCAATGCGTCTGTAACTCAGCACCACAAACGATGGCGCATCTTCTGGTTTGTCCGGCATGCCCACATTCTTGCACGCTCCTTGACCTGAGGGATGCGACGGTCAGGGCTGTCGACGCCGCTGCCTTTTGGGCAGCACATATTTGAGGAACCTCGACACGAAAGAAGAAGAACTACTTCCGAGCGACGTTCGTTAGTTCCAACTGACCAGTATAAAGAGAGCTCCGGTCTCCGTGGCTAGGAAACAAAAATTTTGTTTTATACAGTAAAATTTACTCACCTATGGAATGTTATACCATCTTTATCATAGCTTGAAGTTCTAGAAGTCTTCCCACACCACTTAACGCTACAATTTACCATTTTTCGTTGATATTTGATATTATTTTTCGTTGCCGTACGCACGGGTCGTAAACCTGGACGCAACTAAACGGTGGCGCCCGTGTTGATACTTTTATAAGATCGCAGTACCATACCGTTGGTGCGCGCGGGTCGCCTTACATGCTCCGTCTAGTGGGGGTTGTCTGTGCAACAAATTCAGTCCTTGGTTTCATCTATTTTTAAATATTTTACAGAAAAATCACAATATGATAGATTTTTTCCGCTACTGTATGACGTCTCATACAAATGAGGGTACTCTTAATTTGGCCGGTTACTGCATAAACTATTATACCCAAGTGATGAAGAGAATTTACCTTTGAATTTTTTCAAAGACTGATAATTCACCATACAGCCAATTGTCCAATAGCCAAGTATCAAAAACTGAATTTAAAAAAATTGGTTGTCTGTAAAGTCGGTTTACGGACGATGGTTTAACGTGACAACGTCATAATAAAACATTGATGAAATGATTGCATACTTTAATTAATTAAATTTAATCTTTTTTATTGAATTATCACTATTTTGTATGGATACAAAGAAGGAATGAAATGAAATCTACAATAATAATAATCTTAAATATTTTTCAACGTTAGCTAAAATTCTCCCACATTTTAAAGTTTGAGAATCTGTGAACAGCATGATGACGTAGGCTTGTGTCAGTCACGTGGTTCCCCTTCCCTTCCACGGCGCTACAAAGTCAACATTGCTACAATGAGTCATGTTTTTTCGTATGCGCGGCCGGCGTTCATCAATTTATTAGACGGTGTCACGTCAAAAATAAGAACTACTTAGTATAAACTTTTTAATTGTTCTCTGCGTTTAATTCTCGCACTGAACATTTCTCGGCTCTGCTACTGTCAATGTATTTAAAATTTCGATAACGGACACACAATTTAAATAATAATTATATATGCGGTGAATTTATTTTCAAGATTCTTAGTTATTTATTAGAGATTTCTGAAGAAAGTTTTAATTTTAATAATATGCTGGTATTTAATAATATTTTGAGTGAATTGAAAATTAATAAGTTTATCAAACGTAAACAAGTAAAAAATAAAACAGAAATTATTGTGTCCAAATCAATATAAAAGTTATTTGGAACTTACGATATCGCCACCGAATGACAAATATAGTATGGTTTCAAAAAAAATCGTGCGTTTAGAAGTTGATGATTTGACCAAAATTATGTCCATATCTTTTGTGATTGTGTTTCATATAATTTTAATTCTCATTAATATACCTATTTTGGATTAAATCAAACATATGAATCGGGCCCGATTTTTTTTCCTATTCCTAAAAAAAATAGGTACCAATGAATTTCACGGCACTGATATATTAAATTCAAAATGTAGATTGGTGATTATTTCCAACCATATTTGGAGAAAAGCACTATACAGGCCTCAGCGGGAATGTCAGTTCGCAGATTCGTATTATTGAATTCTAAATCATACTCATCCACAACCTGACTTTTCCCTACCTCTGCAGTAATATACTATTCTAAAGGAGCTAGAACTCGATTGGATCGTTCGTTTTATTACAGAGTTTTCCATAACCACCAGTTCTCCATCATCAGGTCAAATTCATAAAATAATTATATTTCATTGTCATCCCATTACCCTATGTATGAAAATGACAACTAACTATCGTATTTCGGTGATAAAATTATCGTGGGTTTGTGTCTGTATTTGTAACAGTATAAGTGGGCGTGCATCGACCGGCAGATGGTCGTCGGCCGCGCGGCACGTCACGGCTCTGATTAAACTTAATTAACTGAAGCCATTTACACGCCGGGGGTAAGACGCGTCCGCGTTCTCACTGCCAGTAACTAACTGCTATAGGATGAATACATACATTCTGCGACTTCATGAGGTATCGGTCGCCGACTCATTGCTTTAGACGCCATCGGTTGTTGCACTTATCATTACTGGTAGGCGCCTCGCCAATTCGGGATTGCGGAATGAAAACCTCTTTTTGGTTTACCGTACTCGGGTTATAAGAATAAATACAAAATTGAAATTGGTCCAGCTGTTTCTATACAACAATGACAAAAATGATAAAATTTTCGTTTCAGTGACCGCCAAAACCGCCTCTTAAATGTTCAAGTTTGGGCAGATATAGTGTCCCAGTTTTATATGGATATACGAACTGACAATCTTCTAAATTTAAAACATATTTATTTATATAACTATCTCTAATCGCTCTTTTTCGTCTTAAAAACTTCTCACATTTAGCTACAAAATACTTTTCTCAAAGGCGCAATTAAATATCGTCATAACGTGCGTTAAAACAAGCTTCGAAGTGTCAAGTTTCGTACGGAACAATTCGAGAGAACTGGAAAGGAATTTCATACAAAATTGAAGGCCTAGGCCGAGAAGTCTTTTTTTTATTTTTATGTAAACATGGCGTGTGTTCATTAACAGGCAAAACAGCTGAAATATATTTTTCAATTTTTTTCCTAGTGGCTGAATGGGTATCGGACCAACAATATCCGCGTTATTGCCTATTACACGCGAACTGATAGTAAGAAAACAAATCTGTATGATTCAATGTGTTGATGAATACATTTAAAATACTGTCTATACGTAAGTCACCAGAGACCATAGACAATAAAATCCTATGCATATATTTTATTTATAATAAGAATAAGAATAAGAATCATTTATTTCTCAGAATATGGTGCTTGAGTGATGTTACAATTTTATTTCCCGTACCTTCATATTCTACCAGTAAGTACTGGCGTAGAAACACAATAAAATAAAATAAAATGACTAAATTGACATGCATGAGATACACATAAAATCATAATAAAATCAAAATTCATTTGCAATAACATTGTAAAATTGGTAGCCTAAAATTTTAAATAATAATAAAATGTCACTAAAATAATATTAACAATCATGTCGCAATAGCCTAAAATTTTAAATAATAATAAAATGTCACTAAAATAATATTAACAATCGTGTCGCAACAGCATAAGAATGTAAGTTGAATAATAAAATTAATATAAATGTCTTTCTTCCTTATAATTTAAATATTCATCAACTTTATAAAAACATTTATCAAGTAACCAGTTAGTTAGGGCTCTTTTAAATTATAGAAATTATTTTTTTATTATTAGGTTATGTATAATGGCCCTAATAGGTCTATTCGAACACTACACATGCGAAATACGGACGAATCCGTAAGAAAAAACATTATGGGGGATTGGAGGGAAAATTAAAAAATCTTTTGTCATATAGCTGGATTTGTCGTTGATATTTATAAATAAAATTTCATTAGTTCCGATGATAACAGTGACAAAGAAATTAATTGTACTACGCCGGAATTGAGAGCGGAGGCAGAATTAGCAATTAATAACCTGTTGCCACCAAAGTCGAAAGGAGAAATACATGAATTAAAAAAATATTATGCTCTTCGGTCTGATAATATTTATTTATTTAAACTATATTTCACAAAATACAGAAGTAAAAGTACAAATGGCGGACTTAATCTATCTAAACTAAAAAAAAAGGAAAATGTACAAGACAAGTAATTGGACACCACACAATTCTATCTATGCCCAAGCAAATAGCAACATTTTGAAAACTAGATTGCCCCGACCTTTAAACTAGGTAGATATTGTTTCCGTCGTATGTCAGTAATACTCCTTGCCAGGGATCACAGACAACTTAACCCTATAGACTCCGCTTCATAAAACTTTCTCTAGTATCTCAATTTGCCAAATTGGCGGGGTGAGGAGGGCATCAAGTGCACTGTGATTGGCTAGTTCAAGGTCAGCGAGCAATAACGCATGCGTTGCAAGACGCGCGCCTTTTTTGATAGTGATGGGACACACTCGAAAAAGAAACTGCAGAATGTAAGTATATATGTTTTTAATTGGAATCAATAAGAATACAAAAATGGTATTATTATTAATTAATTATGTACCTGAGTGCATTTTTAATTGGACCTTGGTGAAAATGCACTCTAGTGTAGTAGTAGATCAACAAATAAAGTGAAAATTTAAAAATCAAAACTTCAAATAATATCCTTCTTATGTAGCGCCCTAAGATTCAGGTGCCAACTTAACTCAATCGAGTGTAATGGGTACCCCCCTTTTATTGGCAAAATTTTTACAGCGTATATAATATGTTTTTTTTTCAACATATTAATGAAGTTTTCATCAAAGTCTGTTCAGGCGTTTTCACGTGATGCGCGGTCAAATAAACAGACAAACAGACAAACGAACAAACAGATAAACACAAATATTCTAAAAACTGTTGGAACGTGTTCTGTTATCGGTTTTGAGCATCCCCCGCCAACTTTATTTCTAATATCTTCCATGTACAGACTTTAGAGCAACTTCAGCTTTATTATATGTATAGATGTATCGTATTTATCCATCTGTTTTCGAAAATTCATCGAAATTGGTTCAGCAGTTTAGACATTTATGGTTTCATAATTGTATATTTATGAACTTAAGTAACATACATTTCAATTATTCAATAATAAAAAAAGTTTGTACTCTATAAAAAGTTCAATGTTGTTTAACGGGTATCGGTTACGTAATTAATCAGTCACATCACTACTAAAAACACTGCAAAGGTTAGACGAAGACGGAATTACAAAAATTTGCATACGAAGGTAAGAGACAGTTTACAATTGACAGAAGACATCATCGCGTCGCTAGGTTACCAACCTACATTTTATAACTTAATAACATTCGTTGTAAAATAGTAAAAATAGCTTACTTGTGAAATGAAATCCCATCTTTTTGAAGACTAGATGTCTTGCTACATTTTCCACACAATTTTACCATACAATAAGGCATATTTTGAACACCTTATAAGCCAAGTAAGCAGTGAAATATTTCATGTTACTTCGTCAACAGTCGACCGCGAACTAAGAGAGCGTTTGGGGGCGTGGTGAGCGCTGCGTATTTTTTGAGCATTAGCTTGGCTCACCCGGGTGCCCTTATAAGCGGGGTCTATAGGTTAAGTTGTCTGTGCCAGGGATCGATACCGTTATTTTTTTCCATACAAAATAGCACAAAATAACGTTATCAAATTCCGGTTTTTCGCTCATTATCACACATGTTTATATTTTAGTGGGCTAATTTCAAGGATCTATATCTATAACGAAATTCTACATAACACAAGCCTTTCATGAATACCGGTATCGATCCCTGCTCCTTGCAGACTCTTCTGATCCTCAAAAGGCATGGCGGTTGGAAATCCGAAAGTTGCAGAAGGCGACAAATCCTCACACAGCCAAGTTTCAAAAAGATGTACCCCAACCATCATCAATTTACATAAATCCACGGCCACGCTGTTCCCGTGACCCTCCTGTTTACATTAAGGATTATAGTCCACCGCCAAAATCTCCTAGGACACATATATTGCCAGCTGCTCGTTTTTATTTTGATTTCAGTTTCATTTAACCACCAGTTCTTCACAGTCAAATTCATGATCTACAGTCACCACGCGGTAGATCAGATCCTCAGCCTCCTTTGCCATCTCAGCAGAACCAACAGTCAACTACATTAACTAAATTAGAACCACTCGCTACGGTCGTGATTCAAACATAGAATCACAATCATACCACTCAAAATCAGCACTCGCAACAAAAAACAACTTTGCCCTCTTGTTGCACAAATAAGTATTTCAACATTTCCTTGAATACAATTAAAAAGATTGACATTTAAGGTTAAGCTGGTCTAAATAATTGAACATTTTTGAGTAAGTAGATTTAATCCTTCGATGTATTTAGTTGCCTGCACCTACCTACTCGTAGCAATCGAATAGACATTTTAATATTTAAGCTAAGCTCAATAGCTTTTTGAATATTTTACCATTAGATTCTTAATTTGATGTTTCATACCTAGTTTCGTAGGGCCTTATCACACTCGCCATTTGCGAGCGAGTTTTCTATACAAATAAGCGTTGTCGCGAACTTATTGCGTGATCGCCTTCATGCAAATCGCAAGTGTGATATTGATAGAAATAAGGCCCTTATACTTAAGTGAACCTAATACCAAATATAATCGTACGCGAATTTTCGTCAATAATGCAAATGTTTGTGTTGTAATCGGGTAAATATGCTATTATGATTCGTAACGGTTGTTTTTCTTATTATGTACGAGTATATTGTATAGTATTGTACCTTGACAAACCTAATAAATACTTACATAAAATAATAGGACACAGAATATAGTTAGGAACGTGTGCCTCAGTTTTCAGACTACATCATTGGAGGTGCAACAATCCAGTAATCGAATATCATAAATCACATTAGAGCCGACATAAGTTCTAAAGACGTTGTCATTTCAAGAGAGAACCGTCCTGTTGTGGTTGATGTTCGTTTGTGGTTTGCACGTGCAAACATATTATTCGATGCATGTTTTTGTTTGTTCGTCGGTACATGTCCTAAGAGCCTTGCATGTCGCGTCGCCGTTGAATTGTCCGAATATCATCGATTGTTGTCATTAAACTTATTCTTATAGTAAATGTACTTTATTCCGCATTTGAATTTCAACATCAATCAATATATTGTAAGCAGAGGATTTTGACAAATAGATATGGCCAAAGCTAGCAAAGGCGCTAAAGATAGTAAAGAATGGCGTGCCACGGAACCATTAACGCAGCGTGACGAATCGTCCGGTGGAATGGAGTTCATCGGCATGGGGAGGAGCGTGCCCGCACCGTTCGCCCTCCTCTCACGCGATCTTATCGCGCCTTCCGCGAACATAGCATCGCGCTGCCCGCGACTGTCTGTTCCGTGACAGTCTTTGAACGTTACTTTTCCATGTCCATCAACAAACACATCAACGTGTAAACTAGTCTTTATATAAAACAGTTAAATTCGGACAAAGCAATAGATTTGCAGTCAAACGGGCATAGTTTACTTTACGAGGATACTACTGCGCGTAATGAGCGACGAATCCTTTGAAAGGCTGCAACGGCTGACGCCAACGCTTGGCTAATTAAGCAACGCAAATCTGAAGCCACGACCGCGTAGTTGTGTTCATTAGCATTCTAGTATAAAAAGGCTAATTCAAAAATCAATATAGTATGCATATTAGCGGAAAACTATAATTATTATTCACTTCAAAAAGTTGGTTGAAATTATCAATATATGTCATCATATGAAAATAAATATTTTCCAATACTGATGCGAATGACGTTTTTAGTTTTGTTCTTTTTCCCTGGACTGGTGACGTCACTATCAATGATGGAAATAGCGGACCGTGCTTTAAGCGTTTCAAAATACAGAATAAAAATCTTATATTTAATTTGTTCAAGCAACTTCAACTTTTATGAACTGAAAGATATCCATTTAGGTTTCCAATGTCAAGTACTATACGAAATAAATATTCGTTGGATACAATTTAACATGAGTCAACTAGCCTATTTAATCCATTCCATTATAGTCTCTTACTTCCATGGTCTCATCATCTCATCATCTTATCAGCCGATAGACGTCCACTGCTGGACAAAGGCCAAGCCAAGCAATATGCCCCGCCGTCCACTTTTATTTGTCTACTTACAATTTTGAAGTTTTTATGCCCCAACAATCAAAATGATCCCAGATTAAGATACTGGCACAAAATAATTAAGTCGATTTTATTATACTGGCTCTATCTCCTCATCAAAGTGAATTGGAATGCGAAAGCTGCACATGTCTGCGTTGAACCAGTCCTGAGATCTAGCAAGCACTTCCAGGATCCATCACCTGATCATTTTTATAATACTGGATCTTAATGCTAATCAAGGTGGTTTGAAAAGCGAAAATCGCACATGTTTACGTTTCTTCAATCCAAAGATCCAGTAGGCACTCTTTGAGTCCGTCCTATTTTGGACGTCTTTATTAAAAGAAGCTTGTCAAAGAAGTACAAATACTGCGAAGTAGTTTCCCATTTGTTGGCGTAGGCAACCCTATAGTCCGTTTTCTATTGGGCATGCTTGTTATGGAGAGGTATACAATTTTGAGTACAGCAATGCCATTTGGTACGGTGTGAAACACAGCTGTGAAAAAAACAATTTTCTATCTTAACGCAAAAAAATAAGATACGGCTGTTTATGTATATTTTGCTTCTCTCAAGATAATCAGTTTGTAGGGTACTTTCTGTTAACCTAGAACTATGAAATTTGGCAATTAATATCGTCTCATACTGCAAACAATACATAATCTGAAAACAATACATTATTTCTAATTAAATTAGAAAATAATATGTTTTTAAAAATGATGAGGACAACCCGGTTGGGTTAACTTTGCACCTCCTTTGTATGCAGCGCCATACATACTAACAAACTTAACCGGACAACGGACTTAAAAAATTGGACGGAACGCTTAATACACGAGTCAGACTCGCACTGTTCATATATTTTGTTAGTAATACTTGTTTTTCGCGTCTTTTTGCCGTTCCCTACGCTGCGCTGACGAACGTCGCAGTACGTTCCATATCTAGACACGCGGCAGCGTGTCCAGCCAAGTTCACCGCAGGAACTGGCGAGCAGCAGCCGTGTGTTATATTACACGAACCGTTTGGAGCCACTTTTGACCCCCCAATAACTCCAAATCTATTTAACATAAAAAAATGAAATTTGGCTTATGTATTAAGATCCTTTAGAACAAGTAGAACCCCAAATTTCATTAATATAGGTTAAATAGTTATTGAGATATTAAAGTCCAAAAAACGGTATTTTTAGCACTGACTGACTGACTGACTGACTGACTGACTGACTGACTAGTAATCAAAAACCTAACCCACTTCCAGGTGACCTAGAAAGGTGAAATTTGGCATCCAGCTTAGTAATTGTGTGTGTATACATATAAAAATCTAAAACAGTGATTTTTTTATGTTTTTTTATTATTATTATTATTGATGGTTGTTGCCTCAGAACTCTGTCATTTATAAACCGATTTGGAAAATTCTTTTTTTGTTTGAAAGATATACTAGAATAGCATATACACTCACACGCACACACTTACACATACATGCACATAAAAATCCAATACGTACTAACCGTTTTGGTAAATTCTTTGTTTGTTCAAAACTTTCAAAAGATGTACTAGATTAGCACACAGAACTAATTAACAAATAATAATTAAGTAATTTACACATCATAATAATTTCTGTACAAAAAGTAATGATATCCCATCAAAAACATAAATGTAAAATGAGAGCCAAGTTCAATATCGCGTGCACTTCGCCGACAAAAGAATTGAGATCTGCAGAGCGCCAAGTTCTTTGCCCTAAAATTTTTAGATACAAGGACATGCTACATACTCAATGCATTTATTTTACTTGGGGTGTAATTCAATATCAAGACGTGACTTGGCTAGTTTTAAAATAAAAATTTATATTATAAATCAAAATCAATCAAATCATTAACCTATTTTCGTAAAGGTAAGTAGGCAAGTTAGTTTACGTCTTGTTACTTATACTGTTAGCTTGATAATGAACTATGACTATGACTATGTTACTTTTATAAAATTTAGTTAGTTTGTGAAAACTAGCCAAGTCAAATCTTGATATTGAATTACACCCCAAGTAAAATAAATGCATTGAGTATGTAGCATGTCCTTGTATCTAAAAATTTTAGGGCAAAGAACTTGGCGCTCTGCAGATCTCAATTCTTTTGTCGGCGAAGTGCACGCGATATTGAACTTGGCTCTCATTTTACATTTATGTTTTTGATGGGATTTTATTTTACATTGAAAATATTCAAATTTATATTTACTGTTATAGCTGGGTTGATAATGCACGCTGTTGTATGGGAACCTTGCACTTTGTGACTATGCGCTGAAACTTGGCACAGTTGATCCTTAGGTGGTCTTGAGTGAATTCAGACCGGTAGACGTCGAGAACCACCGCGCGTTTAGTGGGGGGGAGGGGGGGAAGTTCGACGCTACCGCGCTTTAATTAATGCAACATTTCTCTAAAACTATACATAATATGGCATGTGATATATCATTTTCGGATAAATTAAGGATGAGGAATCTATTTTTTGGACAAAAATAATGCACTTTCTAACTAAAAAAATTTAAAAAGTAGAAAAAACTGAAAAACGTTTTATGTGTTTTTATATATAGTTGCCAATTATTTTAAAACTATAACAGTAATCTCAAAACAAAAAATATAGTCGTAAAGCTAAACTTATGTAGTTTTTAAAAATATATAGTTTTTTATATATATCTGTTGATACATGGGAGATAATAAATAATATCAAGCGTAAGTCAGGGCGATCTCAATGCATGATCGTCCGTGAAGTAGGGTTTAGGTACTGTGTTAAGCAACATTTCTCTAAAACTATACATAATATGGCATGTGATTTATAATTTTCGGTTAAATGAAGGATGAGAAATCTATTTTTTTAACAAAAATAATGCACTTTTTTAACAAAAAAGGTATTAAAAGTGGGCTAAACTGAAAAATGACATTTGTGTTTTTTACATACTTTCCAATTAATTTAAAAGTATAACAGAAATCTCAAAACAAATAATATAAACGTAAAGTTGAACTTATTTAGTTTCTAAAAATATATAGTTTATTATATATATCTGTTGATACATGGGAGATAATAAATAATATCAAGCGTAAGTCAGGGCGATCTCAATGCATGATCGTCCGTGAAGTAGGGTTTAGGTACTGTGTTAAGCAACATTTCTCTAAAACTATACATAAATGGCATGTGATTTATAATTTTCGGTTAAATGAAGGATGAGAAATCTATTGTTTTAACAAAAATAATGCTTTTTTTTTAACAAAAAAGGTATTAAAAAGTGGGCTAAACTGAAAAATTACATTTGTGTTTTTAACATACTTTCCAATTATTTTAAAAGTATATCAGAAATCTCAAAACAAATAATATAAACATAAAGTTAAACTTATTTAGTTTCTAAAAATATATAGTTTATTATATACATCTGTTGATACATGCTCCCATGTATCAACAGATGTATATAATAAATAATATTGAGCGTAGGTCAGGGTGATCTCAATGCATGATCGTCCGTGACGTAGGGTTTAGTTAATGTTTTAGACACACACAAAGTGCATATATTGTATTGTTTATGTGTCTTAGTATTTTAAATGAAACTACGCAATTGAAATTAATTTATTGCAAGTCTGTCCATGTAGGCTCCCAGTTGTTGTTGACCTTCGTCCAACCCCAAGTAGTTACCCCAAGTGCGTGATAACTGACACCCAAACGCCCACCTCTTGATAAATGCTGATACAAAGTGGCTTTGGTCGGTGGGAGATGTTCTATCTGCTGATCTATCTTGGTAAAAATATATAGGTATATGGGGCTCATTCACATGTCAAGGGCTCAAGTACATGAAGCTGATCTGAAATAATAAGTATGATATACAATATTCTTTTTTAAGTTTTGAGATCCTATTATTCTATTATATCAGTTTTAAAAGCAAAAAAACTGACCTATCATATGATGTTAAGACCTATTTTTCGATGAAAGCCATTACCTCCTCAATGCATCGCTTGATCAATAACTCGAAATCTACAGTAGGTCAGGAAAGGCTTCCATGCGTGAAAAGCACTTCTCTTTCGAAATCTCTTTAGTAAATTAAGAAAATACAGGTGTTTTATACAGATTTGTTTATTTACAGGGCCACAGAGAGCAAGAGTATTAAGATACCCTCTTTCACGCATTCACAGGATGTGATACGGTATCTTGGTTCAATGGTAAAGGAAAGAGAAGTGCTTTTGAAGCTTGGGAAACCTTTCCTCCATGACCTCTTTCTTCTTCATTGGTTTCACTCTCGGCAGAGTGGTCGTGGTCATCATTTCAGATATTGGTGATAGGCTTCACAACACGCCGCCATTCTTACCTGATAGCCGCCTTCTTCGTGCATTCGTGTAGTAACGATGATGCATTTATTGCAGCTTTTATTTAGTTTGTCCATAACATAGGTGATCTTCTTCGTGGCCTGGTACCCTCAACCTTTCCGTGGACCAGAAGCGCTCAATAGCCTCCGCCCCCGGCGGCATACGTGGCCAAATAAGGTGGTACGATACTGTACTAAAGACCATGCCAAGTTTTCGAAGTATAGAATCGTTGGTACGGAATTCAGTCCATAATACTCCAAGCATTCTCGTCCAACACCACATCTCTAGGGCGTCTATCTTCTTCTCCTCAACTTCCTGCAGGGTCGACGTTTCTGCGGCGTACAGGAATATGGGGAATACAAGTGCAAGTGGTTTTTTGTGTCTTCGTGTTTGTTGCGATTCCTTCATATAGTACAAATATGTAATTTGTTTATTGTTAATTGTGCAATAAAAAAATCTTATCTATCTTATACATATATTCCAGACCTAACTGTAGGTTTCGAGTCAGCAATCGAGGGCCGTATTGCGGAGGTAATAGCTGTTATCAAAAAATATGTCGTAACATTATATGATAGGTCAGTTTATCTGCCTTTGAAAATAATAAATAATAGGATCTCAAAACTTAAACCAGAATATTGTATATCATAATTATTATTTCAGATCAGCTTCGCGTACGTCAGTGAATGAGTGCCGTATAGCCCACTTTTAATATCTTTTTTGTTAAAAAAGTGCATTATTTTTGTTGAAAAAATAGATTCATCATCCTTCATTTAACCGAAAATTATAAATCACATCCCTATTATGTATAGTTTTAGAGAAATGTTGCTTAACACAGTACCTAAACCCTACTTCACGGACGATCATGCATTGAGATCGCCCTGACTTACGCTTGATATTATTTATTATCTCCCATGTATCAACAGATATATATAATAAACTATATATTTTTAGAAACTAAATAAGTTCAACTTTACGTTTATATTATTTGTTTTGAGATTTCTGTTATACTTTTAAAATAATTGGAAAGTATGTAAAAAACACAAATGTCATTTTTCAGTTTAGCCCACTTTTAATACCTTTTTTGTTAAAAAAGTGCATTATTTTTGTTAAAAAAATAGATTTCTCATCCTTCATTTAACCGAAAATTATAAATCACATGCCATATTATGTATAGTTTTAGAGAAATGTTGCTTAACACAGTACCTAAACCCTACTTCACGGACGATCATGCATTGAGATCGCCCTGACTTACGCTTGATATTATTTATTATCTCCCATGTATCAACAGATATATATAAAAAACTATATATTTTTAAAAACTACATAAGTTTAGCTTTACGACTATATTTTTTGTTTTGAGATTACTGTTATAGTTTTAAAATAATTGGCAACTATATAAAAAAACACATAACACGTTTTTCAGTTTTTTCTACTTTTTAAATTTTTTTAGTTAGA
The DNA here is from genome assembly GCA_947623375.1 of Apotomis capreana. NCBI lineage: Eukaryota > Metazoa > Arthropoda > Insecta > Lepidoptera > Tortricidae > Apotomis > Apotomis capreana. The sequence continues at coordinate 23,806,422 of OX392498.1, read as the reverse complement.
AAGTGCATTATTTTTGTCCAAAAAATAGATTCCTCATCCTTAATTTATCCGAAAATGATATATTACATGCCATATTATGTATAGTTTTAGAGAAATGTTGCATTAATTAAAGCGCGGCAGCGTCGAACTTCCCCCCCTCCCCCCCACTAAACGCGTGGTGTCTATCGACGTCTACCGGTCTGAATTCACTCAAGACCACCTAAGGATCAACTGTGCCAAGTTTCAGCGCATAGTCACAAAGTGCAAGGTGTCGTGCACTAACACCCCAGCTATTAATGGTTTTAGAATCAGCATAAAATGGGCTTTCGGACAGTATTTTATTATAAACCAAGATTAATATCAAAATATGTAATTATGAGGGTTTGTTTGCATCTCGTTACTACTAAAAGTTTATTATTTTAAGTATTGCGTCATATTTTGCTACGGAACCCTACAAAAATAGTTATCCGATAATCACACCCAAATTGATTCAAAGTTCCAAACTTAATACGCCAGATTTTTTTTTCAAGCATTTAGGCTCAGGTGGACATGTATAATACCCGTACCAAATGGCATTGCTGTACTCCAAAATGTCATACTGTTTCCCAATAGAAAATGGACTACTAGGAGTTTGGCACGTCTCACAGAAGCTACAACCAACAGCGTCGCACGTCGTTCAAAATTACCAATCAGATACTAGTAGGCTAATTCCTTTGCAAAAGCGGCAAATAACCAAAGAGTGCAGCTTCTGTAGTGTCTTTATTGATTAAAAATAAATGAATAAGATTGCCTGTTTAATGTTACCTACCGTTAAATGTATTATCAGATTTACACAGACTACAACTATAACTAGTTGTACAAGTAGATATAAATAACGGGTCGACAAACAACTTATCTATACACCGTGCAAATACCAGGGTGAACTTTAAATGTCACAAATCAGTGTATTGTGACGCGAACGGTCAGAATGTATCCCTAATGCGACACAGGCAAAATATCAACACACAATTTTTTTTTTAAAGAATGTCATACGAACTATCATTCGTGCGTGTGTACATTAAGATATTTTCGTTCAGTTTTTATGTACAAGCTCTGTAACATTCAAACTCCTAAGGTTACATATACGATTTTAACCAATTTGAAATCCTTAAAGTATGGCCATTTATTTGATACCAACCACTCCATAAATTCAAAGTAAAAGTGTGTTTTTTGCCGTCCCAAACTTTAACCAACGTTTTCTCAGTTGTCGTTTTTTCACTTTTGCAAATTTGAAGAATTTTTAAAAATTAACCATGCATAATTCTTAGCACCTAGACATAATTCTTTCACCAAAAGATAGCTTATGTTCTGTAGTATTAGGAACTACTCATAACTCCATATCGATAAAGTGGGACCTTTTCCCTAAAACAGTCACAAATAATTAAAAATAGCCTATCCAGGATATTTTTAGCAAACCCATTTTTTATATATTTTCTAATATACTAAATTCATTATAAAATATGTTTCATTCTATTATCAGCTCGGTGAAGATCGATTTAGCTTCGGATCTTAGACTATAAATAGTTAACCGTCCATCTATTTATCAAGGCTTAAATAAATCTGATAAATTATGAATGTAGTAGGAGTCTAAATTGAAAACCATCTATTTAAGCTATTTCAAGCAGTCGATTCACAACAAAAGCGAAAAGGTTATGTTAGTACGTGCCCTATTGTAAACTTTCTATCGAATTGTATTCCAATTCACTATAGAGGTATAAATAGAGGCCTTTACGGTTATTAGACACCTTTTGTTTTTGTTTACAACAATATCAAAATTACCACGCAACGATCATTCATAAGTCATTACGCACTCAAATTAGATAGCAATTTAAAGTAGTCAAACAAAAGGCCGATTGCCGTAAATTTCGATACACCAAGAAGGCAACTGAAACCAAGCTATTAGTTCTTACCGCATGAAGCTAAAAAAATATTTTATCCCATTTAGTGCCGAAGACGCGAATTCGCGTCGTTAAAAACTTTATCAGTAGGTATGTAATTACCAGGCGCGAATTCGCGTCATCGCTTGCAGTGTCGTTATTTGCTTTGCCGTGAGAGCTGCTAATAACAGTAAAAAACAAAAAAAAAACAGATACTCAAAATGTACTTTATTTTTCATAGAAACAGCTCCTGCTTGCGCTAGTTTCCGATTGGTCGAAGTGGACTTAAGTTTTAAATATTTTTAATAACGCAGTGCTCGAAAAGAGCTTTTCAAACTGTGCGTAAAGTACCACTTTGCCACAATAGTGCTTTTTACTTTTAATTTTTTTAATTCCTTGCTGTCTGACAGTGACAGCCCGACGACGCAGAGGTTTTATTATTTTGAAAAAAGTTTTTTAAAATAAAAATGTCGATACTATGTCGATATTATAAAAGTACAATGAAACCAACAGGTCAGGTTGGGTAAGTGAAACACATAGGGGAAGTGAAACACTGGAATATTTTTTTATATTATAGCTTTAAAAGACAGACCAACTCAGGTGACATTTATTTATTTCTTACCTAGAACTGTTTCTAAAAATCGGATTCACCACATATACTGTGATTTATTTTAAAAGCAATTAAAATTGCCCTTGCCCCAATGTGTTTCACTTATCCAACCTGGCCTTACTTTATTCCATAGGTTTTTAATTATTACAATTAGATTTATAAACGAACTTTAAATTCTTTCATTAAATACATACATTTGGCTTAATGTAGGTATAGGGGTGAAGACCAAAAAGTTTGTTACCTGAACTCATTTAGGGTCGATTGCAAAAAAAATACGATCGCTTCCTTTGTGTGACGAAAGTTAGTCATACAAAATGTATGGGTAACTTTCGTCACACAAAGGAATCAATTAAGTTTTGTTTTAATTAAAGCCCTTAACTATGTACATTTTTTTGCAAAATTTAAATTTAATTAAAATTTGTATAAATTTTTTCATTGTACGGCGACAGATTTAACAGCGAATAATGTAGCTTTACAAATGTAGTGAATTAAGTTTTGCCACAGTATGTTATTTTAATCATACTTACTTCGTTTAAATATTTACGTCTCAAAAAGCTCCGGTGAAAAAGAATGAGACATTAATACACTCTACAACAAATGGCTTTCTCGACAAATTTACAAAGAACTAATATAGTAATATACCATCAGAATGTACTTTTCATTGGCCGTTAAAATTTCCGGGAAACACGTTATATAAGTTATCAATTTATTAAGGATTTTAAAAAGAAGTGTTTTCAGCCGTATGATGTGGCAAGACCGGTTTAACGCCAACGACAATTAAAACGACTGGAACAAGACTCTTCTTTCTTATAAATTCTTAAAAACACTTAATAAATCCAAAAATCCTAATATGTTTCCACGATGGATCATTTTTTTTACCTATGCGAAAAAACCATTCATAATTCCAAAGAAGCGCATAAATATGAGCTTCAATGACATAACAAGATGGCTAAAATTAATTCAGTACATTTGTACGATCCTAACAGTCCATTAGTCCTGAAAATAAAAGACAAAGTAAGGAGCATATTCAGTTAACTATAAATTAGAAAGTCATCCATAACAACAAAAAAGCCGATCTACCAGCAGACACATTTCATTAATCTGGGTTTGTACATTAAGCCCAGGGCTATACCAATGGTGACATGGGAAATCCTCGCGGCGACCGCGGGATGGTGCGAACAAATCCTTTTGCGAGATCCCCGACAAATATAAAGAGCTCTAATATTTGACTTAGTTGAAGTAAGGTGTATAACGATTCATCTATGAGCCTAGCAAATTACAACAAAAACAATGTCCGTGCTACGGTTAAAAGTATCTTTAAATGGATATAAAGGTACAATAGTAGAGTTGCTAAGCCGCGAAATTGTGCGCATCGGGTTACAAGCATGAAATTTCTACCACACATAGAGCGTTCCACAGTGATTATTTTCAGATGTGGAGGGAAGTCAGATTTGTCCCCTGCGTGGCGGAAGAGCGGGGTGAATAGGACCAAGTACTGCTCTTTTTCTTTTTTTTATTACTGATCAGTTAAGGCTATTAGGGCTTCTGCGGCATCGTTTTCGTGTAAAATAGATATCACCAATTATTTTTTTATGTTATTTAAGAATAGTTTTATATAAAAAATTCGGTTTATTGCCGAAAAGATAAAAATCACAACAGGTCTTTTTATTCAGAACGATTAATTAGTTACATATCCTGAATATTTACAATTTAAAAAAATATTACTAAATAGAAAATTTAATCTTGTTTTTTAAAATGTATACATATTGGGCACATCTCATACAAAAAGTACCTTGAAAAAAATGTTGATGTTAAGCTTAGCCTGCGTGCTCCAGTACATTTTGCTAAGTCGCGAAATTGTGTGCATCATCAGATACAACCACGAAATGTCTACCACAAATAGAGAATTCTGCGGTGATTATTTTCAGATGCGGAGGAAAGTCAGATTCGTCCCCTGTGCGGCGGGAAAGCGGGGTAAAGAGGACCAAATATTGCTGTTTTTCTTTTTTTTATTACTGATCAGTTAACGCTACTAGGGCTTGTGTGGTATCATTTTCGTGTAAAACAGATATCAGCAATTCATTTCACATGTTATTTATTGATAGTACCATATATAAATATGAGTGTATTTCCGAAATGGTAAAAATCAAAACAAGATTTTTTTATTCAGGGAGATAATTTAGTTATATTTCCTGAATATTTACAACTAACAAAAATATTGCTAAATAGCAAATTTAATCTAGTTTCTAAAAATATATACATATTGGGGACTCTTCATACAAACAGTAACTTAAATAAATTGTTGATGTTGAGATTAGCCCGTGTGCTCGTGATACATTAGCAAATAATATTTCGTTTTAATTACATCAATTTGTTTTTCTAGACGTATATGGTAAATATTATATGTAAAAGCATGTTAATAATCACTATTGAATGTATTTAATGAAGCGAAATAGGATGCGTTCGGAGATTTACGTTGATTACGCCGATGTAAACATATATTTTAAGCTACTGTTTGTATGAGAAGTGCCCAACATGCATACTTATATTTGTAGAAACTAGATTAAATGAGCTTATTAAAACAATAATAATAATTTGAAAATGTTAACGACATTTAACTAATTTACCTCACTTAATAATAACCCTTACTGTGATTTTTACCTTTTCGGCCATACACCCATATTTTTATTTAGAACTATACAAAAATAACATAAAAAAATCATTTATGATATCTGTTTTACACAGAAGCGATACCAGATAAGTCCTAGAAGACTAAACTGACCAGCACGGCTGCATAGCTTTGACACGCGACTCTTTCTCGCGCGAGATATACTACCTGTCTCTATCTGTACAGTACTATGAGATAGTGACGGATGATGCTATCTCGCGCGACATGAGTCGCTTGTCAAAGTTATGCTAGACGTGCAGCAATAAAGAAAGAAAAGAGGTATACTTGGTGCTATTCACTCCGCTCTCCTACCTCACAGGGGACGAATCTGACTTCCCTCCACATCTGAAAATAATCACCGGGCAATACTCTATCTGTGGTACACATTTCATGCTCGTAACCCGATGCGCACAATTATGTTAGAAAACAGCGGACTAACAACTCTACTACAAGTTTTTATAGTATACTAGCCGTGCCCGCTCTTCTCACAGGAAAACATTTTTTTTTGGGATGAAAAGTAGCCTATATTTAATCCAGACTGCTAGCTACATTCATACTAAAATTTAACATCGGGCATCAGGCATCGGGGCTCAATGTATCTGTAAGAACCGTTCAAAGGGTATTAAAACGGTTCAGAGAGACTGGCGGAATACGGCGACGGCCAGGAAGTGGACGTAAACCAGGTTTGGTGAAGAAGAAAATTCTAGTAGCTTTGCAGAAAAAACCTACCCTTTCGGTACGAGATTTGGCAACAAAATTCAAAACGTCTAAATCTACAGTGCAACGAGTAAAAAAACCAAATTCTATAAAAACATTCAAACAAACGAAAGTACCTAACAGAAATGCAAAACAGTCAAGTGTCTAAAAGGTCATCAAAACGGATAAATTTGCAAAAAAAAAACTCGTATGGCAGGCACTCTGTTCATGTGGCAAACGTAGTACACCATATTTTGCAAAAGGAACGATAGATGGTGATGTATATCTGAATGAGTGGCTTAAAAAACGATTAATGCCAATCATCAAGAGGCATACTACACCTGTCGTATTTTGGCCTGATTTGGCCACGTGTCACTACACAAAGAAAGCAATAAAGTGGTACGAAGAGATGTATGTCGATTTTGTTGAAAAACAGCACAATCCGCCCAATTGCCCCGAGTTGCGACCCATTGAAAAATATTGGGCTCGCGTGAAACAGAAGTTGTTAAATCATAAAAGCAATGCCACTTTAGTTGAAAACTTCAAGCGGAAGTGGAACGAAGCTTCCAAATTAATTACTGATGATGATTTACAAAACTTAATGGAAGGGTTCAAGGGAAAACTAAGAAGATTCTGGATTAATAAATCTTAAACTGATCATCATATGTAAATAAATATTATTTTTAGAGTTATCCAATAAATGTCTATTGAAAAAAATGGTGAATTATATTATTAGATAAATAATTTTTACAAATTTATTTGTCGGCAGTTTTGTAAATATTCGCTCCGGAAATCCAAAAAATAGCGTCCTCCCGCCCTCTAACTTTTCAACCACGAAATGAGGCCTTATAAGTACTTTCAATGTAAACTATATTGAATAAAATAGGCCGAGATGCTTTTGAGTTATCACAAATTTCCATAATTTTCTTTAAAATGATGTAAGTGCCGTGCGATGTCCTTATACTTCGAACGTTACACATATTAGTTTAGTGCCATACGGCGGAGTTTGGCATGGGAACACTATCAGTAACAAACTGCAGAGTCATAATCATAACTAATCAAATGTTCTACAGTAACTGTGTGTTGTAAGACTGTTGACTCTAAAATAGCCCATAATTGTATGTAAGGGTCTAATTTCGTCTTCACATGACATTTTTTCTACCTCACACGACGGATCTCAATGACGCAAGACCCTTAGGCTGGTTTAAGTGCCACGCGGACCGCGCGCGGATCGTCCGCGCGGATCACGTACGATGTATTAAGCTGAAGCGAGCGTTTAAGAGTAATGCGGACGGGTCCGCGCGGACGCGCCATACATATTGCTCCGCGCGGAGCGATCCGCGCGACGGTCCGCGTGACACTAAAACCAGCCTTAGAAGAATGGGCTGCATCTTCATGAAACTTTAATTCATTAAATTATTTATCTATCCAAATATAATGCGCTCCACGATGCGTTCAAGAACCGCACATTATGACCACCATAAAATAAGACTGTTTTTTAGAACAAATTCTTATCTGTAAAAATGTTATTATAGCTAAATAATAACATCGATTTCGATAATATTATTGATTCAAATTTCGTACATCTCTGAAAAACAAAGAAATGTGATTTGATCTCTATTCTAATATCCATACTTGGGATAACACGGGGCACCTATACAAAGTCAAAGTCAAAGTCATTTATTCTGCTTAAAACGTGGTACATAAGATGTTCAGACAGGTAGATAGAGAAACACACATTTCACCAGTAACTGGCATGCAAAATGGACACATGAAACAATGGACTACATATAGTCATCATCTCAAATTACAATATTACTTACTTACAATGTCAATATTCAATATATAATATACATTATTCAAAATTAAAGTAAGACAATTTATTATATACAACACTCAAGCTTTATAATAATCAAAAAAATCATTTACGCAGTAAAAACATTCTTGAATAAGCCATTTTTTTAATCTAGTTTTAAATAAAGTAAGCGGCAATTCCTTAATGTCATCATGCAGTCGGTTGTAAATATCAATTGACATACAATATGCATTTTTACCATATAATTTCGTTCTTTTAGATGGAATAGCAAGTGACGTAGCAAAATATTTAATTCAATTCAATCTAAACAAAGTCAGGGCTTTGCTATTATGCAACAATAAAACTTACAATTCATCATCCATAGGCCTTCTAACAAATTCTATTCTAATATTTATTCTTAGACAATTAGATGGATGCAACAATATAGGTGTAGAAAAAAAAAAAACCAAGTATCAATATTGTTTTATCTAGTTGTACGCGGTGGTGAAACACCTTGTTTCTTAAATTTTGCCGCTATTTTCTAGTCTCTACTTTCATTAGCCAGATAATAGCAAAAAAGCCTTTACAAAAAATATTAAGAAAACTTCCACAAATAAACCTACGAGAAATAAAAATGTTTTTTTTTTGCTTTAAAACAGGTTAAATTTACTTTAAATAATCCACTCGAACAAAACATAGCAAACGATTAATCTAAGTTTAGAGAGAGCAAACAAGATGGTGAAGTGATCGGCGGGAGCGTTGTTGAAGTTTAATAAGCGTTAGTTAGCTGAGGAGGTGCGGCGCGCCGCGGCACTGGCTGGTAATAAGGAGGGATGTTATCTCCGGTGCTGTTAAGGCAACGGAGGCGGCCAAATTATTGCTTAGAGTTTCGCCAGGTATCTAAACAATATGATAATTTCGTTCATTCTGCGTAACAATGTATACAATACATACGCTGTCTATTACGAGATTCATCAAGCTGTGAGCGAAATTTCGATCAGAAATAACTTCTTTTCTATATTTCCAATTCAATGAACAAATCCTAAATTTCTTAATTTATGCATGTATGTATTATACATATAAACCTTCCTCTTGAATCACTCCATCTATTAAAAAACCGCATCAAAATCCGATGCGTAGTTTAAAAGATCTAAGCATACATAGGGACAGACAGACAGCAGGAAGCTACTTTTTTTAATACTATTTAGTGATCATCTGTGCCGCTCTTCGCTAGCAATCAAATACACCGTGTCATTTAAGAATATATTTAGTTTTGTAAACTTAAAAAAATAAATGTTATTACATTTTGAAGTGCATATACTGTCATGAATAAATTACAGTACAATATAAAATAATTAGCTGGCGTTCCTCGTTCTTAAGGTGCGACCAGACCGCCGCTTAAAATACGGTGACGGTACGGAATCGCAGTGACGCATCGTATCCGTACCGTTTTTATCGCATGCCCTCCACACCGCCGCTTAAAATACGGAGTCGGTACGGAATCGCAGTGACGCATCGTATCCGTACCGTTTTTAACGCATGCCCTCCACACCGCTGCTTAAAATACGGAGACGGTACGGAATCGCAGTGACGCATCGTATCCGTACCGTTTTTAACGCATGCCCTCCACACCGCTGCTTAAAATACGGAGACGGTACGGAATCGCAGTGACGCATTGTATCCATTGTATAATAATTCAGTGAATTAAGAAGTTTGACCTTACAAACGGTCCAGAAGTTTTGAATTTTTGATAATATGTTGTCTAGGATGGTTAGTAAGTGTTTAAAATGCAATTTTTTTTAATAAAAAAATAACCGACTTTAAAATGACTGAAAAGCCGAAAATAACCCGTTCATGTACAGATTACATTTGAATCACTTTTTGAAGTCCACAACATATTGAGAGAAGACCTCGGGTGTCACGCTTACAAGAAAAGAAAAGTTCACCGCATTTCCGAAGCGACAAAGAAAAGACTAGTAGATCGATCAAGCAGTATACTGTCCTGGCACGCAGGGGATGAATTCGTTTTTTCAGACGTAAAACTTTTCGTATTGCGCAATGCTAAAAAATACCGTTTTGTGGGCAGCAAATATAAAGGACATTTCAGATGATCAGAGGAATGTGCCAAGATTTTAAAGTGCACCATCAGTCATGGTTTGGGGAGCAGTTTGCAAGCGGGGTAAACTTCCATTGGTATTTATCGACAAAGGAGTAAAAATCAATTCCGAATACTAAAAAATGGAAGCCCCGGAAAAAAATGTTGCTTCATATTTCAGAAAGCTCTTTGGGAATGACTACTAAGTATGTTTTCCAAAAAGACGGAGCTCCAGCCCATACGGCTAACTCTCTTCAAGCGTGGCAAAGCTTCAGGCGTAAGGCAAATTTAACCTTTTTTACTTCATCATCATCATCATCACCAGCCCGGAGTCGTCCACTGCTGGACATAGGCCTTCCCCAGTTCGCGCCACCATACCCGGTCCTCAGCTTTCCGCATCCAACCGCTTCCCGCTACTCTTTTTAGGTCGTCGGTCCACCTGGCGGGAGGCCGTCCTACACTTTTTTACTTGACTTTTACATATGGTCGTACGTGCTCTTAAAGCTTAACAATTATAACAAAAAAATTGTCGCCGCGTAAAAATTTGTCGTGTGTGACGGTTTCGAAAAACGGTTGAAGCTGGTGATGAAAGTTAAAGGTGTTTTAAATATTGTATCTAAGGATATCTTTTATAAATAGTACATTACTGCAGACGCCGGGAAATAAGGGCTTGGCGGCTGAGTAGGTATAGACCGGATAGTAACACGAAGTTGGCAAGCCCATTTCACGGCTAAGGCATGTATAGTGCTTTTCTCAAACATATGCAATGAAATAAAAAAATACACCACTAAAAAAAACATAATTCAGCTGTTCAGCCAGTTCATGAACACAGACGCCATGTTCAAAAAAGAATTTTTAATTTATCCACCAATCCCTATTTTTTTTTTCTTTCGGAAGTCGTCCACGTGTGTAGTGTTCGAATATTAGGGCCATTAGGTATACACAACCTGATAATATGAATCTTAATTTCTATAGTAAATAAAATAAAGGCTGAGGATTTAATATTGTCTATGGTCTCTGGTGACTTACATATAGACAGTATTTTAAATTTATTCAACAACACATTTAATTATACAGATTTGTATTCTTAATATATCAGTTTGTGTGTAATAGGCCTTAACGCGGATATTGTTAATCCGATAACCATTCAGCTACTGGAAGAAAAATAAAAAAAATATATTTCAGCTGTCTAGCCTGTTAATGAAAACGACACCATGTGTACATTAAAATTAAATAGAAATTACTTCCCGGCCTAGGCCTTCAATTTTGTATCAAATTCCTATACAGTTCTCTCGAATTGTTCCGCCCGAAATTTTAATGAGAGTTTGTAACTGTATGCGAACTTATTGGCCACGATGTAAGTGCAAGTCTTTTTTTTAGGGCTTTTCAGACAACAACGACTGTGAGCGTACTGCTGTGTGTGACCGAAATCAAATCCGAATTAAACATTCGGAGTAGTAGATGTAATGAACGCATTCTGGGAACGTTTATTGCTTATTTCAATTTTTTTAGCGACTTCATATGTTTAACCTGTAGGTATGAATCTATGAATCCAATGGACCTACCCCCAGACCGCTTGCACACCGTGGCCTTTGTCACCCTGAGACCTCATTACTAATATTAAACATACCTAGTTCACAAAATAGAAATAAGCAATTAGACATTCGAGAAAGTATACGACACAGAAATTGTCACAATTGTGAAATGACATTCTAGGAGCCATCCCGAAGTTATATAGTGCGACCAAACCCGTTGCTGTGAATTTGAAGATACACTGACAATCTTATGAAAGTTCAGCATGTCAGTCGTAGTTTCTAATTTAGAAAAGCTGGTCGCACTGTACTAATAATACATCGTTCAATGTTCAGGCGTCAATGGTGTCAACCTCAAGCGTGTTTTTTTCCTTATTGAGGAAGACAGATCCATGGAGACTAAACAAGAAAATTAAAGTCGTTTATATTCCGAAAGAGCAATTACAACATGGCACTGCACCAACAACTATTAACTTAGCAAATATTTAGCATAACTTCAATTTAAGACTTTAAATAGCCATTGTGGCTTAAATAGCAGTAACATTAAAAGCCATGCCAGCAGTAGTCGGTAAAAATATACACTAGCTTGAATGCTGTCGATCGTGTAATATAGCCAAAAAATGGGAGCAATATTGACAAGATTTCAAATTTTCAAACAGTGTTAAGATTAAACTAATTTAATTACCTACTTGATTATCTTAGTACCCAAAACTTTTATTTTATTTGTGTATACGAACAAGTTTTGAACATATTTAAAAAACCGGCCAAGAGCATGTCGGGCCACGCTCAATGTAGGGTTCCGTAGTTGCTCATCCTTCACAGTTTTAAGTTAAGAAAGATTTTAAGCTCTATATTAAGGTCGTAAACGCCCTAGAAACTGTAATCACTTATTACCTTCTGGAAGTCAACTTACGTCTTTTAAAAGAAAAAAATATGAAATTTGGCGATAATTCAAAAACGGCTCGATCGATTTTGTTCAATATAGTTTTCATTGAAAGTACTTTTAAGGCCTCACTTACATGAATTATCCCGATTTTTTTTTTGACCAGTGTTTGAAAAGGGGGGGACACAATTTTTTTTGTTTTCGGAGCGAATATTTACAAAACTGCTGATTTTATCAAATAATAATGTTACGAGACCCCTATTATTTTTACAAGACCTATTCAACGACACCCCACACACTAGTGTTGAAAAGAAAAAAAAAATCACCCCCACTTTAGGTGTACGAGGTACAGGTTAATTAAATTTTTATTTTACCGTTCTGTCGGCGTTATACATACACATACTCATACCAAATTTCAGCTTTCTAGTACTAATGATCACGGAGCCAAGCCGCGGACGGACGGACGGACGGACAGACGGACATGGCGAAACTATAAGGGTTCCTAGTTGACTACGGAACCCTAAAAAGGTGAAAGCGGCGTCGTATTTGAATCAGCACTCAAATGACGTCACCTTGTGGAAAAATTTACAGTCGCAACCTACAAAAAGAACAGGTGTACACCAATTTCCACACTAAATCGGATAAAAACCTAGTTGAAAAAAAAAAGTCAAAAACGGTTGAAAAGCAACTGAAGGCCTACATCCCGCGGGAGTTGTGTAATTTGCAATTAATTTAATCAAATCTGGCAGTATAGCTTGTCAAGTTTCGAAACTAATTCTGCCGTGCTAAAGTAAAAGGCGACCTTTTTGTATGGAGCTCCAGCTAAAAAGTAAAAAGTAAAAGAGTGTCTTCAAAAACGTGTTTACCAGTTTATATGAAGTCATACAAAGCTTGTTGCATTTTGGCCTGATTTTGCTCCCTGTCACTATGCAATAGCAGTGGCATGGTACAAACGCAACAGCATGGCAATAGTGCCTAAATGAATGAACCCACCAAAGCGCCCTGAACTCCGGCCGATCGAGACATATTGGGGTCTAGTGAAGGGGCACTTAAAAAAGAAGCAACAAGGAAACAAAATATGTGACCAAATTCAAAAAGCAGTGGGCGTTCAGTAACCAAATTTGTATCTGTGACCACAGTGCAAAAGTTTATTATGAGAGTGAAAGAAAAAATCTGAAAATTCAGCAGATTCCTATTAGAAGCCTAAAAAAAAGCTTGTGGATAGTATGATATAGCTTATACGTTCCTTATAAAAAACTAAATCAACATTTACCTTCTTGTTTTAATACTGTAGGGACATTTTAATGTGGCCAGATTTTATCGTGTACAGTCTTAAAGAAACGGCTTAACTTCTTAAATTACAAAGCTTTTACTAAATATAACCACGGAAAATCGTAGTTTTAAAAACTGACCCAGGGGCATCACCATGGCAACGGGTGGCAGAAAATAGTAGATTGACCCAAGTGCATTTAAATTGACTTAGCGTAATGTATACCTATTGGCATTTAACATTATGAAATTAGTAAATCTAAATCTAAGTTGTAAATTATGGTGTTAATTTTTGCTACATAATATTGTTAATTTGTGATTGTTTAATGATAGGTCGTAAGATTCTGTATATATTTGTTTTCTGTTTAAACTGATGGCCATGTAGCCAATGCTTATATTAAATAATAAAAACAGAAGAAAAAAAAGAACAATAAAAGAACCGACCTAAATATTTTTTCTTTGTCTTTAGTTTCTTTTGAAGTCGGTTCTTTTAAAGTTTTTTTTTTAAATACTTATAGCGGGCAGATCGGGGAGGTATCCCATAACTCCTGACCGTTAAGGAGTTTTAAACCTTCCATCATCAGCTCAGCATAGATTTCGTTGTAAAAATGATATAGAAATAGAAAAGGGCTGTTTAATGAGAGGACATCGAGTTATCGTTCCGGTCATTAAGAAGTAGGTTATTAGAGGAATTGCATAAAACCCATCTAGGAATAGTAAAAACTAAAAGCAATGACCGCGCACGCATGTGGTGGCCCGGCATAGACCTCGACATCGAACAGCTGATCGGCGCGTGCGCCGTGTGCAGCGCTCTGCGAGCGGCGCCGCCGCGCGCGCCGCCGGCCAGCTGGGCGCGGCCGCCCGGCCCATGGCATCGTATTCACATTGATTACATGACTGTAGCTCAACGGACGTATTTGATTGTGGTAGACGCTTTTAGTAAATGGGTAGAATGTATAGATATGACTGGCAGTACTACTACGAAACATTTAATTACAGAATTATTGTTGTTATTTTCGAGATTCGGATTGCCAGAAACCATAGTATCGGACAAGGATGCTAAGATTGCATCACAAGAATGCACGAGTTTTTGTAAAAACAGTGGTATTATTTACGTTACTTCGCCTATATATCACCCGATTAGTAACGGGTTAGCTGAATGTGCAGTAAGGAATTGTAAAAAAATGATCAAGTCTATAATTGAACAGGATCTGCGATGTACAAAAAGTTTAAATCAAAAGCTACAAAGTTATTTGTTCGAATATCGCACTACAGTACATTGTACAACGGGAGTAACACCGGCTAAGTTAATGTTCGGTCGGGAGTTACGTTCGAGATTAGATCTTATAGTACCGCCGCGAGGCAAAACCGCTAACAGCGCGCATTCTTCGACGCGCGCGCAGGTGAATGAAGAAGCGCGTTCATTTGATGTAAATGATGATGTTTGGGCAAAATGCTTTGAAAACCGGAAGCCATATTGGAGCAAAGGCAAAATTATTAATAAAATTGGCTGTAGAATGTATCTGGTCAGCTTGGAAGGACAAAATATAATATGTAGACGCCATGTTGATCAGATATTGCGATATACGAGCAATAACGGAGATGTTAATAATAAAGACTGTACAAGTTTGACATCACCTATTGTAAGAACGGACTCTTCCCCTTCAACCTCTTGTACATCAGAACAACAAATAGATGTTACTGTTGATAACCCGTTAACAATAAACTCAGACTCGGTAGACGAGATGTGTAACGAGGAAAGGTGGGAGGATGCCGAAGCAGTGGAGGAGGACATTGGGACCGAGCGACCGACGACAGTAGATGCGTCGCCGCTTATTGAGAGTGAAGGTAACGACGTCGCTTCGGCGAGCAACACGTCGCCCGCTCCCCAACGTCGTCTTCAATTGCGACCTAGGTCTAAGTTAATTAGTTATAAGGTTTAATTTATTGAGTGTGTTTTCTTGTTGTCTCAGGTTCCCTTAATTATGTTGGGAGGATATGATATGTACGCGGACGCATGACGTCACCGATCTGTCCACTGTAACCTGATCCCCGCGCCAGTAATAAACGAGCTCTCGTCTAACGCACTTGTTTCATTACTACGTACCTCCGTATATACCAGTATGACTATCAGACGCCAATTAAAACGTTGTTCATTCAAGATTATAAAGTTGTTCGTGAACTTCATAATCGCGGACTAACATACATATTATATGCGGATCAAACTGTGACAACCTCTTTCTTTGAAGACGGTTAAAATACTATAACCTTCTCCTAAGTGTAACAAATATTTTTCTGAAAACCGCATCAAAATCGGTTCAGCCAAACACGAGAAAATCGCGGACAAACATTCATACATTAGTAGATAGTAGTAGTAAGATTGGAATACCTTATTATTATCAATTAATTAATTTAGTGCACTTTTTCTGTTGGTAACTTCTTAAAACTGTTTTGTTACGTTATTTAATTTAACTAATTTCATCCTTTCCGCCATACACCTTAAATCTACTTGATATGAAAATCGTTAAGAGGCCTTATTCCTTTTAAAATGCTGATTGATTAGACTTTTTTATCTATGATCAAACATGTTTCTTAACATATTATTGATGTTACTACCTAGAACAGGGCTATTGGGATTTAATGGTATATATTTGAAACCTACAGATAGAATTTTTCATTGATAATTTTTGTTTGAAAAACTACTCGAAATTGACAAAATTCACGTGGAAATTTAGTTATTTCAACTTATTTTCGACTGCACGCAATGAAAGCATGAAATAGCTATGTTACTACCTAGAACTCGGGGAAAAGTATTATTCACTTCAAAAAGTTGGTTGAAATTATCAATATATTCGTCATAATATGAAAAAAAAAATTTAAGAGGAATATGGCCTGTTGTGTTGAAAGAAGTGATTAAGTTTTACTGCATAGGTTTAAACAATACTGACGTCTTAAGTAGGTTTTATAATATTATTAAAACCGATCGTTAATGTCACTGTCAAATATTCCGATTGGATACTGTATACTGTCATACTCCACGTTGATGGCTCGATCAATTTTGTTAGAAAATAACAGTAAATTTTATTTTAATTGCATTGATACCAAAAATTGGTCGTAATTATAAATCAGTTAAAGGAAGTATATTCGAATTTTTCGCTCCTGTTACACGGCCCACCCTGTAGGTATGTATACTTTCGCAAAATATACACTTTAAAACGATTTTAAGTAAGGGTATGCAAAGTGTCAGTCGGTAGGCGATAATATCGATTTTAATTTATTTATACGCTTCAATACGTGGCATTTATTCATGCAGACAGAAATTTAAAGCCACGGTGAATTCTGGTAAATGGGCTTATGGGGCGAGGAACAATTAAATTACAAGAAGTTTTGCAATTCGCTGCTAACATTCTAGCGGTCCGTAGACTTCAATTTCTCCGCGTTCGTTGAAGCGTAACAGCGTAATCGGGCGCGGCTGAGCGATTCCGATCTGATTCGCGGCGAGGAATACAGTACCTACGTTACGACACTAGCTTGATTGCGGTAACATGGATAGCCAGTTTGAAGAATAGCATAGTATTTTAAATGTTATAACAGCTATTTACTATAAATCCACATTACATTAATGACACGCAGCGAGAAACGATGTTGCGGAAATATTATCCCCTCGTAAGCTTAGACATGGATCCGTGCGGGACATTTGAACCTTACGTTAGATACTGTAATGCTTATGTAATAATAATAGATAAGAATATATTTTAATAAAATCAATGTGAAATATGGATGCTAAATCTGAAATTTAAATAATAATATTTATATAATTATGTGTTAAATGACTTGTAACGAGTGTTATGAATAAATAATTGAATTGAAATTGAATTTTTAAAATATCAGTTAATTTCAATTTGATTAGCAAATTTTTGCCATCGCATACGAGGGGTTAACACTTACGATAAATACAACCATATCACACGTTGACGTTGCAACAATCGTGAAAATGAGCTGACGGTTCGTTAGCGCAGTGGCGTGTCGTGGGTGCGTAATGTTTTTAAAGCAAAGCATCCGTAAAAAAAATTATAAGCATTGAACCAACCAACCAACAACAACTAGGGGTGAAGTGGATTGAGGACGGCCTGTTCGAGAGCGCTTTGGGTGTGCAGAGGGCGAGGTTTCACTCATCGAAACTCATCTTTTGTCATCTATACATCTGTGGCACCATAGTGGAAGGTAACAGTCACCTCGCCTTGAGTTGGGGTTGTCGTTGTGCTGGGCGATTTCCTCGTCACCACGCCCTCAACGACATCATCCGAAGAGGGGTCGTATCCGGAAATGTCCCGTGTCTGCTAGAGCCGCCCGGTCTAAAGTACGACGGTTGGCAAGAAACCTGACGGTGTGACCTTGGTACCCTGGCGGAGGTAGGTATCTAATGTGGGACGCTACGTGCGTCAGCTCTTTTGCTGCCTCACACCTTGGTCGCTCCACCAGGCTTGCAGGAGCGGCCGCTAGAGTGGAACAAGTATGTACAACTAAAGGTAGACTTCCGACTAGAGCGGCTCCAGCGTCACTAACGCAGCGACAGTAACGCGGCGATAGAGCGATAGTATTATGCAGTACAGAAACGTATGAACGAACGTTCGAACGCGGCGTCACAGTCGGCGCGACAGTGACGCCGCGTCAGTGACGCTGGGCGATAGCGGCCGTGCCACGTTTGCGCAAGCACTGTCGCGCAATCGCTGCGATCGCGCATGGTTTTTAGATGTTATTTGGTGAAATATCAAAAAAAATGGACCGTAATAACATATTCACTGATGAAGAAGACGAAACACTGATAAATTTAGTGTCAAAACATTCCATTTTGTACGATTTAATATATAAATACTAGTGATAAAATAAAATTAAACTGCTTTTTATTAAACCGACAAAAGCTCCTGAATTTCTCGTCGTCCTCATTTAAATGGTTTTTTATTAAGATGCTTTAAGGGCCTTCTTCCTTTCGACTTTTGAATATTGAGTTTGGTGGACTTCGTTCCATACTAAAATAGTAACGAAGCAAAAGATCATCATCCTCCTCTTCTTCTAATAGGATATTTTTAATTAATCGGTTCATTTTGATATAAGAACACAACTGCACTACCGTAATATAACTGGAACTGACTCCGGAGTCGCGCTGCTCGGAAGCCAATCAGCGTCAGAGCCGCTGCGACACAGACGCAGCGGCTCTGACGCTGCGGCCGCTGCGTTAAAGCCGCGATGGTCGGAAGTCTACCTTAAGCAGTTATAATATTTGTCCCATTCGCGTTAGAGACGACCGGATATTGGGAGTCTGAGGCTAAGGCCTTCTGCGCAGAGATTGGACGGCGCTTACGGAAGAGGGGTCTTGATCCTCGTTCCAGGTTATTCCTCGTGCAAAGGTTGTGCGATTCAGCGCAGTAATGCGGCACGTGTGCTTGGTAAGTTGTTCTTTGCGCCGAAAATTACGCGGGCGGGTTGTTTGACTAGTACCTAATGAAGGTAGTTTTCTACTTGTAGATTCATAACTAGGATTTATATTGACATTGTTAAATATGTATAATTACTCGTAAAAAGTATATGATAAATAATAGTTATTGTGGCTTAAACCTAAGAGATAGACATATACCATCGCAGACTTTTTTGTAGACCTCTTTAAGGTGTACAAAACTGTAGTATTGAAGTATTGTAGTATTGAATTTTGATCCATCTAGTAAGGATCAGCCAGCGTTAGCAATGTAAGCGCAAAAGAATGGGTTTATTTCCGACATTACATTAGAAACCTCTAAAAATAACACTGTATCTCTACGATATTATGCATGTATTATATACATAAAAGTAGGTATGTCCGAGTTTGACACATGGCGCCTGGGTCCGCTCCGGGTCCTGGGTTTTCCGTTGACGAGCTGAGCAGTCAAAAGTTAAATTAAAGATTATACCTACTGTTATGTATTAGATCTTAGATTTATATATGTATTAGGGGTGTAACGAATGTTGATTTTTGGGCATTCGCGAATGCGAATACGAATATTTGACTCTGACATTCGCGAATGCGAATGAATTAATGCCTATTTTGTCAGTAAAAAAAATCAAACGGAACAAAAAACGAAGAACTTGCTTGAAAAATGTTAGTTTGCTTGGAATTTATATTCTTGAGCTAAAAACATAAACACATTGTCTTAGATGAACTCATTTTAGGTAATACATAAACTAAAAAAATAAAAAATAAAGCATTAACTAAAGAAATCATTAATTTCTTATATTTTATATATACTTGTAACCGAAATAGAACTGGACCGGATAAATATGTTGCATGCCGCAAGACTTGGGGGTTAAAGTGACAACTGACCACGTAAGTCCCACCAAATAGAGTGCGGCGTTCCGGCAGACCTCGACGGAGATGACACGAATGTCTTCCATAAGAACTAGTCCAAGATCAGGACACGTGGAAAAATGAGAGAGGCCTTTGCCCAACATCAGCAGTGGGACACCGTACCCTCTTAAATAAAAAAAAACGTAACCAATAAAATTAAATAATGTAGGTAGTTATATGTAGGCATATTTAATCCCAACCCCATACAAATATGACTCACGTTTAGCAGTCTTTATCTTCTGTTTATTCATTTTAGTGGCTGAAAATGTATGAGCAATATTCGCATAATATTCGCAGATATTCTTGCGAATACGAATGCGAATGCGAATATTCAAAAACTTGCGAATATTCGTTACATCCCTAATATGTATATACTAGCGACCCGGCCCGGCTTCGCACGGGAGCAATACTAATGATGGATTATGCATTTATTATACAAATACCTAAACCTTCCTACGCATCAAAATCAGTTGCGTAGTTTTAAAGATCTACGCATACATAGGGACATTAGGGACAGACCGAAAGAGACAGGAAGCGACTTTGTTTTATACTATGTAGTGATTTATCTTGAGTATTTCGCCATCTTCCCTTTTTGTACCTGTTGAACATTGGTATAAAATCAAGAACAACCGGCTTGCGGTTATCGGGTGACTTAGACAAAGGGGACTATGAACATAGCACTGATTACAGATGCATATTTAATGATCCACTCACGTGGGGCGACTCCCAAAGCAACGGTGCGGCCCACACAGTATTAATATCACTGACGCAAAAATTATTTGTCACTTTAAATTATACAATAATAAAAGTTAAATAGTGAAAAAAGAATTAAATAATAGTACATTACTGCAGAGGCAGGGAAAAGTCAGTTCGTGGAAGAATAATCACCAATCTACATTCGGAATTTAATATATCGGTGCCGTGAAGTCCATTTGGTACTGATTTTTTTTTAGGAATAGGAAATAAAAATCGGGTCAGAATCATATGATTGATTTAAAACAAAATATATATTATTGAGAATTAAAATTATATGAAAACACAATAATAAAAAATATGGACGTACCTAATTATTAATTTTCATTAAATCAATAACTTCTCTAAATGCACGATTTTTTTTAGAAACCATACCACATGTAAGTTCCAAATAACTTTTATATTGATTTGGACTAAATCATTTATATTTTCGTTGTTTAGTTTGGTAAACTTATTAATTTTTAATTCACTCATTGGAATTGGCATGTAGGTTAAATCGTACGAAAACCGCTGTGTCGCCAAACTTATACAAATAAAGGCAAATCGTTACACGTCACACTATTACAACTCTTTTTACATTGGTTTAAAGTTACAGCAATATCGACAACAAAATGTCACTTAAGTTACGTCAGTTCTAGACTGAAAGCAACTTTACCTCGCTTCATTTGGGATGTAAATTACAATGTTCAAAAATTGTAACATAAGTTTGTTTTAAAAATGCTCGGAAGTCACCAAAGGCTAACATGAAGTCACCAAAATTCTACTACTCTACAACAGATGCCACTGTGGTCAATAATATTTTGAGTTAAAACGTGATGGTTACACCCCGTTATCTACTGCTCAGTTTGGGGGCAAGTGACGGGGCAGTCGCGATAATCAATATCGATAAAAAATTAAGTTGATTTACTCACTTAATAACATATAAATAGATCTGATTCATACTTAACAGACCTCTATAGTGTTTTTTAAAAATTGTTATGATATAAAAAACTTTTATTTATTTATTATTTATTATACATTTCATAATAAATTAACAATATTTTTTCCATATTGGATGACGTCAAACTTCGTTGCTTGCTTGTGAAATACCATTTCAAAAAAGAAAATGATTTTTCGACCTCGACGGATGTAACTGGCAAAAACTGCAACTTTTGTTTACAACGCATAGTACCATCTCCACGATGAATTCTCATTATTTCAATTTTTGCGTTCATCTCCCTGCAATATTGACGATACTCATCAATGGTTCACTAATATGTTGCATAAAATTGATACTCATAAATTCATTTTGTATAACAACTTTCGACAGAAACATCATTTCTCCGAAAGCTAATAATAATTCGGTGAATAGAGACTAAAGTACTATGTGTGACCTTACAAACGGTCCGGTAGTTTTGAATTTTTTATATGTTATCTAGGATGGTTAGTCAGTGTTTAAAATGCAAAATGCACAATCCCCCCCCCCCTCCGCGACCGCCGCCATATTAAGAAAACCGGCACGTTCTTCATATTTATGCTCATATCTTCCTTTAGGAGCATTTTAGCTAGAAGAAAGCTTTGACAATGTTATAGAAGGATAAATTTACTACATTCTCCATTTTATATTTTGTTTCTAGGACAGATAGTTACGGAGATATGCACATTTAAAAAAACGTAAAAAATCGCAATTTCCAACTCAAAAACAAACTTCTGGATTATATCTTCGTTTAGGAGCATTTTAGCTAGAACAGTGCTTGGGCAATATTGTAGAGAATTCAATTTACTATAATTTACATTTCAAATTTTGTTTCAAGGACGGTTAGTTACGGAGATATGCACATTAACAAAACTGGAAAAATCGAATTTAAAGAAATTTCAAAAAATTCTTGGTTTACAACGCTGTCATTCAGTTACGGACTAGTCTAGGACAAATTAAAACATGTTGGAAATATAATTGCTTATAAAACTCATGTCCATTTATACATACATTTTCGGAAAATGTGACTTTATTTTTTACATATCTCCGTGATTATCTGTCCTAGAAACAAAATCTGAAATGTAAATTATAGCAAATTTAATCCTCTACAATATTGCCCAAGCACTGTTCTAGCTAAAATGCTCCTAAACGAAGATATAATCCAGAAGTTTGTTTTTGAGTTGGAAATTGCGATTTTTTACGTTTTTTTAAATGTGCATATCTCCGTAACTATCTGTCCTAGAAACAAAATACAAAATGGAGAATGTAGTAAATTTATCTTTCTATAACATTGTCACAGCTTTCTTCTAGCTAAAATGCTAAGATATGAGCAAAAATATGAAGAATGTGCCGGTTTTTTCAATATGGCGGCGGGCGCGGAGGGGGGGGATTGTGCATTTTGCATTTTAAACACTGACTAACTATCCTAGACAACATATAAAAAATTCAAAACTACCGGACCGTTTGTAAGGTCAAACTCCTTTATTAACTGAATTATAAGTCGTCTGACGCTGTCTAGAGCATTCACAAAATAAGAATTTTATTTTGATAAACAACCATTTATAGATAAATATGAATCGACTAATAATGTGAAGCAACATCACTATTTGCCCCCAAACTGAGCAGTAGATAACGGGGTGTAGTGATGGTACCTAAGATATGAATTATCAATAGTTTCGTCCTCGACAAAACAATATGAAATTCCATTTATATAAAAAAAAATGCTACATTCCAACACATTTATAACTCTACGGTAGTAATATATTTTACGTCATATGTTACATACCTATTGTCTGGTAACGAAAAAATAACATTCCTAATAAGCTTTTAAAACACAGTCTTGCAAAACTAGCTGCTTCTAGTGATGAATCATACATTTCCGGCAGTTTATGTCTATCCTAACTTGCCTGCAATCCGTGCAAAGCACAGGGCCGGTTACTGTTCCTTTATCCTAATCGGCGGTGATCAGAATAGGGAGTGATAATTTACCTGTACTTTGCACGAGGTCGTCACATATGAAGGTTCTAAAAGTTTGTCAATAAAACCACATTTAATGACAAAACTTTTACGAAACATATTCAACATATAATACATATTTACAATACTTTTATAGACGAAGCCAAAAAGAAGGGTATTTCCAAACGGTAAGATAAGGCAGCCAACTTAAGCCACAAAAATATTTTTTTGCGTAGGTCTCCCCTTAATAAATCTTCCATTATTTAATTTCAGTTATTAAATTCGAAATTGGTATCGACAATAGTAGCGATAGTAACATAGCCGCATCCCTACTTGAGTAGCGTTCACTTTGACGTCTTGAATAGCGAATTTTCTCGATTACTCTTTAATGTAGATAACAAACGATAATACTAACGTGATAACTCAAATAACGATCAACCAAATGGAGAAAAAGGAATAAATTGAATTATTATTTAAATAATACTTTAGTGATGATACGAAATGCCTCCTTCACAGTTTTTGCCAGGGGTTGAATTTCGGCAGCTTATTACTGCACAACACGGCATGATCAATTTAAAATAATTATTTTTTATTGTAAATTTCACACGTCAAATCTAGTCTGCGTTTGACTAGCGATTGACGACGGAGAGGTGCCACGGCACATATGCTTGGAAACACGGGAACGCCTACTTGCCACTTCCATCAGTCTCTTTCTTCCATGTTAAATACCAGCATATTATTAAAATTACAAAAAACTTTCGTGAGAAATCTCTTATAAATAACTAAGAATCATGAAAATAATTTATACAGGGTTGGGGGCACATAAAGTGTCCTAGTCGTACATCTTATTTTTTTTCTAACGTAATGGACCTTTTTTTACCGTGTGTATATGTTTTAAATAAAGAATTTATTCGTTTTTATGATTTCTAGACTTTATCTAGATTTTTTTCGTTTTTGTTTTGTTTTCAACAATGGACGCGAAACGTGAGCTCGTTGTCGATTTGTACAAGAATAAAATTCGCCCGTGCGAGATATTAAGGAAATTGAAACATTTAAATATCAATATAAGGTTCATATCGCGGACCATCAAGCGATTCAAGGAAACAGGTTCTTCACGAATCAGGCCCAAACCTGGACGAAAACCATCTGTTCGCGTCAAAAAAGTAATCAAAAATGTTCGTGAGCGTATTAGGCGTAATCCAGCCCAAAGTGCAAGTTAACTCGCGAAAGATATGAAAATATCCCGACGATCAATGAGTCGTATATTACGACATGATCTTGGATTGAAGGCCTTTAAGAAACAAAAAATTCACGGATTAACGGAAGCCCACAAAAAAGGTAGAGTGAAAAAATGTAAGGAGATACTAGCATGGCACGAGGGCGATGACATAATTTTTTCCGATGAAAAAATGTTTCAATTACAGGTTAGCCACAATCAATAGAATGATCGTGTGTATGGCGTATCGTTGAGGGACATACCTGTGGACAAATTAGCTGTACAATGATTTCAAAGTGCGTCTGCTGACATGGTGTGGGGTGCGATATCGCCTAGAGGCAAGTTACCATTGCTGTTCATTGATCGACGAGTCAAAATCAACCAAGAGTACTATATTCAGAACGTATTGCAGGGTCATTTGCTGGAAAATGCCCGAAATTATATGGAAATGATTATTTTTGTTTCCAGCAAGACAGTGCCCCATCTCACAAAGCCAAACGCACTCAAGACTGGTGTCGAACGAATTTGACAGATTTTATACCTTGGCAAGAATGGCCCTCATCTTCACCCGACTTGAATCCGTTGGATTTTTCAATATGGGGATTCATGCTGAGTAAGATTGGGAGCACGCAGGGCATGAATTTAAATTCATTCAAGCATCGGTTGGAGAAGATATGGGACGATATTCCAGATGAGGTAGTGCGTGCCGCGTGTAATTCCTTCTATGGGAGAATGCGTAAGGTAATTAAAGCAAAACTGAATACATAAATACTTTTTTAATCTGGAGAGTTGTTTTAATTTTATGGATATTTTAAAGTAGGACAGTTGATCTGCCCAACCCTGTACGCATATAAAATTATTATTTAAATTGTTTGTCCGTTATTCGAAATTTGTCGACATTTAAAATACATTGACAGTAGCAGAGCCGAGAAATGTTCAGTGCGAGAATTAAACGCAAAGACAATTCAAAAGTTTATACTAGTTCTTATTTTTTTAATTCAGTTTTTGATATTTTGCTGTTGGCTGGTAATTGGCTGTATGGTGAATGATCAGTCTTTGAAAAAATTAAAAGAAAAATTCTCTTTAGTGCAGTAACCGGCCAAATTATGAGTACCCTCATTTGTATGACACGTCATAAGCGGAAGGTGTGTTTTTTACGAGGCCAATAACATTTTTTCTCAAACATCCAAGGAAATGTCGTTCTTATGGTCGTGGTCATAGAACGCGAAATACGTCTTCGTATAGCACTTGTTGAAGATTCGTTCTAATTTCAAATTAGAGGTCAATAAAGGAATTTCATACAACATTATGGCCGTGGCCAACAAAGAGATTGTCTTTTGTTTCAGTGGGGTTTATTTCTTTTATTCATAATCTACGGCATACAGCCAATAAAAAAAAACGTAGTTGGTGCATGTTTATTTTCGTTTTATTTCTTATATTTAACTAGATCATTCAATTAGATTAAAACCGATATTCAATAAAATAAACAAGGAATCACGTTTATTGTAAAAGAATATAAGAATATCTAATTAATAAGGTGTTGTCATTTTTTAATAAATAGAATCATCTTAACATTTGGTGGCAAAAACAGTAACCCGAGCTTTAAAAAATAAAAAGTTGGCGGGAATAGTAAATATATGAATATGAATATATAAGTTGAACATTTGTATTATTTCCTTGGTTTTATTTGAGAAAAGCACTATACAAGCCTCGGCGCGAACAGGGATTGTCGGCCTCGTATCTCTAGATGGCTTCGTTATCACTCGACCATCTATTACTACTCTGCCAACAATCCCCTATTTCGCGGCCTCAGCAGTAATGTACTTTTTATTTATTTGTATTAACGCCTTATAAAAATAATGAACGATTTCGCGGTCCAGTTTTACTACATTAATGGGAACATTTCCAAGCAAGTTGGAGAAAAGTAACTTTTCTCAAACATTCAAGGAAATGTCGTTCTTATGGTCGTGGTAATAGAACGCGAAATAAGTCTTTGTATAGCACTTGCTGAAGATTCGTTCTAATTTCAAATTAGAGGTCATTAACGGAATTTCATACAACATTATGGCCGTGGCCAACACAGACATTGTCTTTTGTTTCATTGGGGTTTATATCTTTTATTCATAATCTACGGCATACAGCCAATAAAAAAAAACGTAGTTTGTGCATGTTTATTTTCGTTTTATTTCTTATATTTAACTAGATTATTCAATTAGATTTAAACAGATATTCAATAAATAAACAAGGTATCACGTTTATTTTGAAAAAATATAACAATATCTAATTAATAAGGTGTTGTTATTTTTTAATAAATAGAATCATCTTAACATTTGGTGGCAAAAACATTAACCCGAACAACTTATTTTTTTTTTTAAATGTAAAAAGTTGACGAGAATAGTAAAAATACAATATATAAGTTGAACGTTTTTATTATTTCCTTGGATTTATTTGAGAAAAGCACTATACAAGCCTCGGCGCGAACACGGATTGTCAGCCTCGTATCTAGATGGCCTTGTTGTCACTCGGCCATCTATTACTACTCGGCCCACAATCCCCTATTTCGCGGCCTCTGCAGTAATGTACTATTTCACGACACGGCTCGAAAATGTGGTTATAGATTACTTGAATCCAGTACACAAAACTGCCCATATATGTTCATTTGTAAACTGTGTATCTATGTTAGCTCCCAACACGACAACAATGTTGGACCTTGCTGTAACAGTTCGTATCTACACGAATTTCATAGTAAGATAATGATAATAAAAGGAATAAGGCCTTTTTGGATAATGAGTGTACAATGAATATTAATGGACGATTTAGGATTTCAAACCATAGGTATCACCATGATGGGTTTCATGGCATTTTCAGACCGATTCAGAGGTGATTGAAAAAGTGAACACGGTTCACGAATACGATAAAATAATCGAAATATAAAGTGTGAACATTATTTAGTTGGAGAAAGATTCACGTGTGAAGGAAGGTCGGGCGAGGTGAGAGGTGGCGGGCGGCAGAAGACGGCCGCGCAGTTTAATTTCCCACGAGGTCGATCTCTGCGCCGCAGTGCTCAACCCGCGGGAATTAATTGCCAGTAATGAATAGTCAAGTGAACAACCGTTAATTATGTGTATAAGTAATTGGTACAATGATGATTATTTTACCTCCAGAACTTATATTGAACTTATCTTAAATATATCAAGTAGGTAATTGTAACTATTAGAAACATTATTTCAAAATGAAATGAATTTTAGTTGACATTGTCCCAATAGATGGTACCTACAACTTTCATTCATAGTATGGAACATAGATGGCAAACAGTTTGTCAGCTCAGCAGACAGACATGTAACATTACATGTAACTTTGTAACATTAACTGTAAAACCTCCAATACAAAATTAACAAAAATCAAAATGTAGTACTCAAACCTACAGTGCACCAACCGGCAACCCTGTTCAATAAATATGTTATTTGGGGAAACGGCAAAGCCCCCGCCAAGTCAAGCTAACGCGCACGCCAGCACGCCGTACCATCATTTCCTCGAAAGCATTCATAACTTTCGAACCCCTGTATTTCGTTGTGGAAAAAACTAGAAGCCTGAATTTTCAGTGGTTTTATATAACCGAGGCATATTCTAAATAACATTAAATTTGTACCAGTAGTTTAAGAATTATTGACAGTCAAAGTTCTTAAATTTTGTCAGTCACTGACCCACATACAGGTAGTTATTATGTCTTGCGATGGCCAAGTCATTACAGACCTCGTTTATTATTAAGATAAAGATGTGTAATATTAATACGGGCACTATATCATAACCGATATTTGTATTGTCGGCGACTTCAATCTACAATCTACCAACATTTGATTATAAATACAAAACTCAAATACCGGCGAGCTTACACCAACCAACCTTTGCCCTCTAAGAAACTTGTTCTGAATGCCGTTACTATGTGAGATTTAAAACAGTACAAAAAAAATCTGAACAGACCAGCTACGCCCCGCAGTGTCACCCGCGTTTAACAAGTAGCTTATTGTGTTAATACAGGGCTTCCTTCATACCAAATTTTATCCAAATTGGTCCAGCCCGAGAAGAAGTTAACACACACTCACAAACTTTCGCCTTTGCTGTCCGTCGGTTCGTCCGTAATATAAAATTTCCATAGATTTTTTTGATACCATACGTACCTATGCGTATATTATGAGTAGTTAATTAGTTTTCGAAAATCATGGTGGTTCTGCTGGGGCGATGCTCCCCAGCAGAACCACCTTGCAATCGGATTTCCGGCGAAACTATTGAAATAGTTTTGTTTATTGGTACTAGAATTACATAGATTTTATATAGATATTGTATATGTTTAAATTAATCACAGCCGAAAGTTTCTTAAATGCACAAATCGTTGGGAATCGTGGTCCATGAGTACCGCCACTGATACCTAATGTGTTCCTTCAAATGATTAGAAAAGTACATATTACGAAAATGCACACATGCGCAATCAAAACATCAAAAACAAAATATGCCAGCTTTGACTGCCAATTGAAATTCGCTGTACAAGTAAGTATATATCTCGACATCTCGTGCGAAAGTAGAATCAATAATGAATGGATAGCATTCTCTCCGCAACTGCTCCGGTTTCAAACATATAAAAACTATATTAAATGGTAACGCAATTGTTTTCAACAGTGTTAACCCGATTTCTGTTTTCACATGACTCGCATTCATTAAGAACAATGCAGAGGCCCGTAATTGTCGCTGGTAGTTCAATGACCTTAAAAATCTCAACACTATTTATACATGTAAAAGTAACCAACGTAGAACAAAGAAATATATTAGCAAACTAATCGTCAGTTGCAAGAAACACGAAGTATATTATTCCGCTTACTAATAGTACATTACTGCAGAGGCAGGGAAGAATCAGTTCGTGGAGTATGATTTTGAAGGATGAGGCGTAGCCGAGTCCTTCAATAATACGAATCTGCGAACTGACTTTCCCGCCGAGGCCTGTATAGTGCTTTTCTCCAAATATGCTTAGAAATAATCACCAATCTACATTTTGTATTTAGTATATCAGTGCCATGAAGTTCATTGGTACTTATTTTTTTTAGGAATAGGAAAAAAAATCGAGTCCGAATCATATGTTTGATTTAATCCAAAATATATTAATAAGAATTAAAATTATATGAAACAATCATAAAAGATATGGACTTAATTCTGGTCAAATCATCAACTTCTAAACGCACGATTTTTAACTTTAAGGGGTAATTCTTTACGTCTTATTGAGTCAATTTCTCAAAGAAACCAAGTTCCTAACTCGCACCGTTTTCAAATTATTTAATATTCAAATTGAATCACTAATCTCAGTTTAACCAGTGTAAAATCTTCTTATAACCAAAGACTATTATCTGCTGGTTCGTATGTAAAGAGTTTTCAGTGTTCCTTATGTACGACAAGGTCTAAATCAATGTTCTTTTTTATTTTGCTCTCACTTGACTCGCATGTGTCACGTCAAATTGACAATAGTAATTTATTATTGTTGTTATTTACTTAATTTTTAATGAAATAATTGTGTTCACTTGCTTTGTGATGCCACGGATAAATTATACGGCCGAAGAAGAAGCCAATATGCACTTTGTTTACGGTTTCTGCAATGGATATGCGGCGGAAGCAGCAAGGGAGTACCGACGTCGATATCCCAATAAGAACTTGCATAATTTGGATTATTTCGATGATATTCCATTGGAAACACTGCGGACACACTAGATCCAGCATGACGAAGCACCCGCACATGCTGGCCGTTTTAGACAGTATTTGGATGTGCACTTTGCTGGGCGTTGGATTAGACACGCGGCAGTCAAACTCTTGCGTGGCCCGCCATGCAGATCTCCGGACCGAACACCCTTAGACTTTAATGTCTGGGGTACTTTAAAAGAAAAGTCTACTCCAAACCTGTGGCTTCGAGGGAAGACCTACTGCAACGAATTCAGGAATAAGCATGCGTGCCACTCCTGTCAAACTAAATCGCGAGATACGATTTCGGTTGAATATTTGTTTGGAAAAAAATGTTGGGGGGACTTTGAAAACAAGTTGTAGTAAATTATTATTTTGGTTTAAATAAAAAATATTGAGTGTTAAATACTGATGAGGAGATAATTTTATTTTATTAGGCCAATATTGTTTATGTAGTTAAATGTTTATACTTAAACTTAATTAGTTTCATTTGTGACTATACCATAACCCGAAAGAATTTAAATAAAGTGAATTAAAATTAAAATGGATTAAACACATCGCAAAAATTGTTCTGAAATAAAAAACAAAAGCACAAAAAATTTAACTTTCACTGCCAATGAACAAAAATAAATACAAAAAGAAAATTCTTTACCGGGGTTTGAACCCAAGACCATCCACACGCATTCCACCTAGCTAAAGTTTTTAACGAGCTCTCAATTCTGTCATCGATGAAGTTTTATCAGTGACGTTAAAATGACAACAAGTTGACTCTAACTATTGCCTAACTCAAAAGGACCTTTTACAATAGCCACCAATTAAATAATTAATTACTTTGTATGGGATACCAAAAAAAAATATTTTTCGAATATCATTAAACGGTTTAAGGGATGAGTTTACGTTAATGTTCCAAGCACTATGTCGAAGTTAAAGCAATTGTATAAAAACACGTTGTATATGTCATTCGGTGACGATCGTAAGTTTTTTTTTTTTTTATTGATGGCAATTGTCTTTTGACATTTCTGCCAGCGTCACGTCGATTTTAAGAATAAATAAAATACGGATTCCCGGTAAATGCCGTAAAATCAGATCAGAGCTGAAAATAAAAACCCAAGTTAGTAAATATTCTTAGCTAACAACACGCACAACTATACATCAAATTAGTGGTTATTCAAACGATACACGAGTTAAGAATATTAAACTAAGTAAATAAAATCTACCTACATTTTAATTTTATTAATAACTATGAAGTTTGCAAGAAATCTGTAAATAGCTGGATCAAATACCAACAGAGTGGGCATATGGGTAGGTAGTGGAATTTTTTGAGACAACAGCCCAAAATAAAGGTTTGTGTGGTCGAGAAGGGGGCCATAAACATGGAGCTTTACGAATTGTCGCCTGTGGTTTTACGTCTTACCACAGAATACTTAATAGTACGACATACAGAATGGACACGCACTACCCCGCCCCGATTCGAGTTACCTCACCCCGCAAGGGCACCGAGTTGGAGTCGAGTTGGCTGCGTAGAAAAATTAGAAACCGTTGTATACCTACTGTGTATATGGGTTATATCGTGGAATAGTGATGGTGTTGGTGACGGTAATGATGATGATGATGGTGGTGACTGATGGTGATGATGATGAATTGGTGGTGACTGGTGGTGATGATGATGAGGATGATGGTGGTGTTGGTGATGATGATGATGGTGATGAATGATGATGATGATGATGTTTAGGTATGATAATGGCAGTGGTGATTCTGATGGTGATGGTCATTTCATATATCATCATCACCACTATCACCATCACCACCACTACCGTTGTCGTATGGTTGTGATAATTTTCTATCTTATTATGTCATATTTATGCGCATCTAAAACACCAACTAGTTGTTACAATGCGTCTGAGGCAGCCCTGTCCGTCTTACACGCACACATGGACACTGACATTCAAGTTCAGTTTTTAGTAGGCAGTGTCCGCCCTGTGGTCTTTCCTTGGCCAGGAAATGAAGTTTTGTCTAATATTTTCAGTAAGATACTTAATTTGCGGTAATCACAAAAAAATCTAACATTCAAATCGAACACCTCCTATTTAACAATCACTCTCGGTTCGGTCTTAAAATTCCGACATGCCCTCCCTCTCATCACAAGCAAGTTACGTATCACCTGAAGATTGATCGCATACTTTGGTTTGTCCGGAACAGTTTTAGCATAACAGACACGGCTACTATTAAAAAACGATTTTGTGAAAATTTGCGAACAAACCTATAGTTGGGCTATAAACAGCTTTCATATTGCAATGTGCATACGTCAGATAATAATATTTGAATTATTAATCGTCCAGCGATTTTTCAAGGATGTGTCATGAACCAAATTCAAAACATTGTTTACCGGAATGCTGCTCAATCCTACGTTCTACTTGCGAAATTAATATTATACCCATTGAAAAATACTCTACTTTCATCACTGTGAATAGTTTTGGTTTTATTAAGCAAAAATTACTAGAAATTTGCGCAATATTTAGTCCTGCTTCCTCTTTGTTTTTTTTTTTTTATTTATTTATTTCATAAGTAAGTACAAACAAAATTACATTTTATTATAACGGCATCGTTAAACCATTTTGGTTTGTCTCGATGCTACATTCCGCAATAATACATTATAAACTAATTTCTTAAACACATCTTCAAGTTTACGTTTGACATTCAAATTCAGTTACGAAACATTTATTCTTGCAAGTTAAATAGACTAGTAACACTAATAATCCGCAATAGGGCGTGAGATATACTTGAGGATAGTCTTATTCGTTGAACTGCATTCACTATACACGAAAGTTGTGGTTGTTTTCGATTCAGTAAACGTTATCGCTAAAAACTGAGAGCTCGAGATCCACTTCCTTGTTCCCCGTACAACAACACCATATTAGGTAATGCTGTCATATCGGTTAAGGGAGTAGAATCGAACTTTACATTTAAAGCCCCATAGTCAGAGACAGACTGTATATACGAGGGCTGATTGAAAAGTTCGCGGCCTGACCTTTACAAAAAAACTTTTTAATTTTTTTCTACCGCCATTTTGAACTGTCATTATTCAGTTGTCTTCCCGCGAAATTTGAATTGTAAGACAATATTTAATAGTACATTACATCAGAGGCCGGGAAAATGAGGATTTCCGGCCAAGTAGGTATGTACACACACGGATAGTGATACGAGGCCGGGAATCCGTTTTCACGACGAGGCATGTATAGTGCTTTTCTCAAACATACAATGAAATAAAAAAATATACTTCAAAGAATAACACTTAATATTGTTTGTCCGATAGTTTCCGAATTTGACCGAATTTTAAAAATCAGATTTCAGATTCTGACTCAGGAGCCCCAAAAACCCCCGGATACCGAATTTCAGCCTCCTATGACTAATTTGAAATTTTCTCCATACAAATCGTTTTTTTTTTTCGATATTTTCCGAATTTGACCGAATTTTCGGACAAGATTTCAGATTCATATTTTTGAGCCCCGAGAGTCCCCGATACCCAATTTGACCGAATTTAAAAAATCCGATTTCAGATCTGACTCAGGAGCCCCAAAAACCCCCGGATACCGAATTTCAGCCTCCTAGGACCAATTTGAAATTTTCTCCATACAAATCGTTTTTTTCGACATTTTCCGAATTTGACCGAATTTTCGGACAAGATTTCAGATTCATATTTTTGAGCCCCGAGAGCCCCCCGATACCGAATTTGACCGAATTTAAAAAATCCGATTTCAGATTCTGACTCAGGAGCCCCAAAAACCCCCGGATACCGAATTTCAGCCTCCTAGGACCAATTTGAAATTTTCTCCATACAAATCGTTTTTTTTTTCGATATTTTCCGAATTTGACCGAATTTTCGGACAAGATTTCAGGTTCATATTTTTGAGCCCCGAGAGCCCCCCGATACCGAGTTATAGGCGCCTAGCACCAATTTGAAATTTTGAAAAAAAAAAGTCGCCATCTTGAATTTTTTTTCCACAAGTGTCTAACAACCAACCTTTAAAAACAAAACCTGCTTTTTGTCAAACCAGCCAGCTGTGTGAATGACCTTGTTGTTGAAACAAAAAAAAGTTACTTTGCAGGCCTAGGCCTGAAAAGCAGTATGAAATCCCTTTACAGTCCTCTCGAGTTGTTGCGCCCAAAAACCGATACTTCCGAGCCTATTATAAGGAACGCAAAGACAATAGTTCATTGCATGTTTGAGAAATAGTACATTACTGCAGACGCCGGGAAATAAGGGCTTGCCGGGTGAGTAGGTATAGACGGCCGACCGTAAGGGAGGCCGTCTAGTGATACGAAGCCGGCAAGCCCTTTTCACGGCTAAGGCATGTATAGTGCTTTTCTCAAACATATGCAATGAAATAAAAGAATACACCACTCAAAAAAACATAATTCAGCTGTTCAGCCAGTTCATGAACACAGAAGCCATGTTTAAAAAAAGTATTTTTAATTTTCCCTCCAATCCCTCTATATTTTTTTTCTTTAATAAGTCCACGTGTGTAGTGTGCGAATATTAGGGCCATTATACACAACCTGATAATAAGAATCTTAGTTTCTATAATAAGTAAAATAAAGGCAGAGAATTTTTAATATTGTCTATGGTCTCTGGTGACTTATTACGTATAGACGGTATTTTCAGTTAGTGTGTCGTACTAGGCATTAACACGGATATTGTTGGTCCGATGGCTGAATGGGTAGCTACTAGAAAACAAAAATATATCAGCTGTTCATACACACAGACGCCATGTTTACATTTAAATTAAAAACAAATTACTTCCCGGCTTAGGCCTTCAATTTTGTATGAAATTCCTTTACAGTTCTCTCGAATTGTTGCGCCCGAAACTTGACACTTCGAAGCCTGTTCTAACGCACGTTACGACGATATTTCATTGCATGTTTGAGAAAAATAATTTTTTCTCAAACATGCTCGGAAATGTTTCACTTCCCATTTGAAAATAGAATACGCAGAGCCTAATTTTTACTAATGAAATAAAAAAAAGAATATTCGCTCCCTCGGGGAAAAATAAATGTATGAAAACCCATTTTCACCCGCTTCCATAACTTTTTAAAATTTCATAGGTACTGTACATAAATTGAAATCGGCGTAGAACAAATCTCATACAGCCATGACAACCACACGTTTAACATTAAGTAGCATTCACACATTCGCAAACTTTGGCAAGCTGATCAGATTGGACTTTGTTTCTAATTGGCGCCCGACTACATTCAACGCCATTTGAGCGGGCGAATAGTCAGCTGATGGAATCAGGAACGTGTAAAGTATGTTTAACAGTTCGTGCAAGTTTTTTTTTTTTTAGATGTCAGAAGAAAAAAGTAAGTTTAGGCGGTAAAATAACAATTTTATTTAATTGCTATTGAGCGTATGCGCGTAAATGATTTTCGAGTAAATAAATAATGCTACTTACTAAATTAAGAGATAAATATTATCAAGTGTACGACCAATTTATGTTATGGAAAGAAAGCAAACATGCAAATTCGTTTTCTACACGAACCTGACAACATTTTGAAAAGACAATCCGATGGTTATAAAAGCAAGAAATTTAAGGTTTTGACTGGAGAAAATGTTGTCATTTTTTTAAAGGGAGCACCAGACGCTACTTGGCTGTTCAGGTAAAAGTTTTATCATAAAATGTACCTATTTTGAACTGGTTATTTTTGTTTTAGTTAAGTGTGTGCTTTACTGTAATTCAATATATTTTCTTTACAGGTTGCCCTTATCATGGGACTAAACGGAGCGAGCCGCAGTTAACAATTTACAAATATTACCATGGAAGACATCGAAAGCCACGACCAATCTATGATTGTCAAATTGTGCGACACTAAAACAAAACTTTACCGAGTATTTGTCATCCGCGGTGAATACCTCAATATCGTTCGAAAATATATACATAGAACTTCGTACCCCAAACACTAGTATATAAATCGATTTTTCTTAATTTATAAGGAGGGAAAGTGTACGCGGCAGCCTATTGGAAAGAATAAAACAAACATACCTCTACTTTGTGTACTTAAATGATTGTTGTTCGTTTTTCTTGTTAATCCTATTAAATTACTTGTTATTTTGCAAGTGTATTTTTATTATTTCCTCACATAGTTTGAGAAAAGCACTATATAAACCTCGGCGGAAACGGGGATTGCCTGACTCGCATCTTTTGCAAGCCTCGCGATGCTCGGCTTGCAAACCACCTCGTCAGGCAATCCCCTACTT
The DNA here is from genome assembly GCA_947623375.1 of Apotomis capreana. Taxonomy (NCBI): domain Eukaryota; kingdom Metazoa; phylum Arthropoda; class Insecta; order Lepidoptera; family Tortricidae; genus Apotomis; species Apotomis capreana. Next base: position 23,769,749 of record OX392498.1, on the reverse strand, counting down.
TCCGGGCCTCGGCAATAATGTACTATTACGTCTGATTTAAAAGTACGAGTCAACAGATTTTTTGAAATGGACAATTTGGAGCAACGTGCTGTAATTAAATATCTTCATAAAAAAGGATTGACACCGAAACCAAATTTTGAAGATATGCAGTGTACATTGGGGCAATCCTGTCCATCATATACGACGGTAAAAAAGTGGGCAGCTGAATTCAAGCGGGGACGAGTCAGTATCGCAGATGACCCTCGCCCCGGGAGATCAACCACAGCGACCAATCCACATAATGTGGCAATTATATGCCAGATGATAATGAAAGACCGACGATTAAAAGTACGAGAAATAGCTGATATCGTAGGCATCTCCTATGAAAGAACTCAAAACATTTTAATCAATGAATTAGGCTTTTCAAAGGTGTCGGCCAGATGGGTTCCGAAGCTCCTTTCAGTGGAACAAAAAATCACTCGTCTAAAAATTTAACGCGACTGTCTCGACCTGTATGAAGCTGACCCTCAAGAATTTTTGGACAGATATGTTACTATGGATGAGACATGGGTCCACCACTACATGCCCGAGACTAAACAGCAATCAAAGCAGTGGGTTCGTGCTGGATCTCCGCCTCCCAAAAAGGTGAAGGCCATTTTGTCGGCGAATAAAGTCATGGCATCAGTCTTCTGGGACGCAAAGGGAGTAATAATGGTTGACTATCTCCACAAAGGTACCACTATTAACTCGGATTACTATTGCGACCTTTTACGCCGATTACCAGAGGATTTGAAAGTAAGAAGACCTGGATTGTTGACAAAAAAAGTTCTCTTTCACCAGGACAATGCACGTGTGCACACGTCAATAAAATCGATGGGTAAAATTCACAACTGTGGGTTTGAATTATTGCCCCACCCACCCTAATCGCCTGATTTGGCACCATAGGACTTCCATCTATTTCCAAACTTAAAAACACATGGGCGGTAAGAAATTTTTTACCAAAGTCGAGGTCCAAGCTGAAGTGGACACCTATTTTGAAGGCCTGGAGGAAAGCTTTTTCAAAAGTGGTGTAATGGCTTTGGAATCCAGATGGAATAAGTGCAGAGAACTCGACGGGGACTACGTAGAGAAATAAAAATATTAAATAAAATCTTTGGATTTGATTTCATAGTTAGGCCACAGTGTAAAAAGTAACAGTGGGCCGACGCTTTTGATGTTTGCGTAAGTGCCGACACCGCTCAAGGCCGCCGTACCTACCAAGGGTTGTCACAGACTTACGCAACTGCCCAAAAAAGGAGGGTAATGTTTTTAGGGTTCATGTATGTATGTGTAATAATTTTACATATGGAATCCATTTTGGAAATAAAGATGGCGGACGTCACTTTTTTGAAAAAGTTGACATGTGTCGTTTTCTAGGTTTCTGGGGGTGTAAATTTCAAAGATGGTATCCATTTTGGAAGTAAAGATGGTGGACGTAATTTTTTTTAAATCGTCATGGATGTTGTTTTCTGGGTTTTTCGAGGGGTGTACAGTGTACATTTCAAAATAAAAAATTAGATTTAAGACTGGCGGAGATATATTTTTGAGAAATGGCACCAATATCGGTTTTCAAGAAAAAAATATGTCTGCCATCTTGGATTTCAAAATGGATGTCATTTTCGTAATCGTAACCCCGAGGAACCTTGGAGATGACACCCATATCGATTTTTTAGAAAAAATAATGTCCGCCATCTTGGATTTCAAAATGGATGTCATTTTCGTAATCGTAACCCCGAGGAACCTCGGACATGACACCCATATCGATTTTTAAGAAAAAATAATGTCCGCCATCTTGGATTTCAAAATGGATGTCAGTTTCGTATCCGGAACCCCGAGGAACCTCGGAGATGACACCCATATCGATTTTTAAGAAAAGATAATGTCCGCCATCTTGGATTTCAAAATGGATGTCAGTTTCGTATCCGGAACCCCGAGGAACCTCGGAGATGACACCCATATCGATTTTTAAGAAAAAATAATGTCCGCCATCTTGGATTTCAAAATGGATGTTATTTTCGTAATCGGAACCCCGAGGACCCTTAAAAATAATTAAAAAATCTCACTACAGGATCCATATACAAACGGAAGCAAGGAACAAATTCTTGCTTTTTAAATAAAGTCTTAAACTACGTAACTCGTAATTTTTACTTAAAATAAGCTATGAAACATGTCCGACATTTTGAATTTAAAATTCATGTGACATGTCAGATCATATTTTTTTTGTTTACACAGAAACAAACAATTATATAATATAATAGCAATATTTTTGCGGTATTTAAATTTTTACTGGCAGGCGTAACGCTTTTACATCCGCCATTTTGTTTACGTTAGCATGACATGAGAAAATTTATAACTTAAACTTCGCACAGCACATGACGTATGCACTATTTTAATTGTGTATTGTAAGTTGCAAGACGCGTCAGCCCTCAAAGTCAGCTCCCTCATTACTAACAATTTCGTCGTATGACACATGGGGAGCGCCCCTCCCGCCGCCGCCTCTGTCACCCCGCACGATTGCCCTGTCTAGACGCCTTCGTCGACCGACTGTATTGTTTCTTAGACTGTGGTTAGGCCGTGAAATTTCCAATCACCCCTCGTACGTGGGGCATACTGAAAGTTGCTGGAACTAGCCGTTTATAAAACAAATACAAATGAAACAATGATGGAATTTGAAAATGGAACTCTCTGTGAACTGGTAACTTTTTAAAAAGCCATCGTCATTTATTTTTTCAATGAGGCGCCAATTTGAAAATTGTCCGTTGCTATAAAATGAATTTAAACCACGAACATTTTCGGTGCATGATTTATTACGATTTTCGTTGGGGCTTAAGTCAACAAGACTGCTGTCAAGACCTGCAACTAGGATTTTGTGATGAAGCCCCATGTCGTAGCTCATTGTATTCTTGGTTTAATGAATTTAAACGTGGTCGTGATTCGTGAATATCTCCTTGGCGATGTAGGTACGTGGTAGTCGGCCAGCGACTGCGGTAACCAAAAACTAATATTGATGGCGTAAGTACGACAATTGACTGAAACTGTCAAAAAAATTACTTTTCAGCAAATTCGTGCTTTACTAGGCATTGGAATGAGTCAAATGCGAAGATATTGCATGCACATTTAAAGGTCTGGAAACTTTGCACTCGTTGGATACCGCGTTATTTCACGGAAGAACAGAAACTACAGCGTGGAGAGTGGAGCAGTAAAATAATTAAAAATATTAACAGAGGACAATCGTTGGTTGTATTATGTATACAACTTGTATATAATATCTTGACAGGTGACGAAACATGGGTGTACTGCTTTGAGCCAGAAAGAAAAAGCCAGTCGGCAGAATGGGCCTCTCCTTTTGAAGATCGGAGAAAGTCGGAGCACAGGGGAAAAAATGGTTGCTCCGTTTTTTGGTAAAACAGGCCATTAGGGAAAGCAAAGGACAGTCACTGCAGATTGGTATGCAAATAGTTGCTTGCCAAAAACCTTGGAAAAAGTTCGCAAAAAGCGGCTACGTCGTAGCAAAATCGTGCTTAACCACGATAACGCGTCTGTACATTTCGCAAAAAAAATCTGCTTATTTGAATGCCTCAAATGTGGAACTGATGACGCATTCGCCATATAGCCTGGACCTTGCGCCATGCGACTTCTTTTTATTCGCAAAAGTCAAGGATAAACTCAGAGGTTTACGATTTACGAGCCTCGAAGCGGCAGTGGATGCGTTCCGCGAAGCCATTCAAGAGGTCCCTACTGAAGACCCACTGCTTTTCGCAATGGTTTCAACGAATGCAAAAATGCAGAAATAGCGAAAGAATATACTTCGAAAAACAATAAAAGTATCACAAATATTATATCTTCGTATTAATTAAAATAATCTAGAAACTTTCAGCTTGACCTAAATATGTCAATCAAAAGCATAGAGATTGCAGACGTATTTTTTGGTAACTGGCTATGAAACTCATCGGATTTCATTGGGGCTTTTCTTTTTGGGGGAATACATTGAAAAATAAAAATAAAACGCCTATCGTATTCTTTTGTTTTCATTCTAATAGCTACAATTTATTAAACGCCCCTCGTACGTAACTTAGAAATTCATCTAAATTTTTAGAGATAATGATTAAGGATTCTTGGAATTTAACTTACGGAACCACTGGCCAGTTCACTTAAATAAAAACGGTTGTCATTTGCGGCAATTATTGTAAATAAGTGTTCAGGTTAAATACAAGTGACTCGTAGTTCTATCGTGTCAAGTTTTTAACTTGCTAATATTTACTTATTGATAATGAAAAGAAGTCCCACCAACACCATCATCATCACCACCAGTCACCAACACTATCATCATCACCACCAGCCACCATCATCATCATCATAGTCATCATCATAACCATCGCCAACACCATCACTATTTCACGAGTTAATACCGACCGACCAATGCACAGTATACAACGAATGCCCCATAAATCCCACAATCACCTATATCAACCATATGCCTATATTCGAATGTAACAAAAACATTAATCACAATTCCTCAAGTTCTTACATTTTGTTCCGTACTGTGTGTACCTACTTGTTTTCGGAAAAAAGTTTTACGCTACGTCGACACACCGTAACGATAAGGCATTATTGACATGTTCAAGAAACCATTGATGGGTTCACGCCATCGGCCAGATTCTATCACATACAAGCCGTAATGGTGGCTGCAGTTAAGGTGTATGTTTATTACTTCCTCATGTAGTCATGTAAGCACCGTGGGATGGCGGCCGGAGATAGTCGCTCGTTACATGCATGAGTCAGTCTATTAAGTTAAGATAAAAGCGATAACTTCAAATCTCGTTCAGCATTGCCGAAAATAGCTCTTAAATGAGTCAATAAAGACTGTACACAATAAAATATGGCCTTACTTAATTAAATCATTTTTGCTAAGATTGTAACTTTGTTTTTTGTTTCTATAGTAATCGTTGAACTGATGATTGCTCTAATATAAGAAAATTGACTCTAACCTGGTCTGTCCCCCTACCGACTTTATTTGTTAATTAATAAATATCTATGAATGTATTAACATGCAATAATTACTTTGATATCGTTAAATATTAGCTGGGTGCGAAGTAGGTGGTGGGGGAACCAAGAATCGATCGCAGCGCGCGCCGTGGCCAAAAAAGGAACTTTCTTCAGGTCAACTGTCACTTTTTACCAGCGAAATTAAGACATCTAAAAATAAATAAATATGCGGCACGAAACCTGCAGCGTAGTTAATTGCAAAAACAGTAATCACAAATTCAAAAACAATAATCATAAATAAATAAACTTCCACAAGCAAGTTGGAAACGAGAACAACGAATTAAATGGATAATCGCTATCAAGGTTAGTATAACCTATAGAACAACATTTTTACTATTTTAACTTGTATGTTGTAGGGAGTAGCATGTTTATGCGTTAATATTCTTTTACATTTTGGACATGTTGAGCAAAAACGAATTGTTTCCCATTTTATTGTAGTTTGGGATTTGAAAGCGATGTTGTGTTTGATTGAGCAGAATCCAGTTATAATAATTAATTTGGCCATGTTTAACTGAAAAAACAAAATAATCTGTATTATTACGAAAACACTGTGAATTATGCATGAAATGCGTTTTTCGGTTAAATTTGTTTATTTTGTAACTTACTTCTCGCGAAGACAGCCATGAAAAGGTCCGTGTGAATTACATCTGAAGTTATTAATTTTGCCATTTTAGACGGCAAATAAAGAAGGTCAACGTTTTATCGACACTATACATTAACATAATCGAATAAAATGAAAGAAAATTACGATACTTCATTGAAATTATTTGTTTGTTTACTTACTCTTCGTAAAGACAGTCAGCCATTTGACATTAAAAAGTCCGCCGTAATTGACAACATTTCATATTTTTAAGACTATCATTTTATTACTTTTCTGAATTCTGCTTAAAAAGATGAAGTAATCTCTGTTTTTATTTATTTTCTGAGATGAATATTTATTTTATTATTAATTTATAAAAACATACTCATTTTAAAATGTGGCAACACCAAAACCAGAACTTAATGGAACGGTTACTTTAGTCGGTTTTCTTATTTAAAAAAAAAACTTAATAAAACTCGGTATGCATCTGTCATCTCTCAACGTCAAATAAAAAAAATATATATTTTTTCGCTCTTTGGTTTAGACAACAACCCTATTCAGCCCGTATTGTCTTAGATTGCAGTTATTTGATGTATTTTCTAATATTTCTTTAAATACAGAAGAATAAATTCAAAGATTTTTTTTTAAGGTACACGACATAAATAGTCCATTGAATAAAAAGTTCTAGAGTGCGTGAGTTAGTAACGTAAGATGTTTCTTCGGAAACATGTCAAAAGTCCCTAGGTAATAAACATACTAAAACCCCGGGACACTAGGAGGAGCCCCGGAGTGGGGGGAGGGGGGGAAAGGGTCCATTTTTTCTTTTTTCGCTTAATTCTCAAAAACAGTACATGTTAGAGAAAAACTTTCAAGGAAAAGTTGAAAGGCCATAAAATTATCTACAAGTTGTACCTAAATAATTTTTTCCTATATCCTACCGTTTCTGAGTTACACGCAGTAAAAAATGATTTTGGCTCAAACAATTTCCCCATACTACATTCCCATGTTTATCACATCAATCAATCAAAAAATATTTCTTTCTTCCAAAAAACTCAAATGTGCAACTTGTGACCGGTACTGATAGATTGCTCTTAATTAGGTCTATAATTGGTAAAGTAAACACATTCCTCCATGGAAGCCTTTAGGAGGAATCGATTGTCAAAATATTATATTAGGGTGGTTTGAGTTACTGAACTTGATCTTTTTATTTGTTCTTCCAATAAAACTCAAAAGTGCAACTTGTGACCGGTACAGATAGATTGCTCATAATTAGGTCTATCATTGATAAAAATACCAGATTTCACCACGGAGGCGTGTACGGGGAATTGAATTTTATTAGGGTAGTTACGATACTTGAACTTTTTATTTTTTTTTCTTCCAAAAAGCTCAAAAGTGCAACTTGTGACCGGTACTGATAGATTGCTCTTAATTAGGTCAATCATTGGTAAAAAAAACACATTCCTCCATGGAAGCCTTTAGGAGGAATTGATTGTCAAAATATTATATTAGGGTAGTTACGCAACTTGACCTTTTTATTTTTTTTCTTCCAAAAAGCTCAAAAGTGCAACTTGTGACCGGTACTGATAGATTGCTCTTAATTAGGTCTATAATTGGTAAAAAAAATACATTCCTCCATGGAAGCCTTTAGGAGGAATCGATTGTCAAAATATTATATAAGGGTAGTTTTCGAATTTTTCACCTTTCATGGGATGTAGCTCGAAAACGGCTGCGAATAGAAAAAAAATATCTAGATACAACTTGTAGATAATTTTATGGCCTTTCAACTTTTCCTTGAAAGTTTTTCTCTAACATGTACCGTTTTTGAGATTTAAGTGAAAAATGAAAAAATGGAGCCTTTCCCCCCCCCTCCCCCCACTCCGGGGCTCCTCCTAGTGTCCCGGGGTTTTAGTATGTTTATTACCTAGGGACTCTTGACATGTTTCCGAAGAAACATCTTACGTTACTAACTCACGCACTCTAGACCCCCCTTGGAGGGACTCATTCAATGGACTAAAAGCCCTTTCGATCTCTATATTAATTTCCACCTGTTATAAATATGAAATGTTGTCAATTGTAACCGCTAGTTGACGCTGTCATCGCGCACCCAGCGAATATAAACAAAGATATAGCTTACAAGTAAAATTGCATATATTAAAAAAAACATAATGTAGGTATATTACCGCCGAAATTTGTCCTCCGTGTTTTGTGTCTCATCCTGGCATTTGGTTTCGTTTAAATATTTTGCTTTGGTCTGTGGTAGTTGTGACCTTGAATACACAGTGTGTGACGTGAAGTTAGCAGCAAGCGCCACATAAGCCTACTGAGCAGCCATTTTGTCGGCCATTTCGATCACGCCACTCGCTGGGTGCAGAAGTGTTCAGTGAATGCAGTTTTTTCTCTGATAAGTTTAATTTTTAAGCAGTTATTTCCTAAAATACTAATATATACATGAATATTTACTGTGACTAGTGCATATATTGTAAAGCTTGTTTATAAATTACGTACGAAAAACACTTTTACGTCTGTTTTGGGTTTTTATCGAACATGTATCTCCCCAGGCGTATTTCCCATGGCCCTTTGTATGAAGTTCGTGATTCAGATGATGAACCACTAATAAAATACGCATCTCAACAACGCACGAAGAAGCCTCAAGAAATAGAGCAGAGTTCTGTACCTACCACAAGTAGTTAAGAGAAAAAATATGCCAAGTGCGAGTCGGTCGCGGACGAAGGGTTCCGTACCGTCAAATAAAATAACTGAAATTAAAATATTTTGTATTTAATGGTCCAGAGAAGTGAAAATTGTTAAGTACCTAAAAACATTTAATTTCAATATTAAAAGAATGGTAAAAAATTAAAAGTCTGATTATAAATAATTCCTAATTTAAGAAAAAAAAGTTTATTCGTTGAGTTATGCTTGCTTTTTATGTGACTGTCTCTTACCAGTTCATAAAGTATACTATACCCGCATTGACGTATTAATTACATGGACACACAATCCGACGGAAAAAATGGCACCCTCCCAACTAATGCAAAATCACAAATCGCATTAGTTGGGCGATCAGTCTCGTTTAGACCATGACACGTGACGGGTCTCAAAAATGACTTAATTTTCAGTGAAAAATTGCAGAAATAACAGCTATAAAATAAAGAAAAAGGTCGGAATATTCTTTATTACGCAGATTCTATTGATTAATTAACGAATCCTATGTAAAATCATAGCATATTTTAGATTATAATTATTAACTTTATCCCTACAAAATGCACCTCATCACAGAACAAAAATCTAAGGAGTCGCTATAGTTTTATATTTTATTAATTAATAAAGGAGTGCAATAAATAATTATCCTATTTTTTTATTAAAGATTGCCACGCGATCTTAAACAACGTGAAAAATAGAGGTCACGTTTAGTAAGAGACACACGTCAAGAATAATTTCAGCCAAATAATTCGTCTCTCGTGTGTTCGTTCGGCATAATCATAGGTATATGTTTTTTTTATGTTTAATCAAAAGAAGCGTAAAAGTCTTGCACTCAACACAGCTTTAATATCTCAATAAAAACGTAAAAAATGACAATGTACCTATGTATACAAAAGAAGTGTAAAATGGTTATGTAGTATTTGTAGTAGTAGGTATCTATACATAAAAAGATATACACTGTCTCAGGCGCACGTCACATAGGATGCTGCGTTTAGTTACACGCGAGCCGAGGGCGAGAGTGGACGCATGACATTGCTATGTGTGCGGCGGCGGGTGAGCCAGTGTTATGAACATATGCCTTTTGTAGGCAGATCCTACAGGTTACATTAATAAATTAATAAAAAATTACTCTGTTGTCATTGTTTTATTTTGTCTCAGAGTCTAGACACTGTCAGTTTAAACCTTTGAACGCCAAGAACACCTAAAGACAATGTGTGCTGCCGTGCATACTACGCCACCGACTTTCACGCCACGCCATCAAACTTTAAGGGTTAAAAATGTTAATATTTTGCACTTGCCTTACTCTCATTTCACATACTAGAACCAGAAGAGTTGAGAAATCATAATGTCATTATTTCTGTTCCCTTCTATGCAGTGTTGGCACCCTTTTATGCAGTTGTTAAATAAAAACGTAACTTAATTTGTTATTAACAATTTACGAGTTTATTTAGTTCCAACAACAAATATATTTTAATACCTACATAAAATAATAATGAAAATATTTTTAGTATGTAAAACTATTAAAATCTGCTCCATTCGTGCCATGTTCCAAATTTGACAAGAGACATGAGTCAGAATACGCTAAAAAAGTTAATTTACACGAAAAATATTTGTGGTAATAAGTACGTAAGCCAATTTGACACTTAAATGTTTGAGTAAAGAGTTATTTTGTACGAAGTAATTATGTTGTTGTAAATTATAAATAACCGTTATTGGCATCTACTTGAACATGACAGCAGTGCCACTTTTTTCGACAATTTTGTTCGGATCTGTGGCTCTATTATCAATAATACCTCAATGTATACCCGTGCAACTTGTCTCTCCCCTGGTAATTTATAAAATTAAATAAAACCAACAATCATTAGCCTCTTTGTAAACGTTTTTAATTTAGTAGTTTTAACATGAAAAAAAAAATATTCTTAAATAAAATCTTTAAAAAAATGCCATGCCGTCGCTTCATACAACGAATTACCTCTTAACTTAGAGTGACCCACAATTAAAAATAACAAAAATTACTCGTAAAGAATTGTACCAATTAATATCAATTTCGATACTAAATCCCGGGGGACGACATAAGATACGCGAAATCACGTCAGCGAACTCTGCGAGCTGGGCCGGGGCGCGCGGGCGGCGCTCCGCGTCTTTCCGCGCACCTCACCCCCTCAATTCGGACAATATCGCCTTAATAGTACTCCCGCACCGTATCGAGTTAACCCCCACCCGCCACCCGCAAGGGCTCCGAGTTAGAATCGTGTTGGCAGCGTAGACGTTTTTGAAAGGGTTGTGTACTGACTCTACATAGCTAGGTGGCATTAACTCTTGATATAGTTGTGGTGTTGGCGATGGTAATGATGATAAATGATGGTGAATTGGTGATGATTATAACGATGATGTTGATGAAGGTGGTGGTGACTGTTGGTGGTGATGAATATGATGATGATGTTGATAATGTTGGTTATGAAGTTATGATGACGATGATGATGTTGAACATGGTGTAAATGGTGTTGGTGATGACGATGATGTTAATTAATGATGATGACGATGATGGTGATCAGATATGGCAGTGTTGATTCTGATGGTGTTGGCCATGGTGGTACTGAACGATGATGATAATGCTTGTGACGACGATGCCTGTAGCGATGGTGATGATGAAGAAGAGTGGACGAAGATCATAAAATCACCATCGTCACCTCTAACCACAACCACCGCCACCATCACCACTACCGTTGTGTTGTGTGGTTGTGATAATTTATAAATAAATCTTATTGTGTCATATTTATGTGCAACTAAAGTACCAAGTAGTTGTTGCAATGCGTCTGAGGCAGCCCTGTGCGTCTTACACTCACACATTGACACCGCCATTCAAGATTTAGTTTGTTGTAGGCACTATCCGCCCAGTGGTATAAGCGAATACCAAAACTATGCTCTTTTTATATTCGCATATTGTAAACTGTAAATTATAATTACACAGACAAAATTACAACAGCATACTTTTAAAATCTGTACCATAATTCTATACTCTAGTACTCCGCTACTGAGCTGCATTACAATGCAGTGCTCGAAAAGTGCGTATTCCAACTGGCGGGCGTGCTTTATTTCTTAAATGTCTCTGGACATTAAAGAGCACATTGCTCCAATTTTGGCGCACATTTGACACATTGCTAGCACTAACTCCTGACGTATACCGCGGCTCCATTTGTTATTGTTAGCCCGCCATTCTGACACTCACAAGTATTTTCTATTTTCTCATAAAGGCATTGTAAAATTTGTATGAAACTCGTGTGCGAGATGATTTCCGACTCATGTTTATTTAAATAATAAAAGTTTACATTTCCGCCTATAGTTCGGTGAATAGAATTGAATTTTTGATATTTTGTCTAGGATGGTTAGTCAGTATTTAAAATGCAAAATGCACAATTCCCCTCCCTCCGCGCCCGCCGCAAAATTGAAAAAAAACCGGCACTTTCTTCATATTTTGGCTCATATCTTCCTTTAGGAGCATTTTAGCTAGAAGACAGCTTAGACAATGTTATAGAGAGTTAAATTTACTATATTCTTCATTTTATATTTTGTTTCTAGGACAGATAGTTACGGAGATGTGCACATTAAAAAAAACGTAAAATATCGCAATTTCCAAATCAAAAACAAACTTCTGAATTATATCTTCGTTTAGGAACTTCGTTTAGGTTTACTATAATTTAAATTTCAAATTTTGTTTCAAGGACGGACGGTTAGTTACGGAGATATGCACATTTAAAATACTGGAAAAGTCGCATTTTCCGGAATTTTGTCAAAATACTTGGTTTAAAACGCTGCCATTCAGTTACGGACTAGTCTAGCACAAACTAAAACTGTAGGAAATATAATTGCTTAGAAAATTCATATCCATTTTTACATACATTTTCGGAAAATGGGACTTTATTTTTTACATATCTCCGTAATTATCTGTCCTAGAAACAAAATTTTAAATGTAAATTATAGTAAATTTAATTCTCTGCAACATTGCCCAAGCTCTGTTCTAGCTAAAATGCTCCTAAACGAAGATGTAATCCAAAGGTTTGTTTTTAAGTCGGAAATTGCGATGTTTTACGTCTTTTTAAATGTGAATATCTCCGTAAATATCTGTCCTGGAAACAAAATATAAAATGAAAAATATAGTAAATTTAACTCTCTATAACATTGTCTAAGCTGTCTTCTAGCTTAAATGCTCCAAAAGGAAGATATGTTAAAAAATATGAAGGTGCCGGTTTTTCAATATGGCGGCGGGCGCGGGGGGAATTGTGTATTTTGCATTTTAAACACTGACTAACCATCCTAGACAACATATCAAAAATTCAAATCTACCGGACCATTTGTAAGGTCAAACTCCTTTATTAACTGGATTACTATTTGACAGGGTTTATATGAAACTGAAAAATTATGAATGCTAATAGGCAGGGGGTTAATAGGGCAGTTTGCGTCAATGATGTTTTTGTAGGATACGTTATACACTAAAATGACAGCACCAATATTAACTTCCCAAGTCACGGCAATTGTCATAAGCTTATCTCTCTCTAAAGCGGCGAAATGCTTCTGTCAAAATGGTGAATTCGTAAAATTTAATGTTAAAATCGAGAAAATATAAATATTTCAGCTTACTTACTATATGAGATTCCACTTCTTTTTTACGTTGTTTTTTTGTTGTGTAATTTGTGCAGTTACGCATTATGCAAGACGAGTTTCCGGGGTTCAACAAAATCGTTGCTATAGCATAAGCTCCATTTGACTCATATTAAGTGCTTCACTTTTGGAGCGTTAGTAATTTATGATGTGAATTGATGAAAAAGGTTTATGGAATGTTGATTAAAAATAAAGATATTTTCCAAAGTTGACTCGTATAAAAAGTATTCTATACAATAGCTACACAGTTGGGTCTTGAAAACGGTTAACTTTAAACGCGGTTCTTGATTTTAAGAGCCGCCATTATGTATGTAACCACCCGATAACTGTTTGGTATTTTGGGTCTTAAAATACTACGCACTTACCTGTACATCAAATGGTTGGTGATGTTGAGTAGAATCTGGTGCAGATTGTACCACAGAGGCCCCGTTAACAAGATTGGGTGCAGCGCCTGCGGCAACACCGCCGCTACCTCCCGTGACGCCGCCGACGCTCCCCACGCCGCCAACAGCGCCAACTCCACCCCCGCCGTACTGTCCAATAAACCCGACAAGTCAAAAATTTATTATCATATATAGACTACATACATCGTGTAGTGAACAAGATACGACAATCTTCGGAACAAAAAGAATACTGTGCTGCGGTGTTCCTCGATATACAGCAAGCTTTTGATAGAGTTTGGCATGATGGCCTTCTAATTAAGTGAATAAAGGATTAAGACCTTACAAACGGTCCGGTAGTTTTGAATTTTTGATATGTTGTCTAGGATGGTTAGTCAGTGCTTAAAATGCAAAATGCACAATTCCCCCCCTCCGCGCCCGCCGCCATATTGAAAAAACCGGCACTCCCTTCATATTTTTGCTCATATCTTCCTTTAGGAGCATTTTAGCTAGAAGAAAGCTTCGACAATATTATAGAGAGTTAAATTTACTACATTTTCCATTTTATATTTTGTTTCTAGGACAGATAGTTACAGAGATATGCACATTTAAGCTAAAAAAGCTTAAGAAATTGCAATTTCCAACTCAAAAACAAACTTCTGGATTATATCTTCGTTTAGGAGCATTTTAGCTAGAACAGTGCTTGGGCAATTTTGTAGAGAATTAAATTTACTATAATTTACATTTCAAATTTTGTTTCTAGGACAGATAATTACGGAGATATGTACAAAATAAAGTCACGTTTTCCGAAAATGTATGTAAAAATGGACATGAGTTTTATAAGCAATTATATTTCCTACATGTTTTAATTTGTCCTAGACTAGTACATAACTGAATGACAGCGTTCTAAACCAAGAATTTTGAGAAATTTTCGGAAAATTCGACTTTTCCTGTTTTTTAAATGTGCATATCTCCGTAACTAACCGTCCTTGAAACAAAATTTGAAGTGAAAATTATAGTAAATTTAATTCTCTACAACATTGCCCAAGCTTTGTTATAGCTAAAATGCTCCTAAACGAAGATATAATCCAGAAGTTTGTTTTTCAGTAGGAAATTGCGATTTTTTACGTTTTTTTAAATGTGGATATCTCCGTAACTATCTGTCCTAGAAAAAAAATATAAAATGGAGAATGTAGTAAATTTAACTCTCTATAACATTGTCGAAGCTTTTTTCTAGCTAAAATGCTCCTAAAGGAAGATATGAGCAAAAATATGAAGAGAGCGCCGGTTTTTTCAAAATGGCGGCGGGCGCGGAGGGGGGGAATTGTGCATTTTGTATTTTAAGCACTGACTAACCATCCTAGACAACATATCAAAAATTCAAAACTAATTAAACAGTAGGCGCCGTTCGATGTGCGCAAAGGCGTGCGCCAAGGTTGTGTTCTGGCACCTACCCTCTTCGGCATATTCTTTTCTGCACTCCTGAAGGTTGCTTTTTGAAAATGACCAGAGCAAGGCATTCACCTACATACACGCTCCGATGGTAGATTGTACCTGTACCTACAACATCTCCTAGCTCAAGTCAAAGCGCCACAGGGAGGATATGTTCGCTGACAGCCTTCTCTTTGCCGATGACGCTGCCTTCGTCGCGCACGATCAATCTCAGCTCCAGAGCCTAATGAATAAATTTGCTAGAGCATGCGATTACTTCTCAGTGTCCACGAACGCCAAGAAGATCGTCATGTTAGCGCAAGTGTTCCCCGACCCCTCAGTGATTATGCTGAATGGCGCTCCACTGGAGGTGGTCACCAAATTTTGCTACCTTGGCTCGCTTGTGTCGAGCAAACTTTCGCAAGGCAAGGCGGCCATGACTTTTGGGAGGCTCCGTACGAGGGGGCTTGGGAAAACAGGCATCTTACGCTTAAAACGAAGATGCTTGTTTACCAAGCGTGTGTTTTGAGCACACTTCTATACGAAGCGGAATACTGGACGACGTATGCAAAGCAAGAACGCCGACTGAACACATTTCACATGCGCTGTCTTCGCAGCATTCTAGGCATCACCTGAAGGGATCGTGTGAGCTGTCCTGGGCACAGCTCAGCTACCCAGTATCACTGTCATGTTCAAACAGCGGAGGCTGAGAAGGCTGGGTCACGTGCACCGCATGGAGCACACTCGCTTGCCCAGACAGATTCTACTCGAAGAGGTCGCAGGGGCAAAGAAGACCCGTAGGCCGACCCATGTTGCGCTTCAAAAGGCTAGTTGTCAAACCTAATATGGATGCAGTAATCGAAAGGTAACCAGTTTAGAAAATATATTACTCTAGCTCTTAATTATTTTTTTTTCATTTATTTAATAACGTTTTTAAAATAGTGCCACTTTTGTCATTTACTACTACTTGTATAAGCAGATTTTTTTTTCAAAAATCACTATGGAATGCAACTTTATTGTCGCAAAATCTCAAATCAAAGTAAATTAATATTTTATATTTTATTATTTATTTGAATTTTTTTATAAGACTAAACAAATTTAACCCTAGAGTGCTCGCGCTATGAGCATTTTGCCGCCCGCGGAACTATATTCGTGTTATTTTATAAACGATGCATTTGTCAAGGTCAAGCGTCCTAGTAGCTGCCCCCTCGTACTTTACCTCCTTGTTTTAGAAATTATAACAAATTCAGTGCGCGGGTGACTGCAGGAGGCAAAGATTGTCACAGGTGTGTCGCGTTTGACGGCAAATTGCTCACTGCGCGACTACTCACGTAGGTAAAGTTTATGAATCTGTTTTTTTAATATAGTTGAACTATTATGAGTTTTCATTGCGTTTAGTATTGTTATGATATAACTATCGTATTACTATTGATTTTTAGTTGGTTTTGTTCAGTTATTGGGCGTTGTTCTTGTTTTGTTTTGCTCAGTTTACTTTATATTATTATGACGAACATTTCTGAAAGAATTTGCCCTGGCGATGACTAGACCATATATCATTAGAAGATCCGACGTAAACACATTGCAGAACCAGCTGTGAAACCAAATTCCCCGATTTGTACCATCGGATCATCAAAATATAATATGCGCAGTATGTCCGTCCAAGAAAAATAGAAGTACGAAAAAAGGATGTAACAGATGTGCAAAGTTACTGTGCAACGAACATTATATATACATGTGTCAGGATTGTTTTGCTAAAATACATATTGTAGATGATGAAAACGTATAAGGAGAATGGGCAGACTGGGACCACCCTCCAATAGCAATAAGATATATATCGTTGGAAAGGTATTTTCAATTGGAACAACAATTGTTATGGCAGCTTTGTTGTTACAACTGTCCGTTCGGAGTTATAAGACTAATAAGCCTGAAAAAAAATACAAAAAAAATAATATTATACTAAGTATTTTCAAACTCATGTAAGTACTTTGGTCTCGTATATACATTGTTACACTAAGAATACGTTCACTCACTGGTGACGGTGAACGTCTACCCTCATTTTCACGCACATTGTCAAATGTCGGGTTGCACACAACACTCACTACGTCACTTGCTAAGGTCTCGTCGTAAGTCGTAAGTCGTTCGTTGGTTTTGTGCGTGAGTTTTCTTTTCTTTCACTTGTTTTCACTTGCTGATATTTTACTCCGCTTGTTTATTGAACTTTTGCTCTTTTAACGAATTCGGCTTGCCCACTGGACTTTTGAATTGCATTTCGATCGGGTAATTGTGATGGAAGCTCATCATAACTGTGTTGTGTGTCGGCGAGGACTGCATCGCAGAAGATATCAGCAACACGTTCTGCTAGATAATCTCCCAAGAGTGCAACCAGAACTTGCTGTTTATATCCAGCAACATGCATTATTGGAGGTGAGTGTGCTTATTTTTATTTATTATTTTATTTTGTTGCACTCTTGGGAGATTATCTAGCAGAACGTGTTGCTGATATCTTCTGCGATGCAGTCCTCGCCGACACACAACACAGTTATGATGAGCTTCCATCACAATTACCCGATCGAAATGCAATTCAAAAGTCCAGTAGGCAAGCCGAATTCGTTAAAAGAGCAAAAGTTCAATAAACAAGCTGAGTATAAAATATCAGTGTCTGTTGGGGATTCTTCGATAGTCACTGGTGCACTCACCTTCGTCCTTATTCGCTTTACGACGCGCCGCTGCCACCGACGTACGCCACAACTGTTTTGTGCTAGCACTTCACTTATTGCAATAAACTAGTTTGAACCCGGGTTGTCATGTATATTCGTAATATTTTATGCGTAAATTATAATTATGTATGTTGACACACGAGCACAGAAAATCGTAATGTGACGTGACACTTATAGTTTGTTTCTAGCGGCCAACACGGTTAGGTCGCTTACCGAGCAAGGAGGATGGATATTGTGCACCAATAATTGTTGCGTAACCAGTGTCCAAGTAAAAACAAGGATAACACGATAACTCACGCACAAAACCAACGAACGACTTACGACGAGACCCTCAGCAAGTGACGTAGTGAGTGTTGTGTGCAACCCGACATTTGACAACGTGCGTGAAAATGAGGGTAGACGTTCACCGTCACCAGTGAGTGAACGTATTCTTAGTGTAACAATGTATATACGAGACCAAAGTACTTACATGAGTTTGAAAATACTTAGTAAGTATATTTTTTTTTTCAGACTTATTAGTCTTATAACTCCGAACGGACAGTTGTAACAACAAAGCTGTCATAACAATTGTTGTTCCAATTGAAAATACCTTTCCAACGATATATATCTTATTGCTATTGGAGGTTGGTCCCAGGTTCCATATATTTTTGCCCATTCTCCTTTAACTATTAAGTTTAATTTTTCTTTTTTTTATATAAATAATTGTAAAGAAGTTGCAAAAAACCAAGAAATTTTACCTAAGATTTCCCAAAGCATTCTTTTCTAAATTCTAAGTATGAAACTTTAATAAATGTTTCTTATTGTGATAGTTTATGTTTCATCCTATCCTTTAAACATAATTATAAAGTCATATAACGCCAATTTGCTAGAAAAAGTCATATTAAGTATGGGCGGCAAAATGCTCCCCACGCGATCACTCGCGTTTCACGGGAAGGCGCGATCACTCTAGGGTTAAATGACTGACAAAGACAATAAACCACACAGACCGTACAAATTGGTACCACATTGCGTTTTAGTTGGATGAATCCGGCATTGGTTTGATAATAATCATCATCATTCAAATGAACGCTACAGATCCGCGAAGATACTGTAGGAAACTACTGCTGTTCTGTGAGTTCTAGAGAAACTGCATTTCTCCACTTGAATTTTTGCTCACGGGCCTTCGGAAAACTAAAAGTAAATGAATAAAAAAAGAAGATGTTAAATTATGAATATGTCTAGATACTAATTAACATATACTGTAGATACCGTAGGTAACAGAATATGTGACACTGAAAGGGAAATTTTACTATATACGGTACGAAAAAACATAAATTGACTGAAATTAATTTACACGTACAATACGATTAAAATCAGTTAACGATTCGGCGAACCTCGGTAATTGTCGTGAATCCCTCATCTCTCACATAGAGTTATAAATTTACTGATATGACCTTTAATTATATTACTCGTTGTCTTATCGAATACAATACAAGAACGATATGAGCAACAAAAGCTCCTTTGTAGCTCAAAACTAACACAACCTTTATATTGAAATAAGAAAAATAATTGACTATTTTGACAGTCGGCCTTCTTAGTGTCAATAAAAATATTGGGCAAGTGCGAGTCCGACTCGCGCATGAAGGGTTCCGTACCATAATCTAGATAACAAGTTTGTTGTATGGGAGCCCCCCTTAAATATTAATTTTATTTTATTTTTAACCAACTTCAAAAAAAGGAGGGGGTTCTCAGTTTGGTTGTATGTTTTTTTTTTTAAGGTTTGTTACCTCATAACTCCGTCATTTATGAGTCGATTTGGAAAATTCTTTTTAGGTTCATGAATAGACATCTCAAGGTTGGTCCCATAAAATTTTGGTGAAGATCGGATGACGAGATCTATGAGGAATCGAAGGAATTCCTGAAATTTTATAGGCACTCATAATATTTTTCATATATTTTCTAAAACTATTTAAGTATTTGCATACGGTAGTCATCATCTTCCAATGCTGAACTGATGATGGAAGGTACAACTCCTTAACGGTTAGGAGTTAGGAGATAATTCAAACGAGATGCATGCCTTCAAGACCTCCCTGATCACCCCGCCATAAGTATTTTATAGACCTACGAATCACTAAAAAGCGAAAAAAAAAATTTTTTTTTAACAAAAAAAAGAACCGACTTCAGTTAAACTAAAAAGCCAAAAATAACCCGTTCAAGTACAGATTACATTTGACTCGCCCTTTGAAATCGATCCCAAACCACTCAGTTATTTTGGTTTTGGATCACGGTTTGGGATCGATTTCAAAGGGCGAGTCAAATGTAATCTGTACTTGAACGGGTTATTTTTGGCTTTTTAGTTTAACTGAAGTCGGTTCTTTTTTTTGTTATTTTTTTTTTTGTATTTGTTGTTATAGCGGCAATAGAAATACTATCACCGTTCTTGAGATACAGCCTGGTGACAAACGGACGAACAGCGAAGTCTCAGTAATAGGGTCCCGTTTTTACCCTTAGGGTACGGAACCCTAAAAACAGTTTGACGTATATGATACATCTATGTTTATGAAAATTTCATTCGTGAAAATATTCGATTTTATCAAATTTTATCAAAATTAACTTACAATAGTTATTATGTATCATGGCTTCAACAAATTTAAAGCGTAGTAAAAAAATTGTTGCTCAATCTCGTGAAATTGTAAATAATGTATATAACTATTTTAGAAAAGAAGCTAATTTATTTAAAATAGAAGAAAGTAAATATCATCAAAAATATTTGGACAGGGTATGTTAAGCAACCGGAGTTTCGAAAAGAAGCGTGTTAAAAATTTTGAAGGAAAACCACAAGCTCTCAGATCAGTTACCTAAAGATCAACAATCCAAAGTGGTACAAACAATCCAATGGTATTCGTGGCAATGTTTTGGAGTTGTTGAAATCCTATCTGAGTAATAGACATCAATACACTGAACTCTCTCAAATCTGTATGCGCACTAAATATGTAAAATCTTACCGATCTCAAAAGATCTCAATGTATGGCGTGCCGCAGGGAAGTGTTCTCGGACCTTTATTATTTTTACTCTATATCAATGACCTACCTCGGCACGTCAAACATCCTATGGTGTTATTTGCTGACGACAGCACTGTTATTATTAAATGTGATGACGTTGATAGTTATGAAATGGAAATTAATAATACTGTTAAGGACATAATTGAATGGCTGAATATGAATAATTTATTAATTAATCTCGATAAAACTAAAATAATGCACTTTTACCAACGTAAATTACCTGTTCAAATTTTTTGTAATTACGAAGGGACGTTAATTGAGTCAGTGTCTGTTACCAAGTTTTTAGGAGTACACGTAGATAACCATCTGTCATGGAACTCACATACTGAAGAAGTGTGCCAAAAACTGAATCAGTATGCCTATGCCCTTTACAAACTTGCAAAGCAAGCGAGTCCTGATGCTGTATTAACTGCATACCATGGATTTGTAGCGTCGACTTTACGAAACGGAATATTTTTTTGGGGCAATTCTTCAAATAGGGAAGCGGTGTTTAAGGCTCAAAAAAGGTGCATCAGAGCAATGCGTGGCCTTCAGCAAACCGACAGTTGTGTAACCCATTTTAGGGATTTGAACATTTTAACAATGCCTTCTCTTTACATTTTAGAGGTGATCATGTTTGTTAAAAATATTTAAAAGAAGTAGTTTCACCAGCAAACGTTTGGAGCAAAGATGTAAAGAGGATTTATGTACAGCTGCTACAAAAACAGCTTTAATGCGCAAAAGCGTATATTCTCTAGCTATAAGAATATATAGTAAATTACCAATAGAATTGAAATTATTACCAGTCCTACTTCTGAGACGTAAATTATTAATAATACTCACGAAGAAATGTTATTATTCTATTTTAGATTATTTAAATGATGTTGACATTGTATCTGACTAATCTTTATTTTATTTTTATTCCTATTGTTGCCTTCATTATTATTATTATTATTATATTGTTAATTTAATTATCATACATCATCTTGACATTGAGTACTTATATGAGAATTTAGTTTGTGTTTGTAATGCTATGTAACAGCGTAATAGGCATAATAGGAATACGTTTTGTGCATGTGCATTGTTTTTGTACGCCAATAGGCAAAACATAGTGATACATTATGATATTTAATTACACCACTGTATTTATGCAGCCTTTACCTATGTTTCACAAATAAAAACACTTTGACTTTGAAAGAAGTGCCCGGCAAAAAATATCGTTTATAAATGGTTGATTTTGATTATTGCGTGATACGACGAATGATATCTAGACACGCGGCAGCGTGTCCAGCCAAGTTCACCGCAGGAACTGGCGAGCAGCAGCCGTGTGTTATATTACACGAACCGTTTGGAGCCACTTTTGACCCCTCAATAACTCCAAATCTATTCAACAGAAAAAAATGAAATTTGGCTTATGTATTTAGGTCCCTGAGAACAACTAGAACCACAAATTTCATAAATGTAGATGAAATAGTTATTGAGATATTGACGTCCAAAAAACGGCATTTTTATCACTGACTGACTGACTCACTAGTAATCAAAAACCTAACCCACTTCCAGGTGACCTAGAAAGATGAAATTTGGCATTCAGCTTGGTAATTGTGTGTGTACACATATAAAAATCAAAAACAGTGATATTTTTTAGTTTTATTATTATTATTATTTATGCTTGTTGCCTCAGAACTCCGTCATTTATTAACCGATTTGGAAAGTTCTTTCTTTGTTTGTAAGATGGCACTCTCTCTCTCACACACACACCACACACACACACACACACACACACACACACACACACAGAGAAGGTTAATAAATTGCCGTGGCGCGGGGACGGATAGCGAAGCGCGGGAGCGCGGCGTGGCGAGGAGCGGTCCGGCCCCTCCCTCTACCCCGCGTCACTCTAGTCAAGACAGGTGGGGCGTCAATTCAAATTTCTGTACAAAAAGTAATGATATCCCATCAAAAACATAAATGTTAAATTAGAGCCAAGTTCTCGCATGCAACGTTGTCGACTTCGCCGACAAAAGAATTGAGATCTATATGGGCGCCAAGTTCTTTGCCCTAAATTTTTTAGATACAAGGACATGCGACATACTCAATGCATTTATTTTACTTGGGGTGTAATTCAATATCAAGATTTGACTTGGCTAGTTTTCACAAACTGACTTAATTTTATCAAAGTAACATAGTATTATTATCAAGCTAACAGTATAAGTAACAGGACGTACACTAACTTGCGTACATACCTTTACGAAAATAGGTTAATGATTAGACAAATGTAATATACATTTATATGTAAAAACTAGCCAAGTCCAGTCTTGATATTGAATTACACCCCAAGTAAAATAAATGCATTGAGTATGTCGCATGTCCTTGTATCTAAAAAATTTAGGGCAAAGAACTTGGCGCCCATATAGATCTCAATTCTTTTGTCGGCGAAGTCGACAACGTTGCATGCGAGAACTTGGCTCTAATTTAACATTTATGTTTTTGATGGGATATAACTTTCATGAAAGATTTAAAGAGCTTCCTACGTTGCGATCACTACACAAAAAACTAAAAGAGGAAATGGGATTCAAAGGCTCAATTTCGGGTAAGTAATATAAGACATAAGAACTTATACTATAATATTCATATTATACAGGGTGTTTTTGTTCAATTGCTTTAACTTTAAGGGTTAATTCATTACGTCTTATTGAGTCAATTTCTCAAAGAAACTAAATTCCTGATTCGCACCGTTTTCAAATTATTTAATATCCAAATTTAATCACTAATCTCAGTTTAACCAGTGTAAAATCTTCTTATAACCAAAGACTATTATCTGCTGGTTCGTATGTAAAGAGTTTTCAGTGTTCCTTATGTACGACAAGGTCTGCTGGTTCGTATGTAAAGAGTTTTCAGTGTTCCTTATGTACGACAAGGTCTAAATAAATATGTTCTTTTTATTTTGCTCTCACTTGACTCGCATGTGTCACGTCAAATTGACAATACTAATTTATTATTGTTGTTATGTACTGAATTTTTAATGAAATAATTGTGTTCACTTGCTTTGTGATGCCACGGATAAATTATACGGCCGAAGATTGAAGAAGCCAATATGCATTTTGTTAACGGTTTCCTGCAATGGAAATGCGGCGGAAGCAGCAAGGGAGTACCGACGTCGATATCCCAATAAGAACTTGCATAAGTTGGATTATTTCGATGATATTCCATTGGAAACACTGCGGACACACTGGATCCAGCATGACGGAGCAACCGCACATTTTGCTCGCCGTTTTAGACAGTATTTGGATGTGCACTTTGCTGGGCGTTGGATTGGACGCGGCAGCCAAACTCTTGCATGGCCTGCCATGCAGATCTCCGGACCTAACACCCTTAGACTTTAATGTCTGGGGTACTTTAAAAGAAAAGTCTACTCCAAACCTGTGGCTTCGAGGGAAGACCTACTGCAACGAATTCAGGAATAAGCATGCGTGCCACTCCTGTCAAACTAAATCGCGAGATACGATTTCGGTTGAATATTTGTTTGGAAAAAAATGTTGGGGGGACTTTGAAAACAAGTTGTAGTGAATTATTATTTTGGTTTAATGTAAATATTGAGTGTTAAATACTGATGAGGAGATCATTTTATTTTATTAGGCCCATATTGTTTATGTAAATAAATGTTTATACTTAAACTTTAATTAGTTTCATTTGTGACTATACCATAACCCCAGAGAATTGAAATAAAGTGAATTAAAAAAAATGGATTAAACACATCGCAAACATTGTTCTGAAATAAAAAAATAGCACAAAAATTAACCTTTCACTGCCAATGAACAAAAATAAATACAAAAAGAAAGTTCTTTGCCCGGGTTTCAACCCAAGACCATCAACACGCATTCCACTTAGCTAAGTTTTTAACGAGCTCTCAATTCCGTCATCGATGAAGTTTTATCAGTGACGTTAAAATGACAACAAGTTGACTCAACAACTCAACAACTATTGCCTAACTCAAAAGGACCTTTTACAATAGCCACCAATTAAATATTTAATAATATGGAATACCAAAAAATAAAATTTTACGTTGGAAGTGATTATTGCGTGCTTGTCATTTTGATTGCGGGACGCAGTTCCAACCTAACCTAACCTACGTTTCTGGTAGCGGTTCGGTTTTGTTGGGGTCGCAGTCCAAACCTAACCTAAATTTCTGGTAGCGGTTCGGTTTTGTTGGGTCGAAGTTCAAACCTAACCTAACCTACATTTTCTGGTAGCGGTTCTGCGTGTGCATGCGTTTCGGACAATCAAAGTTATGCCAAATACAGGGAACCCTATTATATCTTGTAATCCTTATACTAAAAGATATTATGTATTATTGTTACATATATCTCGTGATTGTTGTATCTCGTGATTGTTGTATCTCGTGAGACGCACCCCTCAATTTCATCTCTGCGAAATATAATCCGAGACATGGGATTCAGATTTAGAAAAACCGACAATAACAGGAGCATTTAGATGGAAAAACATGACGTCCGTTTAAAAAGAATAAAATATTAGAGAGAAATCCGACAATTAAGGGCTACTGGTAAAGAGTTATTTGTGCAACAAGAGAGCAAAGTTGTTTTTTGTTGCGAGTGCTGATTTTGAGTCCCGAGCAAGCGAAGGATTCCTGAGTGTAGCGAGGGACTCAACAGCACGAGATGCAAAAAACTTTGCTCTCGTGTAGCACACACAACTTTTCACCTCGACAGCGAGAACATAGGTTCGACGGTTTGTACTTTTTCTTCCAACCATTCAGGTGTAGGTATGTGTACCTATTGTCTGTTTTGCTGATTTCAATGACATTATTAATAAGAAAACAGATACCCGCTGCTTGAAATGAAATAAAAATCTAAATAAATTGAAATAATACGTTCCAACACTGTACTAGTCCCTCACGACCACCATGGTTGTCATTATTTGATCAAATTGGAAGATTGAGCAGATACATAACGTGATTTTTTTGGAGCGGAGCGAGCGAAGCTCCCATGGATCGACTCGAATGGACTTTGTAACAATGCGCAGATCTCAGCGAGTTATCAACCGATTTTAGAAATTTTTGTTTTAAAATGCAAAAATTAATTTTCGCTAGGTCGTGACGAAGAGAAAATTTCGAAAAAAAAAAAATTCGCTCCAATTTATGGTGCAAGCTTAGCCGGTGGCTGACTCTGCATCAACCTAGTTTTTTTATTTTTTTGGTACAACGCGTCGATCGGAACGTGTTCTTATTCGAAGTCGCATTCGAAAATCGAATTTCGAATCGATATGTCCTTATCACTCTCTTTTTCATATAGATATGAAAGAGACAGAGTGCATAAAAATTCGAATGATTCAAATTTTATAATTCACCTGTGGCTGATAAATGACAATTCGTAGTCAAAAATTTTAAAAATTAAAAAGCTACTTTCCACTCACGCTCGAAACAAAATCGCATTTTGTTCACTGTTATCTCGCAGCAAAGCCGCCATGTTTGAGCTGGTGAGGCGAAAAATATTGTTTATACTGATGAATCATATATTCATACAACGCACACTAAAGCCAAAGCTGGACGGACGCAGCCAATAAAAATTTGAAGCAACCTATATCAAAGGCTCAAAGATTCATTATTGTTCACGCAGGTAATGAAAAAGGCTTTGTACCTGGAGCTCTTTTACTAGATCAGTCCGCGGATCCCGATGGCGATTACCACAAGGAAATGAATGCTGAGAAGTATGAGAAGTGGTTAAGAACACAACTAATGCCTAATTTACCCGATAACAGCGTTGTTGTTCATTGTTCTTCTTACCACAACAAATTTGTTGACAGGCCACCTAATAGCAATACTCGAAAGGCGGACATGATCGAGTGGTTAACAAGACACGATATTCCTTTTACACCTGATAACAAAAAAACAGAACTGTATAGCGTAATACAACGCCACAAAGAACACTTCAGCGTTTTTCGAGTGGATAAAGTTTTGGCTGAAAATAGACATACAGCAATACGACTGCCTCCATATCACCCAGACTTTAATCCCATAGACAATATATGGGCACAGTTAAAAGGCTATGTCGCCTCCAAAAATGTCGAAATAAATAAAACGTCAGTGAAAAAACTGCTAATGGAAAAAATTGAAATGTCAGGACCCGAAGAATGGACGAAAGTCTGTAATCATGCGACAAAGTGTGAAGATGAGTTCTTAACAGAAGAAGAGAAATTAGATGTGTTTAGCGAGCGTTTTATAATTAATGTAAATGATTCAGATAGTGAGTGATTTAGCAAGTCGGTTTATGCCTGTGTACGTGTAGGTTAGGGAATAAATTCTAAAAAAACAGCGTACTTTGTGTTTTGGAAAGAATTTCATTGTTTTCGTGATGTAAATATTGTATTTAAAAAAATTGTTAAACCAATTTTTACTGGAAAACTGTGTTCCTTATTTTTAACAGACTTCAAAAAAGGAGGAGGTTCTCAATTCGACATGAATGGTGGGTTTTTTTGTATTATGTTATAAGATTTCTAGAAGACACGTGAACCGATCTACAAAATTCTTTTTGTATTTGATAGGGTTCATCACTTCCGAGATGGTCCCATGTAAATTTTATCAAAATCGGTCAAGCAGTTTATGAAATATCAACCAAAATCGGTTGAAATCGGTTTTTAATTTTTTTTAATGTAGTGATTATTAGCAATTATTAATCCGACGTAATATCGTACTGTTACTTACATCAAACAGCAAAATATTGACTTATATGTATATGTATTTTTTTATATATTGTATAAAAGTATAGCTTTAATAAATAATGAATGTTCAAATTCATGTCGCTTCTGCATAATAAATTTCTTAGGTCTACCGGTTAGTAATGTCATCTTGGCAGGTGCTATACATTGCGTTTATGATACTTCAAATTGAATGCTACCTAATGGGGCTTCTAAACGGGCCATATTTTCCTGCAATTTGTGGCTGGCAACTATGGCCGTCCCTTTCTGACACCCTACGCTAGAGCAAGATGCAAATAATGGCCGGCCACAAATTGCAGCAAAACATGGCCCGTTTAGAAGCCCCTTAAAAGAAATCGCGGTAATGTATTTTTTCGTGTCATTTCCGTCTCCGGATTTAGGCGATGATACCCGAGAAAATCCGAATCGTTAACTGATTTCAAGCGTATAATCGTATTGTATTCCTTAGTCCAAATCGATAACTTTTAACATAAACTCATTTAAACCCATTTTGAGAACTTTCATCAAAATGCCCATTACTACTTACTAAGCTGGCTCGGTGACCCAAAAAGGGTCTTGGCCTCTGACACGAGAGAACGCCACTCTTCTCTTTTCTGCGCCACTTCACGCCACTCGGGTACTCCAAGCCTATCGGGTGCCCATTAATCGGACATTAAAAGCGGTACAACATCTTTAGTAAAGACCGTCACGTATATTGTTATAAACATTTTCAATTTTAGCAGATTATAGATGTAAATCTTAGATTTAGATCTCATCTATTTAACTAATGGCTCAGAGAGATGTAGGGTCTTGACCTCACTTTTTTTTTTAGAAAAGGCTCAAATATGACTTCTTTTACGTTTACAACCCCCATATCTCATTCTTAATTTCGAAAATACATATGACTCGACATTTATAAATGTAAGAATGGAACTGAACGCATTAGGTATACCTTACTTTTTAAACTAAAACGATACTATAAATATATTCATTGAACAATATTTCTTTATAAACAATTAGCACGACGTTATTTTCGTCAAAGCTGCACCCGCAGAGAATGCTTGCGCAATGACGTCGGCCAACTGCGTTAGTGCATAATTTTATCAATTCCCTCTGCACCCCATACTGTGGCCTACTTAGGGACCTCAGCCCACACGGGGGATGGCACGAGAGCCCTACATCTATCGATCTAGAGTACCCGGTCATAATCGCAGTACAATCAAATAGTAAAGTTTTGCACGTGAGAGGAATTAAGAATGAAGGATTTATGAATTTGCTTGATAGTGTAACATAATGCCAACACTCAGAAGCGGAATTATTAATGAAGTAAATTAATAGTTATTGCGTATATTTTCTTTTACTTTTCTGTGACCTCATTTTTAATTCGGAATACTAAATTATTGAATAATCCCATTATTTTCTCATTCTCTCAAAGGTACCTGTATACGTAAAATATTAACTTAAAAGGTAATGCATAATACCATCCGCATCCAAATATTTTATATTTTAATCATTCAAAGAACCTTATTTACACGAACCAATGGATGCCGTGTTAATTATTATTATTGCTTGAGTAGTTTCGGCACCATTTGACTGCAGATGAAGGCATTTTGAATAAAATGCAGATATTTTACTTTTATACAACCTGACATGTGCCATCGATAGACGCCATCGCATTAAAACTGTCAATTCACGTGGGGTCATTTTTGAGCTCTATTAGGACTTCTATGTTTATATGCCTTCACTGGTCACGAATAGTGATGGGCCGCGGGAATATTCCCGTTCCCGGGAATATTCCCCTGGGGAATATTCCCGGGAATTTCCTTTGTTCCCGGGAATATTCCCCAAAATGGGGAACATTGAACTTTTATTAGTACTAGAGAAACTTTTAGTACTAGAAAGTTATAATTTGGCATGGTTATACATATGTCATTTTGACAAATTGGTAGAACAAATTCTTGGAAAAATACTTTTTGACTGTACCTCCCCCTATACTAAAGTGGGGATGTCTTTTTTTTCTAGTCTACCCCATGGTGTGATATATCGTTGGATAGGCCTTACAAAATGTTGCAGGTTTGTTGCAACAATTTTCCGATTTATAGATCTGTTTGTGAAATATCAAACTTTAAATTGCAAATTTTGGGAGTACTTGGGTATTGGCTATGTAAACGCTGCTAGGGTAGGCTTTACAAGTTTACGAGTATTAATAGTCAACCAACTCATAAAGGGTACTTAGACAAGTAAAACTTGCTTGTATGACTTTGTTAGCAGTTAGCAGAAAAAAAACATTAACACTGACGCGCTGCCACAAAACAATTCATCTGGCCCAGCATGACATATTTTATGAATCTACAATCAGATTGGTTTCGTGTACGTGTCCATTTTGCGGTAGTATGCATAGTGGTTTTGTTGGTAGGTTAATTCAGAAGCTTCTAGCCTAGCTACCTCCTACTCCAATAACACCATGCTGCAGAAATAATTCTAAGAACTGACACTTTCTTGAACACAGCTTATCTTCCCGCAAACTCATTTGAGAAATGACAATGTTCTAGACATAGACTGCGCAAAATCTAAATCTGAAGCAGACACATATTGAAGTTGAGGAAGCAGTTTTCCAAATCGAAGACGTGTACCACACAGCGTAACAACTTCGACCAAGATGATATCTGTTCAGCTATTACAAGGAAGAGCGGTAAGTCAATTAACGGATTTGAAATCAATGCATGTGTCTTCTCTTGGCTGGTTTGAAACTACTGACGGATCAAACGAAGTTACGCTGCATTTAAGAAGATCTTTGAAACCAGAAGTTGGCCTGGAATCTTTAAAGACGTCAAGCCGCGCAAAAGACAGTCAGCGTGATTCTCGGCTACAGAGACATAGCAGAAATAATCCACTGAAAGTGCGCCAAATATGCGCCTCATTGATGGGGCGAATAACGTTTCCAGCAAAAAGTTACAGTCGAATCCGAAAATGACAAGATAGTATTTATGTCTTCTGATTCTGTAAAATCTACTGAGGAGTCGAAGACTATAAGATACGGGGGGCCTAAGGGAGAAACCTAACAGAAGGGAAACAAGATAGTTAGTGTTTTGATTATTTTAAGTCAACTTTGGAAACGATGATTATAAGATTTAACTTTGAAGTCACAAGTGGAGCTATGACAAGCGGCGATGGCACTAAAATCAAAGCAACTACCAAGAACAGAAACATGATAGCTTAAATCCAAAGTGATGGGACGATGACTACAAGAGACAGAGCCTCTCGGAGGCAGAGCCCCCGTATTTAGATAATAAACACAACTTTGAACTTTCGAGTCATGAGTAGATTTACGAAACTAGGGCTCGGGGGGATGAGCCCCCCCGCACCAAAACAAGACTTCTTTTCTTGATCTTGTAATATATTTGTGATAACGGCTATGGAATCCTGCCTGGATCCAACTGATTAAAGAAAAAATATTTTATCAAATATTGCAAAAGATTAAATGCTGATATTATTTTTTTTATTTTATGTTTCTGGCAGGGTATTACTTAATTAATGAATTATGACATGCCTGTCTTTGTTACTACTATACACTACCTATTTAAAATACTATTGAAATAATGAAATAAATAGATACATAAAAACAATAAAAACTAAATAGAATACAATTATTTTATAAGTATTTATTAACACACGTGTTTTCTCTATTCCTTCTCTATCAGTAATTAACTTGCTTGTCTCACTGGTATTTATTTTACCATGTTATTCCTGAGAGTAATTTAAAAACTTGTGGAATATTCCTCGGGAACAATGAGAATATTCCCGGGAACATTGGGAATATTCCCGGGGAACAATGGGAATATTCCCGGGAGCATTGGAAATTTACATTTACAGCTGACTTTTTATATTTTTTTCTATTGAATTGCTAACCTATTAAATAGATAAACATTTTCTTATATAGAGAATGTCATAAAATATATGTTATTCATATACGAATCCTAAATTCCCCTATATTCCCCTAATGGGGAATGTTCCCGGGAACATTCCCGGGAATATTCCCGCCTGGGGAATATTCCCGGGAACGGCCCATCACTAGTCACGAACGCTAGTGTTGTTGCGATTTGCAGTGGTAGACTGTGTATGGGCGCGCGGAAAATATTACGTGCAGCCGTTTATTAATGATATTAATCACCTTTCTGCTAATTTAAGATAAGATTGTGTACTATATATCATTTGTCATTAGTGTATGATGAACTTATATAATGTATTATTTATTATGTTTCATTTTTAGCACTAAAATACACTATAAACATAAAATTGATAAAACACTAACTGATTAAATGTGAATTTGTGAAACTATTTTTTAACTTTTCGTTGTTTTAATTGAATACGCCTATTCACATTTCAACTACTCAAAAGTTATCAGAATAAGATTGTTCTTTATCGATAAGACTGCGTGATATTTACATCTACTTTTAATTTTCTTCATATGTTGTGTTCTATGTGTACAATGTATCGATATACAGTGAAACTTGGATAAGTGGGACCTGGATAAGTGAGAAACCTCCATAGCTGAAACTCGTGCTGCTGTCCCGACACTTTACCACTGAATTACCTCTGTTAGTGGGACAAAACGTGGACAAAACAGACCTCTATAACTGGGATTCGTTTTTTTGATTTTGTCTTCATAATTACCTCCATAACTGAGACAGCGGGTGTATTTTACCTCTATTATTGAGACTACATTTTAAGTTTTTATAAATGGTTATCTTTGAATTTAAAGATTTCAACCTCTATAACTGCGATAACGATCCATTACCTCTCTAACTGGGACTTCATTTTATTTCAAAACGCGAGACAGTAAAAGCACTATTCTTTTGCACACCAATTTTGAAATGTCAACATTATACCTATATTAAATTTACATTATTTAAAAATAATATCTTAATAGCTGACCCCGAAAAAAGGACGATATAAAATGTCAGATTTATTTAATTGAAGCATTCTGTTGTATTTTTGTACTGTTTATAAAAAAAGTGTTAATAATTTTTGTTTATGAGGTACCTTTTTATTACTGCCAACGATTATAATTCATGTATAATTATTATGAAATACATCACCTACCTACCTATTTTATTTAATAATCGCACCTCTATAACTGGAATATCCTCTTTTTTACCTCTATTAATGGAACCCTATGTAAATGGGACAGACATTAATCTAATACCTCTATATCTGAGACACTGGGTAAGTGGAATACTTCTTTAAGTGAGACAAATTTGCTGGTCCCTTCAAGTCCCAGTTATCCAGGTTTCACTGTAATATGTTAATCGGGAGTTGATAAATGAGAAGTCCCTGGTGTCTGGATGTAACCAATTAATATAATTATGTTAAGCTTGACCTCGTCCATAGTCGTGAATCAGGACTAAGGACGAGGTCAAGTTTAACATATCATATTCCTGATCCTATGCAGAAAATGGTTGAAAGTTTCCTTCCATAATATGTCCATTCTGCGATCACCGAGCTTTGTCAGGGTCACAGGGTCCCTATCAAATCACTCCTAGATGGTCATGCAAAATAAGTAGTTTTGCTGCAAATTTCATTGAAACAAAAGCCAAAACCTGTGGGTTTTGTTTTCGTGTGTGTGTACATTTGTTTCATTTAATGATCATTCGGAACACATTAAAAACAAAATGCCTCGTTTAGTAACTTAAATAGGAAAATACAGTTGTGTGGCCCGCGGTAAGAAGAGACGCTATCAGCATTGAGTAGCGCCAGAAAAGTTTTAAATTAACATGATGCCAGTTTTTAACCTAAATCATAAAGGACTGTGTGAATCGATCAAACGAAGAACAACATACCTGTTGAGTGCTTGCAAAACTATTGTTGTCAAACTGAGGATGTTGCTCCATTTGTAACACCAGCTCAATGTGCTGATTCATGGAATCATTCAGAGTCATACCTGAAAAGTATAAAATAACATATTTCAAACAGTGGTATACTAATATTTTCTTCGGTTTCCGCGATTGGCACACATCCAAATATAACAATTTAAACAGATTATATCGCGTCTATTAATTATTTAAAATGTCACTACCGGTAGGAACCTATAATTGGCTTTCCATTAACTATTTCTAAGACCAATGTATTATTTGTAGTTGGTTCTCTTAATCAATAATAAATAAATAAGATAATCTGGGAGTTTTCTTTCGGTGGTTCTTTTTCGGTGGTTGTTCTATGTATTTCAGTATATATTTATCTATATAAGTACGTATATCGTCGTCTAGTACCCATAACACAAGCCTTCTTGAGCTTAGTTTGGGACTAGATCGATTTGTGTGAGGTTGTCCGATATTTATTTTTTATTTATTTTATGTACACCTTTATTTTAAATTCATATTTATAAAGTGGATAGTTTGCACAAATGTAACTTTGACAGAGAACATTTTTTTTACCAAAACGTCAGGGAGGCTCAAGTAATTAATATAAGGATACGCGATATAATTCGTTTAAATGGATTTATTTAAAAGTGGTAAAATATTTTATTTCTTGTTGATATTCTCTAAAAGCGATAGATCAATTTAGACAAACCTAGGATGGGACCAGGACCACCCCTAAAGTATGACCTACCAAACAAAAAAATCTATACCTTAATTCACACTCGTACTAATTTTATTTTTTTGCCCATGAAATTTAAACCACATAATGTTGTGCACTAACGTTCTAATTGCAACTACTTTTCCGAAAAGTTTGTACGATTGTGCTCTAAGGTATTGAAATAATAATCAAAATCGATACATAATTGGCGGAATAATCGTGTAATATACCTACATCTATCATGTTGTATACATATATACAGCCTACCTCTGACTATGGTGCTTTAAATGTTAAGTGCTATTCTACTCACTTAACTGATCTAGTTTTGTTTTGTGACATAAAAAAAATATATATTGTGTATAATTAATTAGATCTCAAAGTTTAATCGTTAAGTCCGTGTAATGTTGTCAGTTTACCATTCGATTGCTTATATTAATATGTTTCTGTCAATAATAACATTTTAGTTGCAAGCTTTTATAGCCGACTGTACTTTTCTTTGGATATCCATCAAATGCTCATTGAGACGATTCTAAAGAGCCCAAGCTCGGTAGGATTGCTTTTTCTATTATAGAGTTCCTATGGCCACCTTCCGGCTCCATCATCAGATCAGCCCCATGGTACCATATTATTGTATTGTCATCAAAGTTAAGTAAGTATGCAAAATTTCAGCTCAATCGGTTGACGATATCTGCTTCAAAATTGAGTTGCAAGATTTCACCCGAACAAACATACTTTAAACATACCACGCAAGTTAAATAAAAGCTTTAAAAAAAACTATTACATCAGTCATATTGACCGACTTTCAACCTCAGTTACCAAAAATTTGTCGTTGCCAGTGAAATAAATAAATTAGTACCTTCCTACCGCTAAAAATCGGCAATATGACGTAGGCTGAAAAATTCGGCAAGTGCGAATCCGACTCGCGCATGAAGGGTTCCGCTATACGCAGCGTACAACGTCTTTCCATACTAATCACTGTGTTATTATTTAGCGTCTAATAGGAGACCAAGGCCTAAGAAGCATCTTACACTATGCATTTAAGAGTTAAGCATAAAGCATTACAATAGTGTGAACAATATGGTTTTGGAATAATTTGTATTAATTAATATACCAATAGCCAATATTCCTAGTTGAGAAAACAGGACAACGTCTGTCGGGTCAGCTAGTTAGTATACAGAGTTTTTGGAATAACTATGTAGGAACTTTAGGAGGTGATACACCTTCCTTCTGCCTCACACTCTGCCTTCTGCAATCTGTGATAATTTCTTTTTATCGAGATTTATTCAGTTTGTACCAAAAATTGTCATGAAAAGTTAAATTTAAACAAACTAGGCATTCAATGAAATATACTTGTATCTAAATAACATTGCCAATCATTTATTAATCAATTAAGAGAAAGTTCACCCTCCCACATACAGCACTTTTTTTTAATGCGTTATTGCAGTTCACCATGAGTGATTGCTGACAAAATGAAAGTGACTTTAGCAGGCTGTAAAAAAAATCCTCACGATATCGACGTTCCAACTAATTGAAAACGCATGATTTTTTTACTGTAAATACAAGCAAAAACTATAGGCATAATTGCTAGAAATAATAAATATATCGATTGTTGAAAACCAGAACTCACTAAGTAACAAGTACTTACTACTTGAAACAAAGCTCGTATCGAATTACTTTACTTGGCAATAATGTCATAAATGCAAACAAAGTGGGGCAGCAATTACATATTTCCTGTCAATAAGTAAGAAATATAATACACCCAAAAAAAATTATACAATTATTGCCGAATGTGTTATAAGAAATTAGTATAATGTAAATCGGACTGCAGCGTGAATTATTATTGGACGAATAAATAATAGAGAGAGTTACTTGCCAGGGTGTATTTGAGGGTGTTGTGGATGCGGCAGGCCTTGCATTGGAGCTACTCCCAACATTCCAGGATGGTGCTGCAACAGACATTAATTATTTTTTCACCTCACCAGCTCAAACATGCGGCTTTTGTTGCGAGATAACCGTGACCAGAATGCGATTTTGATTCTAGCGAGAATCAAGTAACTTTTAAATTATATTTTTCTCGCACTTCGAAAAACGCCCGAATAGGTTTTAATGCCATATTATTTATTAACAAGACTTAATTGAATTATATTGAATAAATAGCACTAGTGCATCAATTTCTATTACAGAATAATAGCTAATGTCATTTCTATCTATGAGTTCTCTGTGGCGCCGCTGCAGAGTATGCTCCCCAGCGGCGCCACAACCAATATCCATTATTTCGTTCCCCGGTACAGGTACAGCCAAAAACATGATACGAACATGGTGTACGTTCAACGTACATCATTTTACCATATAATTCATTGGTTTTCATTATGGGGGCGCCGCCACTTTATTACAGTTATATATTTTCACTCAATGTACCCAAAATGTTTACACTACTTCATCCGTGTAAGTTGCCACATTTTTTAAATAATATTCTTACATGACAACTTCTAATCCAAACAGTCAGACAGTGACAAGTAGTAGCCCGCGATATCCTGCCACTTTACGCTTGTGCGTGCCCCCCTGCAGTATTTTTGTTTTTTTACTTAATTGCTGCAAAGAAGATTAATTCCCTAAAAGGGACGAAATTTGACATAAATTATAGCCTATGTCCTATTCTGATATATAAGCTACATAAATGGAAAGTTTCATAAGAATTCGTACATTAGTTTTGGAATAAGTGGAATGTACATCTACGTAAACTTTCACGTTTCAAAAAGTTTGATTTTCATGTGACTTCGCTCAAATCTTTGATCGCACTTACCTAAAAGGCCTCTGTGCCAAATTTCAGCTTAATTGAGCATTATTTAGAGGTTTGGTACATTGTGGAACTTGCAAGAAATATGTAAATTCTTGAGCATTATTCAAAATAGGATTTCACAATTTTTGGGTTATTAAATTAAAAAAAAACGTATCTGGCATAAAAAAGCAATGACGTACAACAGATTCAACTTTCAGTAAAGCATCTTATAATGAATTTCTATAAACATAGGCTCTTTGAAAGAAAATTATACTTAGTTTTAGTATACACTCATTATGACAAAAAAAATAATGAAAATAATATCATACAATTATATGTCAAGATCTGCTAAGAACTTAAAGAAGAAAGGATGTGCAATATTTCTGTATAAAAAGAAAAACACAAAAGTACATTTTCACCCCACTCGCTCGGAAAACCTCCGTTTATAGGGCGAAATCTGCGTGCAAAAGTCTATTTTATCCTTTGAGTTTCGAACACGATGATTTTGATTCTCTGTGGTGCATGCAACTTTTTTTATATTTAAGACTCCTTCAACGCGTGACTGATTTCGTCAGTCGATAAATCTTCGAATTACCAATCAACGCACGCTAATAAAGGGTGATCTGGTCAGGCCGGCTAAAATCATATGTACGTTTGAAAACTTCTTTTTTTTTAAATACACCTACAATATCACGTCCAGAAACCTGGTTTGTGGTTACAGATTATTAAGTTTTTATTTTTTCTACACTTTATTTTATGTTGAATATGTTTATATATAATATTAATAGTAAGTATTTCAGTTTCATTTACATATTTTGACTACTAAATATATTAATATTTATTTGTTATAAAAGTTGGAACAGAGTGTAATTTCTGAACGCACCCGAGAAAAAAAATAATAATTAAAAAGTTGGAAGGCTTCACAATTCACGTAAATGTGTTCTGTGGAGAATACATACTGTTGTCTTACTTTATAGAAATATCGAAAACAAGAAAGTTAAGCCCAATTTGGAGTATTTATTCAATGCCTGCATTAAAAAGAAAAAGGATTTGTTATAAATATTTGGAGACAATAAATAATTTACCGAAACTATTGGCGTTTTTAAAGAAGATAAAGCCGAAATAATCTTGTTCGGATCCCATCGTCCAATAACTTCCAAAGCAAGTGTTATGGAAAATACTTCCGAGTGGCCAACTAATCCTTCCCAGAATGCCATTCTCCGACATTCACAAAGAATGTGTCAAGTAGTTTCAAATACAAATATAATATAACAGTGCTTAAGAAAAACTCAACGTTAAAATATACACGACGATAATACAAATTACGGCCATATTACTTTTCATTTTTAATATGTGTGCTTCTCTCGTATTTATTTGGTTTGGATTCGAGTGTGTTATGTTTTAAATTTGATGTAAATAGAAGGCAAAATTAAACATATTTTTTTTAATGTTTTAATTGTTTTTCTTGAATCTTGCATTTTCCTCGCTGTAGTGAGGTGAAAAGTTGTGTGTTCCGCATGGCTGCAAAATTATTTAGCTTCTCGTGTCTTGAAAGCCTCGCTACGCTCAGGAATATATCTTTGAACCGTTCGCTTCACTCATGGTTCAATCTTAGATTCCTTCGCTCGCTCAGCTTTCAATTTCAACACTCGAGCCAAATACAACTTTGCAGCCTTGCATAACAAATAAATATTTTCAGTTTAATTTTTGAAGGCAAGAACGACACGCGGATTGCTCATAATCATAATATAGAGCCATTATCACTTTGGGACATGAAGAATATGTTATTTTTGTATAGTATGCTATACTGAAATGAAATGAAATGAAATAATTTATTCAGTAAGTAGGCCACAAGGGCACTTTTACAAGTCAGATTGTGAATCTACCGGCATTTCGCAAGAGGAGACCGCTACTGAAATGCATTACATACTCGTATTGATAAACAATAGCCAATTATGCAAATACATATATTTTCAGAGCTCCATGTTATTTATTCTATACTTTTGTAAAACCTGATGTAATTTATCTCCCATCATATTAATGCATTACATACTCGTATTGATAAACAATAGCCAATTTTGCAAATACATATATTTTCAGAGCTCCATGTTATTTATTCTATACTTTTGTAAAACCTGATGTAATTTATCTCCCATCATATTAAAAATAATAAGTGATATCACTGATATCGAAAACGCTGATGTATCTTATCTTGAAAGCGTTTGCTGTATATTTTCTCTTTTTTCTATAAATAGTAATATTACACGTTTCTCTCTAACTTCTCTTTGGCTCTGACTTTATAGAAATTGTATGATAGTTTAATTATTTACATCTAAACTTCTCTACGGGTATTACTCTTCACTTCCAAACAGGGATATTTATGTTTGACTTCGTATAAAATATGTAATGAGTACTTCAGAACTATTACGAATTTTAACATTTGTTTTAAAAGTGGTTAGTTTGCGCAACCTCTAAACGTCCACAAATTTTCTTGAAATTTGGAACATACATTTACGCTATTATAGAGACTCGATCCTCAAGCGAAGTCATAGAAAATTACAGTTTATTTTTTTCCATACAAAGATAAAACATCCTGTACGTTCCACTTCATCTCAAGAACTACTGGACGAATTATGATGAAACTTTCCAGTTATGTACCTTTTATATAAGAAAAGGACATAGGCTTTTTATATCAAGTTTTATCCCTTTTAGGGACAAAAAACGGGATTAAACTTTGTATGGAGAGCAAATTATTGTAGTTGCAACAACTCCCTACATTTCATCGTTCTTACGTAAACTAATCAATATATTAATGATTTCGTCTGGGCCTACGATAGGACCTTCACGAAACGTATACCAAACTATTCTTTGTAAAAAAACAATAAACTTTGATATGGGAACACGTATCGGAGTAGCCCTTCAGGTAGGTATCGTGTTCCGATACGCATATCATCTGAAAATAGTAGGTACCAGCATTGATTATGTACCCCCGCTTGGTAACTGAGTATAAAAAAAGTAGTAAATAACTGAGTATGCAAAGATAGAATAATCAACATTATATAAATAATCCTAATAATATCATAAACGTGAAAGTATTTACGTTCGTTGCTCTTAATTTTAAACGATGATTGATGGACGGTCGACAGTGTTCGGAATTCGTCGTAAACAGCCAATTGTCGAATTGTCTCTTTCTAAAGACCGATGGGCAATATTTTATCGCAGAGTACAATTAGTGCATAAAGTTTTTGTATTACTCGGACTTAGACTCGGATACTCGACAACGACGAATTTTTTATCATAAAGTTGTAAATAACTGAGTATGCAAAGATAGAATAATCAACATTATCTAAATAATCCTAATAATATAAATCATTTCAGCCACAGGACGTCCACTGCTGAACATAGGCCTCTCCCAGTGACTTCCAGATCGGCCGGTTGGAAGCGACCTGCATCCAGCGCCTTCCCGCAACCTTTACCAGGTGGTCTGTCGACCTTGTGGGTGGACGTCCCACGCTGCGCTTGCCGGTGCGTGGCCTTCATTCGAGAACTTTACTGCCCCATCGGCCGTCAGTTCCACGTGCTATGTGCCCCGCCCACTGCCACTTCAGCTTGCTAATCCGTCGGGGTATATCAGCGACTTTTGTTCGTTCACGGATCTCCTCATTTCTGATTTGATCTCGCAAAGAAACACCGAGCATAGCCCTCTCCATAGCGCGCTGTGCAACTTTGAGCTTCCTTATAAGGCCCATAGTAAGAGGCCACGTTCTGTTCCGTATGTCATCATCACTAGTAACACACATTGATTGTAAACTTTCGTCTGTACGCATTGAGGTATGTTGGACGAGAAGATATTTTGTAGTTTCCCGAACGCTGCCCATAGTTCAAGAAAATTAGATTGAAATGTATGGAAAATTTGGCAAAATTAAAGGACAACTTTTATCTATCAGGATATGTAGGTTATAGAGCCAAGTTTAATTTTATCCACTCTCCCCCCCTCTCAGGGGTGAGCGTCACCCCCCCGCGCCCTGGAATGTGTCCCGGAGGGCGGTATTTTCCACTTAAAAGAAAACCGTGTATGATACATACAGAGTGTATAGGAACGAAATAATCCATACTAATATTATAAATGCGAAAGTGTGTCTGTCTGTTACCTCTTCACGCTTAAACCGCTGAACCGATTTAGATGAAATTTGGTATGGAGATAGTTTGAGACCCGGGAAAGGACATAGGATACTTTTCATCCCGAATAAATTTAGTGTCCCCGTGGGATGAGCGGGTAACACCGCGGGGCACAGCTAGTCCTGAATAAATTTACTATAAACCTTTCCTACATACAAAAGCGATATCACTTATAGAATCAGCGCAATCTGTTATCAAATACTGCTAATTTTATTGTATTACCAGCCGAGTTGGAATCGTCGATTGACCTCCTTCTCAAAATTGGACCTACCCAACTGGATCACTTGTCCCAGGTAAACATATTTGTCAACAATTTCGAGGGTAGAGCTCCCAACTGGTACTGGGTAGGGCGCAACATGGGCATTCGACATTACCTTTGTTTTGTCCATGTTCATCCGGGGACCTACCTGTTGGGAAACTCTATTAAGGCCATCGAGCATTTTGCTGAGGTCTTCCAGCGATTCTGCCATGACCACAATATCGTCGGCAAATCGAAGGTGAGTTATGTATTTGCCATTAAGAAAAATGACAAAAATGTAATTTTTTTTATAAAAAATGTATAAAATTATAAATGTTTATTCTTGTTATTTCTAATTTATTACAAATTTGTATTACTTTATTATTTTTGTAATGTGACCTATAACTTTCATGTGTGGCAATTTGCTGTAAGTGTAAGTTGGTTAAAAATAATAAATAAATAAATTAATTAATGTCGATGCCGAATCCTTCCCAATTCAGCAATTTAAAAGCATCTTCCAATGCGGCGGTGAACAGTTTCGGAGAGATAACGTCTCCCTGCCTAACGCCTCGCTGCAGAGGAATAGCTTTCGTGCCCTGCTCCTGTACTCGAACCGACATGTCAATATGGCACCGCTGGGGAGACTGTAGCACTGCCCAAGTCTCGATCGAATCGAAGGCCTTCTCATAGTCCACACACGCCAAGCATAATGGCAAGTTATACTCTTCGGTCTTCTGTATAACTTGTCGTAGCGTATGGATGTGGTCTATGGTACTAAAGCCTTTTCGGAATCCTGCTTGTTCAGGAGGCTGGAAGTCATCGAACCTACGCGCGAGACGATTCGTGATGACCCTCGAAAACAACTTGTAGACATGGCTCAGAAGAGATGGGT
Organism: Apotomis capreana; assembly: GCA_947623375.1. Lineage (NCBI taxonomy): Eukaryota > Metazoa > Arthropoda > Insecta > Lepidoptera > Tortricidae > Apotomis > Apotomis capreana. The sequence continues at coordinate 23,727,823 of OX392498.1, read as the reverse complement.
CTGTAATTCTTCAACAAGGTATTATCCCTTTCTTGAAGAAGAGCACCACCACACCTCTGTTCCATGCCTCTGGCGTTATTCCCTCGAGCAAGACGGACTTGAAGAGTTTTTTAAGGGCTTTCAGTATCGGTGTTCCACCCGCATTCAGAATCTCTGAAATGATTCCGTCATTACCCGGTGCCTTGTTGTTCCGAAGCAGTTTGAGAGCCATCCTAATCTCATACAGGCTGATGTCCGGGATATCTTCGTTAAAGTGTCGGGTCAACTTATCTCTTGGATCTGCGGCTGAGCTAACAGGTTTAATAACCGATGTGTAGGTATAGCTGCCCAAAACTTCGGCTTTTGTCGACGTTATACTACCGTCCTCCGTCTTCAGCTTCGTCAGCTGGGTTTGCCCAATAGACATGTCTCTTGTAAACACTTTGAAGCCTTGGTTCCGCTCTATTGCCTCTCTAATACTGTTTGTATTAAAGTTGCGGGTATCTTGTCGCAAGGACTAGGTACCATATCTGTCTATTGAGCTCCCGATATACCTTAGCATCAACGGAGGTCCGCAGTGCGATTGAACATCGTTCTGTCATGAGTTTGAGGGTGTGATCGGTGAGTTTTGGCGGCCTGTCTCTACGACGGGGTTTGAAATATTTTGACCCGACCGCTTGGACAGTTTCTACAAACCTGTTGTCAATCTCGTCCACTGACTCGCAGTTCTCTAGGCATTCGAAGCGATTTGACAGCTCAAGCTGAATGCTTTCGGGGCAGTAGATGTGGGCATTATAAGGTCGGAGCGTAGATTTAATCAAACGGGACCTTTCTAGCTTGACGTTTATGTTCAATGTGCCTCTTATCATTCGGAGACCGCTTCCGGTTTTCACGCTGTTGATCACGGAGACATCATTGAACACTCGTCGCTTTGTGGTCATGATGAAATCAATCTCATTTTTAGTGGACCCACCGGGACTCATCCAGGTCCATTTTCTCAGAGGTAGCTTCTTAAAGAAGAAATTCATCGCAAAAAGGTCCTCCTTCTCCATGAATTCAGCCAGCTTTTGTCCCCTGGGGTTCCGTTGCCCATACCCAAATTGCCCCACTCTCAGTTCATTATCGCCTCGCATGCCCAGTTTCACGTTGAAGTCCCCATAACAACATTGAAGTAGGTTTTAGTGGTATGTATATGACCCTACTGATGTCCTCATACATAGCATCTACTCCTCATCAGGGTGTGTAGAGGTCGGTGCATATACCTGTATCACCTTCAGCAAGTATCCCTCCGATACTTTCGAGTATCAGGTATGCAACCCTGCTCGACACACTTCCGATGGTGACGATGTTGTTAATAAGGGACTTGTGGACAAGAAACCCGACACCACCTTGGGACAATTGGTCGCCCTCCCGGCAGTAGAGTAGGTTGCCGGATTTCAGGATTATCGTGTCCTCGCCATCTCGTCGGACTTCTGACATTCCGACGATACTCCAGTGCATCCTACTCATCACCTCTTCCAGCTCCACAATCTTCTCATCAGTCCTCAGCGTGCGTACGTTGTATGTTACCAGGGCCAGTCGTTGTTGGGTATGGTAGCCCGAATTCCACCTCCGGGGATTCTTAGCACCCCCTGCACCGCCGTCACCCTGACCGCTACCGTAGCCAGGAACTGCGGGACCACCGGAGACTAGGGGCCTGGTATCATCTGTGTCTGTCATCAGGGGGTCGTTGCCAATTCTCGCCACGCTTGGCAGGCGGTTTGGCGAGCGCAGTTTTTTATAGTATTTCGCACGCAGACGCTGCTCCCCGTCTCGTGCTACAGGATTCGGTCGCCTCTTACGACACGCCTCCTGCTGGCGGTGGGGAGGTGTATTCTTTACGGCCGTCTCCACACAGCACTAATAATATTATAAACGTGAAACGATTTACGTTCGTTGCTCTTAATTTTAAACGATGATTGATGGACGGTCGCCAGTGTTCGGAAATCGTCGTAAACAGCCAATTGTCGAATTGTCTCTTTCTAAAGACCGATGGGCAATATTTTATCGAGTACAGATAAAGTTTTTGTATTACTCGAATCTTACTCGGATACTCGACAATACCCGAATTTTTAATCAATTATACTACTACATAATCCGACGTACTTAGGTCAAGGGCCTGACACGCTTTGATAGAGAAGGATAGCCTTATTGCGATACCTATAAGAGAAAATAGAAAAGAATGCCCTTTTTGGCTCTATCACCGACCGAGATTTTTTTCATGGTCGGTTTATAGGCACACTTATTCATGACGAAAACTGGCTGTGTGAAAGAACCATACTAGCACCTAAAATTATATTGTTTTCAAAATCAACCAAAAGGTACCAGTTTTATTAATGTGCAACTAGAGATGGGCGGTGGGTAAATACCCAGGGTATTTATCGGGTATTTACCCGATTTGGTGGGTATAAACTATATTTAATGAAAATATTGAATTAGGGGTTGAAGGGAGGTTGTTAGAACGTTGCATAATAGCTATTATCAGCACTACCATCATCTTTTTACCAGGTTTTAGGCTGTATGCGTGTTTGTATGCCTATTAACAAATCTTGTAAGTTCAATTTGACTCTTTTCCCGGTGCTTGATTGAAATAAAGTTTTTCCCACTTAAGTTAGTTTGGTGACTGTGTAGTCTTTACTACCATCGAGGTACTCTGATGCTGGAGACGGAAGGTGAGCATGGGAACTCCTCAATTACATAACAGAATCCTATCGTGTTCGGGTTTTATAGACCGTCTTGACAAGTATGTATCTCTGGTCTAGGATAGTCTCTAGGGTTTAGAGATGGGTTGTAGGTAAATATCATAAATAAATTTACGTTATTTACCCAATGTACTGGGTATTTACCTGTTTATATATCTAAATGTGTGGATATAATTGAATAGGAAAAGGGGAATGCGGTAGCTAGATAATTAATAAAAAAATATGTAGCAATAACTGTGCCTGCGGTCCTTGAACCCTTGGGTATAGTAAGAGATGATGGCGAGCGTCCCGACGGAGCAACGTTGGTGTCGCGAAAACTGGGCAGGGCACTGGTGTGGGACACCACGTGTGTCGTCACTTTCGCGCAATCCCACATTCAGGCGACCCGCTCAAAAGCTGGCGCTGCAGCTGACCAGGCCCAAATTATCAAGCGCCGCAAATACTCGTAGTTACTCAATTTGCGGCGCTTGTAGTCGAGACATTGGCATAATATGGTCAGCTGACATGACATTGTGCCAGGACCCCGAGGTGAAGAGCATAGAGAGGTGCAGCAGTATAGAGAGGTGCAGCCACTGGACCTCCCTCCGAACCAAGGACGAGTGCCACCGATCACACCTGAAGAAGTGCACATAGCTCTCCGCCGCATGAATAATCGGAAAGCTGTTGGGGCCGATGGTGTCCCCATCAAGGCCTGGAAGGCGATGGGTCCTCATGGTGTGAGCATCTTAACTAACCTTTTTAACCGCATACTCATCACCGGTAAGATCCCTGACCAGTGGAGACTGCATTTTATCACCCCGGTCTTCAAGGGTAAGATCATGTCTCACACTAAGCTCTTTGAGAGGATAGTAGACTCGGATCCGACAGGAGAGTACGGTCTCGGAGTGTCAATATGGGTTCCGTCTCAGTCATGGGACGACGGATCCTGTTTTCGCCATAGGGGTTGTCATGGAGAAATACAGGACGAAGAATACGCCACTGTAATTCCTGTTCCTGAACATGCCGAAGGCCTTCGACTGTATTCCACGTGTAATGAGCTGGTGGGCGCTGAGGTCCAAAAGGACACCAGACACCTATATATAAACCGGACATGTACCGTGATTCCGCCCCAATAGTTAGAACCTCCTTTGGTGACACCAAACCCTTGCCTATCACAGTCGGAGTTCACGAAGGCTCGGTGCTCAGTCCCTACCTGTTCAGCGTGATATTAGACGAGGTGTCAAGCATCAGAGATACACATGACAAACCTCCGTGACTTCCTATGTACGACGTGCTAATGGATGGAAGGAGGCACTTGAAAACGATGGTCTGAAGCTAAATGTAGCAAAGACCGAATATATGGCCTGTAACACTTCAGATCCCCTACCTGTACGCATAGGCAAAGACACGGTCGAGCGAACGGACCAGTCTAAATACTTGGGATCTGTACTTCACACGTCTGAGGACGTCGATTACGCCATCAAGGCGTATTTCAGCGGCTTGGGCAAGAAACTCCCGCATTTGCGGCAGCCTTCATGTCCGAATTGATTGATTTGATTAATCATAGCTGACAAAATGGAAGAAAGTCGGCTACGCTGGTACGGGCACGTCTTACGGAAACCGGTGGGAAACAAATGTCTGGCCATGCCGCCTCCACCGGTCCCCGGCTCGAGGGCCCGGAGGGGCAGACCCAAAAAATGCTGGCTTGATGTCGTCAGGGATGACATGCGTGCAAATGGTCTCATAACACAGGATGTCAAAGACCGTGCGAATAGGAGGAGAAAAAGCCGGAAAGCGGACCCCGGGCTCCAAGGCAGTAGCTGAGGACGCAGGGAAAACGCTAAGATGAGAGAGAAAGAGGTCAGCTGATATGACCATGTTCATGAAGGCCTTGTCGAAACGGCTGATCGACGCTTCGGGAAACCTCTGTCAGAGAATCTCTCTGACTATACATACTGGGGAGTGGGGACCATGCCGTAGGCGAACCTGTTAGATAGGGAATTCTTATTATGACCCTTTTTTAGGGTTCCGTAGTCAACTAGGAACCCTCATAATTTTGCCATGTCCGTCTGTCCGTCCGCGGCTTAGCTCCGTGATCATTAGTACTAGAAAGCTGAAATTTGCTCCTAACTAACGGTTGGACATGAGATTTCGCGACAGTAAACTATTTATTACAGACAAACTGCTGTTATTATGGCCTCTAAATTAAAACGTAATGCTAGTATAGTGCATTTTTAGCCATAAATTAATAGGCATAAGAGAATAGTCTTCCATTATTAAAATAAAAAAAAAATAAAAAAATACGCGAGATATTTGACAGTATTTTATTGTGATCGCATGCAAATATCCCTAGGGAACTTTTTTATTGGTCCTGTGCTTACGGTTCACTCAAAATGACAAAAATGACATATTTTTTATAACGCCTGCAATAAAAAATTATATCATCACAAGAGATTGCTATTAACATACACAAGGCACACTGTCGAAATAGTAATATAATACATATTATTGTTATTTTAAAGAATGAAAAGTCATATTTTTATCGTTTGTCTGTTTAAAGAAAAAGGTTCAGGATAAAGAAAATTCCAAAGGTTATCCGTACTGTATAACGTAATACGACTGAATAATTTGGGTCTCGGTTTCACTGATGAGTGGCTGGGCTTCTGTCAAAGGTACTTTTTTGTTGTCCTTTTTACAGTACTGGAGATGACTGGATCAGACCGTAAAAGTAGCGAATGCGTCAAATCACTATGTTAAAACTGTATTTTATACGGATGCCATAGCACACTTAAGAAACAAATTGCTATAAACTTTACATAGGCGCTTTCGAAAAATTACCTGAAAATGCAAATATTTCTAAAATTCGGCTAAATTCGGCCAAGTTTAAACTACAGCGCATTGAAATTAGCTTTAATTATTGTAACTTGTAATACTTAGTATGTATCTTGGAATTGCTTGGCACATTTTCTATAATCTTGTTTTTCTAGTTTAATTATACATGAATGATAAAACGGCAATTATTATTCATTAAAATACTAAACAGGTACATATTGTTTCTTATAGCTATACTTAAACATATCGTCTTTGTAATAAAATCTAAAACAGGACCTCAACTTGTACACAAAAGTTACAATAGTTTGTAGAAGTATGGCCGAGTTTTACGGGTTTACCGGATAGTTATGTTTACCGGATGTTTATTGACAACTAGTAGTTGGTTAAGTACACTATCTACCGGGTGGAATGGGCCCTGGTGGGGAACTACCTTAAATCCTTTAGTAAGCTCATTTTAGTGAAAGGAAACATTCCTTTATTTTTAAAAAGAAACAAAAATGCAATGAAAGATTTTCCAAAATTTGCTTGCCTCAACCGGGAATCGAACCAAGTAAATATTAAAAAATAAACCCTCGATATATTATTTAACGAATCGGTAGCATTATTGTTTGAAATTTTGTTCAAAATCATCCATACATTTTTTGTAACTCAATGGAAAATTGTGTACGACATATCGTGAAATTGGGCCGACCTTGTTCAGAATAAGCAACTTTACCAACTCACCAAATTTTATTGAAATCTGAGTAAAAAACAAAATCGACAACAAAATAAAAATTTGTCCAAATTATTTAAATAAAAAGCACGACTTATGAAACTTTAACCCCGAAACTTTAAGGGCCACTATTTATAGCACCATAACTATTTTTAGTGTATTTTCTAGACGTGATAGAAGCTCTAAAAATACAGTCCCGGGGCTGTCCCATCACTGTATTTCCACCTAAAAGCGAAATTTACAAAAAAGTTATTGAGAATACAATTGGCAATGATATCATACAGTAAAGCAATGACATTATATTATTGTCGTAAAACAAACTATGATTGATTACTGTTTGAATTTATTTATTAAAGTCCTGTAAATTTTGTCCTTAGAATTTTTATACAGTCCCCTGCTAAAAAAATAATCCATAATAAAACAAAACCATTATGGTTATAAACGTTATTTTAAAGTGAAAAGAAGTGCGATTACTGTGATGCTGGCAACCATGCCGAATGCGCCAGCGAGACGCTATTTTGTTTAGTGTCAGAGCGTTATTTGTGCGGTAAACATGAGTTTGTACCGCTACCACACACAGTCCTCTGGTAAGTAATAACATTTATGTTAATTAATTTAATTATGTGTAATAATAAATAATTGGTTTGTTATTTATGGTAAAGTGATCGGTAGGGTTTTAAATAAACAATTTTACATCAGTTTTGCTAATATTGTGAAATTTGACCGAAATAAACAGTCCCCTGCCAGATAATGAAGCACAGGACTGTTCTTCACAGCAGGGCACTGTAGATTTTGCGTATTGGTTATTATGTATATGTATTGTCTGAGTCAATTTATCCGCTATTCTGTGTTATTAATGCTATCTATAATAATCAAAGTGTCATTGCTTCGCATTACTTCCATTATAAACTTTAATTATTTTACACAGACTGATCAAACACACGTGATATGGCTCCTAAAAAGAAAAAGTTATTCCGAGAGGAATTGCTACAGAAAAAGAGAGAAGCAGAGGGACTAAGATACCAAAAAAGACCCTCAAAAGAGGGAACAAATTAGAGAAAAGGAGAATTCTAAATACCAAAAGAAGAATGAAAAAGGTTTGCGGAAGTTAGTTAAGGACGTGAACACAGAACTGTCTAAAGAAGTGGAAATATTTTTTTGGTTTGAATTCAGTAGGGCCTATTCAGGGCCTCCTTATTCAACTAAAATAATAGTAAATTTTCTTCAAAATAGAATTCAGATTTTTGGAAATAGTTAGAAAAAAATGCCAGGACAGCATTTGTATGGGACCAATACGAGCTTACAGAGAATAGCCCATTAATGACAATTAAAATTATATGAAAACACAGTAATAAAAAATATGGGCATAATTATTAATTTTGGTTAAATCAACAACTTATAAACACACGTTTTTTTTTTTGAAACCGTACCATATTTATCATTCGGGGAAGATCGTAAGTTCAAAATAACTTTTATATTGATTTGGGCACAATCATTTCTGTTTTATTTTTTATTTGTTTACGTTTGGTAAACTTATTAATTTTCAATTCACTCATTAAATACCATCATATTATTAAAATCAAAAGTGTCGTGGGAAATCTTTAATAATTAACTAAGAATCACAAAATATAGTTACGCATATAAAATTATTAATTAAATTGTTTGTCCGTTATTTGAAATTTGTCGACATTTAAAATGTTCAGTGTGAGAACTAAACGCAGAGAAAAATTAAAAAACTTAAAGTAGTTCTTATTTTTTAAATTCAGTTTTTGATACTTGGTTATTGGGCTGTATGGTTAATTATCAGTCTTTGAAAAAATTAAAAGAACTATTCTCTTTAGTGCAGTAACCGGCCAAATTAAGAGTAGTATGAGACGTCATAAATGGAAGGTGTGTTTTTTACCTAATCGTATTATTTAAATAATACTTATAATGCAGTAACCGGCCAAATTAAGTGTACGCTCCTTTGTATGAGACGTCATAAACGGAAGGTGCGATTTATACTCAATCGTCTTATTAAAATAATAGCTAATTCCCGGCCGAGACCAATAATATTATTTTTTTAATTTGTATTAACTCCTTATAAAAATAACGAACGATTTCGCGGTCCAGTTTTACAACATTAATGGGAACATCTCCAAGCAAGTTGGAGAAAAGGGTTGTTATCATTTTGTATATCCCAATTCAAACTACCTGCGGATGAGAAAGATGGGGCAAGTGATGTAATTGAGCTGGTGCGGGAGCCGGTGCCGGCATAGCGTGTGGAGGTAGTAAAGGAAATGCAGTCGCGTCTCCGTTGCGTACTGCACCACCAACGACACCACCAGCTCCACCTCCTTCCTCTTCGGCAGGTGAAGGTTGCCGGGAACCTGGGGTGCGACTGAAACAAAAACATAACTTATGTAAATATTTGAGAAATCATCTGGTTTGTGATCAGATAGACAGGCGAAACCTTATAAAGCTACAGCTTAACAGTTCAGTGCAGAACGATTATCTCCACTTTGACACTCTGCAATTCTCGACACGAGATAAATTGCTTGCTGCATATTCATAACATCCTACTAGGATATTATATTACAGTCTAATGCAGTAATGTACATCACTTGCCAAGATGACATTTTTACAATAGACCTATGAATAGCAGATGTGGCTTCATTTAATTATTACAAACTACAAATAAAATATTACATTACATAGATTGAAATTTTTCCTGTAAGTAAATTCTAGAATTTTAAAAATTCAATGTGAAAACATGATCGGTTCGATTTAAACCGAGACATCCTAAGTGTCTAAATGGAAATAATCGTTCTGTATAGTGTAGCTTATTATTACGGCCCGCAAGGTATGCAGCCAGTAGCTTCGCAGTTGCCCTGGAGAAAAATAGGTTGAGTAAGGTTGATCTAGTGAGTATTCATCACGAAGAGAATAGATAATATAACTAATCGGTTTAAGAACCAAATCGTGCCAGAATAATTGTTAGGCATAAAAAGACCAATTTCAATAATAAATTAAATAAAAAAACAATAAAATTTAAATTTTCGTTCCACTGTGCTGCAGTGGGACGGCCTGTATGCATTAGTAAGACATTTTGACCCTGTAGACCCAAATGATTTTTTAGATAAATATATGTTATGCAATATTACATTCGACATTAAATAAATAAAAATTAATAGGTGGTTCGTATCTTTGAAGAACAAAACAAGAAAACAATAAGTTGAAACCTTGGTTTTATCCATATTAATTACTATAAATAAAATAAAAATCGTTTATTTCAGACCTGAACGATCCATATTAAGTTAGTAACACAACAAGACTTTATATGCAAGCACCTAATTTAAAAAAAAGACTATTAGAATTTAGTTTAATTTAAATTAGATTAACTAACAAAACAAAACGATTTTAAATTAGAACAAAGGAATTCTAGGCTTGAATTCGGTAAAATGATATCTTGAGAGCGTCAGGATGGCGGGTGTACATCAACAAATGGAGCTGCGGTATACGTCAAGAGTTAGTGCTAGCTATGTGCCAAATGTGCGCCAAAATTGGAGCAATGTGCTATTTTAGCTCCAGAGATATTTAAGAAATTAAAGACGTCCGCCATTCTGATGTCAGGTCGGCGGGAGCATTTCCAGTTAGAACTGGAAATGCCCCCAGCACACAGCATGCGAGCACTCACCTTAGGCAGTACTTTCACCCCACATGTATGAAGCACAATCAAATTCAGAGAGCGGTTAAAGAGTAATATGGAATCCCTTTTTTTTGTAAAGCGCCTGCATGTTTTATGTGTGCCTAAACTGTTTATATATATATATTTATTCAATTCCATATTACTCTTTAACGACTAATTGAATTTGATTGTGCCTCATACATGTGGAAACACATTGCGAGCACTAACCTTAGGCAGTACTTTCACCCTTGAGTAGGCAGCCATTAGCTAGAACTGGAAATGCTCCCGCCGACCTGACATCAGAATGGCGGACGTCATTAATTTCTTAAATATCTCTGGAGCTTAAATAGCACATTGCTCCAATTTTGGCGCACATTTGGCACATTGCTAGCACTAACACCTGACGTATACCGCAGCTCCATTTGTTGATGTACACCCGCCATCATGACGCTCACGATATCTTATAATAAGACAAATAAATGCACCTACGAAAGCTATACATTTCAGCCAATATCAGTTTCACTATAGGATTGCGGTTAAAAGGGTACCCTTTTAAATAATTTTGTCACGGGGATAACTACATCCAAAGATAGTCCTTCATAGTCTACTTTATACCCGACTATGTCATAAAAAAATACGCTTACGTAGTTGTGAGCACCTCCTAGTAAAAAAAATCAGATGTACTCACTTAAAAGCTTTATCATCTTCTTGCCCATTGTGAAGGCCATTAGGTAATGGTCCGTGCTCGTGTAATTCGTGAAGATCTTTTTCGAACGGTGACGCTGACTTGTCTTCGGGTCGTTCCTCTAAGACCATACCGCGCAGCCCCGCAACTACGCCAGCCACTTTGTCCCCTGCTCCAACAGTTGACACACCGCCAGCTTCTGAATAAATAACTTAAACGTATTTGGAATGCTCTGTACCGTTCCACATAAAAAGAGCGGTGTCAAACTTGTTCCGCATTAATCATTTAAAATGCGAAACAAGATTGACACTGGTAAAACAATATTTGTCCTCTCTCATCACGCCGAAACGGGTGGAAAGATTTTAACAAATTTTGGAACATGTTCTGATAAGCCGGACATCAAAAAAGGGTTATAATAAAAAAAAGTTTAACACTGAAATTGAACCTTCAATACCGCAGTCGGTGAATGACGATCCCTAGGACACTTCACAAAATGTGATAAATGTCTAATAATATTGTTTAAATGTAAAGATTTTATACGATTAATAAATATGTGTTTTATATTTTATTAAGGCTTTTAAAAATGTATGTGATGTGACATAGACACCATTACGAGATGAATTTTCGAAATATCAAAAGAATCCCAGAGGGACCGCGGTATAGAGTATTGTAAAATTTAAAAACTTATAACCTATAAAGTATTGTATGTTTATACGAGCCCCAAGTGCCATGGGAGAGGCCTATGTCCAGCAGTGGACTGAAACAGGCTGATGGTGATGATGATGATACGAGCCCCAATGTAAACGAGTTCGTTTGTCAGGAAACACGTATTAAATAAACTTGTATAATAAGCAGCAAGGCGCAGAGTTTAATACTCGTATTTTAATGTATTTCCTCGCAGTAGTCGTGAAAAGCACTCTGTTCGGTCTCTGCTGAAAGTAAAATAGATGACTCGTTTTAATGACTGTACACGATAAAATCTGGCCATATTCAAATGTCCCTACAGCATTATAACAAGAAGGTAAATGTTGATTTATTTATTTATAAGAAACGTATAAGCTATATCATACTAAACACGATCTTTTTTTAGGCTTCTATGGATCTGCTGAATTTTTACACTTTTTGTTTGACTTTCATAATAAACTTTTGCAAAGTGGTCACAGATCTGGTCAGGTTGGCTTAAATGATCTGTACGTTTGGATACGTCTTTATTTAAAAAATACACATACAATATCACGTTAAGAAACCTGATTTTTAAGTTTATATTTTTTTCTACACTTTATTTTATGTTGAATAGTGTAATTTCTGAACGCAGACGAAAAAAATAAAAATTTAAAAAGTTGGCAGTTTTCACAATAAACGTACTCGCTCGGAAAACCTCCGTTTATAGGGCGAAATCTGCGTGCAAAAGTCTATTTTATCCGCTAGCGTGCAAAAGTCATTTGAATTTCGAACACGACGATTTTGATTCTCTGTGGTGCATATAACTTTTTTATATTTAAGACTCCTTCAACGCGTGACTGATTTCATCAGTCGATAAATCTTCGAATAACCAATCAACGCATGCTAATAAAGGGCGATCTGGTCAGGCCGGATAAAATCATATGTACGTTTGAATAATTCTTAAAAAAAAAAATACACCTACAATATCACATCCAGTAACCTGGTTTGTGGTTACAGATTTTTAAGTTTAAATTATTCTACACTTTATTTTATGTTGAATATGTTTATATATATTAATAGTAAGTATTTCAGTTTCATTTGCATATTTAGACTAGTAAAAATATTAAATACAACACAAATTTTTATATTTATTTGTTATGAAAGTTGGAACATAAGAGTGTAATTTCTGAACGCACCCGAGAAAAATAATAATAATTAAAAAGTTGGAAGTTTTCACAATTCACGTAAACAACGTAAATTTGTTCTGTGGAGAATACATACTGTTGTCTTACTTTATAGAAATATGGAAAACAAGAAAGTTAAGCCCAATTTGGAGTATTTATTCAATGCTAAAAGCCTGCATTAAAACGAAAAAGGATGTATTCTCCACAGAACAAATTTACGTGAATTGTGAAAACTTCCAACTTTTTAATTATTTTTTTTTTCTCGGGTGCGTTCAGAAATTACACTCTTATGTTCCAACTTTTATAACAAACAAATAGAAAAAATTGTGTTGTATTTAATATATTTACTAGCCAAAATATGTAAATCAAACTGAAATACTTACTATTAATATATATAAACATGTTCAACATAAAATAAAGTGTAGAAAAAATAAAAACTTAAAAATCTGTAACCACAAACCAGGTTTCTGGACGAGATATTGTATAGGTGTGTTTTTTTATTAAAGAATTATTCAAACGTACATATGATTTTAGCCGGCCTGACCAGATCGCCCTTTATTAGCGTGCGTTGATTGGTTATTCGAAGATTTATCCACTGATGAATCAGTCACGCGTTGAAGAAGTCTTAAATATAATAAAGTTACATGCACCACAGAGATTCAAAATCGTCGTGTTCGAAATTCAAATGACTTGCACGCTAGCGGATAAAATAGACTTTTGCACGCAGATTTCGCCCTATAAACGGAGGTTTTCCGAGCGAGTACGTTTATTGTGAAAACTTATATAATATATATTTTTACTATTCCCGCCAACTTTTTACTTTTTCAAATTTTTTTTTAAGCTTTTCGGGTTAATTTTTTTGCCACCAAATGTTAAATGATTCTATTTATTCAAAAATTACAACACCTTATTAATTAGATATTGTTATATTTTTTTACAATAAATGTGACTCCTTGTTTATTTTATTGAATATCTGTTTTAATATAATTGAATAATCTAGTTAAAAATAAAAAATAAAACGTAAATATGCATGCACAACCTTTTTTTTTATTGGCAGTATGCCATAGATTATCAATAATTTGACCTCTAATTTGAAATTAGAAGGAATCTTCAACAATAGCTATACAAAGACGTATTTCGCGTTCTATTACCACGATCATAAGAACGACATTTCCTTGGATATTTGAGAAAACGTCTGTTATGATGTAATGCTCTTCGGGATTAACATTGTCAATATCGTACAACATATAAACTATAATAGCCGAATCTATAATCTTCCAGATCTGGCAGCTAAGGGGCTAGTTATCGTTAAAAAAATAAATAAAATGAACACATGAAGAGACACAAAGAAAAAAAATATATAGGTGTGCAAGTGTGCAATGGTCTATACCTGTCGAAGACTAAGTCAACTCTACGGAACCCTAGATTTTTAGTTATTATCAGACATCCTTATCGCGGGGACAAAATCAATTGACATAAAGAATAAACGCAACAGAATGTCTATTCAGTAAAACCGAACTAAATGCCTACCCGTTCGCAACCTCTGAGAAGATCTTGATATCTTACATGAAGTTTGTTCTTAAAATGTATAGTTGGTAATTATTAATAATTTAATTTTTGTTCCATTTCACATTATTATTTTTATAGATAAGAAAATGTTGAATTTTATTATAAAGTTGGTTGAAGTGTGCATATTTAACGATATAGGTCCCGAATTGAGACATTCGGACATTCCACTGTTGGAGCATTCCATGAAAAACGGTAACCATCTCGTCTAATTAATTATTCCAAATTCCATTATTTTGGCAATGCCTAATTACGGTCAGGAGTATTATCCATTGATATCTATATCTATAAACATTAATCATATAATTTTACAAAATTTTAAACAATAGCCATGTTTAAGCAGCACAATTTCATCGACGTGTAAAGTCTGAAAATAATCCCGATTTCTTTATTGGATAATAAGGCTTCTATGTAGGTACTATAAATGTGAGCTGCCGGCGATCATAAAACTAACCTTCTATTTTTTACTTTTCCACTGAAAATTATGTTAAATGTCCCTTTTCAAAGCTGTTTTTAGCAATAATCTAGCCGCACCTGAACAGTGTCGATTATGACATGAAGGAACATAATTTGTAGTTTATGACCTGAACTTAGTGGTAGATGTCTTTCAAAACCTATAATCTAAATAGTGATCGTCACGGGTCTCCTTGTGGAGCGGAATAACTTTAGTTATTTGCGTGTTTATTTAGTTTTATCCCTTTCAAAGGTAACGGTCGCTTACGACACGTGTTTATTAAAGTCTATAAACTAAACGCTGTTTTTACTTAGATTGAAAAAATCACGTCTGAAAAAATCCTTAAAGATCCAGGCTTCAGAAAAAGGGAGTGTGAGAAAATTAAAACTATTAAGACAAATAAAAAAGACGTGTTAACTTATTACATGCGGAAGAATTAAGGGTTAATATAAGAAAAGTGAATTCAACGGGAAAAGAAAATCTGGCTTCAGTCAGGTCAAATGAATCTCTAGCGTTAACTTTAACAGGTTTACAGTCTACCTCATGCCTACGTCCGTAGAAATGCATTCAAACATGAAACAAGGCAGTTTAAAAAAAAAACCGGTCAAGTGCGTCGAACTCACGCACCGAGGGTGCCGTGTACGAGCTATGAAAGCACTGCATATCTGCATACGAGCGACAAACTTAACTTCACCGTAGGAAAACTGTTTTACGTATACAAATCATTAAGATTATATTTTTTATGATTTAATCATATTACTGAAATTTGGGAAAACTATACCTAATAGTTTTGCCAAATTTTATAGTTCTAGGTCAACCGGAAATGCCCTAAATTTTGTTCCCGAGAGTGTCTAAATATAAGTATATGGTTTTAATTTCAACTTGATACCTCCACGCGTTTCCGAGATACATAGTCCTGACAGACGGACTAACGGAGGACGGATGGACGGACGAACAAAAGTGATCTTATAAGGGTTCCGTTTTTTTCCTTTTAGGTACGGAAACCTAATAATATATATATCACCGGCTAAATAGACACCATAGTGGCCCAAAAAATACCTTGGGAAACAGTGGAGTTAGATGCAATACTTGGAAGTTCCAAAGTCTAGTATTGTGATTGAGAAGTACTAAAAGGGAAACAACATGCAATCGACACGCAGGAATATATATTTCGTCTAAAATATGTGCAATTATTTGTTTCAATTCATACGTGTCGGTTACAACATGTAGGTGTCGCTTACGACACGCTGTACATTTTATAAATTTATTTAATTACAAGAGGAGCATAACTGTTTCTGTTGCTGAGAATTAAAAGATAGTCTTTATATTTGTGAATTATATTAAAAAACTTAAATATTTGACTCATAATCTTTTTCATTTTCGAAATTACTACTAAGGATTTGGACTTGGTTGATTGGGTGTCGCTTACGACATCCTTGGTTTACGTCTTATTTTTTTAAGTTCTTAAACATTACAGCAAAAGTTAATACTAGACTTATTAGCTTTCAGATGATATCAATAATTAATTACTAAAACACGAATATAAAGAGTACCAGATTTGTAAAATCCGAACATTAAGTACGAATGTCGATTACAACATCATGGAATGCTCCTGTTACGCTGATTAGCCTGAAAAGATTAGACTTTTCCCGCCCCTCAGGGATCAATCCGGGATGTAAATAGGTTTCTCGCAGACTTAAAGCTCTACCAGCCTTGTCAGCAGCTGTCAAGCCAAAATTCGGCCTGGCAACATTCAGAATCGAATTCAGCAGGCTTTTTTACACCGGAAAAGTCATGTTGCCCAAATGGCTCACAAAATGCTGTTAGAACGGTAAAGGAAGCAGTTTTTTTTAATTTTCTACCGATCTAAAAGTCAATTAGGGTTTAAATACCCGACTATTATTTATTATATTAAGTGCGACTAGACATACAAACAAAATGTTTTTAGTTTTCTTTTTCACACCAGTTGCTGCGAGGTAAATATACAACATATATTTGGAATCAGTTCTTGAATCCCTTCTCTGTTTGCTACACGATTGGTTTCAGAACACATAAAATCATACCACCTCCACTCCAATGAAATACAAGATGGATTTCCTTCTTAAACTTAACCATCGCAACAAAGGGACAGATCTTGATCACCAAACCAAATGACGAATATTAAGGCTATGCTTATTGCTAATACTATAATATTTTGAGTATAGTTCGAATCCCATTTGCTAAGCGAATCCCATTAGCTTTGTACCCGATGAACAATACTTATTATCTGTATTGTTAACGGTGGCCACAGCTGCCACTTCGAAATGTAAGGCGTTATAAGTGCAAATTACTTTTACACTAAATTAGTCTTTAAATGAAACAAAATAAGGTTTACTCTTAAACAAAGAGAACACAGATGTTGGTCACTTCGTAAGTGAAAGAGCAGTGAAGCTCGTTTCAATGCTTATAATGACAATGAAGTGACCAACATCTCTGTTCTCTTTGTTTAAGAGTAAACCTTATTTTGTTTGACTTAAAGACTAATTTAGTGTAAAAGTAATTTGCACTTATAACGCCTTACATTTTGAAGTGGCAGTTGTGGCCACAGCTAACAATACAGACAAAGAGTATTGTTCATCGGGTACAAAGCTAAGTGGATTCGCTCAACCAAAAGAATTACTTCTATACATTATCATATACCTGTAGGAGATCCGCCCAAAACATACTCCACCATCTTTACACCGAGACCAGCTGTATCACGCGGCGACAAGATGCTCCCAGCATCGCCGCCAGGAAATGCTACTCCTCTGCGTGTGCCCATCATTGGTACACCCACGTTATGTTCTATAGCTGGAAAACAAACAACCCGCCTGTTACATAATAGTACATTACTGCAGACGCAGGGAATAGTCAGTTCATGGATGAGTATGATTTTGAAGGACGAGGCGTAGCAGAGTCCTTCAATAATACGAATCTGCGAACTGACATTCCCGCCGAGGCTTGTATAGTGCTTTTCTCCAAATATGCTTGGAAATAATCACCAATCTACATTTTGAATTTTATATATCAGTGCCATGAAGTTCAATTGGTACTTGTTTTTTTTAGGAATAGGAATAAAATTTTGGTTCCGAATCATGTTTGATTTAAACCAAAATATAAATAAGAATTAAAATTGTATGAAAACACAATAATGAATATATGGACATAATTTTTAATTTTAGTTCAAAACGACTTCTAAACGCACTGGGGTTTTTTATCAGAAACCATACCATCATTCGGAGAAGTAAGTCCAAAATAACTTTTATATTGATTTGGACACATCATTCATGGATCATTTCTGTTTTATTTTTTATTTGTTTACATTTGGTAAACTCATGGTAAACTTATTAATTTTCTTACTAATACGCAGGTAGAGTAATGGATAAAGGAGGGGTGTCTTTATCTCGAAGCGACAAGGTACCTGCTCGCTAAGCTGAAGTAAGATGCGCTAAGCTAAGGGTTCAGTGTTAATTTTTTTTTCGCATAAAGACATGTCACTTTTCCTACATACATACTAATACATTTTTATATTTCTATGTAATTGTAGTGCCACAAGTTGACAAGTGTTTTTTGAAATCAGTCTTGTTCAGTGTTGTTTTGGATTATTATCAATCAGATCATTGTTCCACGGTATCACAATAAGTTATTTTAAGTCTTATTCTACTTTCGTTCGTAGTCTATTACTTTCTATTTTATTTCTATATCAAGATTATCAAATCAAGTCAAACATAGTAGATTGTTTGACAAGGGGCTAAAACAAGCCATTATATGACACGAGATAATTATTTGGACGAGCGAACGAAGGGAGCGAGGCCAAATATATCTGAATGTCATAATGGCTTGTAGCCCCGTGTTAAACACTCTGATTTTCACTTCGACTGAAAAAAAAACGACTGAAATAATTTAGTTTATTTCATCATTTAATATTCTTAGCCAAGATGGAATGTTTAAGATTAAATTTCTTTTCGTTGATTATAAAACGTGCTAAAATAAAATTTCAGTTAATAATCCAAGTTTCAAGTATTAAGTTGTTTTTTATTTAAACTAGCTTTTTAAAAATATATACTTTATTATATATAGCCTGTTATACACCCCCACACAAAGTTCGATTCACTGGTAGTAATAAATATATAAAAATAAAACCGGCCAAGTGCGAGTCGGACTCGCGCACCGAGGGTTCCGTTCAAACACTTTCCATCCCTAAGTGTTTAAGTTAAGTTTGCACCTGGTATGTATAGCGCCCCATATAAATTAGGTGCAAACTTGCAAAATTAGGTATTAAAAAAAAACTACTTACTAGATCTCGTTCAAAACAATTTTCGTTGGTAGTTTTTATAGTAATGTACATAATATGTTTTTTTTTGATTTTTCATTTTCTTATTTTAGAAGTTAGAGGGGGGGGGACCAACTTTTTTCTACTTTGGAAGCGTCTGTCACGCAAACTATTCGGTTTAGAAAAAAAATGTTTTAGAAACCTCGATATCATTTTTGAAGACCTATCCATAGATACCCCACACGTATGTGTTTGATGAAAAAAAAAAATTTTGAGTTTCAGTTCTAAGTATGGGGAGCCCCCAATATTTATTATTATTTTTTTATTTTTGCATCAAAATCTTAATACGGTTCACAGAATACATCTACCTACCAAGTTTCAACAGTATAGCTCTTATAGTTTCGGAAAAAAATGGCTGTGACATACGGACGGACAGACGGACAGACGGACAGACAGACAGACAGACAGACAGACATGACGAATCTATAAGGGTTCCGTTTTTTGCCATTTGGCTACGGAACCCTAAAAATCGTTTATTTCAGATCTGAACGATCACGATCATAGTAAGTTAGTATAGTCTAGCTAATGAAATATTACTGAAAGTTTTGGCGGGAAATTTAAAAAATCGGCGGCTGGTCACACTTTGTGTAGTAGGAGTTATAGTTTTGATAGTAGAACATATTTTTGATTTTCTATGCACACTTAAGGTACCTAAAGAAATAAGTTAAATATATGTTGATGTGCACTCGTAGTCAGCTCACATAATTTCTACCACTTCATAATGTCAACGACAAACACTTGTTTACACTTTCTAAACATATACAAAGCGAAAAATTAAATGCAGTGTAAATAAGACCTAGCTCGATAATACCATATCCATCACTAAAAAACTTACATAAATACTATGCCAAAATTCAACTCGATCGGAATGCTAGAACTAGTATATAAAGTATCAAAATTATTATTAGAGGACCCTCCTACTAAATTGTTTAAATCATAGACAATTGGTAATAGGTACCACAAGGAAATATCTCTCAACATTATTTGGCTAGCCAGACTCGAAACACAAGACTTAATATTATGTTAGTACACGATTGCTTCATAAATGAAATAAAAAATACCTAAAAATAAATCGGGGGGCACGGCAGTGCCCCCGCCAAGTCGAGCGCGAAGCAAACACTGCCGTACCATCCTTTACTGGAACCATTTCGCCGCATTTTCAGGCCCCTATTTGAGTACCTCTGGATAAGACCAGAACGCAGAAATTTTCGTCATCCAGTAAGCTATAATCACATACTTAAAATCCAAAATTTCAAGTCTGTAGGTCATTTAGTTCCGAAGTTAAGCGAAAGCAAAGTTTCGCATTTACGACACTCATTCACTCACTCACTCACTCATGATCATCAGTAAAGAAGTAGTACTTCCCATAAATTCAGAGAGCTGAAATTTGGTACAGAGTTAGGGTTTAATGGCCACATAAAGCGAAAACTATAAAAATTGGCCAAGTGCGAGTCCGACTCGCGCATGAAGGGTTCCGTACCATAAAACAAGTTTGTTGTATGGGAGCCCTTAAATGTTTATTTTATTTTATTTTTAGTATTTGTTGTTATAGCGGTAATAGAAATAGATCATCTGTGAAAATTTTAAACTGTCTAGCTATCACCGTTCTTGATATACAGCCTGGTGACAGACGGACGGACAGACGGACGGACGGACGGACGGACAGCGAAGTCTCAGTAATAGGGTCTCGTTTTTACCCTTTGGGTACGGAACCCTAAAAACTAGGATAATCGAAGATCTGGAGTACTCTAATTAGAAAACACAAGAGCCCAACCAAACTATTAGAGATCGACATACCGCCTTTACAAAAAATATTCAACTTGTTGTGTTCGGTTGGCCGCCGTCGCGACTGATCGTCTCTCCTGATGATGGATCGCGTACCGATTCGAAACATGTCGAGCGTTATTCGATTTCTACGACGTGAGTAAAGCCGTTTAAGTATTTTAATATTCAACTTGGTGGGCCGCTTCATTTGTGGGTGGCTTCCTTGGGTCGCTCCGCACCTTTGGTGCTACGCGGAGCTCGGCCTGCGGCCTCACATTAAGTTACTTCAACTTATATTAAGTGGGTGGGCGGCTTCCTCGGGACGCTCCGCACCTTCGGTGCTACGCGGTGCTACGCGGAGCTCGGCCTCCGGCCTCACATTAAATTACTTCAACTTATTTTAAGTGGGTGGGTGGCTTCCTCGGGACGCTCCGCACCTTCGGTGCTACGCGGAGCTTGGCCTGCGGCCTCGCGTTAAGTTGCTTCAACTTATATTAAGGTGGGCGGTTTCTTTGGGACGCTCCGCACATAACGGTGCTACGCGGAGCTCGGCCTTCGGCCTCACATTAAATGACTTCAACTTATATTAAGTGGGTGGGCGGTTTCCTTGAGACGCGCCGCACCTTCGGTGCTACGCGGAGCTCGGCCTGCGGCCTCGCATTAAGTTGCTTCAACTTATATTAAGTGGGTGGGCGGCTTCCTTGGGACGCTCCGCACCTTCGGTGCTACGCGGATTATGTAAGTATGTATGTATGTAAACACTTTATTGCACATAAAACAATATTGACAAAAACTCAAAAACAATACAAGTGCGAACTTATCCCTTGGGATAAGGGAATAATTCCTTAGGGCTTATGTGTAGTGAACGTGTAATATTTGTTTACGCGTGCGAAGCCGCGGGCAAAAGCTAGTTTATCTATATAAGTATGTATATCGTCGTCTAGTACCCATAACACAAGCCTTCTAGAGCTTAATTTGGGACTAGATCGATTTGTGTGAGGTTGTCCGATATTTATTTATTTATTTGATGAAGAACCCTCAGCTGGTCTCAGCTGTATTAGAGATATGGTAATGCCCCCTTCTACTATTGGTACATAAAAAAATCGACTGTCATTGCAAAAATCCAGCGTAGTGGGATACATCTAATTTAATCTAGCCTATAGCGTCCCACAGCTGGGCGGGCTACGTATTAAAATCCCGAAAGTTCATAATACCTACGAAATACCAATGGTCAAAATACCGAAAGTTCAAAAAGCCGATAGCCAATATTCGATAAACCGAAGCTCAAATTACCTATTTTCAGAAAATCGAAAGTTGAAAATCTCGAAATTTCATAATCCCGAAATTTTTAAAATCTCGAAATTTTATAATCCCGAAAGTCAATGAGCACTTTAAAAGTGTCAGGACACTAAACTAATCCGTTTTTTCCGTGGAACCGATCTGCTCCGGTGCTGCGGGATGTTCAGCCCCTCCGCCCTAGCGTAAGAAAGTGCGGCACCTACGCTCGCCTCCGGGCTTTTATATACACTCTAGGGGTAGGGCAGACAAGACCACGTGGAATCGGGGTTGACAGCTTCGGTTCTTTGGCAAGTCGATTAAGAAAAGGAAAGAGTCCGGGAAAGTGGGAAATCAAGTATGACACTAAATATTCGATATTATGATAAAATATTCTGTCATGGACTGCCAACCGAACCGAACTTGTCTGGAACCGAAGCTGTCAACGCTCGCCTCCGCAGCTTCGGCTTTTTAGTCACCTTCGGCGACCAGCCTCATCCGCTGCGACTCGCTTGATGCCCGCACTTTCTTACGCTAGGGCCACAGTATAATAAAGAGTACTAACGTACCAGGGCGGAGGGGCAGCACATCCCACAGCGCCGGAGCAGATCGGTTCCACAGAAGAGTTCACTTATAAATAGTAAGTATAGTAGTAGGCAAGTAGGTTACGTAATTTAGGTTAATATTCTTTGTATAAAATAAACATTAGAATCTGTAAGACTACAGAAATACGAGATAATTCTCGAGAGTTTAAATAATATTCCGGATTACAACCTTCAGGCAGGATCATAGTCTTCGGGATTACAGTCTTCGGGATTACATTCTTCGGGATTACAGTCTTCGGGATTATAATATTCGGTATTTCATCCTTACGATCAAACGTTCTTTCGGGATTTTAAACTTTCGGTCAAATAAACATTCGACATTTTAATTTTCGGCCTTCCGTCCATAGGTCTTATGATATTCGGTATTTTGAACTTCGGCATTTTAATACGTACCCGCTGGGCGAATGCCTCTCCTTCTGCTTTTAATACGCAAATAAATAAAATTAAAGGAAAACTCTGGACAAGACTAGACTGGCTTTAATACTTATACTTACAAGTTTACAAGAAGAAATAGTCGAACGATTAACTTTATTCTACTCGAACATTATACAAATTAAATAAACAAATTACACCAAAATATTAATTTCGCTCAAAATTTGGTCAAAATATAATGCATTGGACTAAGAGTGGCGGTTATACCCGCACACGTGGCTAGATGGCGCTGACTGTATTTTAAAACGTGCCGTCGTTTGTTTTTCCGATAATCTTATATGGCGAAGTGGCGACCGGCCGCGTTACAGTCGTTTACGACATTCTTCTACTGCGCTTGGAAACGTTTGCTAGGGATTAGGAGGGATTATTTGCATTTCGTTGATTTCGCTTATTATTTCGTGAGGTTTGCTAAAGTTAATTAGCAGGTTGTTATAAAACAATATGCCCACGTTTCTACAAAAAGAAGTGAAATCCCACCAAAAACATTCTGTAAAAAACTAGCCAAGTCTCGATGGAGCTGCTTGTTTATCTCTAAAAAGTAATGAAATCTAGACAAAGTCATAGCAAGTCTAAGGTTCCTTACTGCGATTTCTTTATTATTATAGTTAATGTTGTGTGACTTGGCCGTTGAAGGGTACACAAGGGTACAAAACCAGGTGCTCCATGACACCATTGCACCAATCTGTGGCCAGAACCGCTATAAGTCAATTTTGTTCACACGTAATGTTATATCTGTTGTAACTACCTATGTTTGTTAAGCGAGATAATAGACCATACTGGTGTACCCTTCAACGGCCTAGTCACACAGCATTAACTATAATAATAAAGAAATCGCAGTAGGAACCTTAGACTTGGTATGACTTTGTCTAGATTTCATTACTTTTTAGAGATAAACAAGCAGCTCCATCGAGACTTGGCTAGTTTTTTACAGAATGTTTTTGGTGGGATACCTTTAACTAATTAGAGAGAGAAACAACTAGTCACAGGAGCAAACAAAACTTTTGCTCTATTTTGCCCTGCCAATAACTACCCCTACTCAGTATTTGGTTATGGTACAATCGAGACGCCCTTCCAACGCCCTAAGGAGGCTGTTGCTGCTACCGCGCACTCTTCTCAGCAGAGAGGCTAATCTCTTCCGCCTAATGGCAAAAAGTCATCTACGTGCGCTTCGGCAAACATGCCGGACGCGCTGCAGTGCTTAGGCTGGTTTTAGTGTCGCGCTGACTGTGCGGAGCAATCCGCACCGACCAATATTTATTAACTACGAGGGGCGTCTGAAAAGTTCTAAGCCTAAGATAGAAAAAAACAATTTACACAAATGAACTCGTGTTTATTTTTCAATATAGTCTCCTCCTAAATCAATGCATTTTTTACATTTTTTATACAGTGCTTTTAGGCCATTAAAAAAATAATCTTCATTTTGCCCTTCAAAATGCTCCTGTACAGCCGCCTTCATCTCTTCGTCACTTCTAAATCGCTTTCCCCTCAACTCTTTCTTCAAATTATTGAATAGAAAATAATCGCTTGGGGCTAGATCTGGGCTGTAGGGTGGGTGGTCAATTTCGTCAAAACCAACTTCCTTCAGAGCACGCCTCGCAACATTAGCGGTGTGAACGGGTGCGTTGTCTTGCAAAAACAAAATGCCTTTCCTTAGTTTACCCCGCCTTTTATCAACTATGGCTTGTCGCACCTGTCTTATTAGATTTGCATAATAAGTTCCGTTTATCGTAGAGCCTTTTTCTAAATAATCGATTAAAAGAATGCCATCACAATCCCAAAATACCGTAGCCATTAACTTAGAGGCCGACTTTTGCACTTTAAATTTCTTCGGCGGCCTTTCACCCTTTTCAATCCACTGCATCGACTCAGACTTACACTCCGGATCATACTGTCTGATCCATGTTTCATCAACAGTTACTATTCGGGAACAAACTTCATCTAAATCATCTTCGCACAATTCTAAAAACGCCCGAGAAGTTTCCACACGACGTACTTTATCGAAGGCCGTTAGCATTTTCGGTACCCAACGAGCACTGACTTTACTCATGTACAAATGTTCATGTAAAATTTCTCCGACTCTTTCTATACTAATACCTAAGACCTCAGCTATTTGCCAAACCTTAATTCTTCTATCTTCTAATACCAGCTTTTTGACTTTTGCTACGTTTTCTTCGGTCACTACCGATATTGGCCGCCCTGAGCGGGGGTCGTCTTCGATCGATTCCCGTCCGAGTTTAAATAAGCGACTCCACTTTTTGACTGTGGCATAAGAAGGCCCAGAATCACCGTAAATAATAGCCATTTCCTCAAAAATACACTGCGGTGATTTGTCACTTTTTGTAAGGAATTTAATTACAGCACGGTGCAGTGCTCAATTTTCGTAATATTCGTTGGTAATTCACACATGATGTACTTTTCCGTTGAATATCTCGAAACAGAATAATAAAAATTGGGCAAGTGCGAGTCCGACTCGCGCATGAAGGGTTCCGTACAGTTAACACTTTTCATCCTTGAGTGGTTAAGTTAAGTTTGCACCTGGTATGTATAGCGCCCCATACAAATGAGGTGCAAAGTTAACGCAACCAACCCGTTTGTTGTATGGGAGCCCCCCTTAAATATTTATTTATTTTATTTTTAGTATTTGTTGTTATAGCGGCAATAGAAATACATCATCTGTGAAAATTTCAACTGTCTAGCTATCACCGTTCATGAGATACAGCCTGGTGACAGACGGACGGACGGACGGACGGACGGACGGACAGCGAAGTCTCAGTAATAGGGTCCCGTTTTTACCCTTTGGGTACGGAACCCTAAAAACGTGACATGTTATTTTTTAATAATTTGTTTTTAAATGGCCTTTCTAGTGGCCAGTATCATAAACGCATATATAACCTCGAAATACGCTTAGAACTTTTCAGACGCCCCTCGTACAAGGAGCGCGGGCGGTGGTCCGCACGGACCCGTCAGCGTTCATTCTAAAGCGCTCCCTTAAGTTCATAATACATATTGGTCGATGCGGAGCAATCCGCACTGACGGTCAGTGCGACACTAAAACCAGCCTTAAGGTACCATTCCGCGATGGGCTGCAGACCGCAACCGCAGGCGACACTGCGGCTGGCGGCTGCGGTCGCGTTCCAAGCGCAACGGCATGCTGCGGCTGCACAATTCATAGAATCATGCCTCAGTCAAAAATTATTGCGGTAATTTGGATGAGATGTATCGTAAAGGACTGGATGACCAGCAACAAAGTTAATTAATTTCTCTTCATCATCTTCGGAAAAAGTCGCCATATAATAATACGTGTCAACACCGGCGCTGCAGCCTGCGGTCACTGCGCGCCGCGGCTGCAGGCCGCAGTGCCACAGTATATATACGAGGGCGGTTTGATAAGTCAGTGACTTTTAGTAAAAAAAAAAACTTTTTCAATTTTTTTTATTTTTTTTTTCTACATAATCTCCTTCCAATTCGATACAATTCGTCCAACGATGCTCCAGCTTTTGTATCCCCTCGAAAAAATACTTTTTGTCAAACCCTGAAAAATAGGCTTCAGTTTCAGCGATGACTTCCTCATTCGATGAAAATCTTTTCCCGCCGAGCCATTTCTTCATGTTTGGGATTAAAAAGAAATCACACGGTGCCAAATCTGGAGAATAGGGTGGGTGCGGCAGTATTTCATAACGTAATTCTACTAATTTGGCTGTTGCGACTGCCGACGAGTGTGCAGGGGCGTTGTCGTGATGAAACAGTATATTCTTCTTTGACAGATGTGGCCGTTTTTTCACAACTTCTGCGTTAAATTTCTCCAACAAAGCAGCATAATAAACGCCAGTTATTGTTTGACCTTTCTGCAAGTAATCGATATAAATAATACCTTGGCTGTCCCAAAAGACAGTGGCCATTACCTTTCCAGCCGAATTAACGGTTTTAGCTTTCTTCGGGGCCCGTTCGCTAGCAGAAGTCCACTGCTTTGACTGATTTTTCGTCTCTGGCGTATAATGGTGAATCCATGTTTCGTCCGCCGTCACGAATCGACGAAAAAATTCATTAGGATTATGTTTCAATTTGGCTAAGCATTGCTCGGAAGTTCTTACGCGAATTCGTTTTTGGTCGGCTGTCAGCAAGCGCGGCACCCATCTTGCGGAAAGTTTTTTCATACTTAAAATATTATGTAAGATATGAAAAACTCGTTCAGATGAAATGTGTACAATCTCGGCTATCTCACGTATCTTCATTCGACGGTCATCCAAAACAATATCGTGGACTTTATTCACCATGTCATCAGTGGTCACTTCAATCGGCCTTCCAGACCGTACTGCGTCATTGGTGGTGATACGTCCACAACGAAATTCTGTAAACCACTTGTGTACCATTCCATGCGATGGAGCAGATTCCCCATAATATTTTTTTAACCGGTCTTCAGTCTCTTTGATAGTTTTGCCACGTAAAAAGTAATGCTTAATTAGCACACGAAATTCACTTTTCTCCATTTTCCGTCAATTTCCCGCTCTTATCTGACATATGCCTCGATTTCTTTTTTAATTTTCGCAATATAAGAAAAAAAATATGACAGCCAGTAACCAAAGAGTTAAGAATTAGAATAAAAAGGTTCGAATATGAAAAAGTTTTTTTTTTTACTTAAAGTCACTGACTTATCAAACCGCCCTCGTATAGGCTAAAGCAGTATGGAAACTAAAGGCCTTTTTGAAGATAAATACCTACGCGCTAGGGTTGTCACCCGCTGCCGGCGGCACCCTAGGTTGGAATTTTTATTATGTACTTAGAGTTTGTAATGACTTTATTGTATTTTACTTTTTATTTACATTTATTGTAGGGCAGTTAAGATGGGAAGTTTTTGTACGGAACCCTCGGTGCGCGAGTCTCACTTGCATTTGACTTTTTTTTTAATGTGGATACACACCACAATTTTTATATTAGGTATTATATTGTTATCAATTTTTATATTGGTTTCAATGGTTTAAATGTCATCCTTTACAATATTAATACTTATACATATATACAATAGCACACGCAGTATTCGACGTGTTTACGCACGTAAGCCACGGACAGCCGAGGGGTTAGGAGGAGAGCGGGCGGCACATGCGGCGGCGCCGGCACGCAGCACCGTCGCGTCGGCCGGTCCCGACTCCCGAACATTCGATAATACAACGTTCGCGCGCACTACTCGAACGAAATCACTCGCGTGTCTAGCTTTTCTCATAGTCTGCCTGTATCTGGTGTTATTATTATTTCCCCATATAAAACTGTGCTGTGACTTTTATAAGAATTATAGTGTTTAGTGTATAGTGTTAGCGACACTGCGGCTGGCGGCTGCGGTCGCGTTCCAAGCGCAACGGCATGCTGCGGCTGCACAATTCATAGAATCATGCCTCAGTCAAAAATTATTGCGGTAATTTGGATGAGATGTATCGTAAAGGACTGGATGACCAGCAACAAAGTTAATTAATTTCTCTTCATCATCTTCGGAAAAAGTCGCCATATAATAATACGTGTCAACACCGGCGCTGCAGCCTGCGGTCACTGCGCGCCGCGGCTGCAGGCCGCAGTGCCACAGTATATATACGAGGGCGGTTTGATAAGTCAGTGACTTTTAGTAAAAAAAAAAACTTTTTCAATTTTTTTTATTTTTTTTTTCTACATAATCTCCTTCCAATTCGATACAATTCGTCCAACGATGCTCCAGCTTTTGTATCCCCTCGAAAAAATACTTTTTGTCAAACCCTGAAAAATAGGCTTCAGTTTCAGCGATGACTTCCTCATTCGATGAAAATCTTTTCCCGCCGAGCCATTTCTTCATGTTTGGGATTAAAAAGAAATCACACGGTGCCAAATCTGGAGAATAGGGTGGGTGCGGCAGTATTTCATAACGTAATTCTACTAATTTGGCTGTTGCGACTGCCGACGAGTGTGCAGGGGCGTTGTCGTGATGAAACAGTATATTCTTCTTTGACAGATGTGGCCGTTTTTTCACAACTTCTGCGTTAAATTTCTCCCAACAAAGCAGCATAATAAACGCCAGTTATTGTTTGACCTTTCTGCAAGTAATCGATATAAATAATACCTTGGCTGTCCCAAAAGACAGTGGCCATTACCTTTCCAGCCGAATTAACGGTTTTAGCTTTCTTCGGGGCCCGTTCGGTAGCAGAAGTCCACTGTTTTGACTGATTTTTCGTCTCTGGCGTATAATGGTGAATCCATGTTTCGTCCGCCGTCACGAATCGACGAAAAAATTCATTAGGATTATGTTTCAATTTGGCTAAGCATTGCTCGGAAGTTCTTACGCGAATTCGTTTTTGGTCGGCTGTCAGCAAGCGCGGCACCCATCTTGCGGAAAGTTTTTTCATACTTAAAATATTATGTAAGATATGAAAAACTCGTTCAGATGAAATGTGTACAATCTCGGCTATCTCACGTATCTTCATTCGACGGTCATCCAAAACAATATCGTGGACTTTATTCACCATGTCATCAGTGGTCACTTCAATCGGCCTTCCAGACCGTACTGCGTCATTGGTGGTGATACGTCCACAACGAAATTCTGTAAACCACTTGTGTACCATTCCATGCGATGGAGCAGATTCCCCATAATATTTTTTTAACCGGTCTTCAGTCTCTTTGATAGTTTTGCCACGTAAAAAGTAATGCTTAATTAGCACACGAAATTCACTTTTCTCCATTTTCCGTCAATTTCCCGCTCTTATCTGACATATGCCTCGATTTCTTTTTTAATTTTCGCAATATAAGAAAAAAAATATGACAGCCAGTAACCAAAGAGTTAAGAATTAGAATAAAAAGGTTCGATTATGAAAAAGTTTTTTTTTTTACTTAAAGTCACTGACTTATCAAACCGCCCTCGTATAGGCTAAAGCAGTATGGAAACTAAAGGCCTTTTTGAAGATAAATACCTACGCGCTAGGGTTGTCACCCGCTGCCGGCGGCACCCTAGGTTGGAATTTTTATTATGTACTTAGAGTTTGTAATGACTTTATTGTATTTTACTTTTTATTTACATTTATTGTAGGGCAGTTAAGATGGGAAGTTTTTGTACGGAACCCTCGGTGCGCGAGTCTCACTTGCATTTGACTTTTTTTTTAATGTGGATACACACCACAATTTTTATATTAGGTATTATATTGTTATCAATTTTTATATTGGTTTCAATGGTTTAAATGTCATCCTTTACAATATTAATACTTATACATATATACAATAGCACACGCAGTATTCGACGTGTTTACGCACGTAAGCCACGGACAGCCGAGGGGTTAGGAGGAGAGCGGGCGGCACATGCGGCGGCGCCGGCACGCAGCACCGTCGCGTCGGCCGGTCCCGACTCCCGAACATTCGATAATACAACGTTCGCGCGCACTACTCGAACGAAATCACTCGCGTGTCTAGCTTTTCTCATAGTCTGCCTGTATCTGGTGTTATTATTATTTCCCCATATAAAACTGTGCTGTGACTTTTATAAGAATTATAGTGTTTGTCACCATCGCCAACCGTTGTTTTCCTGGACGCTACCCCACGAACTAACCTAAATACAATAAATTGATACAAGTTTAATAACGATGAAAGCTTCATAGCTATCAATTCTTATTTAATTATTTTTCACCATTACAAACACGCGTGCTTAAAAACCGGCCAAGTGCGTATCGGACTCGCGCACCGAAGGTTCGGTACAAACACTTAGGTATCCCATCTTAACTGGCCGGGTTAAGTTAAGTTTGCACCTGATATGTATGGCACCGGATACAAATGAGGTGCAAAGTTAATGCAACCCATCACGTTTGATATATGGGAGCCCCTTAAATATTGTTGTTATTCTGTTTTTACTATTTGTTGTTTAAGCGGAAACAAAAATACATCATCTGCAAAATAATCAAGCTGTTTAGCTATCACGGTTCATGAGATACTTACAACTTACAACCTGGTAACAGACGGACAGCGGAGGTTTATTAAGTATGTAATAGGGTCCCGTTTTTACCTTATGGGTAGGGAACCCTAAAAATTTACACCAAATATCACATAAACAACCAAACGATTTATTTAAAAGGAAATGCATTTTATTTATTAACTAGCAACCCGTTAGGCTCCGCTCGGGGGCAATGCTGATAAATTATGCATGTATTATACATATCAACCTTTCTCTTGAATCACTCTATCTATTAAAAAAAACCGCTTCCGTTGCGTAGTTTTAAAGATCTAAGCATATATATAGGAACAGACAGACAGGAAGCGACTTTGTTTTATACTATGTAGTGATAATAAAGCATTCTTACCTTTCAATATCAGCAGGAAGTTTAAAAAATGAAAGCTCCGGTTTTAAGGAAGCAGAGTTCAAGCAACCGTATACAACGCAATAAACTCGTGGCATCTTTAAAAAATCGCGGACAGCGCACGCAACACGCAATAATCACAAAAAATGACCGCTCGTCTCGATGCGCCACGCGCCACTGACAGCACTGCGAAGTACGCTTATTCGCCTCGTAAACGCTTGCGTCTGTGTGTGTGCGCTGTTTCGACCGTTTGTTCGTAGTTTCCATACTGCTTTAGCCTATATATACTGTGACAGTGCTGCCACGCTCGGAATACATTTCATAGAGATTCATAGAAACAAGTGGTGTCGCTTGCAGTTTGCGGTTTGCAGCCCAACTCGGAATGGTACCTTTAGGCAGCCTCAACAACATCCTTAAGGCGTTGTTATACTGTACTCGTATTGTGTTATTTGCCCTGTGCGTAAATCTTACCCACAGACTGCACGTGTAAAAGGTCTGACAGTATGCTTTAAATAGCGCCAATTTTACTTGTTTGTTACACCGTGCAAATTTGCGGGCAAGCATAGCACGTAATGACGTAGCTCTTCTTTCTCTTTCTCTCTCGAGATCGTGGTCATCGCTTAGATCTTCCGTGAGTATATGCCCCAGGTAAACGTATCCACTTGTTTCAAAGGTACGCCACGCCGCACAGCACGACCCTAGGCTCCGTTGTTGGGTTATATTTGCGTGCTTTGAATATGACGACTTCACTTTTGGCAGCGTTGTACCTAAACCATGTCGCTCGGCATATACCTCTCCCATATCGCTATACATTATAGTGATAAGTTGCCGCACCGAGTCGACTGAGGGGCCCAGCAGCTCCATATCGTCTGCATAGCTGATGTTGTTAAAGCATGTCCCAGTAATATGACAACCCGAATTAACTCATCCACATTCAAATTAAACAATATAGGCGATGCCTAACCACCCTGTCTTACACCACACTGGAGCGTATACTCATCCGACTCCTCTCCCGCCCATTTCACTCGATTGGCCTGGTTGTTGTACCAGTATTTTAACAATGCAACACATTCCCTCGGCAATCCGGTGTTGCTTCTCATTGTTCCTGTCGGTCTTGGCAGAATTTGCAGCTTGGATTTAAAAAGCCTTTTTTCAGCTTCTGCTTTTACACATATTTAACATTTATAAAGCGGCCCTTGACTAGATCTATACACTATAGGTAGTGAGGGCAAGGTAGTGAGGACTTTATAGGACAACACCAATATTTTTGTCATTAAAGCACTTGTTACTTAGGTGGACTAGAGTTGAAAACGCCCGGGAGACGAGCGCGGACGCCCCGCTGGTGTGGAGGGGGACATTGTTGACAGCTGACACCGCTCTTAATTAAACATATGTTCGCGAAATTAGAAATCAAAGTCATCTCAGCGCAAAGTCATTGGCAGCTTTGAAGAAAAGAATTGGAGACAGATACATTTGAATACAGGGTGTTCTCAAATACTTGCATTCGCCACAAGAGTTACACATTATAAAAGCTATAGTTTTGGCATTGAGCACAGAAACAGTTACATTAACCTCGACAGTGGATCAAACCACACCTGACGTCATTGATGTATCGGCGCCAACTGTTGATTCTCCGCCAAAATTGTCATTTAAATCATTTAAAGATGAGCTGCAATACAAACTGGCAGCACCGACACCCTCATAAAAATCCGCCATCAACTTCTGCATCTGCTGAGGACTGCATGCCGCAAATGATTTTACTCGAAATATAATATAGTTCTAGTTGTTCTAAAGTATCTAAATACATAAGCCAAATTTCATGTTTTTATGTCAAATACAGCGACACTTGTGTGCAGTGTGCAGTAACAAAACTCGCGGCTATGTGTGCGTGTCGAGTGGCGAGCGCAAGCGAGAGCGGGACGCGCGCGGGGGTGAAGGGCATTCACGTGAATGACCTGTCGAAGGGTCGCAACAAGTGTTGGATATTGTACTTTAATTATAATATTAGTACTATATTTTTATGTCTGGTACTATATCCTATCAGAACGACAAGATAGTGCGCCAAAATACTATAAGACGGTATTTGACCATAGTGAATATAAATTGTGGCATTGAAACCACTAAACACACATAAAAAAATGCGCGGAACCAAATAAACTACCACCACTAACTTTTGGACATTGTACTATTTTTAATTGTATAATAAGTCAAAAGAAAACGTGTTTTGACTACTGCTTTTTATGAAGGCACATGCCTGTATCATCACAGAATCTTCATACTAACAGATCGTTTTTGAAATTTCATAAAGAGTAGCTGATTTGAGCTGTCATCAAACATAGTATTATAAATTCTCTTGACCATATCAACCAAATTTATGTGACATGGTTACACTCTCGCGTGAGGCGCCACTAGGCGAGAGTGTACCCGGCCCATTACAACGTAAAACGCACACTAGCACATCTTGTAGGTTATCTATGCACGCAAAAGCAATCCCCGTCGCCGCAACAGTACATCCCTCCTTTTCTCACTTCAAGCGTGCAAAAGAGACAGATAAACGTGATTCCTATAATTCTATTTCTACTGATAAAAAAAATGCATAAATGTATGTCTTTTTTTATTTCAATCTTGAACAAAATCGATGCGTTAACAAAACGTACCATATTTCATTGGCAAATACTATAATTTTCCATGGACAATAATTTTTAAGAGCTTGATTTAAAGTAAGTCGCAAAAACATAAAATATATTAAAGTAAGCAATTTATAACATATGTGAACACTATTATACTAAATATATTTTAAACCTTAAATAAATAATCATCTTTCATTAAGTAATTATTATTTCCTTGTGTCGCGGTAGCTAAACCGCCAACCCTACGCTTTGACGCGGCATTGCATGGTCACTGACGCTCGATTTACACCGATAGGCCGCTGTCGCACCTGTGCCCTCACCGTATCCGCGCTGGCGTCCCGCAAGGCTCAGTGCTGTCCCCCACATCCACACACGACACGGGTGCCATTCCCAGGCACCTCACAGTGCATCTGGGGTTATTCGCTGACGACACCGGTCTCTTTAAGCCTCATTGTAAGCCTACTCTTATTCGGCGATATCTCCATGAGGCAATATCAGCGGCCTAGGCCAATGGTTCTCTCGTTGGTGTATCGAGGTCAATAAGGTCCTAAAGAGCGCTGCAATTATCTTCCATCCTACGAACAAAACATGTGCACGTAAGTTGGTGCCAGTTAGGTTATCTGACCGGCCCATCCCCTGGGTGCATAAGGTCAAAGAACTTGGCGTTACACTCGATCAGAAACTGACCTTCCGTCCCCATATCAAGTGTATTTGCGGCCACGCTATTCAAATTATGCTTAGTCCGATGAATTACAAGCGGAGTAAAATTTCACTAAGAAATCGACGCTTTACAAAACTTGTATTCGTCCAATCATGACTTAAGCTTTTGCTCACGTGCCTAAGTCTCGTCTCAAGCCCTTTCAGGTCGTTCAGAATAAGTTCTTGCGCAGGATAGCTGATACCCGTAGTATATGACCAACCTGAGCCAAATCTTGGTGAAGGCTCAGGACCCCCTTATAACAACTCAATTGCTTTTGGTAACTACGGCTACCTGTCATCGCTCTTATTTTGTTATATAAATAGAGTCCAACTCAAAATTCAAAGCAATTGAGTGGATAAGGAAGGCAACTGACTACCTTGCTCGAGCTCCTGATCCCTCTGTGGATTCACCTCACAAATTGTTATTGCAAATAAGTCGGTTTCCCCGATGAGATCATGGTAACCATCCAAGCGATGATTGTCGCGGACTTCGAACGGTGCCAGTGAGTAGACAGAAAGAAGAAGACTCAAGAAAGCCAACTTAAACCGAAAATATCTGCGACTGGGCCCAAGTTGGAGGATTATAATATAAGTGTGAAATGGGATTGAGAACCTTATTTGGTAACCAGATGTAAACAAAGATTTTTCTTTTTTGGCAACTGGTTGCGAAATTCAGCAGTGACCTACGCTGATTTCCGAACAGGAATAAAATTTTTGAGCAACTAGTTGCGTAGCAAGATTAATTCCTCTTTTTTTAAAACGGATTGCGAAACTTTAGTTTCCGAAAAGGCCGGAGGAGTTCTCGCTACCCATCCTCGCACTGCACTGGTGGAAACGCAGCCTAGTATTTGGAATTTCATTTAGCCATCAAAGAGTAGCGCTGTCCACTTTCTAGCTTAGTCATCAGATCTTTATCATCGCTAAGAAAACAAAATAATACCTATACTATAAAACTTATTTACGCTTAACTAATTTCAAATTAATTCGTCCTGTAAAAAAATATACGAAAATTTACTTACAAAAAATTAACGTCCAACAAAATTAACTTTATTCCAAATAACATTTTAATTAAATAAAACGGTATTTAGAATAATGAATAAATAATGATTTCGTTTCTTAGTCCCCATATGAAATAAAAGTGGTATGATTTATTCACGATACTTTTATTTTCAATAACGAGTACAAGAATGTACTTTTATTCAAACCGATTTAAATAAGAATAAAAATTCAGATTTTATTTTATTCCAAGTAAATTTGTGTATAAGGCAGTAGACCACAGTCACAGTCCTTCACAAATGTGCTTAAGACGTATTTAAATGCTGTAACGAGTCTTTGCAGCTCCAATATCTTCAGTCATGTGTGAGGCTGAGGTGGTATCGAATCAGGCCTTTTAATAAATCACGGCAGTCGAAACAGTCGTCCGGAGGCAAGAAAGATACTCGTGTTGCCACTGGTAGTCATATAGAGATCGCTGGCTCAATATTTACATGGTTCTATGTTCCACTTTTCACACGTACAAATTTGAACATTGTCATACTGACATGAAGACCGTAAAGTTTAAATTTAAATACTCTGAAAATTTAACATAGAACCCTGTAATATTAAGATAGCGAGCTATTGATCAAACGGCAAATATTTAAATATAGAAAAAGTAGATGTGAAAATGCTTGATATATATACCTTGAGCTGACCATGTCGGATCGCGCCACATTTGTTCAGGATTCAGCTGCAAAGGAGGAAGGTGCGGTGGACCCTTGCTGTCCCCACCAGCTCCTGGCCCCTTATCCCATAATTTCTTTGCAGCAGGTGCAATCTACGAAGTAAAAAATATATGTATATATGACTTGCGGTTATGCCCGTGACGTCTGTAATGAGATAATATTAATAATTTAATTATTTTTCTCAAACATGCAATGAAATATTGTCTTTACGTTCCTTATAATAGGCTCGGAAGTATCGCTTTTTGGGCGCAACAACTCGAGAGGACTGTAAAGGGATTTCATACTGCTTTTCAGGCCTAGGGCCTGCAAAGTAACTTTTTTTTGTTTCAACAACAAGGTCATTCACACAGCTGGCTGGTTTGACAAAAAGCAGGTTTTGTTTTTAAAGGTTGGTTGTTAGTAGACATGTGCGCCGCCGCGGCGCGGCGCCGCCGCCGCCGTTTTTGACACGCCGCCGCCGCCGATGAATGATCGGCGTGAAATCGGCGTGACCTTCAGTAATTTGTATTTATGCGGATTTAAATAATGTAACCTGTCCTGTACTTTATAAATAGATGATATGATATTTATTTTCTGTACGAGTAGGGCTGCCGGTTTTTCCCAGAATAGTCCTAGTTTGAAGGCCATCTGGAGGACGTCCGGGGGGGTTTTCAATAAGTGTTCGGGACACTTTTTATGTGAATAGAAAATAAAGCGTGTTTTTTTTTAATAATTTAAGAAAAAAAAGCGATTTACGCCAAATGTCCGATGTTTCGGGTTTTTGTGAATGTACGATTAAAAATCTCGGTAGGTAATTGTAAAATGGAGTTGCATTGCCCCTCAAAATCGTGGTGTTCATGTTTTTTTTAATACTTGTTATCTGTAAAAGTCGGAAAACAATAAGGGTTATTTTTATTGTGGCACTGTTGTGCTGCATGCCCACATCCTTACCCCCACCGCTCACTCAGGTCAGGTGTAATCCCTTAAACACTAGAAAAAATATTATTAAGCGGGGTAACTCATTAGTCAGTTTGTGTTGCGTGTGCGCGGTAGATTACAGTTTTAGTTTCTGGTGTATGTGACGTTTATTTTAAATTCATTATGAGCGAGGAACAAAGTGAAGACGGATCATCAGACATTCATAAATTAAAAGTAAAATGTTTAAAAATAAACCATTTGCATTGTAAAGCCAAACCAAGCTACTGCTGGAAGCATTTCGGGAATCTTATGGTAGAACAAGATGGGAAGAGACGGAGTGTGTCTCCTAAGCAGGTGTTTTGCATACCCTGTTTGGCAAATGCACAAAAAGAAGACCCGGACAGCTATTTTGGACGGTAAGTAAAGTACAAAAGTAGATTACCATGTGGTATTTATTTTACCTCTATTAAAACTCTGTTTATTACACATAGTATTAGAATTAATAGGTCTATGTGCAACTAACTCAGTTTAGTAAGAAATTATAACACTAACATGGTATTAACTATGAAATCATTACTGCATTTATTACCACGCTTGGTTAAATAATAACTCATTGGACAATCTCATTTTAGCAGAAAGACGCAATTTAATAAAGTTTTTCAGAAGTTAAGCAAAACAAAAACTTATTTCTGACGTTTTCAACCAAAAGAATAACGTCCACTTTGTCATTTATTACTAGAGTCCATCTTTATACAAATAATAATAAAAAAAATCCTGACAGTGCGTCCTTATCAACAAAGTGAACCCTTTTGCATAAAATCGTCCCATTTTATGGTATTTATTATTATAATAACTTTACGATTTTACCAAAAATACTTCGATTTAAACTAATTGTTGATTATATACAAATTGTTGATATAACGTAAACTGTGATTTGATTATAGTCAGACCACGCTAACTCTGCACAGCAAATGAACTGTCAAACCATACAAACTGACTCACTTTGTATGGTTTGAGTTAGCGTGGTCTGACACTATTTTAGA
The DNA here is from genome assembly GCA_947623375.1 of Apotomis capreana. Lineage (NCBI taxonomy): Eukaryota > Metazoa > Arthropoda > Insecta > Lepidoptera > Tortricidae > Apotomis > Apotomis capreana. Next base: position 23,689,650 of record OX392498.1, on the reverse strand, counting down.
AAAAAAAATGTTATATATTTTGATGTGATGTTTCACGTGTAATTTAATATTTAGAACGTTGATATTTAAGGGAATATTTAATTTTGTTACTTAGAAGTTATTGATCTTACATACAACATTATTATTCTGACTTTGATTTGATTTTTAAAATGTTTTTATACCACGTATTTAACTGATTTTCTCTCAAATCCAATAAAACATACCCATCAATATGTTTTTTCATTCACCTAACCCTGACGCCGATTTCACGCCGATTTCACGCCGCCGCCGCCGATTTTTTGACAGACGCCGCCGCCGAGCATTTTGCGACCGGCGCACATGTCTAGTTGTTAGACTAAAATGTCCTATTTGTCAATTAATAAAATGTTGTTCTTCGAAGTATATTTTTTTATTTCATTGTATGTTTGAGAAAAGCACTATACATGCCTCGTCGTGAAAACGGATTCCCGGCCTCGTATCACTATCCGTATACCTACTTGGCCGAAAATCCTCATTTTCCCGGCCTCTGATGTAATGTACCTACTACACAGACAACCCCCACTAGACGGAGTATGTAAGGCGACCCGCGCGCACCGACGATATGGTACGGCAGAACATTAAAGTATGAACATGGCGGCCACCGTTTAGTTGCGTCCTTGTTTATGATCCATGCGTACGTCAACGAAAAAAGAAATTAAATAAATAACATGGTAAATTGTAGTGTTAAGTGGTGTAGAGAGTCCTCATAAACATGGACGCAACTAAACGGTGGCCGCCGTGTTGATACTTTAATGGTTTGCCGTACCATATCGTTGGTGCGCGCGGGTCGCCTTACATGTGCCTTGCATGCTCCGTCTAGTGGGGGTGGTCTGTGACCTACTATTACTTTAACGCAAAGTGGGTATTGATGGTATTACAGAGTATCGTCATCTACGTATCGCCAAATCATAATGCGGTTCCGTGTATTTTTAATGAATTTTCATCACATTAGCTCGTAATAGATGATATTACATGCAGGTGTACTGAAGGGCAAGGGCCAATATTGTCCCGAAGGAGTTATGGTTTTAGTTTAAAAAATATAATACGCACTCGTACATTACTTCAGACTACGAGGGGCGTCTGAAAAGTTCTAAGCCTAAGATAGAAAAAAACAATTTACACAAATGAACTCGTGTTTATTTTTCAATATAGTCTCCTCCTAAATCAATGCATTTTTTACATTTTTTATACAGTGCTTTTAGGCCATTAAAAAAATAATCTTCATTTTGCCCTTCAAAATGCTCCTGTACAGCCGCCTTCATCTCTTCGTCACTTCTAAATCGCTTTCCCCTCAACTCTTTCTTCAAATTATTGAATAGAAAATAATCGCTTGGGGCTAGATCTGGGCTGTAGGGTGGGTGGTCAATTTCGTCAAAACCAACTTCCTTCAGAGCACGCCTCGCAACATTAGCGGTGTGAACGGGTGCGTTGTCTTGCAAAAACAAAATGCCTTTCCTTAGTTTACCCCGCCTTTTCTCAACTATGGCTTGTCGCACCTGTCTTATTAGATTTGCATAATAAGTTCCGTTTATCGTAGAGCCTTTTTCTAAATAATCGATTAAAAGAATGCCATCACAATCCCAAAATACCGTAGCCATTAACTTAGAGGCCGACTTTTGCACTTTAAATTTCTTCGGCGGCCTTTCACCCTTTTCAATCCACTGCATCGACTCAGACTTACACTCCGGATCATACTGTCTGATCCATGTTTCATCAACAGTTACTATTCGGGAACAAACTTCATCTAAATCATCTTCGCACAATTCTAAAAACGCCCGAGAAGTTTCCACACGACGTACTTTATCGAAGGCCGTTAGCATTTTCGGTACCCAACGAGCACTGACTTTACTCACGTACAAATGTTCATGTAAAATTTCTCCGACTCTTTCTTTACTAATACCTAAGACCTCAGCTATTTGCCAAACCTTAATTCTTCTATCTTCTAATACCAGCTTTTTGACTTTTGCTACGTTTTCTTCGGTCACTACCGATATTGGCCGCCCTGAGCGGGGGTCGTCTTCGATCGATTCCCGTCCGAGTTTAAATAAGCGACTCCACTTTTTGACTGTGGCATAAGAAGGCCCAGAATCACCGTAAATAATAGCCATTTCCTCAAAAATACACTGCGGTGATTTGTCACTTTTTGTAAGGAATTTAATTACAGCACGGTGCTCAATTTTCGTAATATTCGTTGGTAATTCACACATGATGTACTTTTCCGTTGAATATCTCGAAACAGAATAATAAAAACGTGACATGTTATTTTTTAATAATTTGTTTTTAAATGGCCTTTCTAGTGGCCAGTATCATAAACGCATATATAACCTCGAAATACCTTAGGCTTAGAACTTTTCAGACGCCCCTCGTTTTCATCACATTAGCTCGGTTTCAATCCCGCCCAGTTTTTGTTGTATTAGCAAAACTTTTACTACGGACAAAATTTTATTGTGTGTTGCATCGTTTTAAGATTATTTATATTTATTTGGGAATTATTTTATGAAATAACATTTTTACTCATCGTTACCCCGTTAGGCGGACAAAATTCATAATAATTGTACCTTGGCGTCAAAATGTTTCACCATTGCCTTAAATTGCAAATTGTGGCAGAATTGTTTATTTTTCACATTTTTATTTATATTTGCCATAAAGGTTGATTGTGTGCGTGTGGATTTAGTGAGCGCAATTCTGAAGAAAAAAAAAAGAAATTGCTGTTCAACTTGATAAAGCTGCGTGTCCTGTTATAAATAAAGAAAAAAAAACATATCCACATTGATATATTTTCGTTCCGTTTTTATGTTCAAGCCTCCGTAACATTCAAACTACTAAGGTTACATACATATATGATTTTGACTAATTTCAAATCCTTAAAGTATGGCAATTAATTTGATACCAACCACTCCATAACTTCAAACTACAAGTGTGTTTTTTGCTGTCCTACCAAACTTTAACCAACGTTTTCTCAGCTGTCGCTTTTTCACTTTTGCAAATTCGAGGAATTTAAAAAAAATAACTCTAGAGACATAATTCTTTCACCAAAAGATAGCTTATGTTCTGTAGTATTAGGAACTATTCATAACTCTATATCGACAAAGTACGAAATTTTCCCTAAAACGGTCGCAAATATGACATCTACGATTTTTTTAGGGTTCCGTACCCAAAGGGTAAAAACGGGACCCTATTACTAAGACTTCGCTGTCCGTCCGTCCGTCCGTCTGTCACCAGGCTGTATCTCAAGAACGGTGATAGCTAGACAGTTGAAATTTTCACAGATGATGTATTTCTATTGCCGCAATAACAAATACTAAAAATAAAATAAAATAAATATTTAAGGGGGGTTCCCATACAACAAACGGGATTGGTTGCGTTAACTTTGCACCTCATTTGTATGGGGCGCTATACATACCAGGTGCAAACTTAACTTAACCACTTAAGGATGGAAAGTGTTTGTACGGAACCCTCGGTGCGCGAGCCCGACTCGCACTTGACCGGTTTTTTTTTAGATATTCGAAAAAGTGGGACGCTAGCACTAAACTTTGACGTCCTAAAAAAGTGCTCAAATTGGACATTTATGCGTCGACATCAAAATCATACCATTATTACAGTATGTTCCATCCACAGACAATAAGAATACTATAGACTGGGTATTGGGCGGGGCACGCGTAACCGAGCTTAAGCCCAAATTTCGAGATACATGTCAACGTGATGTCAACAGTCACTTACGAGGGGCGTCTGAAAAGTTCTAAGCCTAAGGTATTTCGAGGTTATATATGCGTTTATGATACTGGCCACTAGAAAGGCCATTTAAAAACAAATTATTAAAAAATAACATGTCACGTTTTTATTATTCTGTTTCGAGATATTCAACGGAAAAGTACATCATGTGTGAATTACCAACGAATATTACGAAAATTGAGCACCGTGCTGTAATTAAATTCCTTACAAAAAGTGACAAATCACCGCAGTGTATTTTTGAGGAAATGGCTATTATTTACGGTGATTCTGGGCCTTCTTATGCCACAGTCAAAAAGTGGAGTCGCTTATTTAAACTCGGACGGGAATCGATCGAAGACGACCCCCGCTCAGGGCGGCCAATATCGGTAGTGACCGAAGAAAACGTAGCAAAAGTCAAAAAGCTGGTATTAGAAGATAGAAGAATTAAGGTTTGGCAAATAGCTGAGGTCTTAGGTATTAGTAAAGAAAGAGTCGGAGAAATTTTACATGAACATTTGTACATGAGTAAAGTCAGTGCTCGTTGGGTACCGAAAATGCTAACGGCCTTCGATAAAGTAC